>CM034157.1:39519784-40744719 GCA_019776745.2 Taxus chinensis | reverse complement strand
GTGATTCTTATTGCTTGTAATCAACCAATCTAGATCTCTTTTTTAGTTCATTAGGTGGTTGTTTGTTTTTTGCTATGGTTCTAACAAGACAAAAATCCCATATCCAATCTTCTAAAAACATGTCTACTACATTCCAACAATATATAAAATATGCCCATCAAACCTTGAAACATGCTCAAGCCTGTAAAGAAGATGCTCAACGAATAATTTATCAACACAAAACATTCTTATCAACACCTCGACCAAAAGATCAAGAATAACCCCACTCTCTGAGTATCCAATCATCCTCATATGAGACACTTGATCCTTTTAGTCCCCATTTCTTTTTATAGTGGGGATCATGTCTTTTTAGATATCTTGGATTCAAATCCCATGGCTATCACTGACTATCTTACAGCACGAGGCTATTCATTTTTCAGCCGTCATTACCTAAACCACATCCGTATATAACCGATCCTTCATGTGGTTTTTCCCATCTCATTGAACCAAATCATGAACTAGTCATTCAATAGATATAATCTTATCCTCCCAGCACCCGACTAGAAACATCCAACATGTTGTGTCTTCATTTCTTATTTTCTGACCTTAATATGATTTATTCACAGGAAAAAACTACTCAACAACACATATCCTAACCCAAACCCTTTGACTGGTTCCAACATCACCTCTAGAACAACACAAACGTTTCTTCATCCGCACAAACCCCTCCATCATCCTCTATTGTCCAAACACCTCCTGTAAGTTCTGCTATTGTTCCTACTAGCATATTTCAGCCACTATCCTCTCAACAAACTACACCACCTATCCAAAACATTACCATGTCCATCCCTACATCTTTAACCTTAATCAATACTAGTTCTGTTGTCAGTACCCATCAAGTTTCACAACAATCCTAACCCTCTTATTTCACAACACACACCTCAACAATATCTCTATCGCTTTCTTCCTCTCACTCTATACCGCAACCAGTTGTAACCCCTTATCCATGCTTCTATTCCTCTTCAGAACATCCCACAACAATCACAACCCCTTGGTTTTCACTTTTACTCCTTTCCAACAAGTACCTCAATACTCCACAACCCCTTATTCACACATCCATTCCTTTTTCAACACATGCCACAACAATCACAACCTCTTTTGAATACATTCATCCCTCCTCTAGTATCAATATATCCAATCATCACAACCCTTAGCCTCAAAACCCACTTATAACATTCCATACAAATATTCCTCCACAAAAATATCCCCTTTCAGCAAAATATCCCACATCAATATCTACCATATCAACAACCTAATCATTTTTCATTTAATCAACCTATGGCCCATCCTCATCTAGTACACAACAAAAACTCTAAAAATTAATCCCCTTTAGGATTTAATGAAAGAATATACAGCCTTGAAGCCGCTTCCATGGGCCCTAAAAGCACACTTTCGTATGAACATATATGTAATGAGCCTATTCACCCATATGTACCTCACAAAGCTTATCCTCCCACTGGGGGCTCTTGAAGTTTATCAAATTATACAGTAAGGAGGATCCCCAACAACACATTTTAGCTTTTCGTCATGCTTGTTACCTTATATCTCATGATCAGGACCTTATGTTGAGAACATTCCCCATGTTGTTTAGCTAGTCCTTCTTTAGATTAGTATAATATCATTCCATAATAGTCCTCTTCTCATTTGCATAACTTTCCAAGACTCTTTCTTAAACACTTTTCAATCAACATCTCCCGCAAAATCACCATTACCGACCTTTATGCAATTAAACAATTTGAAGATTAATCCATTGCATTTTATTTCACCCGCTTGGAGGGGTATAATCAATAAACTATCATTCTCTCTCCCAAAAATAAAGTTAATCAAATTATTTTCACGTTCATGCACCAAAGACAAATATTCTACACTCAAAATCCAATCCTTTTAGACATTTTATGAAGCCTTTACCATGTCCTATAAACTTGAACTTTGTACTCTTGAAGAAGGAAGAGTCAAACTTAGACTGAAGAAACCAAAATTTGAGTTCCCATCCAAACCGTCCTCTAGTCAAGAGAAACGTTAATCCTTAAGTAACATCATAGTTGTCAAGTCCACTCCGAAGGAATGTTTAATCACTGAACACTCTCATCCCTAATGAAATTATACACCCATTGGAAAGACTTATAGTGCATTTTTACATAAAATTCTAGCCTCAAATATGATCTCCCTTCCTCCTATTCACCCTATCAACACCTCTATTTTAGAAACCTCTTGGTACACAGATAATGATTATTGTAAATATCATAGAGTTAAATGCCATGAAGACATTGAAAGGTGTTCATTCATTCCACAATGTCCTTTAAGATTTTATTGAAAAAGGTGAACTCCATTTAGACAATCCTAATGCACCCCAAAATCAAGAATCCTTGATGTTTTCAAAAAACCCTTTCCGAATCATTCCCCATCAAGTAGTCAACCGTAACCTAACAATATACAAGCCCACCATACTATAAACACCATAAATAAAACATCATATTTCACTAAATCTACACCCAAACCTTCGTCTAGCAATACCCCCAAACCTGCAGATGACGAAAAATAAAAAACAGCCATGAAAGACAAAACATCTTTACCCATCCTTGATCTACCACTTCTCCATCCATCTCATCTATAAACTCTTCTCAAACATCTCAAAAAAACCCATTATTTAAATCATAGAAGAGTTCATATGATGATTTTTTTCCCAATATCACCCCCGTAACTTTCAAAAAATTACTCCACCCCCATCTAAAAAGTTATTGTTAATCATAAATCATTCAACTACACCTATAAAAAGATTAAAACATTAGCCATTTATCCCAGGTCTATATCCCTCATATAAACCATATACTGCCATCCCATAATCAAAAACCACTCATCAACAAAAAATTAAAGTACCCATACTAAAAACAAAACATCTCATAATCACCAAACGTTAAAATGAGACATCATCACCTTTGACATCCACATCAAAAGGACACTATGTAGTAATCCTAGAAAAACTTGTTCAACAATCACTCATAGTGTTACCTCCTCTTAAGCCATCAAATCTCTCAAGGCTTGGAAACCTTCCTGGTATAATTTTGAAGCTTCTATGATTACCATCAAACACACTAGGACACTCTTGTAGAAGACTGTAAATCCTTCTACGTAGTCATTAAAAAACTTGAAAGTAAAGGTCTTCTTCCTTCAGAGTTATGAAAATAAAGACATCCCATCTAACCCTGACCTCCACCACTATAGAGGAATATTTGATTAAGCTCATCCCCCATCAAGTGTATTTTCCACATTACTACTCGTGCACATACCCATGAGTCCCAATCCTTCAGAACAAAACAAAACCCAAGACCTTTGTCACCATCCCCCACCTCTAGAACTCACCTCATCCTCATCCAAAGATAAAAATAAGGTTTTCATGTCTCTCACCCCTAAGGTATCCAATCGAACATCACAATCCAAGACCAAATTCTCCATCCTCACTGCTCCACTGTACAGAAAGTAGTCATTAAAAAAGTACACCAAGATCCTCTTAAAATGTCACTTTTCAAGTTGGTCCAAACATCAACTTCACATAAAGAAGCCATGATTGAGGCCCTTCAATCTATCACAGATCCTTTGGAAGATCCACTTTCTTTTACCAAACTTTTTAGGTTATCTTAAAGCATCTTCTTCCATCTCCTTTGAATCTCAAAAATACCATCACTTCTTCTAGAAGATCATGACCTACCCCTCTTTATTACCACCCAAATCAATAATGTTCTCTTCAAGAGAGTCATGATTGATTGAGGTGATGCTATCAATATCATATCATCTATTGCCTTCAATCAACTTAGAATACCAAATACCATTATCACCAAAACACCAGTCTTCATCAAGATTTTAATGATAGAATCGTGTCCATACTAGGTACTATCATTCTACCTCTTAAAGTTAGTGTCAAAACCCTTCCTGATCTCTTCTACATCATAGAATGAGAGTTGTAATATAATATGTTTTTAGGACCTCCTTGGCTTCTTACCATGTGTTGTATCCCCTCAACACTGCACTGGTGTCTTAAATATGAACACGAGGGTAAAACATTCAAAGTCCCTATGGATCCTAAACCCTTTCTGACTACAATATGACATATCGTCCAAATGATGTCCTCATACCAAAATCAACATTAGAATCCTCTGATGAAGCATCCACTAGCACATCCATCCATCATCCAAACTACCTGATGATTCCTCCCTCAGTGATGTTATGAAACGTCTCTTGTTGGGGAAGTACTTCTCCTCATGCTTAATTTGTTTCCTACACCTTAAATATATGGAATACTAGAAAAACAACCCCTATAAGAACCTAATGTCAGAGATGTCATCTCCTAAGGCCCCGCATATCTAAAAACCAACCTTTTTATGGGGGATTTCATTATCGTTCCTTGCAATATAATCATCAACACCATGTCATTCCTTTCAAATCTAACTTCAAATCTTTATATAATCCCTCTTTCATTCAAATGTACCTCCATCACTACACATGGAAGGGTCTTGGATTTAGACAGTATGAACAAGGATTACATGATTTGAATTGTCCAAAATTCCCTCAAACCACATGAAAAGCATGGGCTAGGATATGAAAGACCCACTGTTGAATCATCTTCACACCACATCCTACATATCAAAGAATTAGAACCATCATCCCCTGTAGACCCTGATGATTCTATGGACACTGATGACACCATCTCCATCCCACGTAATTTTTTTAGTCAATACTATTTCCTTAGGACCTTTGAATTATTGATCTAATCACGTCACAAAACACTTCCTCTCGTCTGGCAAGAAATGATTGAAGAAGATTCACCCATCATTGATATCCTCCAATGTCATGACAGATCAAGATATTCTCTCCCATATGGGAGCAGAAGACCATCCTTCAAAAATCCTTACCACCTGACACATCAACCCTTCTCAATGAATCCACTATCAACATTAACATAAGAACTTCTTAAGAACCCCACATAGTTAAAGTCGGTCAATCACTAAATCAAAATAATTAAATGATTTCACTAATTTCTTATCTAAACATAGTCCAATATTTTTCTTGGTCATATAGTGATATGCCAGGTATCAAATCCCAAATATTGTTGTACAAATATTTCACTTATCCCAATGCTAAACCTGTCAAACAAAATCTCCATAGAATGCATCCACTTATATCTCTTCTCATAAAATAAGAGTTAAAATATCTACTTGTTTGCCAATTTCATCATACATAATGACTATCCACAATGGGTCTCTAACATCGTAACCATAACCAAAGCCTTAGGTAAATTACGTATTTGTACCAACTTCTAGGATCTCAATATTACTTTCCCTAAAGATGATTTCCCTCTTCCAAACATCGATCAACTTATCGATCTAACATCTGGCCACAAAATGCTCTCCCTTATGGATGGATTTTTTTGGTTATAATCAAATCCTCATCCTACTGACAATCAACACAAAACATCTTTCATTTCCCCTTGGGGAACCTTCTGTTACCGCATCATGCCCTTTGGAATCTTAAATTTTTTGGATCCACGTATATCAACACTCCATGACATATATCTTCCATGATCTTATCCACTAAAACTATAGAAGACTATGTAGATGATCTCTTAGGAAAATATAAACAACACAAATATCATCTTGTTGTCCTTGATTCAATCTTCACTCAATCATCCAATATTTCCTTTATGTTAACCCTGGTAAGTGTGTTTTCAGTGTTCTCACTAGAAAATTTTTAAGGTTCAATGTATCCATCTGAGGCATTGAAGTAGACCCAGCCAAAATCAAAGCAATTATTAAAATTCCTCCTCTATAAAACTCTCAAGACAACTGTGTAGTCTTCAAGGTAAACTACAATCTATCTAATTTTCATATCTCGACTCTCTTATCATTGTCAACCGTTTCACCATCTCCTTCACAAATATGTTGATTTTAGATGGGATCTTAAGTGTCAAAAATCCTTCAATGAACTCAAACATGATCTTCCATCACCACCGTACTCACACCTCCTCTTGAGGGGAGATCCATTTTATCTTTACATATCTACCACAGATCATGCCTTAGGGGCCATGATTTCTCATCGAGATAAGAAGGTCATGAAAAAGATTTATTACATAAGTCACACCCTCCATGAATATGAAACCCATTATACTTAAAGCTAAAAAACTATGTTGTACCTTATACTTTTACAACCTCTAAGCTACACCACTATCTCCTCAACCACAAAAACTTATGTTGTCACCAGCTTTCAACCACTCAAAACCATGCACTCTAAACCATATCATAATGACTGCATCACTTAGTGGCTTATTCTTATGACTGAAAATTTGATCTTGAATTTATATCACAAATTCCATTAAGGCCAAACCATTGCAGAAAAGCTTGCTGAAGCACCCCTTCCTAATACTCAACTTCCTCATGAAAAATTTCCTAAAAAATCTATCAACACTATTAATGAACATGAATTCATTCATGTCAAAATGAATCTCTTCTTCCATGGATCTAAATGCTAGCAAGGGGGAGGTACTGGTATCGTTATCATACCTCCCTAGGGGATTCCTATTCCACTATCATTCAAACTTAACTTCAATACACTAATAACATGGCTGAATATGAATCTTTAATAATGGGTCTTCAAACCGTCTATCCTGTTAGGTGTTCAAATATTAGAAATCTACAAGACTCACAACTTGTCATTAATCAAATCAAAGGAGAATATCAATGTAAAAATGAAATCTTACAAAAATATAAATCCAATGTTGAATTTCTCCTCAAAGCCTTTGATAATTACACTATCCAAACAGTTCCATGATCCTTCTAATATGTTTGCAGACACCATGGATTCTTTAGGATCTCTTATTCCTCTGTCAACCAAAGAATCAATTGATAATTCTAAAATTTTATTCATTCACAGATTGGATCAACCATCTCATAAAAATCAACTCCCTTCTATCAACACTATCGAAAAATCATCCAACTGATCTATGGTATTCTCAAATATTTGACTATCTTTCAGAATCTAAAATTCCCTCTGATTTATCCATGAAATGTTAAAATGATCATTTCTTCAATGCACCATATTCTCTATGTCATTATAGGTGGTATCTTATATTAACATGGGTTTTGATGGCCTTTTATTAATATGTCTTAAATTCTATGAATCTATCAAAATAATTCAAGAAGTTCATGACCGTATATGTGGACAACATTTCAATGGTAACATCATACCTAAACATGTGTCTTAGACAGGCTATTATTGGATTACTATTAATCAAGATTTTTGCACATACATTAACAAAGGTTCATTCAAATGTCAACAACATTAGATCTCATCCATGTTTCTAGTCAAGCTTTGTAACCTCTCATGACTTATGGCCTTTCTCACAATGGGGGTTAGACCTCATTAGAACTATCAATCCCCAATCATCATCAACAACATCATTACATCATCACAAACACTGAATACTTTCACAAAATGGGTTGAATCCATTCCTTTATCTTTAACTAAATAAAATAAAATAATCAATTTCATCTATCAGTACAACATATGTCACTTATGTGCTCCTCATAAGATTTTCACAGACAATGGAAAATCATTCAAAAAAAAGGATGTTAAGAAACTTTGTGATACCTTCAACATCAATCTTAGTTTATCATCACCATACTATCCTTAAGGAAATGGAAAGGTTGAAGCCTCTAATAAAACATTTGATAAAATCCTCATGGAAATAGTAGATGAAGCAGGAAGGAATTGACATCTCTAAATCCCATTTTCTCTTTGGGCTTATTAAGCTAAATGTTTCGCGTGGAATGTTTCAGCTTTTGGGAATAGAGTTGCTTCTATCCTTTCATTCCTTTTAGAAACAGACAAGGGTTAGGTCTAGGAGGAATACCTGTTGAATGTCGAGATGGTGTGCGCGTACCGTAGAGAGAGATCAGGTTGATTGTGAAGAACTCCTTTTTATCTTGGAAGGACTACCTGTAAATAAGAATACAATACCACAAGATTTTGATTAGACAATAAATGAGGGAACTTCCTCGGGCCCAGGAAATACAAAACTTCCTTTCGAAGGTGGTCAGTTCCCCTGCTAGTATGAATTAACACAAAAGATTTTAAAATAACAATTAAATAACCTTGTTGAAACAAGTAGAGGGAAAGGCTGGTTTTTGGTTTTGAGTCACGATAACCGATACCTGTTTCTGCTAACTGATATCGGTAGGGGCTATGTTTTAGGGACTTTTGGTGAGGGTCGGTTGTAGGGTGGTTGTGTTGTTTGTAAGGCTAATAAATGAGTGGGATTAGGTAACGGGGTGATGAGAGGATAGAGGAATGATAGTTAGATGTAATGTGTTGCTAGGTAGTAGATCTGGGAATAGATTTATGACAGTTGTGATTCAAAAGTCTAAGAAATGTTATCAAAGACAACATATAAGATACTACTTACTGGTTATTGACGAGAATACAGGTCCAAGAACTGTGATGACAAAGGCAGAACTTAGATAGGACGTCCTGACGATCAGAAGATGAGATATCTTCCCTCACGATGACAAGTTGAGTATCACAGGGCTCTGGTTGTGTAGTTGCAGTCTTGGGTTTGATGTCCTTCTCTGCAAACTCTTCTTGTTTCTTCACTTGTCTTTGCTCGGCCAAGCAAATCCTGATCCTTTCAATGATTTCTCCTCCTTTTTGATCAAATGAAAATCCGATTCTTTGTTTTTGGCTGGAGGTGGTCATTTACAGGGAACCGATGGCGGTTACACAACCGACGGCGGTCGAGTAGGAACCGATGTCGGTCACGTCAAAGCGGGCTATTTTTGGTAAAATAGCCAACTTTCCCTCCTTTTCTCTTGAGGGATTAGCTGCGGGCTTGGTCAAGTCATTATGAGGTTGGTTTTAGGTGTGGGTGAGGAGTAAATAGTCATGGGTGTGGATGTGGACCAAGTTATAGGTCTTAATTAGGGTAGTTTAGGGTTAAGACTAGGTTATGATGAGGTGGCAGGTATGGCGATGTGGATTTATTAATTATAAGGTAATTAATAAATAATTATGTAAGGTTTAGGTGATGAGTTTAGGTTGTGAAATGAGATGCGGGGCACAGGGGGTCGTAAGACACAAATTTGGTGTCTACATTAGCCCCTTGTTGTCATGTAGCTTGTCTTTGTTAAAGTTGCACGGACAATAATAAGAAGTGGTTACCCCTGTTAAGGGTATAGGTAATCCCCCTCAAATCTATCACAGATTGAGGCAGCGTGAAATCAGGGATAGGGTTGATAAAGGGTAACTGGTGTTTATATGATGGTAAGATGGTGGGGTAGGTCCAAGGAAGCAGACGCACGTTGAAATGTAGTAGTGCGACCAGGGTACATGATTTGAAGAGCAAACAAGCAATTCATAGGCAAAGGTCGATAGTTTATCCAAACAAGGGTGATATAATCCTGGTATCCAAGGCATAGGAAGTAGCTCCAGGGGATATAACGGGTAAGGTACAGGAATGTTTAGGCATGTTCGGTAGTACCAAATGGTTGGTTTGGTTGAGATAAACGTCACGGTCTTGGTCTAGGCAAAGTTGGTTGACTGATCAAGTCAAGGACCCTAATCATGCTAAAACACGAACAGGTGAGCTCGATTGAACAAAAAGTGACATGATGGGTGGATAAAAGTGTATTGTGTTGATGTTGGGTGAGGTATTTAATTGGTGCGGCCTTAGGTCGGGCCAAATGGTTGGGTGCGGCCTTGGGTCGGGCCAAATGGTAGGTTACGGCCTTGGGTCGGGCCAAATTGGTTGGTTACGGCCTTGGGTCGGGCCAAATTGGTTGGTTACGGCGGCCTTGGGTCGGGCCAAATGGTAGGCCTTGGGTCGGGCCAAATTGGGTGGTTGTGGCCCTTGGGTCGGGCCAAATTGGTTGGGTGCGGCCTTGGGTCGGGCCAAATGGTTACGGCCTTGGGTCGGGCCAAAGGAAGTTAACAAAGGGTTTTCAGCCAAGGTGGATATAGGCGATTAGTAAATAAGGGTAGAAATTGGGGAAGAGGTGGGATAAAAACGATATCGATTGTCCATGACCGATATCGGTTAGGTGACCGATACCGGTTCCTTATGGCACAATAAAAACGATATTGGTTATAGGTGAAAAACCTATAAAAAGAAAAATACGGCCTGTCATTGTCATATTGTCAATTTGAAACCCAATTTGAGTTGTCTGAGGTTTATTGTTGAGATTGGAGCATTTTTTGGTTGAGGTGGCGCTATTGGAGTGGAGAAGTGAGTGGTTAGTGGGCCCGAGTGAGTAGGAGGCAGCAGTTGATTGGTGGAGGACCCAGCAGAGGAGAGGTGGAGCTATGGCATAGCCAGGAGGAGCAGGAGGTGCTGGACCAGCTGGACCACCACCACCCATCCCACCACGACGACGTGTCGTCGTACCGGTAGGTTCGAAACCCTTCATTGTGTGAATTTGATTGTGTTAAGCTGGATTTGGGTTTTGGGTAGGAATGTAAGGTTTTTAGAAAATAATGAATAAATGGAAATTATTTGAAAAAAGGAGAGGGTAGATAGGTGAAATAGGCCAAGGCGGCAGGGTGGGTAGGTTTTTAGGGTGTTTGGGTGGGTATAGAGGGAGAAATAGGAAAAAATCTGAATGGGGTAGCCACGTCAGGTTCGGCTCGGGTATTTTTCAGTGACCGATGCCGGTCACTAAGCGACCGACATCGGTCAAGAAATTTTCGGGGCAGGGTAGGTTTGTATGTGACCGGTGTCAGTCGTAAGTCGACTGGTGTAAGTGGAGAGGGGACCGGTGGCGGTCATGGGTGACCGGTACCAGTCCCTACTTAATAATATTTATTTTGTTGGTTGGTTTTGCTATGGTTTGGGGTGTTTGGTGGTTGTTGGGGCTGTGGTTTTGGGTGTTTAGGTATTAGTGGTTTGGGTGTTGTGTTTGTGGGGGTGAAGAGGGAAGGGGTAGAGGTTAATAGGAAGGGTGATTGGTGAGTGGGGGGAAAAAATGGGGTGATTGTGTGGTTGGTGCGGTTCAGATAGATTAGGTGTTGGGCATGAATAGGGAGGTGTTAAATTGGTAGGGGCATAGGTAAATGGCGAGAATAGAGTTGAGTGATTGGTAGGGTGCGAGATAAGGCAAGGGGATATCGTAAAGTTTTTAGGGTAAAATAGGTGAGTGTAGGCGTGTGTTATAGAGTCGGGTTGTGGTCGGGTGGGTAAAAGGGGGTATAGAAGGTTAAAGTAGTTGTTGTTTGAAAGGGTAGGGCTAATGTAGTGAGTTGGTTTTGCAGGCACGTCAGCAGCTGACGATGCGGGACAGGATGCCCCCGCTGTTGAGACGGATGTGGCCACACGTGTCCGCAGCGCAGTGGGGTATTATGCGCGAGGTGGGACTCGGCGGAGTCCAGCGGTACAGGGCGATCGATAGGGATCACAGTTTGATGGTCGCCCTCATCGAGAGATGGGATCCGGTGACCAATGTGTTCCATCTCCCGACTGGAGAGATGACCATTACATTGGAGGATGTGTATCGCATCCTTAGATTACCGATTGATGGAGAGGTAGTCTTTCAGGTGGACGCAGAGACAGCCATGGACAACATCCTACACGTATTCAGGGATGCAGCCGCGCTACTGACGTATCACAGCGCGAGCATCGCGTATGGGGATATGTACCGTGCCCACCGCCATGAGACACGGCTGGCCATGTTGATGATGATCGGGATCACCTGCTTCGCCCTCCCGGACTCAGAGGGAGGCCGCTTTCCATGGGCGTTGATGGGGGTCTTACATGAGATGGTCGAGGAGCATACATGTTATGCTTGGGCACCAGTATACCTGGTGCAGTTATACCGAGAGCTGTGGGGCTATCGCCGGATGAGCTGATTCGAGATTTGCTCTACGTTTTTGCTACACTGTTGGGCATATGAGCATATCATATGCATTAGACCAGTAGGGCTGCCCCAGCAGCCAGGGCCACAGGTGATCTACAGATATGGCTTTCAGAGGTGGTTGGGGGTCGTGGGCCAGCCACGAGTAGTTCTCGCCGGATGAGATATAGCATATTACCGGCATGTATTAGAGGGCTTGACAGTGTTAGACATTGTATGGAGACCTTATAGAGGTCATCACCCCCGCGGAGGAGCCCGATCACAGTTGCGGTGGATCCAGTATACATTCTGGATAGCGGGACGGAGGCCAGGGGAGCATGAGTGGATTCCCCTGGAGAGGGTATGCCGACAGATGGGGTTACGATAGGATGAGCCACCTCCCTTCCCTCAGTACCGGAGGGATGATGTAGAGGCCCCACTACCTGCACCACAGCCCATGGACCCAGATTGGGTAGCCGAGAGGCCTGTAGATGATACCGTGGATGACGCCGGCTGTACGGGAGCATTTTTGGTATGGTGGGTAGGAGAGAGAGCCGCGAGGAGAGCACAGCCCGCACAGCCAGACTTGGCGGTGGTGATAGCAGAGAGGGATCAGCTCAGGGGCCAGGTACAGCTATTACAGGGGCAGCTTGCTGCTGCACAGGCACAGATAGGTGTCTTACAGGGGCAGCTAGCCCAGGCTCAGGTACAGGTATAGGCTCAGGCACCACCAGCGGCACCACCAGCGGTACCGGCACAGCCATAGGTACAGGTACCGCCACAGCCACAGGCACCACCAGCGGCACCAGCACAGGCACAGGGGGCACTGGTATTAGGAGTCAGGGGACCAGCCCCAGCAGCTATGGTGGCACGGGACCGTTATATGGAGGCGAGAGCGGAGGCCCGGTACTATCAGGATGTTCTTGATGGTACCGGGGCTGACTATCAGCCATATGCGGCACATAGAGCAGAGACCTCTCGGAGTCAGAGATCTCAGGGAGGTGCAGCCACAGCCGGTGGGTCTGTTACAGGTAGGAGGCGAGAGGCGGCACAGGGACCAGCAGGGAGAGGTGCTAAGGGCGGTGGGGAGAGCTAAGGGATCCCTGCATATTTTTGTGTTTGTACATTAGATACGGGCACCGGTCTACGAACTGGTTATGTTTATAGAGGCCTGCGTGCCCACCTATGATTTATTCATTCATTTATTGATTCATTTATTGTATATACCGGCCTACGAGCTGAGTACAGGTTGTACAATTGATACCGGCTTGCGAGTCGAGTATTTATTTTTTGATATGAGAGACCGGCCTGCGAGCCGAGTCGAGATTATGACAGTTATTGCGGCCTGCGTGCCGGCTTTGTTGTATTATGAGATCACAGAGGCCCCTATGCAGGGCACATTGTATATTTGAAACTTTGGATATATGGATATGATGATTTGACCCACATGTTGTGTTTAAAATGTTTTTAAGTGTTTTGTCGATGGTTTGTGATATAGAATGTATGATGAGTTTGATCCACATGGTTTATATATTGATGGTGTTGATGTCTTTTATTGATGGGATGTATGTATATATATAGATGATGAGTTTAATTGACATGTTGTGTTATGAAATGTTGTATGTTTTGTCGTTGGTTTGTGAAATTGAATGTATGTAGCTTGTTGAGTTGGATCCAAATGGTGTATAGATTGATGGTTTTGGATATCATTTGTTGATGGCTTGTTTATTTTGGTAATATAGATAGATGATGTTGATGAAATTGTAATGAGATGTGGATTTGATGAAAAATTATAGATAATGGTGTTGTTATGCAGGAAAAAGGGATGGCGCCACAAAAATTAGGTAGAAAATAAAGAAAAGAACTATGTTTAAAAAGGTAGGTATATGACCGATATCGGTTAGATAACCGATGTCGGTAGACAATAGACCGATATCGGTTAGCTAACCGATAGCGGTTATTCAAATATGGGCTTTTCTAAAAATAGAAAAGCTTGGGTGGCAACTTAAGTTCTTATTTTGAGAGCCATGCAAGAAGTTAAATACGCGATTGCGACGCTTTTTGACTACTGAGACAGGTAATTGCATGAGAGAATTGAGTGATAAGGAGAAAAGAGACAGGGAAAATCAATGTGGGCTGAGATTCAGAAGGCAAAACGGCAAGTTAGATTTGAAGAGGGTGGTGAACATGGCAGAACGAGGAGAAGCATCCAGCAGGCAGGGACGAGAAGGAAGACAAGTGCCATCTCAAGCTGCTGCAGCCCAAGAGGTAAACGTCTTGGTTGTAATTTGATTCTTGCATGTTGTGTGAATAGTATGATGGAGATTAAGTAGATAGAGATGAGAAAGAAAAGGTGATAGGCAATGATTCGGGATAGGGTGAATGTGATGGGGAAGGTAGTCAGGGGTGTCGGGTATGTTTGTATGTACAGAGAGGGATAAACGATCAAATTATTGTCATAGGTGGTGTTTTTAGGCAGGGTGTGTAAAGTTGATATTGACCGATATCGGCTTAAGATAACCGGTATCGGTTATGGAACCGATACTAGTTATCTAAAACCGATGCCGGTTACTGTAGGAATTTCCAGAATGTGAGAAAGAACCCTTGGGAATTTGATTTATTGAATGGCTGTGTGTCGTTTTGATGTGTGCAGGCGGAGGCAGGGTTCAGGATGAACGATACTGTGCCAGCGCTGTTGTCACGAATCCGAGCGGATGTAACACCAGCTGAATGGACATTGATAAATCGTTTGGGGTTAAGTGGAATCCGCTATTATTCACGAATCGCACGTAACCATGCTATGTTACAGGCATTGATTGAGAGATGGAATCCAGAAAGGAATACCTTTTATCTGCCAACAGGGGAGATGACAGTGACATTGGAAGATGTGTTCCGTATTTTGAGACTCCCAATTACAGGAAGACCAGTATATCAGGCATTGCCTAGCGCAGCACGGGGAGCGATAACAGCAGTATTTGGTCCATACGCACGAGATTTGACACAGCGAGGTTTGACATTCACATATGGTATAATGTATGCAGCACACCCTGAGGAGACAAGGTTAGCAGTGATATTAATGATAGCGGTAGGGTATTATGCGTTGCCGAGGGCGGATGGGGGAAGATTTCCAAAAGCATTGATGTGTGTTATTTGGGAGATGATAGAAAGGAACGTGACTTTTGCATGGGCACCTGCATATTTGGCGGAGCTATACAGGGGTTTATGGGCTTGTAGACGAAATCACAGGACAACACTGGATTGTTCATTTTTATTACATTGTTGGGCCTATGAGCACATTGTTTGTGTGCGACCAATAGGCCGACCCATCCAGTCCGGAGAGACCGGAGTGCAGAGGTTGGGATTCAGACGATGGGTCCAGACAGAACAAGAGGCAAGAGCCCAGGCTGTGATGGGTGACACTGAGTATTATAGGCAGGTATGGGAGATGGTGACGATTGCAGACATCTGTTGGAGGCCTTACGGGAACTATATGGTAACAGAGAATATAGCTGAGGAGTTGAGGGGTGTAGAGCGATTGAGGTGGATCGCGGGGTACAGGCCAGGTGAATATGAGAGGATTCCTCTAGATCGCGTGCGGCGATAATTTGGATTTGTGTAGGATATACCCCTGGCTTATAGACCATATATGAGGATCGACGCCGAGGCAGCATTCTCACCTCCCCGGCCAACACCTCCAGAAGGGCCAGAGGAGATAGCAGCCGATCGCAGGGTAATGGATGCAGGAACGACAGAGGCCTATAGATTATGGTGGGTAACAGAGCTGCGAGGGGTACGTGATCGTCCTGACATAGCTATGATTACAGTGGAGAGAGATCGTCTGCAGAGATTAGTTCATCAGCTCCAAACGCAGGTGAATGAGACAAGAGGATTGTTAGCGGTTGCGGAGTCACGAGCGGAGGGACTAGAGGCGAGATACCTCCATGCGAGGGAGCGTATTCACATGTTACAGGAGAGATTGGCAGATCAGTGGGTGGTACCAATAGCCGTGGTACCTTTGAGGACAGAGAGGCCCGGCGAGAGGCGTCGACGATCACGATCATCACCTGGTTCGGGATGAGGCGTGAGGGTCTAAGTAAATGTTATCGAGGTATAAGAATAAATAAGGATGCCGACCTGCGTGTCGATGATAGAGAAGATGTATTTGTTTAACATCTAAATAAAACTGAATATGTATGTTGATTTGAGTTATGATAATAATAAGAATGTTTGTGTTTTGACTTTTGTGTTTTGAAAAAAGGATAAAGAGGAATACAAAAAATATTTATATTTACAACACATGATAGGTTATGGTAGGGGATGGTCGAGCTAACCTTGGGAGACCCCATGTCTCCGAAGTGCTGCCTACATAGCCCATTGCACAAAGCAAGGAGGGGCCTCAGACCGATGTAGTTCTCCCTTAGGACCAGGGAGAGATGAATTCAGGAAATTTAGGTATGGTTAGGCAATTTGTTGGTTGGTAAAAATATTGATATTGATATTGGTAGGGTAATGTTGTTGGTGTTGGTAATGAATTGGTGATGTTGGAATAGGTATAAGTGAAGCGAAAGTTAGCCTACCCAAGTGGTAGGGAATCATGTCCTGATTAAGATCAACACATAATCCTAGATTCGAGTCAAAGAGGAAAAAGTGATCCCGTGGTTGAGAAGAGCTAAACAAACCACATATTAATGTAGAATGAGCTTGAATCCCCTAGGCACCGTGCATAGACGAGCAGTCAATAGGTGAAAAGAGTTGTATAATCACAATATATCGGGTGTACGTCACGTCCCTTGAGTTGTGTTGTTTTAACAAATGGTGAGGTGAGGTGGATGGTATAGCTGAGGCACGGAGAACTTGTTATAAAGTGAGTGTCCTGACGAAAGAGATCCTAACCTAAATAGACAAGTCCATGACTTCAAAGTTCTTTTGAATGCGGCTTTTATTTTACTGAATATAGACTGATCGATGCGGGAAGTCTACAAGGGATATTGATTGTATTATTCTTGAGGTCTTCACGAAGCTGATCAATGCGAGAAGCTTCTGATAAAGGCTGACTGTGTATAGCTGTCCTTCAAGGGAGCAGTCTATTTATAGTAGCAGATGCATTTTTAGTGCATAGCTGTCCTTCGGGGGAGTAGTCTATATATAATAGCAGCAATAGTGTGGCATATAGCTGTCCTTCGAGGGAGCAGTCTATATATAATTTAGAGAGCCAGATGTCCTTTTGGCGTAAAGCATCTAGTTTGGTAGGAAGTTTGACTCAAGAAAATCCCATAAGAATGTGTTATTTTAAAACTTTGAAGTCATGGACTAGACTAAAAAGGGGAAGGCATCGTTAAAGGGGAGGTGAGAAGCAAACTATGTGAGCTTGATTTTATTTTGAGATGTAGGAAACAAAGTGTATGTGGTGGTAAGTGAGCTCAAGGGACGAGCGGTAGGTAGATAAGAAGTGATATAACACTAAATTCAACAGTAGAAAGGTCGAAGATGCAAGGCATTAAGGGGTTCAGGCTCAGGTTTACCATTAAGTGAAGCTAAACGATAAGTGCCTGATCCATAAGTATGAGTGATTATGTAAGGCCCAATCCAATTGGGAGCAAATTTTCCACGTTTGCTCTTTTCTAGTTTGGTTACATGTTGATTCTCTTTGAGGACAAGATCACCAACCTTAAAGGTACGCTCATGAAGTCGCTTATCATAAGCACGCTTGATGCGTTTTTGATAGATTTGAAGGTGATCAAGAGCTGTAAGACGACGCTCGTCAAGAAGCTCCAATTGGGCTAACCGCTCTTGGCGGAAATCATCGTTGGTAAGAATATCCTGAAGAGATATTCTGAGGGAGGGTATTTGTATTTCGAGAGGCAAGACAGCCTCGGTACCATATACCAAAGAAAAAGGTGTGGCATTAGTGGAGGTACGAATGCTAGTACGATAAGCCCAAAGGGCAAAGGGGATGTGATCATGCCAATTTCTTCCGGACTCATTGACAACTTTCATAAGGATTTTGGTTAGGGTTTTATTAGAAGATTCGGCTTGTCCATTCGCTTGTGGATAGTAGGGTGATGAGAAGCTAAGTTTGATACCAAAGTTGTCACAAAGGTCTTGCAACAACTTATTTTTGAAAGATTTTCCATTATCTGTTATCAGGCGATGAGGAACACCAAAATGACAGATAATGTGGTGGTTAATGAACTCTACAATTTTTTCTTTTTTAGTTGAAATGAGCAGAGTAGCCTCCACCCATTTTGTGTAGTATTCGGTTGCTGTGATTATCCATCGGTGACGTTGTGAAGAGGACGGATGAATCTCACCAATAAGGTCTAAACCCCATTGTGAGAAGGGCCAAAGATCTCGTGCGACCTGTAGCGGATGGCTAGGAGTATGTTGAAGGTTGGCATGTTGTTGACACATAACACAACGCTTAACATATTCGTAGCAGTCATTATTGAGAGTAGGCCAATAATAACCTAGGCGAAGGATTCATTTGGCCACGGCGAGGCCGCTAAAATGTCCACCACAAATACCGTCATGAACCTGTTGGATGGTATAGGTGACCTCCGGGCCGGTTAGACATCGAAGGAGGATGCCATCAAAGCCACGTTTATAAAGGAGTCCCCCCATAATGACATAACGAGAAACACGTTTAAGAAAAGCGTGTTTTCCGGTACTTGTAAGGTCAGATGGGAGAACGGAGGTTGTAAGGTAGTCGTGAAATTGGTGATACCAGGTATCCTGCGAATTAGCAGACACATTATTTATCATACAAACAACCGGGGCTGAGTAAGATGGGGCAAAGAGTTGTTGGACCAAGACGAAAATGTCAGAGTCAGTTGATGAAGCTGGAATTTGCGAGGCTAAGCAAGCCATAGTATCCACAAATTTGTTAGTGGAGCGGGGAATGGTTTGGATAGAATAGTGAGTAAATAAGGTTAGAAGTGAATCCACGTAATGTTTGTACTTTTGAAGTTCCTCATTTTTACACTGGTAGATGCCCATAACTTGATTGACTACCAATTGAGAGTCGCCGAAAATATTGATAGATTTGACACCTAAGTGTAACGCAACCTGGAGACCCAAAACAAGGGCCTCGTATTCCGCTATGTTATTAGTGCAGGGGAAATCGAGTCGGAATGAAAGAGGCATAGGCTCAGCGTCGAGAGGAATGAGAACAACGCCGGCTCCTCCGCCGCGCTGGCATTTGGATCCATCGAAGAAAAGGGTCATTAGATACGACTCCTCCCTGAGGGAAAGAGTGGCGATGAGTTCGTCGGGGAAATTAAAATTGGTAAATTGTTCCCCAGATAAAGGGGCTTCCGCAAGTTGGTCTGCGATGGTTTGTCCTTTGATTGATTTCTGGTGGACAAACTCAAGGTCGAGGTCGGCGAGGAGCATGAGCCATCGGGCGATGCATTGGTTTAGATGAGGTTTGGCATACATATAATGGATGGGGTCCGTGTTGGTGATGACGAAAGTTTTGTGATTCAGGAGGTAGTGTCGGAGTTTGGTGGCCACGAATGATAAGGCTAGGCACAACTTTTCTACATGTGTATACCTAGTCTCATAGTCCACCAAAGTATGACTTATATAATAAACGGCTTGTTCTCGATTCTCGGAGTCACGATGTGCAAGCATGGCCCCTACAGCGTGGTCGGTGGCGGAAAGATAAAGGTAGAAGGGGCGATCGTCCTGAGGTGGGATAAGCACGGGTGGCTGCAAGAGATAAGCTTTGAGAGCTTCAAAGGCTTGGTGGCACTCTTCGCTCCATTGAAAGTCAATGTCCTTTTTAAGGAGGTGATGAAAAGGTTGACATCGATCCGAGAGTTGAGAGATGAAACGCCGGATAGATTGGAGCTTACCTTGTAAACTACGCAATTGTTTAAGGTTAGTAGGTGGGGGCATTTCTAGGATAGCTTTGACTTTAGATGGGTCGACCTCAATGCCACGCAAAGAGACGATAAAACCAAGAAGTTTTCCTGAAAGGACACCAAAGACACATTTCTTTGGTTGAAGACGGACAGAATATTGTAACAGGCGATCAAAAATAATGGTTAAAACATCGAGATGTTCACTGCGATGTTTAGATTTGCCAAGAAGATCATCGACGTAATCCTCAAGGATAGTGTGCATAATGTCATGAAAAATGTAGGTCATAGCCCGCTGATAGGTTGCACCAGCATTCTTAAGGCCAAATGGCATTACACGATAACAGAAGGTTCCCCAAGGAGTTATGAAGGCAGTTTTATGTTGATCGGCAGGGGCAACCAAAATTTGGTTGTATCCTGAAAAGCCATCCATGAGAGAGAGCATCTCATGGCCTGCAGTGAGATCAACAAGTTGATCAATACTAGGTAGGGGGAAGTCATCCTTAGGGCAAGCGAGGTTAAGATCTCGGAAATCCATGCATATCCGAAGTCCCCCCGTCGCTTTAGTGACAGGTACGATGTTAGAGATCCATTGAGGATAGTCAATAGGCAGGATGAAGGAAACAGAAAGGAGTCGTTGAAGCTCTTCTTTGACCAAGAGGGCAATGCATGGATGCATTTTTCTCAGTTTCTGTTTAATTGGCTTGGAATCGGGTTTCAGGGTAATGTTATGGACAGCAATGTCAGGATCAATTCCTGGCATGTCAGCGTAGGACCAAGCGAAAGCTTGGTTGCGAGCACGGAGAAAGGTAGTAAAGGTGACTTGTTCTGATGCGTTAAGGGATTGTCCGATCTTCACAATGTGAGGATCCTCCTCTGTGTGGATGTTGATTTCTATAGTAGACTCGTTCAACATGGTTTGAGTTTCAGATGGTAAGGCGCGTTGAATATAAGAGTCATCCGCGCCAAGATAAGTGAGGATGGAGTCATCATCCTGACACTCAACGACATTAATTGAAGGCGAGTCCTCTTCAATCATGTCTGGATACAGAAGGGGGATAGAAGAGGGGTCCTCATTATCGCGTTGATAAGTGAGAGGACCTAGGAAGATGGCATTTATGAAAAAAAAAAGTTAGGAGGGATAGATTCAGTATCTATCGACTCTGTGGGTGATGATGGAAAAATGGGTGATGATGGTTCGGTAGGGGTGATGTCGTCATCTTCCAGGAGATAACTGACACGAGGTTCCTTCAGTGTAAGTGTTCCTGGAAATCCGAGACCACTACGATCATTGTGCTTGCATGTAGTTATGGGGATGATTATATGTCGGCCTTGTTCATAAAGACCAAAACCAAAGCCTTTCCAAGCACAGTGAGTCAAGAAGGTAAGGGCGAAACGACGATTTGTCAGGTATTGAAAATCGGATTGGAAAGGAAATACACCAAGAGGAGGTTCAGGGGTAACGGAAGATGCGTCGACACCCCCATATGTTAGGTTGGTGCGGCAATGAGGTGGTCCGTAGGGGATTACTTCCCCAACACGACGGTCATAGGTAGGATGTGCATGTACCTGTCCGTACTCCTGTGGGGTATGGAAAGAACTAACGTTATATAGGCGATACTCCCCCAGCGTAAGGCGTTGAAAAACATCTACTAAGGGGTCTGAGGCTGGGATGTTAGCTGCGGGAAAGGAAGTGGTTTGTGCGATGGTTTCATTGGTTGAAGGTGTAGGTGCGTTGGAAGTGGATGGCTGGGTTGGATGAATGGGTGTCTTGACTGGTACAAGCACATCATTAGGGCGATACAACATATTACAAGTTTTGAAGGGGGGAGGATCAGCTTTTACGGTGTAGGACTTCCCCTCGTACTCAAATTTTATGCATCTATGTAAGGTGGAGGGAACGCATCCCATAGCCCGGATCCAAGGGCGGCCTAACAACATATTGTATTGAAACTCTCCCTCAAGGACATAGAAGAGTTCAGGTAAAGTGCGTGGTCCTACACGAATGTTAAGGATCACGGTGCCTAAGGTAGAAGTAATAGCATCATTGAATGACCGCAACATGATGGGGTTGGCACACATGCAACTAGAAGGGATATTCATTTGTTGGAAGGCTTTTGAAGAGATGATGTTTAGGCTAGCGCCCCCGTCAATCATAGCACGACGTACCCGAATGTCCCGAACGTAAGCTGAGATGAAAAGAGCAGGGTCAGGATCTTCAGCACCAAAGTTGATAATTTCATCTTCGGAGAAACTGATAGCAGCGGCTTGCTGTTCAGAGACAGAAGTGGTTGGGGAGATAGATTGTTTGGTGAGCGAAGCAACATGATTGGGTGTTAGAATAGAGGTAACAGGCAAGGTTTCATTAGGTAAGACCTCTATCCCTTGAAGGATTTCAACGAGAGCTTGTCGATGAGATTCAGAAGTCTGAATGAGATCATACAGTGTCATTTTTACAGGTGATTGGTGAAGTTGTTTGATCATGGTTCGGTGGGAAATTCCATTAGAGACGGGGTAGGCAGGTCCACGAATAACCACTTTAGGTGGTGGTGCAATCGGGATGGTGGACGGAGAAAGAGATGCCGCAGGTGTGTTTTCTTTCGCTTTCCCATTGTTTTTCTGCCCTCGAGTAGCAACACTAATCATATTGATCTCGTGAATACGAGAGGAGGAAGACAGTAGGGATAGGTCATGGTCTTCGAGAGTTGGGGCTGTAATAATGATAGATCTTGGTGAGGCGGGGACAGGTGGTATAGGAGAGGGAATTGAAGCTAAAGGTCTCTCTCTTCGTAAGTTGTCTTTCTTAACTTTTCTATCGGAGAGAGGTGACTGACGAAGTATGGCTTTTAAAGCTTTGCATCCCTCCACATCATGTCCTGGTGTGCGGTGGTAAGCGCAGATTTTAGACTCATCATAACCTATAGGTCGAGGTTTAGATGGGTCATAAGGTCTAAGTGGGGGTAGAGAAATGGTCGCATTCTCCACCAACATAGCAAGGATTTTGGCGTAAGATCCTTTGAGTGGGTCAAAATCGGAGGAAGATGAGGGCATTGATTGGGTGGGTTTTGGTAATGTTTGGGTATGGTTGGTTCGTACGGGTGGTGGTTTAGCCAAGGGGTATTGATACGTGGTTTTAACTAAACGAGGTCTCTTTGGTGCAGGAGCTACGTTTAGCTGGTTAGATGATGAGGCTCCAGATAACGTGGTATCCAGAAACAATGGCGGCAAAAGAGGAGTGACGGCAAACAAGTCCTTTGATGATGAAATTTGTTTAGGTTTGATGGGTGGACAGGATATGTGGGGTGACAGTGTTGATATACCCTTAGATCTCTGTATGGGTGCAGAAGGCGTAGGTTGTTTTAAATAAAACGCAGGAGGTATGATATATTGATGCAAGGTGGAGGGATGAGGTCCCAATATGGAAGGTAGGTGTGACGATGATGGTTTTAATTGTGATAGAGGCACGGATTGAGTTTGTCTCCTAAGTGGAGGGGTGGCTTTATTTTTGGATAAATCTAGTCGCTTAGGTGGGTGTGTTAGACTGGGTATTGGTGCGGTCCCAAGTATAGGGGAAGATTTGGTTAGGCTAATAAAGGTGGATGAGATACTTGGTAGAGATGCGGGGGGTGGAGATGAGGACATAGGCATTTTGAGTTTCTGTAAACACTTCGGGTATATGGTAGAGGTGTCTGGATCGGTCATCTGCATTTGAGTAGAATAGGGGGTACTCAAACGTTCCCATAGGACTCGTCTATCTTCTGGAGAATGACAGTCTTTAGGTGTGAATTGGAACTCTTGTATGGAAGAAAGGTGGGTTGTGATTCCGGTCCACTGTGGGTGTGATATAGAAGGTAGATGAGGCACTGTATCAATAGGTGTTAAGAGGTCAACCGGTCACTAAAAAGATTTAGGTGATGAAGAACTAATAGGTAGGAGGGCATGTTTGAGAGGATCCGTCATGGTTAAAGAATTTGGTGATGTCGGTGCAAGAGGTTTCTCGTCTAAGGATGACAAAAGGAGTGGCGAGCCTTCCTCTTGTGCAGCAAGAGTGGTAGAAGGAGACGTTTGGGAAATAGATAAGTTAGATAACATCCGTTCGCAGTCTTGTAGGGATGTGGTGTAAGAAGACTCATCTATGAGAAGAGAACTCTGGGTGGTTAACTCCTGTATAGGTAAAGGAATGATTTCGCCTTGTCTTGATGGTGGTGAAGGAGGTTCGGGCCCCTGTGTCAGTGAAGAGGCTTGATTCAAAATTTTCTCGATAGAGGTTTTTGGCTGGGAGTCGAAGACTGCATGGATCTCATGAACACTCTCCTCGGCTAAGATATCCTGGTTTATGTTACTGTTAGAAGAGTGATTCAGGAATGGTTTGTTGAAGATTTTCAAATTTCGGTTGGCAGGGGCATTAGGATTATCGAGGGTTATATCCCCTGCATCAACCATTTCCTGCACTATGTTTTTCAACATCTTGCAGTTTTCATGACTATGTCCTTTTACGCGGTGAAAGTTACAGAAGTCATTTTCTTTGTACCAGGAAGGTATAGCGCGGGTGGAGTCAAACCCGGAGTGAGGTTTAACAGGAGGCAAGGTGATAGCTCTGGCTTTGAGCAATTTTTCCAAGATGACACCATAAGTTTCCCCCAAGGGAGTGTAATTGATGGGCTCGGCTTTATATTTATAGGTGGTTTTTGGTGGGGTATTAGACGGTGCTTGAGATTTGACCATCACCGCGTGGACAGCTCCTTTTGATTTCGAAGAAGTGGATGTGTGAGGAGTGGTGGTGTTTGGTTTATTGGTGGAATCTGGAGTTCAGAAATTGGGGTTTTTGTTGCGCAACCGCAATTTCTCTTCTTCTAAGGCTCGAATTTCTAGTTTCCGAGCCATGGTAAAGGCCTCGTCAAATGTGTGGAAAGTTTGAATTTGAAGGGTAGGAGAGATGTGCTTAGCGCAGGCCCACGTAAAAAGTTTGATAAGTTCAGTCTGAGGTAAGGCATATGTGAGTTGGTTGATAAGGCCCCGCCATCGTCCGACGAAATCTGCGATAGATTCGTCTTCAAATTGTCGGATGGCATAGAGGTCGGTGATAGATACTTTCTTGGCAATGTTAATGGAGAAATGATCCAAGAAAGATTGGGCTAGTTGGTTAAAAGAGAAGATTGAGTGCTGGGTTAAAGCACTGTACCACTCCAAGGCGGGTCCTGATAAGGACATGGGAAAGGTGCGGAGTAGCAAGGCATCATCATGAGCAATCAAATAACAAGCATGTCTAAATGATCGCAAGTGTTGTTGAGGATCCTCTTTACTATTAAAACGAGTAAATTTCGGCAATTCCCATTGAGGAGGATATGAATGAAGGGGGACAGAAGGGTGAATAGGCTCCCGACAAACTTGCTCGTATGTCAAGGCGCTACGACTTCCCAAAACAGAAGCCTCCAAATTTTGCATTTTGTCCATCATTTGTTTGATGAAATCCGTGGTTGGATGAGATGATGGTGCGGTTGTGGTAAACGGAGGCAAATTGGGCCAAGGGCCTCCGCTAGACAATGGTGGGGTTAAATGTTGATAAGGTATGGAGGACGAATATGTTGAGGCGACCGAATAAGGATGTCCTATATAAGATGTTGAGGTCACTGGGTACGTGTATGGGAATGAAAAGGTAGGCAGAGCTTGAGAAGGAAAGCTCGTGTGGATAGGTGGCAGAGAGCAAGTCATGAACGGAGCAGTCTGCAAGAGAGCTGAGGTAGGAGCAGTCGGCGGTAATGATATATGGGGTCCAATATTAACCAAAGGAAAGCCAATCTGTGTCGTATGAACCTCTGAAGCCGTCGGATTGGGAGACGGGGCTAAAGATGCAGAAAGCAAGGCGGTGTTATCAGGCGGAGTGGGAGCTAAATGAGCAGCTATACTAATAGGCATGCCAACAAGGAGTTGACCATCGGGCGTACGGTCAGGGGCATGAGACAAATAGTATTGTACGGCGCTAGGATTAGCATCCAGAAATTTGGCAAATTCCTTATCTCCTACAGGAATTTTAGGGATCTCACTGGTGTCCGTAGGGTTCCCTATAGAATGTGAAGGGGGTGATTCAGGTAAAGGCACAGAGCAGGCATGTGAAACCATGGCGGCGGCTTGCTTCCGCGTGATAACAACCATGGACAAGAGTACACAGTAGGGCTTCAATCTATCAGGAATAGAAACAGCCTCAGAATGGTGAAATTGGTAGGTTGCTGGTTTGTCAGGAACTGTAAAAGACAGTAACCGATATCGGTCTGATAACCGATGTCGGTTAGGCTATAGACAACGTCGGTCAGTTAACCGATATCGGTGTAATAAGACTGGTATGAGAAAATATAAGAAGCTGCTGATTGGATTTTAACAATGCTTAGTACATTTATCAATTTGTTCTAAGGTGATCACAGAAGACAGAGTATGATAGAGAAAACAGAACTGAAAACAAGCAAGATGCACACGCAAATCCAGAGACTAACCCTAGGGTTAATTTTAATTATTGTGGGCTTATGCCGTTAGACGTAGAATGATGTCAGAATCCTAAACAAAAGACTTAGGGGAAATGTCAAGTTTGTTTTGGCTTATAAGGCTACCTCAATCGGGCGGAGGAATACCGCGGAAAAAGGGGGATGTTTGAGCTGTTGTGTTAATTGTGATGTGATTCGGTATGTGTTGTGCAGTGAAAGTAAGATTAATTTCTTGTCAATACCATGGATATCACCCCCACGTGTACGACCTGTTACTTAATCTATGTTCACTAGAATTGAAAACAGCAAGCAAGAATGTGATGCACGTGTTTTAAACCCAAATCGAAAATGATATTCGATGAAGCAAAAGGGATGACTTTCACTAATGCAAAGATGTAAAAGCAAAGCAAGTTCTTTTACCAAAATAACAAAATACCTTGTGAATATCTTTAGAAGAAGAAAACAGCAAGTATGCTCCCTATATGAAAGCAAGCAAGAAAGAAAGAAACCCGAAATGGGTCCCACCGGGCGTGCCAAAATGTTTCGCGTGGAATGTTTCAGCTTTTGGGAATAGAGTTGCTTCTATCCTTTCATTCCTTTTAGAAACAGATAAGGGTTAGGGCTAGGAGGAATACCTGTTGAATGTCGAGATGGTGTGCGCGTACCGTAGAGAGAGATCAGGTTGATTGCGAAGAACTCCTTTTTATCTTGGAAGGACTACCTGCAAATAAGAATACAAGACCACAAGATTTTGATTAGACAATAAATGAGGGAACTGCCTCGGGCCCAGGAAATACAAAACTTCCTTTCGAAGGTGGTCAGTTCCCCTGCTAGTATGAATTAACACAAAAGATTGTAAAATAACAATTAAATAACCTCGTTGAAACAAGTAGAGGGAAAGGCTGGTTTTTGGTTTTGAGTCACGATAACCGATACCGGTTTCTGCTAACCGATATCGGTAGGGGCTATGTTTTAGGGACTTTTGGTGAGGGTCGGTTGTAGGGTGGTTGTGTTGTTTGTAAGGCTAATAAATGAGTGGGATTAGGTAACGGGGTGATGAGAGGATAGAGGAATGATAGTTAGATGTAATGTGTTGCTGGGTAGTAGATCTGGGAATAGATTTATGACGGCTGTGATTCAAAAGTCTAAGAAATGTTATCAAAGACAACATACAAGATACTACTTACTGGTTATTGATGAGAATGCAGGTCCAAGAACTGTGATGACAAAGGCAGAACTTAGATAGGACGTCCTGACGATCAGAAGATGAGATATCTTCCCTCACGATGATCAGCTGAGTATCACAGGGCTCTGGTTGTGCAGTTGCAGTCTTGGGCTTGATGTCCTTCTCTGTAAACTCTTCTTGTTTCTTCACTTGTCTCTGCTCGGCCAAGCAAATCCCGATCCTTTCAATGATTTCTCCTCCTTTTTGATCAAATGAAAATCTGATCCTTTGTTTTTGGTTGGAGGTGGTCATTTACAGGGAACCGATGGCGGTTACACAACCGACGGCGGTCGAGTAGGAACCGATGTCGGTCACGTCAAAGTGGGCTATTTTTGGTAAAATAGCCAGCTTTCCCTCCTTTTCTCCCGAGGGATTAGTTGCGGGCTTGGTCAAGTCATTATGAGGTTGGTTTTAGGTGCGGGTGAGGAGTAATTAGTCATGGGTGTGGATGTGGACCAAGTTATAGGTCTTAATTAGGTTAGTTTAGGGTTAAGACTAGGTTATGATGAGGTGGCAGGTATGGCAATGTGGATTTATTAATTATAAGGTAATTAATAGATAATTATGTAAGGTTTAGGTGATGAGGTTAGGTTGTGAAATGAGATGCGGGGCACAGGGGGTCGTAAGACACAAATTTGGTGTCTACACTAACAATTATACTCCTACAGGTGTTATGCCTTTTACACTCATTTATGGATCTGAAGTAGTCTTACCTATTGAAGTTCAAATCTCATCACCCCCTGTAACACTCAAATACTTTATCCCCAACGATGAATACTGACAAGACTTTCTAGCATAACTAGAATTTTTAGATGAAAATTGTTTAACTGCCCTTGAACATCATCAATTTTATCAACAATGCATCACACGTGAATATAATAAACATGTAAATTAATGTGACTTTAAAAATGGTGATCTCATTCGCAAATAAAATCAAAATGTCACTACTTTAGAAAGGATTAAATGTGAAATTTTTTCTCATAATTGGATCAGTCCATACATTATTACTCATAAGTATGGGTCAGGAGTTTATCAGTTTGCCTCTATTGATGGTTCACCTAAAAAGGAACCTTTGAATGCCTTGCACTTAAGGAATTTCTATTGTTAACATTTTAATCATCAAAACAATAGTCACACCAAAGATCTTAGTCCACCATTAACAAGCCATCTTCTCATCGTAAAGATTTAGAAGTATAAATAACCTTTTCTGTCACCATCCTTAGAAGTCTTAAAGATGAGCACCATGGCTCTGTTGATCACATATTTCACTTGTATAAGTTCCTCCTTAGCAGGAACCCCATAATCATTACACCCATCTAACTTATGTATCAACTAAAGACATATCATGGGGCATGCATGTGTAAGTCATGTACACATCTCTTCCCCCACCTCAAAATAGTATATTAGGGTTTTACCCTCAACTCAAAATAAATTCAAAAATATCTATGGATGCTTTTTATCAAAAAAGTAAAAAATAATAATAGAATAATCCCTCGAAGGAAAACTATTTGAAATCATGTTTTCAAAAGAAAAGAAAAGTAGGCTGATCCCTCGAAGGATAACTACCTGTCAAATATAGACCGATCCCTTAGAGGATGGCTATCTCTGTAACAATTAAAAATAAAAATTATAAACCAATCCATCAAAGGATGGATACTTATGTAAGAAAATGATTCCCACATCAATCATCCTTTGAAAATAGAAAGTCTCAAAATCATTATAGGAAAATATTTATGCATTGATTAGCTTTCCCATCAAATCAAACTTCCCGCATTGATTAGTTTACGTTAAAAAATATTTATAGTTGGGGCATGGCTCTTTAAAAGTGTTGAAAAGGAGAACCCTACTATGCAACATCAAACTTATACATGCTAAACTCCTTCCATGCCTTAGGGAGGTATATCTTATCACTTCAACTTAAAGATCCCACATGTAATTACCTATTGATTTTCTTATGTTAACATTCATTGAAAATGCCTAATGTGCAAGTGATTTCACATTTTATACCCATCATGCATGTAAAAAAACCAATATTAAATAAATCATTCACTTTTTAGTCTAATTCTACAAAAATAACATACATTTTTTAATCACATTTGAAGTCATAACCATATTAATAACATAGCTTTCTACATCATACAATATTTTCATATTGAAATCCTATAAAAGCATTAAAAAAATATAAAAACATGCATTAAGACATATACCATATATAACACACATATATTATGTTTTATGTGATTTCTTTGTTCTTGTGAGAGTGTGTCTGATGAGGAAGGACTAAGGAAAATGGGCACACATCTGATCCACCTAGCAACCTAACCCTTGCATTTGGTTTTCGAGTTCCAGAAGTAACTATTGATAAATAGGAAAGTGTAGGTAGTCTATTGGTTTCACGTAGATAAAATTTACCTTTAAATACATAAGTTCATCAAACAACATCTTCATTTTTTGGAGGACTGGTTGGAGGAATATTTTCTATCATGTCATTAAGAAAAAGTGTAGGTGCATGTTTTGGGAAAACATCTCGAACTACCAAAACTTTACAGATTGTGGGAGTTCACTTTAGTATTATGGTTAGGATGAGAATAATTACATCAATTGGTCCAATGCCCACTAGAGGAGGTGGCTCAAGAGGATCAAGATGATAAAGCGGTTCTCATGGTGGTAGAAATACCGTTGGTGGTTCTGGTTCTAGATCTGGAGGACAAGGCCCACATCCCCAACAACCACCACATCAACCTCAACAATTTTATTATGAGATGTCCCACCACTTTCCATAATATAGAGGATTTGAAGATTCTGCAGAGAATGTACAAAAGTGTGAAAAGCTATGGCGCGCTAAAGGAATCACTAATTAAGATAAAAAGGCAAGTCAGTTTTCTACTACTCTTCAAGGGCATGCACATAGCTGGTACAAAAAGTATGGCCCACACCAAAATTTGGTAGATTATGATGCTTTGCACTATGTATTTTTAGTCGAGTTAGATATCCCTGATTTTGAAAAAAAGAGTATTAGCACGCTGAAGGACATTAAGAAGGGCTTATCAGAAAATGTTCGGGAGTATGACACATGTTTTAAATTTTTGTTGTTGAATTTATCTTATGACATACACCCTAGTTAACATGTACAGTGGTTTATTGAAGGTTTGTTAACTCCTTTAGGGAGGGTGCTATCTCATAATACTTTTTTGTATCCATGTGACACTTTGGAAGTAGTTCTATGCACTGAGGTAGTTGGGAGTGTGGACACTGGCATGATTTTATTTTTAGAAGCACAGATTACAGTTATGGTGAAATAGTTGAAAAATATCTCTGCTAATTTTGAACATGAGACGTGCAGTATAATATGGTGTACAATTTTTTGAGGTTGAAGGACATACTAAGGATAGATTCATGTGGAAGTAAGCATGTACTAAGCTATTAGATTGCAACATTTTTCATCTGAACCATGAATTGAGTAGATGCCCTATTTTACAATGCAAAATCCAAAAGAATGTATTTATGTATTGTAAAAATTTTAAAACTCATACTCATGATATTGTTAACTACAAATTGATTGATCATATTCATGAAGCCATTGAAATTGTTGTGTGCTAGACTGGTGTAATAAGTGGATCTAAGGAACAAGGAGAACAACATAATGAAGGGTGTAGTAATGGGGATAAAAAGAATATAGGATATTAGGGTGGATATAGAGGTCGAGGTTGCGGTGGTGGAAGAAGAGGATTTCCTAAAGTAACTTGTTTTACTTGTGGATCTCCTTATCCTTATCAGTACGAGTGCCCTTAGAATGTGGTTTTATTGTGGTGTGGAAAAAAACATAAATTTGAAGAATGCCCTAACTTGTAGGAGCATATGAGAAAGCAAAACAAGCAAGAAAAATGTGTAGATATGATTAAGATATAACATGTGGATGGAGATCAAGGATAATTTTAGTGGTGAATATTCATAATATGGCAAAAATTACATTTTAGGAAAATTTAAAAAGGTAAATTGTTCGGAGCAAGTCAATGTCGTATTCGCTTAAAATTTACAATATATATTTTATAGGGGTCAGCTTCGCCCACATTTGAAAACATATCCTATAAAAACCTAGGTCATTTGTAGGGTAGCATAGTAACACCAAGACCTTACCAGTACCATGAACTTGCATACTCTAAGCACCAAAGCACAATACATATTTGATTATTTTTAGTAGTTTATAGTTGGCCGATAGATGTTATTTGTTGACACATGACTATGAATATTATCTATAGATGGCTGAAAAAGATATCTTGTTAACGCGTGAAAAGGATTTGCTTGTTGACACCTGACACTAATGTTGTCGACACATGACTATACTATGGTTGATGCATGATAGATTTTTTCTCTGACACATGAAAAATATTTTTTTTGTGGATGGGTGAGAAGGAGATATTGCTGACACATGACAGGGGTTTGTTTGTTGATGCCCGAAACTACTCTTATTTACGCATGACTGTACTTTTGTTGATGCATGACTTAGTGTATTTCCTAACGTGTGACTCAGTCTTCTTTGACTTGTGACTAAGTGTGTTTGTTGACGTGTGACTTAGCTTTCTCTAACATGCAACTTAGTGTATTTGTTGATGTGTTACTCTGTTTTCTATGTGTTATCCTGTAAAATTGATGAGGACAATTTTATAGGTAACCATACAAAAATTTTGTCCTGGTCCCTCGTCAGGGGCCCCTTAGCGTTTGGAATGTTATAAAATCACTTTCCAGGAAATCTAGTTCTCCAAACTTAGTCATTTTGGTCCTTTTTTGGCTGGGCGCACCTTTTATCTATGCAACATAGAACTAAAGTTGTGCCTCCTTCATTTCCTTTGGCACACCCTTTGAAGTGTTGACACAACAATTGTTGTGCCTTCCCATGATGCACCTTTCTTGCCTGCGCCAAGGCGCATGCGCCTTCCTGTCAACAACAAAAATGTTGTGCCATTAATTGGTGTGCCAAGGCGCTCAAAATGAAGTGTTAACAGTACTAAATTTGCGCCAAAGGCGCAAATAATTTCTTGTTGACAAAACCATATTCACGCCAAAGGGTGCAAAGTTGTACGTGTTGACACGTGTTTTGGTGCACCCCTTTAAAAAATGGTTGGTGCATTTATTACACCTTTGCCTATATATAGGTGCATCTGCCCTGTCACTTTCACAATCAAAAACACGTGATAAAATTTATTCCTCTACACCTGTCAGTACACCTATCATTCTTGTGTCACGTTCATGGACCCCACTTTGTCTCTTACATTCTATATATTCCGAGTAAGTGGTCCTTGTTTCTCTTGTGTTTTTTTTTTGTTGGTTGTTTGTGAGGTAGGTGTATAGATTTGAGAAACCATAAACCCCTCCTGCCATTCTTGGAAATCTTCCCTCCCAAGCCGTTTTCATCCTCTTTCTAGATCTGCCGGCCAAGAGGGCTCTACCTCAAAATTGAATCCAAACCTCTTTACTGTGCCCCCTTCACCATCTAAATAAATGCGGAGTTAATCCTAAAAAAACCACAAACCCATCAGAGAAAAGAAAAAAAAAACCTAAAAGTTACTTCTGAGCCACATTTTTCTTGGCGCAATTGCCACCCTTGTTACAGAAAACACAGTCACGCCAAGAAGGTGCACTGACCTTGTTTTCAACACATAAGATCCCTGCACCATGCATAAACCAAGTAAATCCTAAACTTGGTGCAGGCGCATCCCCGCTTAAAACAACAAAGTGCCATGCAAGCTTTCCCTGCGCCGCCCAAAGTCCCCCTTTGCGCACATAAAGTAGTGCTACATGCATTAATCCTGTGCCCTTCAGGCACACCAAAATTCCATGTTACATGCAAATTATATGCGCCATTGGCATCATCCTGCTCCCATGCAACACCAAAATTATTTGCACCTAGTATAAAACCACATATAATGGGGCAGGCGCACTCCTGTTTACAACAACAAAGATGTTATATGCAAAATCCTTGCACCCTACACCCTTTGGTGCTGATTTGTTCCTTGTAACACTCTTATTCAGTGCACCATTCTATTAATCCTACAACCTACAAAATCCCTACGCCCTGTGCCCAGAGGCCTTAAAATTGCTAACTCCTCATTTTGTGATGTTTTAATGGAAGATCTGACCGCTAACATGGCTCTTCTACGTTGGAATTCCCTCCTTCTTCTTGTAGATCAGCAACTGAACTCAAATCCATATATGTCTACATCAAGCAAAAGGCCAACCAAGTCAAAGGGTAAGGCTAAGCTTACAGAGGAAGAGATGAAATACAAGTATCAAAGGGTCAGAATGACCGAGTCCTAGGCAGAATGTGATCTAGATATCAAAGATTCTGAACTTGGCCACATTGACATGGAAGATTTCTGGGTTAGAACCAGGAGGGTCATAGGAAGTCCTTAGATGGACAAACTAGGTGGGCAGTGGTCTACATTTTGCTGGGGGATCCCCATCAGTGCAGTAAACAATGAGTTTATGATGGTGGTGGCCCGCTGTTACAACAAAGACACAAGGTGTGTCAAGAATGAAAAGGGTTAGGTCATAATCAACCTCACTACCTGGCACTTTGAGATCATGCTAGGCATTCCCCACCACTGAAATTTTGTGGCTTTAAGTCAAGAAGACTGCATCAAGGCGTGGGATGATAATGAAGACAAATGCATGCAGCTGATGAATGAAGTATATTTGAAGAATAAGAAGGTGATAACCAGATGGCCACAGGTTATTCACCGTAGCGACTTCTCCGAGGAACTGAGTGATACCATCACATTCCTAAGTAGAGTTTTTGGGCTTTCTGATGCCCATTACTTTCACAAATGGATGCTCAGGTACCTAGAAACCATGAATAAGAATGTGCCTGATCAACGCTTTGAGTGGGCAGAGATCATAAGCAACACCATATCTGAGTAGCTCCAACAACTCACCATACGACGGGGAGGTTCTACATGAACTCCTACATAGTCTACGCTGCAGCCTCAGAGAGGGATTATCCAGCACTGAGCCGATGATGGAGGTTTGGCCTCAGGTAAAGATATATGAATACTACCCAGAGCTGAAGCTGGAGAACAACATCTCATAGTTTACCAAGATCAATGATGCTTTCTTCTATGGCATCATCTGCTTTTGAGGCCAAATATGACTCATGGTCGAATGACCAAGAGCATAGTCACAGTGACTGAGAAGTGGGGAGCACTATTTACCCAATTCCCCACCTTCACCTATCTCAGAGTAGCTAACTTCTTGGGGGAGCCCACTAAATTGCCAAGGTATGCTGGCCCTAAGCTGATCCTGTTGGAGCTGTCCAGACAGCTCATAACATACCATGAGAAGTGTTTGAAGAGAAAGAAGGGTGGAACTCCTTTCCCCCTCACAGTGGGCAGATATACCTGCACTTCTCACACCAAGGCCTGGGAGATGTTTGCAGAGCTAGAACTACTCAATCTAAAGCACAACTTCCCAGCAAGGCCCACCTTCGATCCAAGAAATTTCCTTCCCAAGGAAAAACTCGATCCAATCCACATTCCACAGATCAAGGACATCTATATCGACCTGTATCATGAGGTCGAACTTAGAAGGAAGGATCACTCTCACCTGGCCCTGGCAGAGATTATTCAATATGGCGTGGCCATTGTTCCAAAAGGTTATCAAACAACTGATCAAGAAGTTGATCAAGTGTATCTAGACACAGATGGGGACAACTGGCCATTTGCTACAATTGACAGGACAAAGGCACCCCAGACCATTGAAGAAAGGGTCAAGGAAACATTGTGGTGAACAGAACACTGGTGCAGAATGAATGGCCTTATCTACCTCGAAGTAGATTTCACCACGTCCCCTTTGGGCAATGCACCTGTCAGGCCGAAGCATCTACCAAAGGGAAAAGGCAAGGATAAAGAGGGAGAATCAAGCTCTGCTCAAGAAGAAGCTCCTGAAAGCCCTCCTTCCACCGCACAAGAATAGGTTGTGAGTCTGGTATCCCCAGAGAAAGAAGTGGCGGAAGGTGTTCCGACGGGCACATCCACTCAGGGTGTTACCACAGCTACAATTACTGAGGTCCCTTCTATTCCCTCCCTCTCCTCCTTCCCCTCCTCATGTGACTCAAGTGACCATTCCTTTGGTCGTATCCTCTCCCCCATCTTCTAATGTTCCCCCTTCCTCTTCCTCCATCTTCTCTTCTCTCACAGGATCTCCCCCACCATTTCTTCTCTCATCTCTCAGCTCCCTTCCATTCCATGACTACCTCCCTGCAGTGTCTCTTCCTCCCGTGAGCACTTTCTCGGCCTCCCTTTTGATGCCACCACTAAGTTTCTCTATGCATTTCCCCTCATCCACTGCAACTTCTCCCTCTTCCACCACTGATCCCACTCCCTTAAGTCCAACATGGATCTCCCAACATCTGAGCCAGTAGAATAGGAAAGTCCCCATTGCACCAATGGACTTTTCTGTCATCCCAAAAAAGGGGGCTAAGAAGCAAAATCCTATAACCGCTTCTCTTAGAGCGCATCGGGAGAAAGAGTGATGGAGATTGCGTATCTCGATCCTTCAAAGGATAAAAAGGATCTGTCTCCTATAGATTATACAGTGATGTAGGTCACAATGGGAACATCTTCTAAAAATCTTCAAGGGGAGGCCCTATCTGCGGTGGATGCCCTTTGCAAGAAGCTCCAAGAAGCAAAGGAAGAGAAGAGGCTATTAAAAGAGCAGAACAAACATCTTCTCCACGCCCTGCAGAAAATGGGCAGTGCACCTCCTACAACTGCCACCAAAACTCCTGAGGTCCTAAGTCAGGATAAGATAAATGAATATGCCAAAATTGGTGAACAAGGTATGGTAGTTTCCACCTGGAGAGATCAAATCCTCAAAGACAGTGAGGAGGTAATTGTCAAGTTCACCGAATTATATCAGAACATCAGTCGGGTGAACAAAGATCTCCAGGTGATTGCAGGACCTATCTCTGAAGAGTTGGACCATGCTAGGTTGCAACATGAGACGTTCCAAAAATGCTCGACTGCTCAGTCAAAGATTTGGTAAAATTCAGCATTTTCAATCACCCCAAGGTACCCAACAAAATCCTTACTGTGTTGGACTACCGGGTCGATCAGATGGAATTCATCCTAGAGAAGATTGACAAGGTCAAGGAGGAAGCCCTGGATGCAATGCATCAAATGGAGAAAATTTTCTAAGAATGTCTCCAGGCTTGCTTACTCCTTCTTTCACCTTGAGGAAGGTAGATGAAACTATCTAGATCTTTAAGGAGATTGTCTCGCAAGGGCTAGGGCTAGAAGCCACTTTTGACACTGAATGCATCAACAACCTTCTTGTTTGCCGTGATTTTGTGGGGTACCTGATGGAGGCAGGTAATGAATATTTCAAGCTCCCTAGAAAAACTCAAGATGAGCGGGAGACACTTGTGAGGTCATCGACGATCATATAAAGGGTCCTTCCCAGGATCAACTTCAGCCAATGGTTAGAAAATTCATGGAATATCAGACCCAGTTCCACATCACCTCTCCTGAGTAGTAACAGAAGCAAGATACCCCCTTTCAGCTGCGAGACGAGGATGAATAGCCTTCTTCCTCTTGGCTTCCTTTTTGTAAATATCTAAGAGTATGTTGGCACAAATGATGACATCATCCATGTTGCACCATGGGATGTTGTCATCCACCAAGTTGCCCAAAGTCAACATTGACTTTTAGATATTTTGTATTTTTTGTAATTAGTTGTTGGTTTCTTTTGCCTTCTCTCTTCTCCTTCTTCTATATATACTTGGAATACTTGTTGTATTCAAGGGTGGTGGATACTTTTTAGATGAAAAATAGAAGTGAGAAGAAAAGGCTTTGTACTTTTTGTAACAGAAGAAAAGATTAATACAAATATTAAGACTTTGTGCTGAATATGTGTGTTATGAGCATTTAATCTTTCTTATGTCAGATTGTGTGTTTATTCTGTTGGATCTATCTCTAATTTTTTATCATTTATTCATCAGTATTGCTTTGTTTGTCTATGCAAGTAGGTTCAGCTCATTTACTACCAGCCCAAAACATAGACCCTCTGACCTTTCTGCTTTGGAATTCATTTCTTTTCTCCCTTTGGATCTATCCTATCTCCTCACCTTCACTCTTTCTTCCTTTCTTTTCACAGTTGGAAATACCCTAACTGGGATGAGATCCCAAACCCCTGAAGGCAGAATATTGTGAGACTTGCACAGATTCCTGCTGGTAGAATAACAATAAACCAGTTTCACTTTGCTGACTCAAAGAGGGGCTATGCCCTGCACACTGTTGGCTCATCTATCCATAGATCTGTCCAAGAGACAGATTTTCAACCAATAGTTTTTGGCATGACTCTTTTGGGGATCGAACAGATCTAATAGATCTATGGTAGTGGTATGTTAGAAAATCAGTAAAAATCAAAAAAGTCACTACCTGTTTGCAAATTTTAACTTTTGTTCAAAATCCAAAATTTTTGCAAAAGTGATCCAAACTGAAAATTTTCTTCAGGGATCCATAGATCTGGACTAGTTAGAGATCTTTAGTTCACTGAGTTTTTACAAAAATCCATGTATTTTTCCGTAGATCTGAGTTTTTGACTGTTTTGCAAAATTTCAAACCCTTACCAAAAGTCAACTCTAAGATCTAAAGATTAGCTTACTAAGTTGTTCATTATTTTATCCTCATTAACATTTGTCATTAAACCGCAATTGGTTTTCAAAAGGGGGATAAAATTAAATATTTAGAAAAGTACATGCTGCTAATTTTTATTAGAAAAATCAGAAAATCAGCAAGTACAACCAAAAAGAGTTTTTAAATTTGCTCCAAAAATATTGCAGATCTGGAAGGTACACTGGCGGGTGAACCATTTACTCGTAGTAGAAGAGCTCGTGGGGAAGTCGATCTTACTTTTGATCTACTTCAAAGGCACAACTTCAGTGTTACACCGGCATGCGCTTCCCATCACTAAGTTCAGCTGGCCATCATCCAGAAGTGTCTCACCTCTACGAAGGAAGCATTTCTCACAAGGAACATCCACATCACTTTGCAGTGCTTTGCTGCTCAGTGGAACTATGCTTCCAGCTCGCGTCCTTTTTCCAGCTGTTCAAATGGCAGTACCATGGGGAAATGCTATGGGCCCTCTCACTTTGCCACATCCTGTTCACGTGCTCCCTCATGGAAACCAGAAGAATTTTCCCAAATTTGATGGGAGCGGAAACCAAAGCATAGATTCACACATATCTGCATTCATCATGTCATGTAGTATCCTGGATGTGACCCATGAAGATGTGTCAGTTCACCTCTTTCTAGAGACCTTGCAAGGACCCGCAATGGAATGGTTTCAACATTTGCCGGCTGGATCTATCACTAGTTGGGCCACCTTACGGAACTGCATTTGAAGAAAGGTATAAGCCTTCAGAAGATGCGTTCACGTTACTATCCAAGATCACTCACCTGAAGAAGGAGGTCAATGAAACCATGCAAGATTTCATTGCCCGTTTCAATTCACTAATCAACCGAGTTTCGCCTGCCATGCTGCCAATGCCAGAAAATTAGAAGTGTTTCTTCGTGAACGCCATGAGCTCAAAAGTAAGTTTCTTACTCTTGCAAGAACAGGTCACTACTTTGGTTCTCACCCAAGCTGCTGCCATACGAATTGAAGATAACTTGCTAATATCTAGAAAATTAAAAAGAGAAACGTCCAAACCTAAAGCTTTGATCCCTTCTCCTGCCACTTCATCTGATCTGACATTTCAAAAGATGGTGAATGACTTTCTCACATTAAAGAAGAAATCTAGCTCAGGCTTCTCCTAGCACTTCATACCGGGATATCCCACAGGAGGAATTTTACTTCCAACAATGTCTCCACAAAGGCCCCGCCTACTTGGGGCTACTCCATGGTTGGTGCTTAAGGCCCCTCCGGTCAATGCTTTAGCCGAAATTGAAGAAAAGGATCAAAATTATGAAGAACCTTCATCACCCAGTGAAGATGATCAAGATGTCGGTGAACCGACTGACGACTCAAAAAAGTAAACCAGGTGATTGTGATAATTCTCAAAATTCTACTCAAAAAAGTAAAACATTGTAAACAAACAAGAATATGTGGACAATTGGGAGGACATACAAGTTTGATTGAGCTTCCAAACTTCCATTTATAAAACATGTACAACCATCTAATTCAGAAGATATCCCATCCAAATGTACATGTGCAATATGTACATGGAAATCGGGAAAGTAATATAAAATAAAAATGAAGTTGGACACCATATAAAAACACTGTGGAAAATACTATTTGACTGTAATAGGGAAGGATGGCCAGAATATCAAAACACATAGGTGGAAAACTAAAAAATAATGCATGCATGTTAAAGATATAGTAGAGTATGAAGTAAAGAAGAAAAAAATGCAGAAATCTCGTGGAAAAGGGAAGAACGATCACATCGCAAATTGGTAAGATGAATCAAAAAAAATTTCATGCAAAACTCATACAGTTCTCTACTTTATTTCACATACCGATGTTGGATCTCCTCAATTTAAATTTTTTGTATCAATATAATCTAATGCCCAATGTTCCTTAGTCTTATTGGTCTGATAGTACTGCATGGGAAATGGAAAAATTCCTTTCGATGATAGAGAAGGAAGATTTGAAAGAGAATATAAAAAAGAAAAGTTTGTCTCTTTCTATTGATGAAGTGACAACAGTTGAAAACATTGCATGGTTATGTATGCATTTCTATACTTTATAAAATCATATAAGGACACCTCATCTGCTGGGTGTTATGAAAATGGTTGAAAATTGTAATGCTGAAAAACTACATAAAATAGTTGTTTCTCATTTGAAAGATATTGATGGAATGAATGATTATGAAATTACTACAAAGTTGGTATGCATTGGAGTAGAGGGTGCATCATTCATGCAGGGTCACCGAATATGGATATGTGTTAGATTGCAAACAACAGTGGCCCCTTATATGTTAGCAATTCATTGTATAGATCACAGAATGAATTTAGCATATAAAATGGTAAGAAACTATGAAAATGTAGTTAAAGTAGAAGACCTTATAAGATAAAATCATGCCTATATGGCAAGCAACCCAAAGCATTTTATTGAATTCTAAAAATTCACCATTGGAATTAAAGATGGAAAAAAACTTTTGAAGAATGTTGAGATGAGATCGATTTCTTTGTATGAACGTGCATGCAAATTTCATTATGAGTATCCTTTGTTTCTTGGTTATATGCAAAAATATCATCATGAAGTTGACAAGGTGAGGGACTTGTTGTTCCATTTAACTGATTTCGAGACATTTCTTACATTGGTTGGTATTATTCTAATGTTGCAGGAGATTAATACACCGATGAAGCATGCATAGGGGAGATTAATCTATATTGTGGATTTTATACGAATGAGAAAAATGGTATGTCAAAGTCTTGACATGTCTTGTATTGTTTCCAAGATAGTTTTGATACACCTTTTTTCAATAATTGGAAAGATTTGTTAGATATTAAAAATCCTAGTAACTATTTGAGATTTAATATCCACGATCACCTCTACATCATGTTAATGGGAGGGATATACCATTGCACATTTTGCAAAAATGTCAAGATATTAGAAGATTGGAAAGATAAGATGTTCCTGTGACATGAAATCTCTTTGAGTTTATTATAGTTGAAACAATAATAAAGCTTAAAAAAAATTAGAATCCTTATCATCAGAAATTAGAGAATGTTTCTCTAAAGATAATTTTTTTGAAGAAATGGGTGTGATGAATCCTAATTTTTGGAATACTGAAGGTGCTTGTGCAGACTTTGTAAGAAAGCATTTCCATAAATCCATGGGTAAAATAATGTAACATTTCACAAATACTTTAGAGGTCAAGGGTATGGAAATCAAAGGTATACTAAATGTTGATTTGTTAAAGTATCAATCAACAAATTTTGTAACAATAATGAGGAACCAATATAAAACTTTAGATGAACCTTATAAGAGTGGTGATATTACAAGGCTCTAGTGAGGAATCTATCAAAGTATTGTCCTACAATAAAACATAAATGAATATTTCAGATTATATGAGTAATACCAAACAATGATTTTTTGGTCTGTGGAGAATGAAATGGTTTTTAGTGATTTATCATTTATAAAATCAAAACTGAGAAATAAGTTGGATAAAAATCTACAAAGTTGCATGACGTGTTATGTTTCTCGCTACTCCATGGAAACCATTCCTTTCGAAAGAGAAATTGCACATTGGAATTCCCTTTCCAAAAGAAGAGGTGTAAATAATACATCTACAAGTACAATTATTCCCAATGATGAGACTAGAATTGGTGCATCGACACACTCTATAGAAGATAACATCGACTTTGAAGAAGCTATTGATAATGGATTGTTTCAACTTTAAATAGGTATTTCCTTGACCTTAATTTTATTGTTTGTCACCTTACATTTTAAGTATGGTTATTTATTCAATTTCATATTAACTCTATAGATAAAAATATTGACTGAGGAGGCTTTTTTATCATATTTTGTTTCAACTCTTGTTATCATTAAAGATGTTACAGATATATATATTTACATTTATTTAAATAAAATTATTTATAAAATATATAATTTATATAATTACTATTTTGGATTTTTTAAATACATAATTCAATTTTAAAAATATGTTTGTTACATTTATTTGTCGAATATTGATTTGTAAGGCCTTCAGAGTTCAGATCTGCATATTCTTCCATTGTTATACTCTTTCAGAATTCCAAACTTCTATTGTCTAGACATGTATAGGTTATCATTTAATTTTTCTTTAATCTTTGTGTTTCTTCCTTAATCCTCTCAATCATTATTTCATCTTTTTTTCTTGAAAATGTGGGTTGACATCCATCCGAGGAAGCTCTCACTTCTTGAGACTCACAATGTTAGGAAACTCACCTATTTATATACTAATCCATTTCTCATGTTGTATTTTCTTTAATCAAAGATATTCTAGCACTCTACGAAGGATGATTTCTCATTTTCCTTCCATATTCTTTTTCACAACCATCTAAAAGACAAGAGGTAACTTAAACCCTATCATATGACATTACTTGAGTTTTTAAAATTATCTTTAATTTATTTTTGTATTTGCAACATGCTTTGTTTAAGTGTTTCAAATTTTTGGGATAAAATCATACATTCAAATTTTACAAGTAGAGAGGAATATTTTTCCATATTAACATGTTTATGTCATAACACATTCCAAATTTTCTTAAAACAATTATCCATTCTACAATTCATCATCCTCAACCATGCTTGAAGGTAAATATACGTCCACATACAATTCATCATCATCCATATCTATTTTAATGTCATCATATCATTGATTCATTACAAGTAAAGAGAAGAAGATTTTGAGAAGGTTTAAATGTGAAGCAATATGATACAGACTCAGAGTTCTAATTTTACAATTAGAGAGAAGAATATTTTACTGTATTAAGATGTATCTATCCTAAGAAATTCCAAACTTTCTTAAAACAATTATCCATTATCATCATCCATGATTGTTCTTGAAGCTAAATTTATGTCCACACAATTCATCATAATCCATATCTATTTTAATTTCATCATCCACATCTAATATCATCATATCATTGATTCATTACAAGTAGAGAGAAGAAGGTTTTGAGAAGGTTTAAATGTGTAGAAACCTGAATCCTGATACAAAGTTCATTACAAGTAGAGAGAAGAATATTTTGATAAGGTTTAAATGTGCAGAAACCGGATACAAAGTTCAAATTTAACAAGTAGAGAGAATATGTATTATTCCTACTCCTAGACTCCTAACACACTACAATTATTCTTAAAACAATTATTTATCCATTATCATCATGTATGATCATGCTTGAAGCTAAATATAATTCCACACAATTCAACATCATCCATATCTATTTTAATATCATCATCCACATCGAATGTCATCATATCATTGATTCATTACAAGTAGAGAGAAGAAGATTTTGAGAATGTTTAAATGTGTAGAAACCTGATACAGAGTTTGAATTTTATAAGTATAAAGAAGATTTTTTTCCTAACACATTACATTTTTTCTTAAAACAATTATCCATTAACATCTTTCATCATCGTCTATATCCATTCTAATGTCATCATATCATTACAAGTAGAGAGAAGGAAGATTTTGAGAAGGTTTAAATGTCTTTGTCGTGCTTGAACCTAAATCTGCATCCATATACAATTCATACTAATCCATATCTATGATTCTATTCTAATGTCATCATTACAAGTAGAGAGAAGATTATGAGACATACAATTCATCATAGTCCATATCTATGATTATATTCTAATGTCATCATCCACATCAAATGTAATCATTATTACAAGTAGAGAGAAGATTTTGAGACATACAATTCATCATAATCCTTATATATGATTTTATTCTAATGTCATCATCCACATCTAATGCAATCATCATTACAAGTAGAGAGAAGATTTTGAGAATGTTTAAATATGACGAAACCTGATACAGAGTTTGAATTTTGGAAGTAGAGAGAAGAATATTTAAATATATTAGTATTAAGATGTCTCAGTCATACTACATTCCATATTTTCTTGAAACAAATAATTAACCATTATCATAACACCATCAAATTCAAATGAAACATAAACACTATATACAATCTAGAAATGCTATAAATAATAAATAACAAGATATAAAATTGTGTATTATAAAGTATTTCAAATTTTTAAATTCCATCACATTCAAGTTTCAAATTTCAAATCCAGATAATAAACTATTTCAAAATTTCAAATCCATGACCATCACACTCAAGCTTAAAATTTTCAAATCTATATTATAAAGTATTTCAATTTTTTAAATTTAAAGTTTCAATATTTCAACCCTCAATCATGAAAATTTTCAACCCTCAATTTTGTGTACCCCATTTCCCGATTGCTTTCACTCCTGTACTCCTTTCCTCTAATGGCTTCTCCATCCTGTATATCACACTTTTCCCAATGGCTAGGAATAATCCCAAGAACCTAATGAGATCTTTCGTAGCATTGTCTATATTCTTTACAATTATTTCTTCTTGCTTTGTCGCATATCCATGGGATAGCAAAACTTGGACCTACATAGTTTCCTTGGTTTTGAATAAAATTTCAGGGTTGAATCCATGCTCTTTAATTATCTGCTTCAATGTATTGTTTTATTTGTTAACCAAAACAATATTTTCCTTCAAATTCTTTGTTGCGGATAGATTGTTCTTATGCAGTTTCCAAGTGAACTTAGAATAACCTTTGCTTGACTCTTCAAATTTTCATATTTCAACTGCACAAAAAAAAGTGAAGTCAATTAAACATATTACTAAAATAAGAAAACTTCAAATTAACAAAAATATATTGTTTGAAAGTGATAATACTTACGACCACTCTATCTCTCTCGGCATTTGCAACTGCTACCAGATCCTTGTCCTTAGACCATTTATTAAAATATGCCTGGGCCTTCAGCACTCATATTTTCTAATTTGTTTGATATCTTATCCAAAATATTCATCTTTATATTTGTTGTTATATGTGACAGTCCCACTTCTTACTTGGGTAAGTAAGGAATCCATCTTCGCATAGGTTGATTCTGGACTGCAGCATATAAACTATCCCTTTGCCAATAATTTTCATAACGACTTATTATCTAATTGATTAGTACTTTAGTACCCTTATCTCTCCATTCTATGAGCTTACTGATATGAGGTAGAATAAACTCATCGACATGGGATTGAAAATCATAACCAATTAAGTTCTCTAAAGGAAAAGGTAGCAACTGTATTCACCATCTGTATCTGAAGAAGATGATCTCGCTGGAGAGGTATGGGGGCTTTTGGGTTGATCAAGTGACTGAGACCTCTGTTTCTACCTTTGGGTGGCCTGATCCTATTTGTGATAAAATAAATCAATATTCAAACAAATAAATCTAAAGTGAAATGTAATGAAAGTCTGAATAAATTATGTTGAAATAGAAGTATACCTGTTGGCCTTGAATCGTCTCACGTGTATTGAAAAATCCTTGTTGGGTCATTGTTATCAATTCCCAAGTAATCTTCATCTAAATTTATATTATTTGAAACTAATACGCCTATTGCACTAGGCAAGCCACTTAGAGAGAGGTTTGGAATTTGAAATAAGGAGGTAATGGTTAGTGTCCCGCAAGGGGCTGGAGGAATTGGCATGTGTTTACCAATGTTATTTTTTCCTAAACCTTTGGTTGGAATTTTGAATCATATTTTTGGAGGAGATGGCGGTGCCACTATTTGTAAAGAAGGCGAAGGAATTCTATGTACTGAAAAGTGCAAGAAAAATATTTTTAAAAACTGTTAAACTATGTAAAAACTATGAAAAACTATTCAAAACTTATACTAAATTAATAAAATCATACCTTTTTGTTGAGGGGTAGTGTGTCATGGTGCTTGAGGTGGCCTTGTTGGAGTAGTAATTAGTTGTGTTTGAGTTGTGTGTGGCTGGGATTGTTGAGTAGGTTGTTGAGAAGAGATAATTGCATGCAACTAAACTAAGTGAGTTGTAAAAGATGGTTGACTTTGAGAAGCACGTGTATTGTCCAAAGTCCCTGCAATGTCTGCAACAATTGATTGTATATCAATTCAATATGGTAAATGGTAAATTGAAAATAGAAAATGGGAATTTATAAATAATAAATTTTAGGGTATTATGACTCTATCATTTAACTAATGTAAACACTTGGTTGTTTAGAGATGAGTGAAATTACATTTTAGATTGTGAATTTGTCATTGCCTTAGCGTGTTGTTGGCCTCTTCCTATTGATGGTACTTTTTTTCACAAAAGGGACTCCAAAAATATTTTCTGCAAATGAAAATATTTAATCAGATTCTGGATAAACATAATGTTATTTTAATGTCGAAATATAAACTTTATACATGTTGTTCTTGAAATGGAATTAAAAAATTATTCATTGTCTCGTCCGCATAAGTAGGTATCAATTTTTCTTTTAAATTAAAAATAGCCTCATAATAAAGGAAAAAGAGATAGTTTGTGGAGTGAATGACTGATTTTTCTTAAAGCGATGCATTTGTAACGTCATTTTTTATTTTATTGGATAAAAAGATGTAGAAATAAAATTTTAGCTTTCCGATAGTTTCAAAAATGTTTGTAATAGCCCAGTTTGGTATATCCATTTGCCAACCTTGCAAAAAAAATTTGGCTTGAAAGAAAGAAATCATAGTAGCAAGAAAGTGGTTTGCAATTTCTTGTGTATCCACACCACATCTTGATTTATTGAAATGAGATGTAAATGATAAAAAGCAATTGGAATTAATATCGATTTGAATTGTATCAAAATTAAAAACTAAAAATATAAAATGAAAATTGAAAATAGATCACACGTACAATCAACATGGAAACCAAAATTAGATTTTAGGTACTTCTTATCATTTTAGACAAGGGTTTTTTTCATTGTAACAATGGGGGAATTTTTACATGGAAGGCCTGTCACCTAATGGATATCATCTTGATCGACACCAAATTAAAACATATGACCATCATCAATAGTAATAGTAAACAAACCATCCTCTTTATTGTTCGAGGAGAGAAGGTAATTCAGAATGTAATGATCAATTTCGAACTAGGGCATCTTAACGAGACCATGAAAATCACATGCATCCAGAAAATCCTTGTATTCTATGTTCATCTACAAAACTGTATAAATGTGGGGGCACAACAAGTTCATGTAGAGTATTTTTCCCTTACATAGGGATTCTGGGTTGACTGGATTTTTTGATTGATCCTAGTCAAGAGCTTGGGCTACACTTGTAATTTCCATTGTACTTGAGCTTGATAATTTAATTTGTACATGAGATTGATTCCTGTAAATGTAAAACTTCAGGACCCAAGAAGTGTAAACATAAAAATGAGCAGAAGGAAGGTATATATAGGAAAAAATTAGGGTTTTCAAGATTTTTTGTCGTGCTACAAAAAGATTTTCTATTGCGGACAACAAAGCTTATTGACGAGCGTCACATAAATTTTCTATCAAGCGATAGAATTTTTTTTTGATGTGTGACAATTATGCATCAACGTTTGCATAATTATTTCCCTCGGTGTAGTCATTCTCACTCAAATAATAGCAAGAGAAAACTCAATTCTCAAAAATTAGAAAATTCACCTTTACTCGAAAGTGGTTCCATGTATATTCGTTAAGGATTTTCCACCTCCATTTTACGAGAGGATTCTTAAAATGAAACCTGATGGAGATAAATGGATGGAAAAGGTTGGGCTTAACTCTAAGTTACAGCTCGTGTTATTTACCACACACAATGAGGCTACCCCATGAACTTTCTAAGTATAAACTGACTATAACAAAGAAGGAAGTAATAAATGCCAAGTACCCTAATGTTGAACATCATAAATAATTTTACTTAGACAATATAGAAATTATCAATAATTTATAGGGAGAGATTAAATGTTTAAAGGAGTAGGAACACATTAGAAAATGCTAAGAATGTTGAAATCCCACTGAAGGACATATATTATTTAAAGGAGTTGTGTCGAATATTGTGCCAAGAGAACATAATCCCCTTATTAGGAGAGTGGATGAGAAATCAAGTACCACACCCAGGTAATGAGCATGAGAGGTAGATACTTCAGACAAATTTGCCTCCCCATAATCACGAGTATGATAAAGAGATTACATTTAATGTGGTTATTGATGGATGGCTTCTAAGAAACAGTCGGATAGATACAAGTGTAGAAGTTAACGTTCTCACACTGGATGCTTGGAATCAGATGGGAAGATCACCATTGTATCCTTCTTTGAATGTGTTGTATATGGAAAATAGAACCAAGGATAATCCTATTGGGGTGTTAAAAAAATGACTATTATGATTTAGGGAGCCAAGTTTATCGAGGACGTTAAAGTATTAGAGCTCGCAAAGGTAGATAACTTCCCATCCTTACTTGGGCACCCCTGGTGCTATAAAAATAATGCATATTTGTAATTCAAGAAGGGGTGCATTAGCTTTGAAAATAAATAAGGGTAGATCATTATACCTTTGACAGATGGAAAGGCTCCCAGGTATGTTGAGCCTTTGAGTGAAGAATACTTGAACAAGATATACATGCGCACAATAAGAGACTCTAAGGTAGTTGATCCATCTAAGGAAGGAGTAATACAATGGGTTAATTCTCATTCAGTTAGCGATACTAAAAGTATTTCTTTTGAAAACTGGGTACAAGGAACATATGAAGTAGTTAGGTGAAAGATAAAGAATATTGTTACTCGCGTGATTAGGTCGTGCATTGTTCGATGTTTGAGTCATAATCAAGTACCACAGTACTTTGGTGAAGGGAAATGTAATGTATTTTTGTGTGCCATGGAAGCTGAGTGGAAGGATCAGGGTAATACAAGAAATATATTGGTTTATACCCTATGTGGGATAGCAGCGTGTTTTTGGAATGACGGGAGGTGAGAATCACCTTTTCTACTAGGTTTCTAAGGAGAAATGTACCTTCAAAGATATGTGAATTCCATGGGAAGTATTATTCTTTGCACCATGTTTAAAAGTTTGAGAGACTCTTCACAGAGGGGTAGGAGGCCTTAGCACCATAACTCTGGGTACATAAGTTCTACACCACCCTAAGCGGTTGTGCACGCATGTGGTATGTCCATGTAGATTTGACATAGAAAAACATTAATAGGAAATAGATGACCTCATGTATGATACATATTTTTAATTACTTTTCTACTAAACCTTTAGTCAATGAAACACTGCAGATTATGAATTTCATTACTCTGGGAGATAATGCAAAGGTTGAGGAAATTCTTGTAGACATGTTTGTAGAGCTAGATTTGGAGGCTCACCTTGACCTTGAAGAGACAGAAGAATAAGAAATGGTTTGTGCCTAGGAATAAAAGGAAAAGGGTAAACTGGCATGCATAATAGATGATGATGAGGAGGAAAATAAATTGGATGCTAACCAAACTGAAGGTACATGTGAGGTGATTGACACAAAAGATGATAAGGAATGCGCATAACATGAGCCTATGAAAATAAATAAGGTTAACATTGGGAAAAATACAGAGCCTAAAGAGGCCATCATTGGTGATTATTGGTTCGAGCAGGAGGTGGAAAAAATTATTGAGCTATTGCATGAGTTTAAAGACTTATTTCTACGAGGCTATCATGAATTAAAATGAGTACACCCTTTTTTAGGTGAGATGCGAATAAAACTTGAAAAAGGTGTGCACCTGATTAGGAAGAGACCATAAGAGATGTATCCTAATCTGTGCATTAAGGTGAAAGAATAAACAGATAAAATTTTGAAATTTGTAATCATTGAGCCCATTCTGGAATCTGAGTGGGTTAGCCTAATGCTAATAAGCATAAATAAAGATGGTAGGATAAGGATCTATGTGGACTACTGAGAATTAAATTCTTTGTGTTATTGATCCTTTTTTGAGCCCATTTATGGAGGAGATCCTAGAAGGAGTTATAGGTTGTGAGATCTACTCTTTTAATAATGGATTTTTAGGGTATCATCAAGTGCACATAACAAATGAAGATCAATAAAAGAAATTTTTCACCACTTAGTGGGGAATTTTTGCATACATAGTTATTCCTTTTTGACTAAAGAATGTGCATGCAGTATTTTCATGCATTATTGTGCAAGCATTTGAAGACTTCATTCATATTTTTTATAGGTGTATCTTGATTATTGGACCATGTTTAGTTTGGTTAAGGATCATTGTGAAAATTTGTGGCTTATGTTTTATATGCATAGGCAGTTGAGTATCTCTTTGAATATTAATAAATGTATCTTTGTGACACCTTTTCACACATTTCTTAAACATATTATTTTTAAGTAAGGCTTTTTGGTAGATCCAACGAAAGTCACTATGATCTTGGGATTAGAAGAACCTAACAATCAAAGTGAAGTGCATAGATATCTGGGACATATAAGGTATTAAAAGAAATACATTAAGGGTTATGTAAATATTTTACTACCCTTGGATGAACTTTTGAATGCTAAGGGTAAATTCTATTGGGGCAAGGTGCAACAATATGCATTTGAAACAATGAAGGAAAGGCTGACCACACCACCTATCTTGTGCTTTCCTTCATGGGACAAACCATTTCATGTTCATGTTGATACTTCTGGGATGGAAATTGGCATTGTGTTAGCACAAATAGGTGAAGGAATTATAGGCCACCCTATCTATTTTACAAGTAGAAAGTTCACACTAGCTGAACAAAACTATACAACTACTGAGCATAAAATTTTACCATGATTTACATGCTATACAAGTTTAAATAATACGTTTTCACTACACCATTTATATTCTTCATAGATCATATGGCACTTAAGTATATGGTCAACAAGCCTATTTTGTAAGGGCACATTTATAGGTGGATACTACTATTTTAGGAGTTTCATTTTAGAGTGATTGTGAAACCAAGAAAAAGTAACTCATGGCCTGATCATTTTTTGAGAAACAATTATGTTGAGGATGCGCAGAGCATTGAGGACACCATACTAGATGAACAACTCTTTATATTGAATCGTGTGCCCATAGAGTTGGAATATATTGTCGTGTTTTTGTGTACTAGATAGGTTCCTGAGGGAATGAATAAATTAGAGAAAAATAAACTTGCAATACGAGAGTCACCTTACCAGTTGATAGGTGGATATTCATAAAAGTTAGGTCATGATGAATTTTAACACCAGTGTGTACTAGATCATGAGCGTGAGGGGATTATGGAAGAAGATCATGGTGGAATTGTAGTAAGAAATTACATAGGTGTAGACACTAAAATAAGGTCACAATCCCCTTTCGTCCCTCAACATATAAACACCCTTCATCACATTAACCTAGCCAGGACCCCCTTCACATCACTAATATTAATTCAATTAATCTAATTAAATTAATTCATTATCCCCACCATATTATTATTTGAATATCTTTATTTAGATAATATCCACACATGCAGTTCACTTAGGAGACCTCACCAAGCCAACTCAACCTAAGACCTATTCTTAGGAAGTTACCATAACTAACTAAGACTTACCCAAACCCTAAAAATCAATGCCTACATTCCCTCTAACCACATTCCCGCATGCTCACAAGAAGCTCCCAATCTAATCCATGGGATAATGACACAAGATCTAAGGAAATCAGGAGGATCTCCCTAAGTTTGGTAAACCTAGGAAATCCCACCTTGACCGAGGTCGGTTACCCCTAACCATCGTTGGTTAAGCCAGACCACCGTCGGTTACCCCTTTTAACCCAAAACAACCTTTATTCTCAAGGTTGGAACTTGGAACTGGGAAGTTGGAAGCAAAAAGTTTGACAAGCAAGAACAAAATCTCGAAGAGATAATGCATCTTTAGAGAGCCAATTCCAATAAGAACTGACATCCAAGGAAGGAGATTGAGGATCTTCTCCTGCACAATAATCTAAGCCACATTATGAACTATCTAAGCAAAGAGGAGCATGCATGCAACCCATGAAGAAGCTTTTATTCAGTCAGTGATCACTTGCAGCCTTCAAATCCATCATCAGCACCTCCATCCTTCACACATAGACTTTCAGGAATGAAATCCAAGTAAGTATAACATCATACTTTCTTGGTTTATTTCAGTTCATCATTATTTTATCACCCATTGTTTATCTTGCTCCCTATTGACCATTCCAACACTTTACCTCCGTAGACCCATCAAAACCTTGTAAAAACCTATTCCAGTCACCCAATAACTCATCCCGACCAACCAAAATCCTTTGTGCAATCACAAAGGAGACCAAAACCCTATTCTGTGATGTTTCTAGATCTCACAGTAACCGGTGCCGGTTATACCTAACCGATGTCAGTCACCCCTGACCGACACCGGTCTCTGTGTTTGCCTACACAGCCTTAAACAGAGACCTACCCACCTAATTTTACCTCACCCTCACTCACCTGTGACCTACCTAAGACCTTTATCAGACCTGTAAAACCCGAAACCAATCATTTGACCTGTGGATTCTATTATAGCTTAGCCTAATTAGATATATTTTCTTATTGTGTTTTAAAGTGAGATACCTGAATAATTTTAAAATAAAAGTAGGATTTACTTTATTTACCACATTGATTTGTTTAAAATAGTGGATTGACAGCCATCTAGGAAGTATTAGGATTCCCGGATCTAGCTCACACTAGGCAGTTCAATGCCCATATTGTTTAATTCTTTCTGGTGGTCTTACTTTCATTACAAGTAGTTTCTCCTAGCTAAAAGGAATATCTCACGGTCAGTTGTGGATTTGGAAGTCATACGCGTGCAAAAACCCATCAACCGAAATTTGAACAGGTATTCCTCCTATGCCCGTTACCCTATCTATTTTGTCAACAATTCAAAGAAACAATCTAATAAAAAGGTGAAACACCTTTCCACACTCGGTGGGACCTATTTGGGGTTCCTTGCATTTCATTCATTCCTAGGACAAAATTTTGTCTTTTTTCCCCTTCTAAACGCGTACACACTAATTTTCTTCCCTAGTCATCCACTCCTTTCTATTTTCTCTAAAGGAAACTTTTCTTTTGGTGTATTTAAAAAGAATCATTTCTTCATGCTTTCTGCATTGTAGTGAAAGAGCATCCCTCTTCCTCTTCATCTTATTATGTCATCCAATTTCACATTTTCAATTTGGGTTCTAAAATCATTGCATTCCATTATGATTTTATTTCATTAGATCACATTAAATGAGGGCAACCTATATACAGGGAAAATTTTAGTGGCGAATATTCCATTTTTGAAAATTTTGAAAAGGTGAATTTTTTGGCGCGGGTTAGTGACCTGTTCGACTAAAAATTACACTTTAATTTTTTTAGGGGTCGGCTTCGCCTACCCTTGAAAAATATCCCTTATATAATCCTAGATTATTTTCCAGGTAGAACACTTCTACTTCAAATTTTGTCAACAATATGATATATCCTGTATTGCGGATGCGCGATAAGGGGGTAATTTATTGACGCGCAACAAGGAGGGTTTGCATATATTGACGCATAATAGATGCACGAAAAAGAGTTTGTGACAATGGGGATATTTTTTGATGTGTGACACTAACAGATAGTTGACGCGCGATAAGGAGGTATTGCATGGATATGGACGCCTATGTAGACCTTCAGGAGGCGCAAGTTTTTTGACACGTGACAAGGAAGCTTTGTTACCGCTGCCTAGATATTGACGGCAGATGAACTGATCACAGAGGTTTGTTGATGCACGACAAGGTTGGACTTTTTTGATGTAAAGCAGAGGTAAGAGGCTGTCAACTATGCGACAATGGAGATATTTACAATTTGAAGTCGTGGAACAAACCCTCTTTTATCGTGCAACAACAGGTTTGCCTCTTTTTGCGGTAGCAAGTGTACTGTCATACAACAGTAAACTGTTGATGAATGTAACAACCTGAGGTCTGTTGATCGCGTCACATTTGGAATTCCTTTTTTTCATATGCATTCTTCCTAGCAAATTGTAAGCTGAACGGGCTTCTTTCTAAAGGTTGGACTTCTTGTTTTGCACCATGTCTTGAAAATCAGGTGAAATTTGTTCAGTCACAAACCCCCATCTAAAAATTGTAATCAACTTTTCCTCTTGGCATTTTGAAATTGCATCAATATTTGGTTGCATGGGGATGATTCGCCACCCTCTTTGTGTATTTTCCACCTTCGATTTCCAAGAGGTCTCTTAAAAATGAACCCTGCCTATATGCTGGAAGTCATGACCAGCTGATGGTTGACAAAAGAATCATAGAAAAGAACTTCTATCCTTTTCTCTTTCTCTGAGTCTTACTAAAGCACACAAACTTCAAATACATACATTCTTAAACAACATCTTACCTAGAAGAAGTTGTAGGTGATCACACGATCACGACATAGTGGGCACCTAGCTCGCTACTCTATTGAGCCATACTTCAGAGTGAAGCCCACCCCCACCATAGCAAACCTGAAACCTCACCCTTTAGTACTCCTTCTTTGTAGGAAGCCATCCTCACCAAAAAATTCTATTGTCACAATTCATAATAGTCAGTCCCTACAAATAACATAAGCTAAACAAACATAATAGAAAAGGGCACTCTTAGGATCACATTCCTTCTTAGTGTTCTTCTTGATTTGTGTTTTGAGGTGAAAGATCACATTCGATCATTATTTTTGTCTTTCCTTGCATACTACCAATCATATTTGGTGTATTCTAACTACACTTAAGTGTGCTTGGGCCATATCATCATCATCCCCAAAATTTTGGGTCTGATTCCACATCAAATTCTAATTCACAACCACTTTTTCTCATCACAGTTTCAATTTCGTAGTAACTATCGTCAGTTACCTCTGACCGTCATTGGTTAAACCCAACCAACGTCAGTTTCAGGTCCTTTTGCTAACCTACTCAAAAGGACATTCTCACTTCACTTTTTTTCCCACTTCCCACAGTTTCTGTGACTGTCATTGTTTCCATTAATGTTTTACATATCCTGAGATTTGGCATGCTTGTCAGATTTTGCTTTCTGCCTCACTGATTACTCACTGTCTATTTTCCACAGTGACTGGAAATGGTTATCCCTGATTGACGTTGGTTTTCCCTAACTGGCATTGGTCAGCCTTTTTCACATTCCACCCACCATTTGTTACTTCATCCATTCTTTTTCAGCTGTTCTCTGTACCATTTATAGAGAAGCAACCCCACCTGATCAGTACTGGTTCACATGGTACTGACCCGAAGACAAGCGAACACCCTCATGTTCCATGTCAATTTCCAGCCACACCCACCTAGTCCTTCACCACCTTCTATTTTATCACTAGCCATAGATTCCATCCAGCCTACTAATATCACTACTAGAGATGAGGGGTTCGCACAACTCCTTGACCAAAATCCTGCTGCCTTGCAGTTTTACCTCTCCCATTCATCCACTCAAGACACCTCGGGTCAGTTGATATATGGCATGCCTGTATCTATCCCCCCGAATCTCGCACCCACTTCTACATCAGCCCCATCTAGCTTCGTGCTACCTACATCCACTTTACCCCCAGTCATTTTGCAGTTAGGTCCTATATTTTCCATGACTTCCACGTCTGTTACCTCTGTGGCACCCATTACATCCACCATACCCTCGGTGATTACCCCAAACACAACCTCATCCATCCCTCATGTCTCACACATACCTGTAGCTACATTCCCACCTCCAGTGTCGGTGAGCTCTACCACATTTCAGAATGTCTTTCTTTCCATTCCACAATCATTAGCCCCTATTGCCACTATGGTTACCACGACCCTTCCTCCCCCATATACATACTACCAACAACTTCCTGTTTCATCTATTATTCATTCTGGGTACGTACCCCCTATTTCATTACCTTCTTCTCCACCACCTTACATGGCAGCCCCATACACTGGAATACCACACCCATTATATACCCAAAACCAACCTCCTCACATTATAGGAGGCATCCAATCATCACAACCCACCAATGACCTAATTAAATTGATGATGGAAAAGATGCAAACACTGGAGGCATCGGTTTCTAGCTCCTGTAACACTCTCACTTACAATGAGATTTGCAATGAGCCTATTCACCCATCCATTCCCATTAGTTCATACCCTGTGCATTGGGAAATGCCTAAATTCAACCGCTTCAATAGTAAGGAAGACCCAAAAAAACATTCGCACTCATTCAAACATGGGTGTTATTTGATTGCTCATGATGATGCCTTACTTTTGAGAACTTTTCCCATGTCCCTCACTGGACCTGCATTAGATTGGTATAGTGGGTTACCCAAACACTCCATATTTTCATTCAATCAGGTAGCCCAAGATTTTTTGGATCATTTTTCTATCAATATTTCCAAGAAAGTTACCATGACCGATCTATATTCCACACATCAGTACAAGGATGAATCTATCGTAGATTTTGTTGCTCACTGGCACAGCCTGATCAATCAACTTACCTTTCAATTGCCACAAATTGAACTCATCGAGCTCTTTACCCAAGCTTGTGCTAGAAATATCTCCCCAACCTTGCAGGTCCAAACTTTTTGAACATTTGATAAGGCATTCACTCTGGCACAAAAGTTAGAAACTTGGGCCATCAAAGAGAAGAAAATCCATATACGAAGTAAGAATTTGACATTCAAGTTGAATGAAACCTCCTCTTCTTCCAAATCTCCAACCAATTACTCAAAGGCTAAAGGTACCACTAATGTAGTGGTACTCAAGGATGGCCCAGCTCATCCATCCAATCAGGCTACACCCTCATCTAATCTATCACCCATACAGGCTTTTTAATTTAGACAAGAGCAATGAAAATATATCCCAATTGGGGAACCTTACTCTTCTATTTTAGAAAAGTTGATCAAAGCTGCCGCCATCACCCTTCCACCCATAAAACCACACACTGGTTTTGACCCTACTCGCCCCATGCCCGCATGGTATAAGGAACAAGATTTCTGTAACTATCATCAAGTGAAGGGTCATAGTGACGACAACTACATCACTTTTAAGAATATTGTCCAAGATTTTCTCAAGAAAGGTGAGTTGACTGTGGATAATCCCAACGCCACCCCCAACCAAAATCTACAAATATGTAAAAAACCATTTCCCAATCATGTCCCTTCAACCAATCAAACAGGTGAGACATCCACTCATAATACCCATACTCGTGAGGTTCATGTGATCTCTAACGAGGTACCTGTCACCTCTCAATTACCTCACATCCCTTCCATAGAGGAAATCCTAGCCTAAAATCCTCCTTCCACATTGGAACCGACCGTCACTATTCCTTCACCAATAGAAGAACACCCTTCATCTCCTACATCACCTACGGAGGAGTCTTCTGATAACATTGAGACCACCTCACCCCTAGCTTCTCCACTTAGAGAGCCTTTACCTACCATACCTCCTTAACCCATAGAGGAGCACCCCTTACCTCCTCCACCTACAGAGGAGCACCTAATATCTTCTCCCCCCATAGAGGAGCACCCATTACCTCCTCCACCCACAGATGAACACTTATCTGTTCCTCCACTTATTGACAAACTCCCATCATGTCTTCCACACATCATAAACCCGGTGGAGATACCTTTGCCTCTTGGCGAGCATTCTCCATTAGCTACCCAACATCCCAAAAACCTACTTTCAGCTCTCTTACCCATAGAAGCTGAAGCTCCCCAATTACCCATCTCTAAGATGCATTTTATGGGAATTCCCATTTGGTATTCACCAACTCCACCCACAAACGTTCCATACTAATGTTTGGCCAATCACTTGGATTATGTGGATAGGGATTTATTATGGGGGTGCCTCTTACTTTTGTCTCAACACAAATGCAGAGATCCCACAATGACACCTCCACTATCTTCCCAAACACATTTCCACCCATCAAACCAAATACAACCACTACTATCACAACCCCTTCCATGATACCTGCTAGCACTCACACCACACCCTTACCCATAACCCAACCTATACCTAAATCCAAATCCATACCCACAAAATTTACCTCCACTAAACCTATTACCACTTTAGGGGTCACCCTAACCACTAGCCTTACTCATCCACCTATTAAATTGAATTTAGCTACATCCTCCAATGTCAGTACCACACCTACCTCAACACCCAAACTAAAGAAACAAACTCATCAACCTCATACCCCTACCAAACCAATCACACCCACACTTGTCCCAACTACCTTAAGACCTCAGCTGCCCAACATGGTCAAGCACCCTTCACCTATCCATAAACCAATAACACAACCACCCATTCCCGCCTCACAAATCTCTAACCTACCTAGGCACATGACATGACTCATACCCACACCTGCAGTCTCTTTACCACCAATACCTCCGATACCTTCAGCCATTGCTTCACTACCAACTACACTTCTGCCATTTTCCCTTACACCCTAAGCACGACCAGCATCATCTTCCTTCATAGCACCCCCATTATCCCTGTAGGTAGCTCACCCTCTTCCGCCATCTTCTTTTTCTTCTAGACCCTATATACCCACCTCACCTTTACCTAAAAAGGTGGAACCCAAAAACAAAACCCCACTACCCCACAATAATGTAGTCAAAACAACCCCACATCCTCCTACCTATCCATCTGTTGTACCTCTACCTAAACTAACCCAATCGATACCTCAAACCAGACCGGTGCCTAAACCCATAGCTTGACCTATTCCTACTCTTCCAAAAACAATTCCTAGACAACCAACCACACCTACACCCAAACCCACATTCACTTCCCATTGTGATCCACTAGCAGGGTCCTATGCCAAAATTTTAACCAACCTCCTCGAGACTTTTGTTATCACATTACTGCCACTCTGACCTTATGACCCCCTCAAACCAAAGCCAAAGGGGTTTGATGATACCAAAATTTGTGCATACCATCATGTGCCATGACATGATGTGGAGAACTACAAGGCCTTAAAAACCATCCTTATCCAATTGTGTCCACCCAAAACCAACTTTGATGATGATGACCTTCTTGACGAGGACCCTGCTTCACCTACACCCATTCCTACATTTCCCACTCAACAACCACAACCTCCACCCTCACAGCTCCGGGAACCACACAAAAAGTTTGAAATTAATATGGTTCACATCAGAGAACTTGCCATGCCACCTCTCAGATGTCGCTATGCCCACTGAACTCACAGGGATTTTCTCCTCCAGTGGGTTTTTTCCCTTCATGTCGTTATACCACTTACCCTACACCCTCTCCATTTGACAGATTCCCTCAAATCAACATGGTACACGTCACTATGGGTGTGCAGAAGAGTAAAGAAAAGGCAGCTGACCCACCAACCATCCTTATACCCAACATACCATCTGCCCCCATACCTAAAATAACTATCTGTGGCCCCACATACCCCATTTCTAATGGCGTCACACATTGCACCATGCTAAAAAAATTACACCAATCTCCCCTCAAAATGTCCTTATACGACCTCATCCAAACCTTAAAATCCCATCATCAAGCCCTCATGGAGGTTCTTAAAATTATTAAGGTTTTACCCAATGACCCTACACCTGTAGCCTCCATTATCACACCCCATCATGTAGCCTTGCTCACTAAATTACCAGCTTCATCCCCACCTCACCTTTTTCACCAAGTGGCCTCCCTTAGCTTCTCAGAGAGAGATCACACCATACCAAAACAATGACCCATACCCAGCCCTCTTCATCTCTGTCCACATTGATGACATACGGGTGCACTGTGTGATGATTGATGGAGGCGCTAGCATTAACATCATTTCATCCCATGCATTTTCTCAAATGTGCATACTTAACAATTACACGCATAAACATCGTGTCATGTTGCATTTAATGATGCTATCACCTCCACACTAGGCACTATCATCCTTCACGTTCGCGTGGGTCCCCTGCACTGTTCCAGAATTGTTTTATGTTTTGGAGGGGGAATTCCAATATAACTTGTTGCTTGGTAGACCCTGGATCCATGTCATGGGTTGTGTTCCCTCCACTTTGCATCATTGTGTAAAGTTTGAACACAAAGGACACACTTATACCATTCCAGCTGACCCATCACCTTTCAAAACATGCAACATGCTTTACCGACCCATTGATGTACTCATACTGGTCAAGCCGTCTACTTCCGCAACCAATACCGCTTCACCTACACCTACACCCACACCTACCAGTACTGCTGCTACTTTTACCGTACATACCTCCTCCAAGCCTACCGCTGCTATAACCTCCACAACTAGACCATTAGCTTCCCAATCCATTAACACCACCTCCACATCAACCTCCGACACATCATACCAAATACCCACATACCAACCACTGATCCCTTAGAAGGTGTTTTTCAACACCTCACTCGGGGGGAGTACCTCCTATATAGTGTTAACACCTTCCTTACTCCACATGAGTATGGAATCCTTCACCAACACCCTCGCTATGATCACCATATAGGATAATGCCTCCTTTATGGTCCTCCTCATCTTTGTACTAGTCTCACCTATGGGGGACTTGATACTACCACTTACACACCAGAACCACCATTACAACCCCACACATTTTCTATGGAATTCAAATCACTTACGAATCGTTGTTTCTCTCACACCTTCCTGCACCATTGTACGTGGAAGGGTTTTGGTTTTGGGTTTTATGAGCAAGGCCGCCATACCATTATTCCATGTACCACCCACAAACATAATGACCATAGTGGTATCGGATTCCCTAGACCTCCTACCAAATAGGCCCACATTGAACTCATTGAAGACCTTAGCCCTCCTCCACCTTCATCTTCATCACTACCTTCAACCACTCTACCTTCATCACCACCCTCACTGACGGAGTCGATGGATCCTGAATCTATCCCTCCTAATTTTTTTTTTCATAAACACCATTTCCCTGGGGCCTTTGACTTATCAACGTGAAGGTGAGGCCCCTTCCACTCTCCCATTCCTGTATCCTGAGATGATCGATGACGACACACCAACCATTAACGTCATTCAATGTCAGGATGATGAATCCATACTCACCTACCTTGGTGCAAAAGACTCATATATTCATCGGTCATTACCCTCTGAGATGCAAACCATGTTGAATGAATCAACTATCAAGATCAACATTCATACTCAAGACGACCCACACATCCTAAAGATCATACAATCTTTAGATGCTACTGAACAAGAAGCCATCACTTCCTTTCTCCGATATCATAACCATGCTTTTTCTTGGTCTTACGTAGAAATTCCTGGTATTCACCCCACCATAGTGGTCCACAATATCATAACCATTCTCGATGCCAAACTTATTAAAAAAAGCATAGGAAAATGCACCCTTGCATTGATCTTCTTGTCAAAGAAGAACTTCAACGCCTTATTTACATTTCCTTCATCTTACCCATTGATTATCCTCATTGGATTTCTAAAATTGTCCCTGTTACTAAAGCAATAGGGGGACTCCGTATTTGCATGAAATTCCATGACCTCAACCTCTCCTACCCGAAATATGAATTTCCCTTTCCTGGTATTGATCAACTGGTGGACCTTACCGCAAGTCATGAGATTCTCTCACTCATGGATGGTTTCTCAAGTTATAAAAAAAAAAATCTTACGCCAGAAGATCAGCATAAGACTGCATTCATTACCCCTTGGGGAACCTTTCACTACCAAGTCATGCCTTTTGGCCTTAAAAATGTTGGTGCTACATATCAGTGTGCTATGAATTACATCTTCCATGATATGATGCATTGCATATTGGAATATTATGTGGATGATCTCTTAGCTAAATATAAATTCCACACCAAGCACGTCGCTTTCCTCAAAACCATTTTGATCACCTCATTAAATATTATGTCTTCCTTTAACCTAAAAAGTGTGTCTTCACGGTTCTCTCAGGAAAACTCCTGGGATTTATTGTTTCCCTCCATGGTATAAAAGTTGACCCTGCTAAAGTCAAGGCCATTCTAGAAATGCCTCCACCCATGAACCTCAAACAACTATGTAGCCTACAAGGAAAATTACAATCCATTCAACATTTCATTTCACAATTATCGGATCTATGTCAACCATTTCATCATCTACTTAGGAAGGATGTCTCCTTTAAATGGGATGATGATTGTCATAAAGATTTGGAGGCCCTAAAACAATACCTTCTCTAACCACCCATACCCATTCCCCCAAAATATGATCAACCTTTTTACCTATACATATCAGCCACTGATCATTCATTAGGAGCCATGCTCACTCATCATGATCAACAAAATAGGGAGCAGGTAGTTTATTACATAATCCATACTATTTTGGACTATAAAACCCAATACAACCACCCAGAAAAGCTTTACTTAGCATTAGTTTTTATTTCCACCAAACTCTGCCATTACCTACTCAACCACAAAACCTATGTTTTGACCAACCTCAACCCTTTACACTTCATTTACGCCAAACCTTATCAAAATAAATGCACTGTGTGATGGCTTATGCTTTTATTTGATCTTGATCTTGAATTCATTCATCAAAAGTCCATTAAGGGCCAAGCTATAACTGACCTATTGCCGGGGACCAACCCTCTAATTTTGACTTTCTTGATAAATCCATTGCTACCCTTTCCCTGGATGAACCCCCTTACCAAACGAAATTGTTCTTTGACGGTTCCAAGTGTCAATTTGGGGGTGAAGCTGGTGTTATCCTCATCCCTCTAGATGGAGAACTCATGCCTTTGTCTTTCAAACTAGACTTTGAATGTACTAACAATATTGCTAAGTACGAAGCACTCGTACTAGGTCTCTAGACCTCCTATGCCCTTGATGTCAAATCAATCCACATCTTTGGTGATTCACAATTAGTCATAAACCAAGTCAATGGTATGTACCAATGTCATAATGAGATACTTCAAAAGTATAAACATCATGTAGACATACTTTTGACCACCTTTGATCATTACACCCTTCAAACCATACCATGGTCAACCAACAAATTTGTAGACACCATGGCCTACTTAGCTTCCCAAATACCCGCTTCCCATGCTGATTCCAAAATATTTGCCACTGTAAAATGCCTCCATTCACCTTCTTATTTACATCACGATGTTTACTCAATCGGAACTGGCACCCCTGACCCGAGTGACCTTTGGTATAAACAATACTCTGACTACCTTTCCCTCTCCATCTTACCTCCTGATCTCACCCGTAACAGACAACGCAGCTTCCTTAAGAAGGTCTCCCATTTCGTTATCCTAGGGGGACTCCTCTATAAGCATAGCTTTGATGGTATTCTCTTACGATGCCTCACAAGTTTTGAAATTCCTTATACCATCAAGGAGGTTCATGATGGCATATGTGGAGGTCACTTTAGTGGCCTTGTTGTTGATAAGCATATTCTTTGCCTAGGCTATTACTGGCCGACCCTTAACCATGATTGTTGTGACTATGTCAAACACTGCATGAAATGTCAACAACATTCCAACCTTCATCATACACCCAGTCATGCCTTACAAGTCACTCATGACCTTTGGCCCTTCTGTTAATGAGGTTTGGATCTTGTCGGAGAAATCAATCCTCATTCTTCCCAACACCATCAATGGATCATAACCACTACCAAATACTAAACCAAATGGGTGGAAGCCATACCACTCATCTCCATGAAAGTCGAGAAAATATGTGAGTTTATTAACCATCATCATTTGTCGCTTTGGTGTCCCTCATCTACCTCATCACTATACAATGGAAAACATAATTCAAAAAAAAAACACTACAGAAACTTTGCAATGCCTTCTATAATTCAGCTTAGTCTTCTCCTCACCTTATTACCCACAAACTAATGGCACAAGCCTATAATCCACTAACAAAACCCTCGATAAAATTATCATGAAAGTGGTTGATGATACTTGGAAGGATTGCATACGCACATTCCTTTTTCTCTATGGGCATATCATACTAGTATTTGTACTTCCACTACAGCCACACCCTTTTCATTGGTCTACGGTACCGAGGCTGTTCTATCTCTCAAATTCTAGATCCCCTCACTTCACATTTCTCTCCATGACATGCCTACTAATGATGACTTTCGTCAGGACCGCTTAGCACAACTAGAGTTATTTGACAAACGTCATCTTAACGCTCTTGATCGCCTTCAAGTTTATCAACAACGTATCAAATCTGCCCTATGAAAAATGTGTTCATGAATGAACCTTCTAAGTTGGTGACCTTTTTTTGAAAGAAAATCAACATGTAATCACAGCAGAAAAAATTAAATAGGGAAAATTCCCTCCTAATTGGCTTGGAACATACATCGTAACTCGTACCTATGGATCAGGGGCCTATCGCTTGTCCTCGCTTGAGGGTAAACCCGAACCTGAGCCCCTGGTTGTAGAATTACATCTTTCGACCATTCTATTCTTGACCTCTAATGTCCTACCTCACCATTGTCTCTTTACAGGCTCATCCCTTGAGGCCGACTATCCACTCCATCGATCTCCTGCTAACGATCTAAACAAGAATCATGTGATTACCCATCACCCTTTTACCTTATCTTAAATATGTGCACCACGTCTCTACACATGACATGATTCTCATGGATAATTTTCATCTTCTTTTATATGAGATCCCATGGTCATTCACCCTTTCCTTCTCAAAAAGAACCAAATGCTTCATTATAGTCTCGTCCATATCTTAAAAGCCAAAAAAAAGAAAAAGAAAAAAGGATGAATCCCTTAAAAGGACATCTTCTAAAATAAGGGAGAAACTCCTTGAGTCAAACTTCCAATATAAAAGATGAATCCCTCAAAAGGACATCTTCCGCCTTTAATTGTTGCTATGAGTAGACTGCTCCCTCGAATCGACAGTAGCTATAAAAATCTTGTCAACTCTCTACATAGTCTTTCCAAAAAGAGACTATTTTCTCAAAAATCAAAATTCAGAAGCTTCCCATGATCGATCCTTCACAAATGGTGTCTCAAGGAGACATATATTCCTCCCGTATAGACTTCTGGCATTGATCAGTCTATCTAAAAAGTCAAAAAGAAAAAAAATCTTTTTCGTCATGCACTTGCCTATTGTGATCTTGGCTCTATTGCCCAAGGAATTTTATTTCCCATTTTATGACCCAATTACCTGCACCTCCTTAACCATTGTATTTTCACGTCATACCTCAAGGGACGTACTACACCTATGACATTTGGTGATCATGTGACTTTCATCACCCGTAGAATTATCAATCATGTAATGTCTTTGGGGTATTACGTTCACTAGCCTATCTATAAATGTGTTTCATATGTCTTGATCCTTTCCAATCAGGTGGATTTCTGGCCATTGTACGGGTGGACGACCCAACCACTCTCCTACCTCTACCATCCTCAATTGAACAACTAATCCTTAGCCACATGAATCGTGTCACCTGATCTCACGGCCCCACCTCTCACTCAACCACTCTTGCATATGTGGCTAGCCAACCAATATCTCTCCCGTACTCTTTTGACCTCTTCCTCTTTTCTCTTTTTGTCATTTTCTTCTTCTTAACAATGCATAAATGAATTTAAAACCATGGGTTTTCAAATTTTTATACCCTACCTGACTCAACTGACATCAATAACCCTTGACCACTGCCAGTCTGTTTCCCTAGACTACCGCCGTCAGGTCCCCTACACCATCATCGGTTCATCCTGACCAATGTCGGTTACCTTGCATACTCATTGCCCTCACATTTACCTCATTTTCCTCCTCCGCTTTCTTTTACCTCCCCTACACCTACCTGGACCACTTTACCTTCACCTTTGGCCCTCCACCCTCTTCAACCTCCTCATGTCTACTATTGACACCTTATTATTTTACCCCTACCTAGGCCTTACCCATGTTGTGATCTCGATATTTGGACCTGGACCATCGCTAGTGACCTTTGACCTCATGTGTTCGCTATACCCTGTGGCACTGTTACCTGTGTTGTTGACCTAATGACCTTACCTAGCCTATTACCGTGATTGTTTATCCTGACCCTACCTTTGGTGTACCGAACATACCTAAACGTTCCTACACCTAACCTACATTGTGTTTCCTGACCTTATCCTATACCTTGGATACTAGATTCACTTCACCCTTGTTTGGATAAACCTATAGACCTTAAACGATGTAGATTTTGCATGCTCTTCAACTCGGTAACATGCTGCAGTTTATACATGTGCGTGCGTTTGACTGTTTCTACCTTTGACCCTGACCCATTACCTAGATCACCTGAGTAGACCTTTCACCCTCTTCCCCTATAGCCACTTACCTTTTCCTCACATTTACCTTTTTCAAACCACTCACCACTTCAGCCTCCTACCTCATCAGTTCCTGGTTTGAGGGGGATCACCTTCACCCACACATGGGGCAACCACATCTTATTTTTGTTAGCGTCACTTACCAATACAAGCTATGCAACAAAAAGGGGAAAAATGTAGACACTAAAATTAGGTCACACTCCCCTTGGTCCTCCCTCGAATATAAACACCCTTCATCACATTCACCTAGCCATGACCCCCTTCACCCCATACTAATATTAATTTAATTAATCTTTAAATTAATTCATTATCCTCACCATATTTATTATTTAAATATCTTAATTAAATAATATCTACACAAACACCTCACTTAGACACCTCATCAAGCCAACTCACCCTAAGACCTATTCTTAGCAAGTTACCATAACTAACTAAGACTTACCCAAACCCTAAAAATCAATGCCTACACTCCCTCTAACCACATTCCTGCATGCTCACAAGAAGCTCCCAATCTAATCCACAAGATAATGACACAAGATCTGATGAAATCAAGAGTATTTCCCTAATTTTGGTAAACCTAGGAAATCCCTCCTTGACCGACGTCGATTAGCCCTAACCATCGCCGGTTAAGATGGACCCATTGGTTACCCATTTTAACCCAAAAAAACCTTTATTCTCAAGGTTGGAACTTGGAACTAGGAAGTTGGAAGAAAAAAGGTTTATGAGCAAGAAAAAAATCTCAGAAAGATAACACATCTTCAGAGAGTAATTCCAGCAAGAACTTGACATCCAAGGAAGGAGATTGAGGATCTTCTCCTGCACAGCCATCCCAGCCACATTCTGATCTATCTAAGCAAAGAGGATCAGCCCATGCAGAAGATTTTCTTCAGTTAGTGATCACTTGTAGCCTTCAAACCCATCATCAGCACCTCCATCCTTCACACACAGACTTTCAGGAATGAAATCCAAGTAAGTATAACATCATACTTTCCTGTTTATTTCATTTCATCATCATTTTATCACCCACTGTTTATCTTTCTCCCTATTGACCATCTCCAACATTTTGTATCTCCATAGACCCATAAAAACCTTGTAAAAACATATTCCAATCACCCGATACCTCGTCCTGAACAACCAAAACCTTGTTCTGTGACGTTTCCAGATCTCACAGTAACCGGCACCGGTTATACCTAACCACTGTCGGTCACCCCTGACTGACGTCGGTCTCTGTGTTTGCCTACACAGCCTTAAACAGAGACCTACCCACCTAATTTTACCTCACCCTCACTTACCTGTGACCTACCCGAGACCTTTATCAGACCTGTAGAACCCAGAAGCAATCATTTGACCTATGGATTCTATTCTAGCTTAGCCTGCTAGATTAGATCTATTTTCTTATTGTGTTTTTAAGTGAGATACCTAAATCATTTTAAAATAAAAATAGGATTTACTTTGTTTACCCCATTAATTTATTTAAAACAGTGGACTGACAACCATCTAGGAAGTATCACACTTCCCAGATCTAGCTCACACTAGGCAGTTCACTGCCCATATTGTTTAATTCTTTCTAGTGGTCTTGCTTTCATTACAGGTAGTTCCTCCTAGCCAAAAGGAAGCTCTCATAGTCAGATGTGGATTCAGAAGTCATACACGTGCAACAACCCATCAACCAACATTTGAACATGTATTCCTCCTACGCCCGTTACCCTATCTGTTTCGTCAACAATTCAAAGAAACAATCTAAGAAAAAGGTGAAACAATTTAGGGTTTAGGTAGGTACATAGTTAGATGTCAACATACTAAGAATAGGTTTGGGGTGATGGCTAGGTGAGGTTTAGTTAGGTGGGGGTGTGAGAATTATCTCAATTAGGATATTTAAAGAATATGTCAAGGCATGTGATAATTCTCAACACCTTTGGAAGACTATATCCAGAGGTTAGATGCCTTTAGGTATTATTCAAGGTGATTAACCATTTGATGAAATGGATGTGATCCAATTTTGGTGTCATTTTGAAATCCCTACCTTGATTTTCATTCATAGGACTAGAAAAAATACTAATATTATTACTGATATTCAAACTATTTATATAGGTGTATTAAGCAACACCTACAGAATTATTCGTGCATATAAATATTTCTATTGCAAAATTCAATATGAGCCGTATTTTTATTGTCTCCAAACTGACACATTTACTTAGGTGATTAACAACATGGGATATGCATTTTTTAATTAACCATGGATACACTATTTTGTAACCATGGTGGCAAACTAAATGTCAGACAACACCAGTATCATTCCATGGTTGTACCAGTTACTATATGAGATCTTTCATTTAGATTCTATGTGAACATATCCTTTCTTGTTGTTGTCTTTGAAAGGTTTTGGTTTTATAAAGTTGGTTGTTTCAACTGCTTTAATAAAGGACTACTTTAGTGTTTTAAAAGTATTTGTATATATGCTTCAAAATTTGATTTTTGGTTGTTTTGATCAGAATGCAGTATATATTCTGACCATAATTTGGAATGTCATATTTCCATCCCTACACTATTATCAATAGTTTATTTATATAACACATTTTTTAATTTCATTGAATTTGATAAACTGTCATTTAATAGTGATGAATAGGGCTTTTCATTTGTCTTGAATGTCAAGTCAAAAGTGGACAAAAGATTTCAGATCTAAATGGTGATGGAATGATAGATATATTCACAATAAGGAATTTGGGTTAAATACTGTAATTTGTCACATGTATAATGGTATTTAATAAATGAAACCCTCTTTCGAATGATTGAAACCTATCATTGGTTAGGATTCTTTGTTCGAAACAAAATTATGTTTTAGGTGCTTACATAGTTACATGTGCTTGAACTTTATTTCCAAGTTATTTTTGAATGGGATAGGAATAAAGGGATTATAAAAAGTATTACCCCTATTGAGTTTTGCTTCAATAAGGTAGTTATGTCCATAAAGATTAGCAAGTCAATTTAATACATTACAGATATGGAGTGATCATTTCTCATTACTATGATTTATGAATGGATTAAGTTCAAGTGATTAAATGTTGTACATGGTAGTTTGTATGTGAGTATGTGTGATTGCTAGTCAATATGGATTAGACATGTGTAGAGACCATCTCATAACTTTTAGTGTCCCATGACATTTTATAAATAATATTATGTTGAACTTGTAACTATCCTTCCACATTTTGTATGGAACAGATAAAATGTGTACCTTATCATACTGGGGTTCCACAGCTTGAAGGTCACTTAAGGAAATTTTATCATATTGAAGACTCTATGCATTAGGTGGTTGCACAAGTTAGTGTAATTGTCAAGGGGTAGTGAAGAATATGGTATAACTACCCATTTTTATGAGTGAAAAGTAAATATGCTAATACGCATGGAAGCCTATAAAAGGATGTTTGTGGCCATTCCTAATTAGTAATTTTTTAGAAGATTACTTGACATATGCATGTATATATAAGGGTGATATACAATGTGATGCACATGTACCTTACCTCATTAGACCATAATTATGGATGTTAAATGTTAATAGTTGAGGAATAATTAATGCATAAAAATGATATACATTTTGAGACTAAAATGATAATATGTCAGCATGCGAAAGCTATTTCAACCTTTCATGCTTTGAGTACTATCAAAGTGTATACTTAATTATGAACTGGTAATCAATGCAAATAGCGATGTAATTAAGATGGTGAAATTTTACTTGGTATGACCAAGTTTGATCCTTGTATGATTATCAATACATTTTAGTTTTCTAATCTTCATTATTGGGTTGGTTATGAAGTAATAATTTGCATGGTTTTAGACACATTTTCAAAAAGACTTTTATTTACAACATTTCTATGGCCACTAGGGTTGGGTTGATTGAAGTAGAAGTAAAGATTACTTCAAATATAAAGTATTTAAAATTAAATTTCTAAAGGTACATAATGTGTTAAATAAATGATGTAAAAATATTAATAAATTAAAATTTCAATATGTCTACAAGGTATACACAAAATTAATCATTTAAAAATAATTTCAATTACCCAATGAAAATTTTAAGTGCTAGGATATTGTAGATAATTCAACTCCTCGTGCATGAATATTTGAAAATCTTACATCAATAAAAGTGAAGCAATATGGTATCTTAAGCAATATGAGATGTTAGAAGTCCACTATGGTAGAATAGGGCCCACCCTATACTGATGAAGAGTACATCACGATTCTACACCAAATTTATCAAGAATGGACATTTAAGTTTCCCTTGCCTTCATAATCTTTATTACAAGTCAACTGACTGTGGATCCAATATGTCATGAATATGCATTAGTATTCAAATTATGTTCTCTTCTTAAATAAGGAAATATTTTAACAAAAATATTCTAAAAATACATTACATTAGTAACCTAGTAATTAGAAATTTCATGTGATTCTAAGCAAGGGATTAACTTGCATCCGTTTGATTTAAAGTTACTTTCTACCAAATCTTAGATTGTTTTTTCAAGTGGAACTCTTGATAGGATAATGAATACAAATTATAATTTCTTAACACAATCTTCAGTAAATACATTCATGAACTTATGTTTAGCATGATGCAAGATATACTTAGGACTCTAAGATGAACATAAATGTTGGACTTGTCCAAATCACAACATGGAGTCATCTCGTAACAAAATCATACCTATTAAGAGATTATAGCTCTATTACATAGTTTCATTCACATATCATGATAATAGGATCATATATTATTCTAAGATATATGTTATTTATCATGGGATGTTTATACTGGAATTGGATTTTCTTAGAATAGTGACATATGGTTCCATATATTTATTATTATTGTTTCCTTTCATACATTATGTATTATGATTGTGTTTTTATTAAGACATTGACATTATTTCTCTGTGTTATTGAACCTTTGTGTCCCTTGGCGAGGTGGATTTATTCACCTGATTCTTAGAGTGTTTCTTTGAAGTATTGACGAAACAGATAGGGTAACGGGCATAGGAGGAATACCTATTGAAATGTTGGTTGTTGGGTTGTTGCATGCGTATGACTTCTGAATCCACAGCTGAATGTGAGAGCTTCCTTTTGGCTAGGAGGAACTACCTGTAATGGAAAGCAAGACCACCAGAAAGAATTAAACAATATGTGCAGTGAACTGCCTAGCATGTGCTAGATCCGGGAAGTGTGATACTTCCTAGATGGCTGTCAGTCCACTGTTTAAAACAATTTAATGTGGGTAATAAAGTAAATCCTATTGTAATTTGAAATGATTTAGGTATCTCACTTAAAACACAATAAGAAAGATCTAATCTAACAGGCTAGGTTAGAATAGGATCCGAAGGGAAAATAACTGGTTCTGGATCTCTGCAGGTCTGACAGAGGTCTCAGGTAGATCACAGGTGAATGAGGGTGATGTAGAATTAGGTGAATAAGTCATGGTTCTGAGTTGTATGGGAAAATATAGAGACCGATGCCGGTTAAGGGTGACCGATGACGGTTGGGTGTAACCGGTGTCGGTTACTGTCGAAAATTGGGAATGCCACAAAATGAGTTTTGGGTCTCCTTTGTGATTGCACAAAGGACTTTGGTTGGTCGGAATGAGGTATTGGGTGGTTTGGGTGGGATTTGGTGAGGTTTTAATAGGTATATGGAGGGGTGAGTATTAATGGAGGTCTGTGGGTGGCTGAGAGAACAAAGGGTGACAATATAATGACGAAATGAAATGAACCAGAGGAGTATAACATTTTACTTACTTGGATTCTGGTCCTGGATGCCTGTGAGTGAGGGATGAAGGTGTTGGTAAGAGGTTGAAGGCTGCAGATGATCACCAATCATAGGAGAGCTTCTGCATGGGCTGCATGTGCATTCCTTTTTGCTTGGTTGGATCAAATCCTTGCTGGGGGTGAGTGCAGGAGAAAATGCTTGATCTCCTTCCTTGCATGTGTGTTCTCACTGGAATTCATTCTCAGAAGATGTGATATCTCTCAGGGATGTGCACAATGTTTTCCAACCTTCTGCCAACCTTCCAAATAAGGTTGTTTTAGGGGTTTAAAGGTGACCGACGGTGGTTCCGGCTTAACCGGCGATGGTTAGGGGTAACCAGCGTCGGTCAAGGTGGGATTTCCTAGGTTTACTAAACTAGGGAGATCCTCTTGATTTTCTCAGATCTCATGTCGTTAACCCATGGATTAGACTGGGAGCTTCTTGTAAGCATGCGGGAATGTGGTTAGAGAGAATGTAGGCATTGATCTTTAGGGTTTGGGTAAGTCTTAGTTAGTTATGGTAACTTACTAAGAATAGGACTTAGGGTGAGGTGGCTAGATGAGGTGTCTAGGTGAGGTGTATGTGTGGATATTATCTAAATTAAGATATTTAAATAATAAATATGGTGAGGATAATGAATTAATTTAATTAAATTAATTAAATTAATATTAGTGGGGTGAAGGGGGCCATGGCCAGTTTAATGTAATGAAGGGTGTTTATTTGTCGAGGGACCAAAGGGGAGTGTGACCTAATTTTAGTGTCTACATTTTTTCCCCTTTTTGTTGCGTAGCTTATATTGGTAAGTGACACTAACAAAAATAAAGATGTGGTTGCCCCATGTGTGGGTGAAGGTGATCCCCCTCAAACCAGGAACTGACGAGGATGAAGGCAGAATCGGTGAGTGGTTTGATAAAAGGGTAAATGTGAGAAAGGGGAAGGTGGTTAATGGGGGAAAAAGGGTTGAAGGTCTACTCGGGCAATCTAGGTAATGGGTCAGGGTCAAAGGTAGCAACAGTCAAACGCACACACACGTATAAACTGCAGCACGCTACCAGGTTGAAGAGCAGGAAAACTCTACATCGTCTAAGGTCGATAGGTTTATCCAAACAAGGTTGAAGTGATTTCGGTATCCAAGGTATAGGATATGGTCAGGAAACACAATGTAGGTTAGGTGCAGGAACGTTTAGGTATGTTCCAGTACACCAAAGGTAGGGTCAGGATAAACGGTCATGGCAATAGGCTAGGTAAGGTCATTAGGTCAATCAACACAAGTAACAGTGCCGCAAGGTATAGTGAACACATGAGGTCAAAGGTCACTAGTGATGGTCCAGGGCCAAAAATCTAGGTCACGGCATGGGTAAGGCCGAGGGATGGGTAAAATAAGTAGTCCCCAAAGGAGGACAAAGGTAGGTAGGTAAAATGTTGAGTTCCGGAAGGTGAGGTAAATGGTCATGGTAAAGGGTAGGTGAGGTAACTGGTCAGGGTAAAGGGTAAAGGGGAGGTGTGGAAAAAAAGGAGGGATAGGTGGGGTAATAGGGTAAAATGTTGGGTTTTGTGCTAGATAGGGTGACCGATGCCGGTCAAGGGTAACCGATGCTGGTATAGGGCAACCGACCATGGTAAGGTAGGGCATGAGACCGATGCTGGTGAAGGGTAAACCGGTGTCGGTTAGGTCGGGTTGGTTATAAAAACAAAAAAAATCCATGTTTTTTATTATTCATTTGTCATATTGCGATTTGAGAAAATGAAAAAAGAGAGAGAAAAGAGAGAGAAGTGTCTAGATGAAACGGAGCATTGAGTTGGCGGTGTGAACGACGGGTGATTGGTTGGTGAGAAGCGGGTCCACAGGATCAGTGCGAGTGATTTGATTTGGTTGTGGGTAGTGATTTGGTGATGGCAGAGGCCGGAGAGGGATCGGGCGGGCCACCAGTGCAGTGGCCAGACGTGCCACCGAGAGACGAAAGCATGATGAGGTAAGCATCCAACTCTAGGTGTATTTTGTTAAATAGATTAAGTGATTTACAAATTGTGGTTGTAGTTTTGGTTTTTGGTTTTTTGGGTGGGGAAAAGAATAAAATTTGGGAATGGGGGGAAAAGTGGGTAAAATAGGAATGGGGAGAGTAATAAATGGGAGAGGGGGGATGGGTTGAGGTGCAAGGGTAGTGTAGGTAATTTTTAGGTGGGTAAAAGGGGCAAGGGGGTCAGTTTTTGAGAAAGGGGGGTTTTGGGGATCACGGGTTTTTACCGCGACAGTGACCGGTGTCAGTCAAGTTTGGCTGGTGTCGGTAAGGTTGAACCGGTATCGGTCACCAAACAGGTGACCGATGCCGGTAAAGGGGTGACCGGGGTCGGTTAAAGGGAACCGACACCGGTCAGGTTTTGGGGGACAAGGGTCCAAAAGTGATGTGGGCTAGGTGGTTGAGATGGGTAGGGTGAAAATAGGTTGTTAGGAAATGATAGGGGGAAAATGTGGGTGGGATAAATGTAGATTAATGTATTGTTTGTATTGGATGCAGGGGAGAGATCAGCTACGCATGCGGGACAGGGTTCCACCCCTACTTGTGACAGTGCATGGTGCAGCGACCCCCGAGGAGCTGCAACATGTGGAGGTGGTGGGCCTGAGTGGAGTCCGGTGATACCGGCATGTAGTCCGGTAGCCTAGTTTGATGGTCACGCTCATCGATAGATGGGATTCCATGACCAACACGTTCCACCTACCGACGGGTGAGATCACTGTCACCCTAGAGGATGTGTTCAGGATTCTACGGCTACCCATATTGGGTACACAGGTCTACTCTATCTCCTCTGAGGCCTCAGAGGAGCTGATGCTGACAGTGTTTGGTGAGGGGATGGCCGAGCTGACATTCCATAGTGCCAAGATTCGATATGGAGAGATGTACCTAGCCCATCTGGAGGAGACGAGGCTAGTGGTTCTTTTGATGGAGGCAGTGTGCTGCTTTGCACTGCCAGATGCAGAGGGTGGACATTTTCCCTGATTGTTGATGGGGGTACTCCATGATATGATGATAGAGGAGACCCACTTTTCCTGGGTGCCAGCATTCCTGGTGCAGCTGTACAGAGAGTTATGGGCATACGGGTGGCTGCGCAGGTTCAGCCTATGTTGTACCTTCTTACTACACTGTTGGGCTTATGAGCACATAGCTTGTGTGTGGCCAGTAGGGATGCCCCGAGTTGATGCATTCCCACCGAGATTTGTGCGGGTGGGGTATAGGTGATGGGTGCCGGCTATTGGGGAGTGGAGATCTGACAGGCCCACACATGATGTGGCCTATTTCCAGTGGTTATTGGAGGGGTTGTCCGGAGTGGACATTATATGGAGGCCATATGTGGGATTCCCCTCATATAGGCATATGCATGAGGAGCTAGCTGAGCTCTAGCTTTTGAGATGGATACAGGGTCACCGTGCTGGGGAGCACAAGATGATCCCAGTGGACAGAGTCCGGCGGCAGTTTGGGCTATTACAGGATGTACCTCCACCCTTCCCACAGTACCAGAGAGATGACGTGGAGAGGCCCTTACCTCTACCATAGCCTACAGTGCCCACAGGGTAGGAGGAGCAGGTAGTGGACCGGCAGATAGATGATGTCGGGTGCACAGACAGGTATAGACAGTGGTGGGTGGCTCACTTACGAGCCATACCACCTAGACCGGGGTAGCCAGATCTAGCCACCATCACAGTGCAGAGAGACACCCTACAGGGGTAGGTGGCTACTCTGATTACCCAGTTGGGTATAGTGTAGACACAGCTGGAGAGCTCTGAGGTAGAGGTAGTAGAGCTACATGTACAGGTGGCCAGTCTACAGGCCCAGATGCTCGGTGGTGGGGATGGAGATGGAGAGGAGGGTGATGGTCAGGTGGCAGCCTTACAGGCATAGGTGGCAGGTTTACAGGGCCAGTTGGCCATAGCCCAGGCATAGATTGGGGCCTTACAGGCCCAGATACAGGCACAGGGGCAGGGGGCACCACCACAGGCATCGGGACCGGGTCCCAGTTCATAGGCAGGAGCTGGACAGGGTCCTGCAAGGATAGGTACAGGGGCCGAGACCTATGGGACCACCATAGACCATGCCTATATCTAGGTTACGGGATGCCCTAGGTGAGGCTAGATACTACCAGGACCAGCTGATGGCAGCCAGGATAGACTTCATATCCTATGCCGAGTACAGGGCATAGTAGGCATCGAGTGAGAGGATGAGATCCCGCACTCATAGTGTGGAGAGCACAGGGGGTCAGCGAGCTCTGAGGCCAGAGTAGGTAGAGGCTACCAGTGCACGGAGACCAGCTCCAGTTGAGGCACCAGCAGGGACCCAAGAGGTAGAGGGTACAGGTGATATAGAGATGGAGGACATCTGATGAGATGCCTGATATGTGGCACCTATTTTTTTTTATGTATGATAGTTAGTTTTGTGATATATATATCGGCCTACGTGCTGAGAGATAGTTGTATTTTTTATCACATACCAGCTTGCATGCCAAATAAAGTGAGGATGTATGAGAGGTTTTGTATATTTCAAGCATATACCAGCCTGTGCGCTGAAGATATTTTGTATTGGTTCATTATTTTATTGTATATATGAGACCGGCCTATGTGCCGATGACATTTTGTATTGAGTATCGGCCTGCGTGCCGATGATTTTGAGATGATGGACATGATGGGACATCCATGTATGTTGTATTGAGATACACACTTATTTATATGATGAGATACATGAGATTTCTTGATTTGTTGATGTGTTGATGAGATTTTTGATTTATTGTTTTGATATGGATGGAAATTAGGTGAGTTAGGCATGATGGAGTCAGGTTGGTTTAGGCATGGATCGAGTCAGGTCTTAGGCATGGATTGAGTTAGGTTATAGGCATGGTTGAGTCAGGTCATAGGCATGGTTGAGTCAGGTTGGATTGAGTCAGGTTGGTTGAGGATTGAGTCAGGTTGGTTTAGGCATGGATGAGTCAGGTTGGTTTAGGCATGGTTCGAGTCAGGTTGGTTTAGGCATGGATCAGTCAAGTTTTAGGCATGGTTGAGTCAAGTTTAGGTTAGGCATGGTTGAGTCAAGGTCTTAGGCATGGTTAATGTTCAAAGTAAGGGAAGTTATGATTTATTATTTTATGCAATGAATGATAATATGGGTCCTGTTACTTTCTCCTAAGCATACAAGTGTTGATATGTGATTTCTTGTATAAGGATGTGTTCCTCGATTAAGAAATCATGCTTGATATGTACTGTAATTTCTTTGCAGATTGCAGATCTTGACTGAGTCAGAATATGATTAGACTCTTTTATCTATTTCATTTTGTATCTGAGTTTAATCTGATCTCGGAATAAATTATAGAGTTATCCATCTATAAGATCTAGTCTTGGATCAGTGGAATTGATCCAAGTATTGCTTTAAATTTGTTCGTGATGAATTAGATCACAGACCTTGAACAGGTTGCAAGGTATGGAAGCATTGATTAAGCTGGTCAGGAGTATGACTCAGGCTGATCTTGTGAAATAAATTGGTTCCCGATATGGAAGTATATCTGGAAGGTCTCGATCGTGGACCAGGTAATAATTCGTTTACATACGATTCTGCAGTAGAACAGGAGCTAACCCTGTTCAAGAAGGTATGATACAGGTCTTTTCTGAGTGTACAGAACGTAGACCTAACTGGAATTATTAATGGTTAGTAACCTAAGACTAAACCTAACCTAGGGGTTAGATTAGTGTTAATCTAACCTAGACCTAGGCTATGTGTTAATGTCCTAAGTTAGTATCTATGTGTAATATGGTTAGAATATGTGTTACCCTAAATTCTAACCTAAGATACTAACCTAACTAATGAGGAGAATGGAAAGGGGCCTATGGAAGGGGGTGCGAACCATGGGCGGCGTTTTCTATGACATTTAATGCATGGATAAGGATGAGGGACAGGTCATGGCGGAGGTTTAAGCAGCAGCTAACCTGTTCTGACGTGGCAGGTCGCTAAGTTTGGAAATGAACTTGAGTTTTCGTTGGACTGTCGCCAACTCTGGCGGTCGGTGGAAGTGGAGTCTTAGCGGGAAAGTTGGTTTAATGGCATTCAATATTCTCGGTAGACGAGCTCGGAACTCGCGAGAAGGCATGCAAACGGGAAGTTTGTGGGGTTGTTTGGCTTGTCGCAATTTTCGGATTTCTCTCTGCTTGTTTACTGGTTCTTCGCACCAGTCCTCTTTGTGTTGCATGGCAAGTATGAACTTATCCAGCTCTTTTCTCTGTCATGGAGGATATATATGTGATGGAGATAGCGAAATTTTGTTGGTCGCTTTAACTTGGAAGAAGAAAAGGAAGTTTGAGCTCTTCCAGTGGTCTGCTTCGGAAATTTGATTAAAAATCCAGGCATGTTAGGCCCTAACCTTTAAATATCTTGCTGTTTTTCAAGTGATTTCATTAGAACAACTCTGTTCAAATGTTATGAGTAAATAGATAATTTTCTATGGAGGTCTTGTTTGATTTTTGGTACTGTATCTCCTCTGGTTCGATTTTTCAATTTCCTCTTGATGGGTGTTTATTAAAAATCGAATTGTGGCTCTATTTCTTGAGTATTCATTCTGGCTTAAATATGTGAGATATTTATTTTTAAATGAGTATGAATGCTCGGCCTGTTCGGCGTGAGCCCATAGAATATACCTGTGTTGGATATAGACCACTGTTATGTTGTTGATTTGTGGTCGCCGTTCTTGTTGTGGGAACTGTATGAAGGGATACTGATGGATATCGTATGATGGATCAGTTTTATTGATCCTTTGGAAACTCTGTCGTGGTTTTTGGGTGACAGTGGCTAATGATGCTTTTTGGGTTTCGTCTTGTCTTTAATTTGTTTGGAAATAGGTAACTGTTGTGTTACCGTAGTCTATACGACCCAGTGGAAGTTGTTCTTTCTTGTTATTGTGGTAACGGGATTATTTGTTGACTGTATACATTATTGATATATCTATGATTTATTTGAACGACTCAGTGGAGTCCTTGATCGAGTCGTATATTACTATCCACTGCTGAGAATATAGATTCATCCTTGAGTTTTGTTATTTGTTTTCGTGGAAGCCTTGTAGAGGTAACAGGTCTTTTGTTCACTGCCATTTGTAATGATTAATGGATATAGATTTCCTGGGTATGCATTTGCATTTCTTTGTGTAAGCTGTTCGAGAGTTTTGAAGAGGCTCAGTTGATTTCCTTGCCTTGAAATGGGTATTCGATTTGCTTACACTTGTTTTATTCTGAATGATTGCCATAGTTGGCATAGAAGGATTCATCAACTAATTTCATCTTACGCTGTTGTTGGGTTCAGCGGTTATGGGTATAAACCCGTTAACAGTATACAGTGTGAATATATGGATTTATAATGGTTGTAATCTGCACGACTCTGAGGAGTCGATTGAATGATTTATATTTGTAATTGAGCCGTTGTTCAAGTTGAATATATTAAATAGTTGGTGATTGATGAACCTGGGACTTGAAGGAATAACACGTACTAAGGCCTCTGTTATTTTCTGGAATTACTTTTGTATTGCATGGATTTTGTTGTACAGATTCTTGGGTGTAATTTTATGTTCATTCCTTGCAATCTTGTGCGAAAAATTGGCAAGACTTAGTCGGGTTTCTTGATTTGAAATCGGTAAATTAAAAAGTTCTTCCTGAGTTTTATTATGTACACTATTTACTTGTCCAGAGGGAAACATTGGCAATCATTTGTCAATCCACTGTTGTTCGGGTTTAGAGAATTGTGGAAGTTAACCTGTATCTTCTATTGTCTCAGTTGAAACTTGACTTGATATACTGTTGTTTGATATTGGACATTTTGTCTGAGTAATGGTCTGTATCAAGTAACGTGACTCTGTATAAGTGAATCGTGAGTACTTTTTGACCAACTCCGATTTAGCACAGATGTATATACAGGATGATATGTTCCTTTCTGATTTCCTAATAGGATGCGGTAGTGTATATTACGGCATTTGTAAGGTAATCTCTGTATGGTCTTATAGAAGCATCAATTGCTTAATGTAAATAAGTCTGTTGTTGACAGCGATATGCTAGAGGTTCCTGATTTCGAACTTGGTTCGAAAGCCTTACTGTGTTTAAAAGGAACTAGTATTGGGCTTAAGGTTGATATATGGATTGTTGATGTGATAGTTGCTGTACAGGAGTTTTGCTGTGTTTCTATTTCTTGATTTAAAACAGCGATCTTTCTTGTGGCTTGTCTGTCTTGTTCATATACAAACTGGTTGAATGTTTTCATATGTGAAAGCAGTACAGTAATGAACTAATGTGAATGGAAGTATGAATGATTTGGTTCTTTCTCTTCTTTTGCTTAATTGAGGATATCTGTCTAATAGTGGGAATTGTTTTGTAACATATTGGAGGAATCCCGAATTGTTATGATATTTCCCTTTTTGGATGAATGAAACAATCTGACCAATGTTGTGTTTTTGGATTCAATGATTGTTTGTGTACATTCGTTCCTTGATTTCTTTTAATATTTGATGAAATATTAGAAAGTGATTAAGACTATTTTGTAACAATGTTAGAGTTACATATTTGTAATCATTTTGTATTACAAGGGCATAGTCTGAATATGTTTACTTATGTGGATATCTGATCTCATTTAAACAGGGTGTTTAATGAAAACAATTGATGGATTGCAATTGTTTTAAAAGTTAGTGCTTATCATGCTCAGTTCATTGAACTGACTCATGTTGACTATTTTTGCAGATGGTTGCCGTAAGAGGTAAAAGCAATGCAGATCTGACAGGCTGATCAGATTGTTTAATTGATTTATAATGAATTACAGCTTGATTTTATAAATGTACTATATGTGAAAAGATGTTTCTTTTCCGTTGAGCATTGTATCAAGTATGCTGTTGCATAAAATGTAATTGTATAGTTTTGAAAGGAATGAAAATAAGTGTTTGATACTTATGTGTTGTATTCTATTTCTGATAGTTGACCTTCTCCGGTCTATATACCAGAGTGGTAACGTTATCTTTGTGTAATATGGATGCTTTTGTGATTGTCAATGAAAGCTTGCAAGAAAATGAGATTGAATTCTTAAGAGTGTTTAGTAGTTCTAATTTGTTCTAGTGAAAGCAATATTGGATTTAAATAATTGTCTTTCTAGAAGATAGGTTAAAAATGAGCCTAAAGAGAACGCTAAACAAGCTGGATTAAATTACTAATCCCTAGTCCTAAGTATAACAGGACAATATTAAATTGGATTCTTAATCATTTATATCTTTATACTAATAAGTATGATATAAATTCAGTTAAGAGAACTGATATACAATCAAATGGAGTTCAGATGGCAATCTCAAGTAAAGGTTATGAGGTTTTTGTCCAATTCTGTTGCTTTAGAATCAGATGTATTCTAATGACTCCTTGATGAGAACTTGACCTTAATACCTCTACCATGTAATGGGTTTTATAGAGGAGGGTCGTCTTAAGACGAAGAATCCAGGGATCGGGAAAGGCTAACCTTAGGGAAAAGTCTTTAAAGTAATTTAAACTCAAGTGCGTAACGCATGTTATTAAGTAGATCTTTTCGAGGCGGATTTAAAGGTTGACGACACAAGACAACTGCAGGGTTGTACCTCCGAGAAGATTAGGATCTTCTCGAAGTTACAACAATGCAGATGACTTATGGCGACACCCTTTGCATTGATCGCTAAGATTTACACTTGATTTCGCACGAGTTACTCAGGGTCCGATTAAGAACGTGGTCATGTTATAAGGCTGCCTAGGAGATTCGGGGTATCATGACACACTGGTTGAACTGCAAGGTTGGACCAGTATGTCACCATATCCCTAATCCTCGTGGGCATCCATATAACATTATCACCTTGTTAATCTGCCTCCGAGTGAATCAGTTGTGAAAGGAAGGACTGGCAGTAGTCAGTGTAGGACATTCTATATAACATATGAATGGGGTGAAGGGCGTATTCCAGATTGACGAGTATGCCGTTAAGGAATACAAGACATAAACAGTATGTTTCAAATCTTTGGCCAAAGTATCGCAAGCTGCTGATTGCGTTGTCCTAATTCACCTAGTCTAAGGGATGAGATGCCGATGAATAATAGTAACAATTATTCAGTTAGATTCCTTGGACAGAGCATTCTGAATCCCAGATTAGGGAAGAGAACCGCAAGAGTAATGTGTTAAATAAAAACACCAACTCTTATTACTCATGAATAGATCGGTAGATTACCGAGTCATGGAATGAATAGATCGGAGGTGCTCCGAGTCATTACAGCTGCATATGGTTGTCTGTTATATGAATGGTTAATGATTTGTGAGTTCTAAATTATGTATTTAGAACCAGGATGCAATTATCAAAAAAAAAAAAAAAAATTCACTTGTTCTAAAGTATAAAATGAGGATGTTACATCTTGGTATCAGAGCTGAAGGTTGCAGCTCTTGGACCTATTGAGTCCATAATCTGATAAAAACCTGAATTTTCTTGTAACAGAAAATGGTTAGAACAAGGGGGAACGTTGCGGATAATGCTCCACCTGAAGGAGGAGCGGCAACAACCCAGAAACTTGATGAGATCCTTGCTGCCCTGTTGGACACAAGAGATCGCTTGGCTGTACTTGAACAGCAGGTGATGGGAAATGAGGAGGATGAAGAAGCTGATAATAATAATCAGCAACCTCCTGAGGACAACCCCGACATGGGTGTTGATGTTAATGCTGGAAATGCACCTGTCCAACCAGAAAACAAAAAGGCCAGATTGGCAGCGGAACTCACTAATGATATAAAAAGGATAAGTCCACCTAAGTATGATGGCACCACATTAGGAGATGGAGCTGAGAACTGGCTCAGCGAAATGGAGAAGTACTTTGCAATAAGGAACTTCTCAGAGGAAACCAAAGCTATTTGGGGAGCCTATCAGCTTTCTCACGAAGCATCTTCGTGGTGGGATAGCCGAAAAGCTGAGCTAAACATTGATGAGACCAATATTACTTGGGATCAATTTAAAGGCTATTTTAGGCAACGTTGGCTGCCACAACTTTTCTATGATCAGAAAATGACAGAATTTCAGAACTTAGCTCAAGGGAAGCTAACGGTAACTGAATACTGGGAGCGGTTTACAAAACTCCTCAAGTATGTACCGCAGTATCAAACTGACGAAAAGTTCAGAATACGGAAATTCATCATGGGATTGAATCCTGTGATAGGGGGAGAGGTCGATGTTCACAGTCCAACCACTATGGAAGGAGTTGTTGAAAAGGCCATAAGGCAAGAACAGAAATTAAAGGCTATTTCTGCTCATAAGGAGGAAGTGCGGAAGAAGACTGCAAACCCTTCTTCAACCTCTCTTGCACCCAGAAAAGGACCATGGAAAAAGTTTGGAAACAAGAGTAAGTTTCCAGGAGATAATAATAAGAAAGCAGCAGTAAATAAGCCTGCTGGAAACGTAAACGATAATTTTGCTAAAAATTATAATAATGGACAGAAGTCCTATGGAGGACAGCGTGACAATTATAAAACTGGAGGCAATTTTGAGCCTAAAAAGGGACCTGTAGGAGGCTGCTACAATTGTGGTAAAGATCATTATGCAAATCAGTGCCCTTTGAAGAAGGATGATCGTAATCAGCAGCATAAGATACATGCTGCAGTAGCGGACAAGCAAGCTGAAAAGCAAGTGACACCTATAGAAGTTCCGGGTAAGTTATTCGGCATACCTGTCACTATTCTTTTTGATACAGGAGCTACTGAATGTTTTATATCTAATAAACTAGCTTCTAAACTTAAAAGAAAAGCTGGGAAAATGGATAAATCTTGGACTGTAGAGTATGGTAATAATTCTGTTCATACAGTGAGTATGTGTCTTTTTGGGGCAGTCCTTGACTTACCTAACTTTTCCACGGAAGTTGATCTCTATGTTGCACCTTTGGGATCGTATGACATTGTCATCGGTGTCAATTGGTTAGCTGACCATAAAGCAAAGGTAGATTGCTATGAAAAGAACATAAAATGTTTAGATGATCAGCTGGAATCAGCAGAGATTCAAGGTGTGAAACGGGAAATTTCAGTTAGAAAACTGTCAGCTATGCAGCTTAAAAAGGCTAAAAATAAAGGATGTACCCTTTATGCGGTAAAGATATCTGAATCTTCAGAAGAAGATGATGATTTCATGGAACAATTCCCTCTGTTACAAGGTTTCAGGGATGTTTTTCCTGAGGAATTACCAGGGTTACCACCCAAGAGAGAATTTGATTTTACCATTGAAATCAAGCCTGGAACGGAACCTATTTCCAAAGCGCCTTATCGAATGACTACTACTGAGTTAGTTGAGCTTAAGGCACAGTTACAAGAGCTTTTGTCTAAAGGATTGATTAGACCAAGTGTTTCACCTTGGGGAGCACCTGTGATATTTGTGAAAAAGAAGGATGGAACACTAAGGCTGTGTATTGATTATCGGATGTTGAACAAAGCAACAGTCAAGAACCGATATCCACTTCCTAGGATCGATGATCTGTTTGATCAGATGCGTGGAGCAGCGGTTTATTCTAAGATAGACCTTCGATCTGGTTATCATCAGTTAAGGATTAAAGAGGAAGATATTCATAAAACAGCTTTCCGAACAAGGTACGGACATTATGAATTTACAGTTCTACCCTTTGGGTTAACTAATGCACCCGCAGCCTTTATGAATTTAATGAACAATATTTTTCAAGAATACCTGGACAAGTTTGTACTTGTATTCTTGGACGATATTCTCATTTATTCTAAAAGTGTTGAGGAGCACAATGAGCATTTGAAGATAGTTTTGGGAATTTTGAGAAAGAGAAAGTTGTATGGTAAGTTATCCAAATGTTCTTTCTTTGATTCAGAAGTTCACTATTTGGGTCATGTCATAAGTAAAGAAGGAATCGCTGTAGATCCTTCAAAAATAGTGGCAATAACTGAGTGGCCTGCACCAAAGAATGTGCACGAAGTAAGAAGCTTCATGGGTCTTGCTGGTTACTATAGGAAATTTGTAAAGGATTTTTCTAAGGTAGCTGCACCAATAACTTCATTGCAAAAGAAGGATAAGAAATTCATGTGGAATGACAAGTGCGAAGCGGCTTTCAAAAGTCTGAAAGACCAGTTGACTTCTGCACCTATTCTAGCTGTACCAGACCCTAATGGGAATTTTACTGTTGTAACGGATGCTTCTGGGGAAGGCCTTGGAGGTGTTTTGTTACAAAATGATCAGGTCATAGCTTATGAAAGTAGAAAACTTAAGTTACATGAGCTGAATTATGCCCCTCATGATTTGGAACTTGCTGCCATTGTTCATGCGCTTCAAGTCTGGAGACACTATTTACTTGGGAAACCTTTTGAGTTGAAAACTGATCACTTAGGACTGAAATATATTTTTACTCAGCCCAATCTGAATGCCAGACAGAGAAGGTGGTTAGAATTTTTATCACAATATGACTTTGATATCAGCTATATCAAAGGGAAGGAGAATAGAGTAGCTGATGCTCTAAGTCGTAGGAGGCACATTTCTGCTCTTATAACATTAAGAACTCAGTTTAAAGACGAGGTAAAAAGTGCCTCAGAATCAGATGCATATTTTCAGCAAGTAAAAGCAGCGCTTGCTGCAGAACCTAAGGATATAAGGTATAAAGGTTTTCATTTTGATAATGAAGGAATCTTGCGTTATGAAAACAGGGTATATGTACCTGTGCTGAACGATTTGAGAAAGAAGTTGTTAGTAGAATTTCATAATTCACCTTTCTCAGGACACCCAGGTATCACAAAAATGCTTGCTGATATGAAACAACAATACTTCTGGAAAGGTATGAAAAAGGATGTGATAAATTTTGTGACTCATTGTCTGGAATGTCAGCGGGTGAAGGCAGAACATATGCACCCTGCTGGACTGTTATATCCTCATAGCATACCGCAGTACAAATGGCAAGTAATAACCATGGATTTTGTACAAGGACTACCTATGTCCAGAAATAAACATGATGTTATCCTGGTAGTTGTAGATAAACTGACTAAGGTAGCTCATTTCATCGCTGGAAATCTAAAGGATGATTCACCAGTGCTGGCCAAGAGGTTCGTACACGAAATTTTCAGATTGCATGGTGTACCAGAACTGATTATATCTGACAGGGATCCTAGAATGACGTCAAGGTTTTGGCAAACGCTTAACGCAGCCCTAGGAACGAAACTAAACTTCAGTTCTGCATATCATCCAGAAACGGATGGGCAAACTGAGAGGGTAAATCAAGTGTTGGAGGACATGTTGCGAATGTATTGCATGGATCAACAGTATAAATGGGAAGAGTATCTTCCATTAGTTGAGTTCGCATACAACAACACTTATCACTCATCTCTTAAGATGGCACCATTTGAAGCACTTTATGGAAGAAAGTGCAGAACCCCTGTTAGTTGGGACAATGTTGAGGATAGAGTGGTAATTGGACCAGAGATTCTCACAGAAATGGAACAGCAAGTTAAGCTGATTCGTGAACGATTAAAGGAAGCAGCGGATAGACAGAAGAGCTATGCTGACCTTAAGCGGGTTGATAGAAAGTTTGAGCTTGGTGATAAGGTTTTCCTGCGTGTTAAACCCAGAAAGAGTTCTATAACTTTTGGCAAGGCTGCCAAGTTGTCACCTCGATTTGTGGGACCTTTCGAAATTGTCGAAATAATCAATCCTGTAGCTTATCGTTTAGCATTGCCACCTGCTTTATCTCGCATGCATGATGTTTTCCATATTTCTTTGCTTAAGAAATACGTTTCAGATCTGTCACATGTTTTAAATTGGAATTCCTTGCAGGTCCAAGACCCAGGAATAATCGTGGTTAAACCCACACGAGTGCTGGAAACTCGCCAATTGCATTTAAGAAATCGTGATATACAGCAATGTAAGGTCCAGTGGGACCAGTTTAGCGAAGAAAGTGCAACTTGGGAAAATCTGGAAGAGATGAAAATTGCTTTTCCTTCTCTTTTTCAACAGAATGAAATCTGTTGATAAAATATACTTTTATGAACTGATTGTTTTTAAGTATTTATGAAAGCCAGATGAAGGCAGACTTTATTCAGGTTGAATAAAATGTGTTGTGACATTGATTTCTGAAACTATTCAAATATGAAATAGGCACATTATGTGTGTATTGATAAGTTGATTGACCTGAAGGTTAATTTAATATGTAATTCATCGGGACGATGAATCTTTTTAGGAGGGAAGCATGTAACACCCTGAACTGTTGTTACTTTCTCCTAAGCATACAAGTGTTGATATGTGATTTCTTGTATAAGGATGTGTTCCTCGATTAAGAAATCATGCTTGATATGTACTGTAATTTCTTTGCAGATTGCAGATCTTGACTGAGTCAGAATATGATTAGACTCTTTTATCTATTTCATTTTGTATCTGAGTTTAATCTGATCTCGGAATAAATTATAGAGTTATCCATCTATAAGATCTAGTCTTGGATCAGTGGAATTGATCCAAGTATTGCTTTAAATTTGTTCGTGATGAATTAGATCACAGACCTTGAACAGGTTGCAAGGTATGGAAGCATTGATTAAGCTGGTCAGGAGTATGACTCAGGCTGATCTTGTGAAATAAATTGGTTCCCGATATGGAAGTATATCTGGAAGGTCTCGATCGTGGACCAGGTAATAATTCGTTTACATACGATTCTGCAGTAGAACAGGAGCTAACCCTGTTCAAGAAGGTATGATACAGGTCTTTTCTGAGTGTACAGAACGTAGACCTAACTGGAATTATTAATGGTTAGTAACCTAAGACTAAACCTAACCTAGGGGTTAGATTAGTGTTAATCTAACCTAGACCTAGGCTATGTGTTAATGTCCTAAGTTAGTATCTATGTGTAATATGGTTAGAATATGTGTTACCCTAAATTCTAACCTAAGATACTAACCTAACTAATGAGGAGAATGGAAAGGGGCCTATGGAAGGGGGTGCGAACCATGGGCGGCGTTTTCTATGACATTTAATGCATGGATAAGGATGAGGGACAGGTCATGGCGGAGGTTTAAGCAGCAGCTAACCTGTTCTGACGTGGCAGGTCGCTAAGTTTGGAAATGAACTTGAGTTTTCGTTGGACTGTCGCCAACTCTGGCGGTCGGTGGAAGTGGAGTCTTAGCGGGAAAGTTGGTTTAATGGCATTCAATATTCTCGGTAGACGAGCTCGGAACTCGCGAGAAGGCATGCAAACGGGAAGTTTGTGGGGTTGTTTGGCTTGTCGCAATTTTCAGATTTCTCTCTGCTTGTTTACTGGTTCTTCGCACCAGTCCTCTTTGTGTTGCATGGCAAGTATGAACTTATCCAGCTCTTTTCTCTGTCATGGAGGATATATATGTGATGGAGATAGCGAAATTTTGTTGGTCGCTTTAACTTGGAAGAAGAAAAGGAAGTTTGAGCTCTTCCAGTGGTCTGCTTCGGAAATTTGATTAAAAATCCAGGCATGTTAGGCCCTAACCTTTAAATATCTTGCTGTTTTTCAAGTGATTTCATTAGAACAACTCTGTTCAAATGTTATGAGTAAATAGATAATTTTCTATGGAGGTCTTGTTTGATTTTTGGTACTGTATCTCCTCTGGTTCGATTTTTCAATTTCCTCTTGATGGGTGTTTATTAAAAATCGAATTGTGGCTCTATTTCTTGAGTATTCATTCTGGCTTAAATATGTGAGATATTTATTTTTAAATGAGTATGAATGCTCGGCCTGTTCGGCGTGAGCCCATAGAATATACCTGTGTTGGATATAGACCACTGTTATGTTGTTGATTTGTGGTCGCCGTTCTTGTTGTGGGAACTGTATGAAGGGATACTGATGGATATCGTATGATGGATCAGTTTTATTGATCCTTTGGAAACTCTGTCGTGGTTTTTGGGTGACAGTGGCTAATGATGCTTTTTGGGTTTCGTCTTGTCTTTAATTTGTTTGGAAATAGGTAACTGTTGTGTTACCGTAGTCTATACGACCCAGTGGAAGTTGTTCTTTCTTGTTATTGTGGTAACGGGATTATTTGTTGACTGTATACATTATTGATATATCTATGATTTATTTGAACGACTCAGTGGAGTCCTTGATCGAGTCGTATATTACTATCCACTGCTGAGAATATAGATTCATCCTTGAGTTTTGTTATTTGTTTTCGTGGAAGCCTTGTAGAGGTAACAGGTCTTTTGTTCACTGCTATTTGTAATGATTAATGGATATAGATTTCCTGGGTATGCATTTGCATTTCTTTGTGTAAGCTGTTCGAGAGTTTTGAAGAGGCTCAGTTGATTTCCTTGCCTTGAAATGGGTATTCGATTTGCTTACACTTGTTTTATTCTGAATGATTGCCATAGTTGGCATAGAAGGATTCATCAACTAATTTCATCTTACGCTGTTGTTGGGTTCAGCGGTTATGGGTATAAACCCGTTAACAGTATACAGTGTGAATATATGGATTTATAATGGTTGTAATCTGCACGACTCTGAGGAGTCGATTGAATGATTTATATTTGTAATTGAGCCGTTGTTCAAGTTGAATATATTAAATAGTTGGTGATTGATGAACCTGGGACTTGAAGGAATAACACGTACTAAGGCCTCTGTTATTTTCTGGAATTACTTTTGTATTGCATGGATTTTGTTGTACAGATTCTTGGGTGTAATTTTATGTTCATTCCTTGCAATCTTGTGCGAAAAATTGGCAAGACTTAGTCGGGTTTCTTGATTTGAAATCGGTAAATTAAAAAGTTCTTCCTGAGTTTTATTATGTACACTATTTACTTGTCCAGAGGGAAACATTGGCAATCCTTTGTCAATCCACTGTTGTTCGGGTTTAGAGAATTGTGGAAGTTAACCTGTATCTTCTATTGTCTCAGTTGAAACTTGACTTGATATACTGTTGTTTGATATTGGACATTTTGTCTGAGTAATGGTCTGTATCAAGTAACGTGACTCTGTATAAGTGAATCGTGAGTACTTTTTGACCAACTCCGATTTAGCACAGATGTATATACAGGATGATATGTTCCTTTCTGATTTCCTAATAGGATGCGGTAGTGTATATTACGGCATTTGTAAGGTAATCTCTGTATGGTCTTATAGAAGCATCAATTGCTTAATGTAAATAAGTCTGTTGTTGACAGCGATATGCTAGAGGTTCCTGATTTCGAACTTGGTTCGAAAGCCTTACTGTGTTTAAAAGGAACTAGTATTGGGCTTAAGGTTGATATATGGATTGTTGATGTGATAGTTGCTGTACAGGAGTTTTGCTGTGTTTCTATTTCTTGATTTAAAACAGCGATCTTTCTTGTGGCTTGTCTGTCTTGTTCATATACAAACTGGTTGAATGTTTTCATATGTGAAAGCAGTACAGTAATGAACTAATGTGAATGGAAGTATGAATGATTTGGTTCTTTCTCTTCTTTTGCTTAATTGAGGATATCTGTCTAATAGTGGGAATTGTTTTGTAACATATTGGAGGAATCCCGAATTGTTATGATATTTCCCTTTTTGGATGAATGAAACAATCTGACCAATGTTGTGTTTTTGGATTCAATGATTGTTTGTGTACATTCGTTCCTTGATTTCTTTTAATATTTGATGAAATATTAGAAAGTGATTAAGACTATTTTGTAACAATGTTAGAGTTACATATTTGTAATCATTTTGTATTACAAGGGCATAGTCTGAATATGTTTACTTATGTGGATATCTGATCTCATTTAAACAGGGTGTTTAATGAAAACAATTGATGGATTGCAATTGTTTTAAAAGTTAGTGCTTATCATGCTCAGTTCATTGAACTGACTCATGTTGACTATTTTTGCAGATGGTTGCCGTAAGAGGTAAAAGCAATGCAGATCTGACAGGCTGATCAGATTGTTTAATTGATTTATAATGAATTACAGCTTGATTTTATAAATGTACTATATGTGAAAAGATGTTTCTTTTCCGTTGAGCATTGTATCAAGTATGCTGTTGCATAAAATGTAATTGTATAGTTTTGAAAGGAATGAAAATAAGTGTTTGATACTTATGTGTTGTATTCTATTTCTGATAGTTGACCTTCTCCGGTCTATATACCAGAGTGGTAACGTTATCTTTGTGTAATATGGATGCTTTTGTGATTGTCAATGAAAGCTTGCAAGAAAATGAGATTGAATTCTTAAGAGTGTTTAGTAGTTCTAATTTGTTCTAGTGAAAGCAATATTGGATTTAAATAATTGTCTTTCTAGAAGATAGGTTAAAAATGAGCCTAAAGAGAACGCTAAACAAGCTGGATTAAATTACTAATCCCTAGTCCTAAGTATAACAGGACAATATTAAATTGGATTCTTAATCATTTATATCTTTATACTAATAAGTATGATATAAATTCAGTTAAGAGAACTGATATACAATCAAATGGAGTTCAGATGGCAATCTCAAGTAAAGGTTATGAGGTTTTTGTCCAATTCTGTTGCTTTAGAATCAGATGTATTCTAATGACTCCTTGATGAGAACTTGACCTTAATACCTCTACCATGTAATGGGTTTTATAGAGGAGGGTCGTCTTAAGACGAAGAATCCAGGGATCGGGAAAGGCTAACCTTAGGGAAAAGTCTTTAAAGTAATTTAAACTCAAGTGCGTAACGCATGTTATTAAGTAGATCTTTTCGAGGCGGATTTAAAGGTTGACGACACAAGACAACTGCAGGGTTGTACCTCCGAGAAGATTAGGATCTTCTCGAAGTTACAACAATGCAGATGACTTATGGCGACACCCTTTGCATTGATCGCTAAGATTTACACTTGATTTCGCACGAGTTACTCAGGGTCCGATTAAGAACGTGGTCATGTTATAAGGCTGCCTAGGAGATTCGGGGTATCATGACACACTGGTTGAACTGCAAGGTTGGACCAGTATGTCACCATATCCCTAATCCTCGTGGGCATCCATATAACATTATCACCTTGTTAATCTGCCTCCGAGTGAATCAGTTGTGAAAGGAAGGACTGGCAGTAGTCAGTGTAGGACATTCTATATAACATATGAATGGGGTGAAGGGCGTATTCCAGATTGACGAGTATGCCGTTAAGGAATACAAGACATAAACAGTATGTTTCAAATCTTTGGCCAAAGTATCGCAAGCTGCTGATTGCGTTGTCCTAATTCACCTAGTCTAAGGGATGAGATGCCGATGAATAATAGTAACAATTATTCAGTTAGATTCCTTGGACAGAGCATTCTGAATCCCAGATTAGGGAAGAGAACCGCAAGAGTAATGTGTTAAATAAAAACACCAACTCTTATTACTCATGAATAGATCGGTAGATTACCGAGTCATGGAATGAATAGATCGGAGGTGCTCCGAGTCATTACAGCTGCATATGGTTGTCTGTTATATGAATGGTTAATGATTTGTGAGTTCTAAATTATGTATTTAGAACCAGGATGCAATTATCAAAAAAAAAAAAAAAAAAATCACTTGTTCTAAAGTATAAAATGAGGATGTTACAAAAAAGTAAGGCTAAAAGAGAAGAGGTGGAAAAAAGCCACCTTAATTGGCAAGATCATATGAGTAGATCATACCTTGAAAGGAGGTGATGAACGTAAAACCCTAAAGACATTGCATGATTGATTGTTCTAAGGGTGAAAAGTAGTCACATGATCACCAAATGTCATAGTTTCCAAGAAGTCCCTTAACGCAATAGAGAAATGGGAGTGGGAAATGATGGCTTGAAGAGTGGGCTGGTTTAGCGTAGTTAGTTATTAATTTTGTATGGTATGAGGTAGCATGCTATTTGGGCAAGTCCATGACTAAAAAGTTTTCTGTGTTGACTTGTATTTGAGATAGAATGATCGATGCGGGACGTTTATATGGGATGAAGAAAATTTAACTCCTTGAGGTCTTCATGAAGCTGATCGATGCGGGAAGCTTTAATTTCTCTTTTTTTTTTTTTATCTTTACATAGTTTTCCTTCAAGGGAGCAGTCTATTTATAGCAGCAATTGTCGAGAGGAAGATGTCCTTTTGAGGGAGTCATCTTTTGAGTGGAATTTTGACTCAAAGGAGTTGAATTCCCATGTGAGGGATTTGAAGTCATGGACAAGACCAAGGTGGAGAATTGGACTCTTGTTCAAAATGCAAGGTGAAATGACCATGGGATCTCATATAAAAGTAGATGAAAAGTATCCATGAGAATCATGTTATGTGCAGCAGCGTGGTACACATATTCAAGATAAGGATAACAAGTGATGGGTAATCACATGATTCTTGTTTAATCATTAGGTGAGGTGTATGGAGTGGAAAATGCACTCAAGGGAAAAGCATGGAAAGAGACAAAAGGTGATATAGGACTTGAATTCAACAATAGAATGGTTGAAGATGTAAGGCATTAAGGGGCTCAGGTTCAGGTTTACCATCGAGTGAAGATAAACGATAAGCACCTGATCCATAGGTATGAGTCACGATGTATGGTCCAAGCCAATTAGGAGAAAATTTTCCCCGTTTAATTTTTTCTACTTTGGTTACATGTTGATTGTCTTTCAGGACAAGGTCACTGACTTAGAAGATTCGTGCATGGACACATTTGTCATAGGCACATTTCATACATTATTGGTAAATTTGAAGGTGATCTAGAGCATTTAAGACAACATTCATCTAATAACTCTAGTTGTGCCAAATGGTCTTGGTGAAAGTCATCATCATTGAGCATGTCTTGGAGAGATATGGAGAGATGGAATCTGGACTTTGAGAGGTAGAATAGCCTTTATACCGTAGACCAGAGAAAATCATGTGACAGCAGTGGAAGTGTGAATACTAGTGTGATATGCCCACAAGGAAAAAGGAATGTGCGTATGCCAATCCTTACCAGTATTGCTAACCACTTTCATAAGAATTTTGTTTAGGGTTTTATTAGTGGATTCAGCTTGGCCATTGGTTTGTGGGTAATAAGGTGATGAGAAACTAAGTTGAATGCCAAAGGTGTCACAAAGTTTTTGTAGGGTTTTGTTTTTGAATTATTTTCCATTGTTCAGTGATGAGGCGATGAGGAACACCAAAGTGACAAATGATGTGGTGGTTGATGAATTCACATATTTTCTCAGCTTTTGTAGAAATGAGAGGTATGGCTTCCACCCATTTAGTGTAGTATTCGGTAGCAGTAATAATCCATTGATAGCATTGGGAAGAATGAGGATTGATCTCTCCAATTAGATCTAAACCCCATTGAGAGAAAGGCCAAAGGTCACGTGTGACCTGTAAGGCATGACTGGGTGTATGATGAAGATTAGCATGTTGTTGACAATTTCACACAACGTTTGACATAGTCACAATAATCATGGTTAAGGGTTGGCCAGTAATAGCCTAGGAAAAGGATACGCTTAGCAACAGCTAGGCCACTGAAGTGACCTCCACATATGCCATCATGAACTTCCTTAATGGTATAAGGAATTTCAGAACTTGTGAGGCATCATAAGAGAATACCATCAAAGCCACACTTATAGAGAAGACCCCCCATGATGACATAACGAGAGACACTTTTTAAGGAAGGCTCCGTTGTCCATTACGAGTGAGATCAGGAGGTAAGATGGAGAGGGAAAGATAGTTAGAAATTGTTTATACCAAAGGTCACTGGGTCAGGTGATGGTTCCGATAGAGTAAACATCATGAGGTAAATAAGAAGGTGATTGGAACCTTTGTATTAGTGACAAATATTTTAGAATTGGTGGGTGAAGTAGGGTATTTGAGAAGCTAAGAAGGCCATGGTATCTGTAAATTTGTTGGTGGAATGTGGGATGGTTTGAAGGGTGTAACAGTCAAAGGTGGTCAAAAGTATGTCTACATGATGTTTATACTTTTGAAGTATCTCATTACGACATTGGTATATACCATTGACTTGGTTTATGACCAATTGAGAATCACCAAAGATGTTAATTGATTTGACATCTAGGGCATAGGCAGCTTGAGACCTAATATGAGTGCTTCATATTCGGCAATATTGTTTGTACATTTAAAATCTAGTTTAAAAGATAAAGGCATGGGCTCAACATCAATTGGAATGAGGATAATACCATCCCCAACCCCATGCTGACACTTGGAACCATTGAAGAAGAGTGTCATTTGATAATGGGGTTCATCCAAGGAAAGGGTAGCAATGGATTCATCTAGGAAATCAAAGTTTAGAGGGTTGATTTTCAGAAATAGGTGCATCTGCAAGTTGGTCAAGTGATGGCTTGGCCCTTGATGGACTTTTGATGAATGAATTCAAGGTCAAGGTCAGCTAAAAGCATAAGCCAACATGTAGGCACATTGATGTTGATAAGGTTTGGCATACATGTAATGTAAGGGGTCAGTGTTGGTCACAACATAGGTTTTGTGGTTGAGTAGGTAATGGCAGAGTTTAGTGGCAATGAAAAACTAAGGCTAAGAAAAGTTTTTCGGGATGAGTGTATCTAGTTTCATAGTCTAAAAGAGTATGGACTTATGTAATAAACCACCCCTACTCCCTATGTTTCTCATCATGATGAGTGAGCATGGCCCCCAAGGAATGATCAGTAGTAGAGATGTATAGGTAAAAGGGTTGATCATCTTTAGGTGGAATGAGTATGGGTGGTTGGAGAGGGTATTGTTTCAAGGCGTCAAAATCTTTGTGGTAGTCATCATCCCATTTAAAGGATACATCCTTTTTGAGAAGATGATGAAATGGTTGGCACCGATCAGAAAGCTTGAGAAATGAAATGATGAATAGATTGCAACTTACCTTGCAAGCTACATGAGTTGTTTAAGGTTAGTAGGTGGAGGCATTTCTAGAATGGCCTTGACTTTAGCAGGGTCAACTTCTATACCATGTAAGAAATGATAAATCAAGGAGCTTTCCTAAGAGAACTGTGAAGACACACTTCTTTGGTTGAAGGTGAACACAATATTTAATGAGGTGGTCAAAAATGGTTTTGAGGATGGATAGGTGTTCAGAGCGATGATTTAGATTTGGCCAAGAAGGTCATCACATGTAATCTTCCAATATGTGATGCATGATGTCATGGAAGATGTAAGTCATAGCCCATTGATATGTAGCACCAACATTTTTAAGGCCAAAAGGCATGACTCGATAGCAGAAGGTCCCCCAAGGGGTGATGAATGTAGGTTTTGTGTTGATCTTCTGGGGAAAGTAAGATTTGGTTATAACCTGAGAATCCATCCATGAGTGATAGCATCTCATGACCAGATGGTAAGGTCAACTAGTTGGTCAATACCAGGTAGGGAAAGTCATCTTTGGGACAGGCTAGGTTGAGGTCATGGAAGTCCATGCAAATGTGGAGTCCCCCTGTCACTTTAGTGATAGGGAACAATGTTAGAAATCCAACAAGGATAATCAATGGGTAAGATGAAGGAAATGAAAGAAGGCACTGAAGTTCTTCTTTGATGAAAGAAGAGCAATGCGAGGGTGCATTTTCCTCAGCTTTTGTTTGATGGGTTTGGCATCAAGGAACGTTATGATATTGTGGACCACTATGGTGGGTCAATACCTAGGGCATGTCTACATAAGACCAAGTAAAAGCATGGTTATGATCTCTTGAGAAAAGAAGTGATGGCTTCCTGTTCAGAAACATCTAAAGATTGACCAATCTTTAGGATGTGTGGGTCATCCTGAGTATGAATGTTGATTTCGATAGTCGATTCATTCAACATGGTTTGTGTCTCAGAGGGTAATGACTGATGAATATATGAATTCTTCTACACCAAGGTAGGTGAGTATAGATTCATCATCCTGACATTGAATGATGTTAATTGAAGGTGTATCATCATCGATCATTTCAGGATACAGGAAGGGAAGAGAAGAAGGGGCCTCACCCTTACGTTTGATAAGTCAAAGGCCCCAAGGAAATGGTGTTTATGAAAAAAAAAGTTAGGAGGAATAGATTCATAGGATCCATAACTCCATCATGTGAAGGTGGTGATCATAAGGTGGAGTGGGTGAAGAAGGTGGAGAAGGGCTATGTCCTCAATGAGTTCAATGTGGGCCTTCTGGTAGGTGGTTCAGGAAAGCAATACCACTATGGTCATCGTTATGTTTACGGGTGGTACATGGAATAATAGTATGGTGGCCTTGCTTTAAAAGCCAAAACCAAAACCCTTCCATGCACATTAGTGCAGGAAGGTGTGGGCGAAATGGCGATTGGTGAGATATTGGAAGTCAACTGAAAATGGGTGGGTTTGTGACGATGGTTCGAGTGTGTAAGTGGTAGTATCAAGTCCCCCATAGGTGAGACTAGTATGAAGGTGAGGAGGACCATAAAGGAGAAAACATTCTCCTATGTTAGTGATCATAGCAGGGTGTTGGTGAAGGCTTCCATACTCTTGTGGAGTAAGGAATGTGTTGAATATATAGGTGGTATTCTCCCCAGAGTGAGGCATTGAAAAACACCTTCCAAGGGATCAGTGGTTGGTATGTGGGTAGCTGGGAATGATGATGTGTCAGAGGTTGAAGGAGGTGGAGTTAATGATTGGGACTAATGGGTCAGCCATGGAGGTTGTGGCAGTGGTAGGAATAGAGGAGGTATGTGTGGTGAGAAAGCCTTGTAGTTGTATTATGAGTGGAGGTGTAGGTGAAGTGGTAGTGGTCATGGAGGTAGATGCCTTAATGGGTATGAGCACATCATTGGGTCGATAAAGCATGTTGCATGTTTTGAAAGGTGATGGATCAGCTGGAATGGTATAGGTGTGTCCTTCATGTTCAAACTTTACACAATGATGTAAAGTGGAAGGAACACAACCCATGACATGAATCCAGGGTCTACCAAGCAACAAGTTATATTGGAATTCCCCCTCCAAGATGTAAAATAATTCTAGGAACAGTGCACAGGGGCCCACGTGAATGTGAGGATGATGGTGCCTAAGTGTAGAGGTGGTAGCATCATTGAATGAATGCAACATGACATGATGTTTATGCATGTAATTATTAGGAATAAACATTTGAGCAAATGCATGGGATGAAATGGTGTTAGTGCTAGAGCCCCCATCATCATTTATAGATACACGTAATGTATATGTCATCGATGTGTAAACAAAGATGAAGAGGGTTGGGTCTAGGTCATCTTTTGGTGTGGCACAATCTCTTCCTCTGAGAAGCTAAGGGAGGCTACTTGGTGAGTAGGTGAGGTGAAGATAAAGGTGGTAATTTGGTGAGAGAGGCTACATGATGAGGGTGTGATAATGGAGGCTATTAGGTGTAGGGTCATTTTGGTAAAACCTCAATAGATTGAAGAACCTCCATGAGAGCTTGATGATGGGATTCTGAGGTTTGGATGAGGTCATATAAGGACATTTTGAGGGGAGATTGGTGTAATTGTTTTGAGCATGGTGCGATGTGTGACCCCATTAGAAATGGGGTATGTGGGGCCACAAATAGTTATTTTAGGTATGGGTGTAGATGGTATGTTGGGTAAAGGATTGGTTGGTGGGTTAGTTGCCTTTTCTTTTCCTTTATCCTTCTAATGCACATGTAGTGACATGTATCATGTTGATCTGAGGGGAGTTGGCAAAATAGAGAAGGTGTAGGGTGAGTGGTATAATGACATGATGGAAAAAACCTACTAGAGGAGGAAAAAAACCTTGTGAGGTGAGCTGGGCACAATGACATTTGGTGTGGTGGCATGGAAAGTTCTCTTATGCAAACCATGTTAATTTAAAATCTTGGAAAGTGGTCTCTGAGAGTTGGGGGTGGAGGTTGTGGTTGTTGAGTGGAGGGAAGTGACTCCCTGGGTTGGTGGGTGTTGGTGAAAGGGTCCTCATTAAGAAGGTCATCATTGTCAAAGTTGGTTTTCTGAAGGACACAATTGGATAAGGATGGTTTTTAAGGAACAGTTCTCCACATCATGGAAATGTGGATTTAATGGGTATGCACAAATTTTTAAGTGTCATCAAACCCTTTTGGATCTTGGTTTGAGGGGGTCATAAGGTTTCCTCCAGTGGCAGTAATGCGATGAAAAAAGTCTCAAGGAGGTTGGTTAATATTTTGGCATAGGACCCTACTAGTGGATCACAATGGGAAGTGAACCCTAAGTTTGGGTGTAGGTGTACGGTTGATTATTGAGGAATGGTTTAACAAGTCTTTGCAAGAGGGGGAATGGTTGAGCTATGGTTTTGGGTGCTAGGTAATCTTTCTAAGGGTCAGGTCATGTTTGTCTGGTAGGGGTATTGTAGATGAATGAGTAGGATGGTGTGTGTTGTTTTGACTAAAATTATAGGGTAGTGAGTTTTTGTTTTGGGTTGCACCTTCTTGGGTAAAGGTGATATGGGTTGTACGAGTTCTAGAAGGAAAATAGATGGGGGAAGAGGGTTTTACCCATGGGATAACCTAGGAGGGTTGTGAAGGTAGATGATGGGTGGTCTTGACCAACAAGGGGTGTGAGGGACAAGTGAGGTGAAGTGTAGTGAGGTTATGAAGAAATAGTTGAGGGTATTGTGAGGTATGGGTGGTAAATTTCGAATTGCTAGGTGAAGTGTAAGTCATGTCCCCTAGTAATGTGACACTGGGTAGGTTAAGGTGTTGTGATGAAGGAATGGGATGTTGTGTTTTTGGTTTATTGATGGGTGGAGGTTGCTTGACTATGTTGGGAAGTTGAGGTCCTGTCATCACCAATCTGGCACTATGATAATTCTTCACCGGGAACTCCTCGTGCTATGATTATTTACTAATGCACAGCCTTTAGTTTGGTGGATGTAATCTGGAAACAAAACAACAAACATAACACAAGAATACCATCGACTATGATAAGAAGGAATGATGACAAATCTGAAATATCAAAGTAAATTATAATATTAACATGAAATTGTTACAATCTCACCCATGAGGTACTTCAAGTGTTACTGAACTTCACTTGCCTTCCAACAATACTATGGGAGAAACTTCACAATTACACCTCTTAATGGCTTCTTTAACACACCTTTAAACTGATGGCTTCCTTTGCACACTTCCTACAATATTTCTCACTACTTCCTTCTATGCTAAATGAGGGGGGTGGCCTCTCTATTTATAGAACTTCCAGGCTTATCCATCTTATCTCTAAGATAGGATAAGAAATCCACTCTGACGAATCATATTCCATACCTTAACTCTTATCTGTACATGTAAGCTTATCTTTTAAGATAAGATAAACCTTATCATTTCACATGGGTTCCACATTTTTAGACTTTTTACAAATAAAATACACAAAATATTTATGACCTCACTCCTTGTCCTTATTACCAATATAATATTTCTAATTCCTAATCATGTAGACCCTACTTCTCTACTTACCCAAACTTTGACATTTTAACATTACCGGACCACTTACGACAAATATTTACTTTTTACCACAACATTCCTATTGTACTTTGACTGTTACCGTACTCCACATTATTGGCGGCACGTACTGACAGTGCCGTTATCTTCTATCAGACGCTACTACTAATTATACTTAACAACATCCTATTCCTAATACATACATTAATGAAATAGAAATTACGGAGGAAAATTTTAGTGTCGACATCTTCCCCCTTCCTAGCTTCTACTCCGTCCTCGGAGTAGACTATTCTGGTGCTTGGAAAATCTTCAACTTGTCGTGGTTGACCCATTTCATAATGGGAGTGCCATCCAATTCCTCCAGTCGGTATGTACCATTTTCATGCACAACTGCTATTTTGTAGGGCCCCATCCATTTTGGAAGAAATTTTCTCTGTCTTCTTTTTTTGTATATGGAATCATATACTAGAACCAAGTCATTCACATGAAATGGAGACCAATGGATCTTTTGATCAAAGTATTCCTTCTGCTTCATTTTCTTCTTATAGCTTGTATCCTTTGCTATTTCCCTCATTTCCTCTAGCAAATGAAGATGTACCAACCTTTCTTTTACTGAATCACTTTCATCCATCCTTTCATTTTTCATAACTCTCACAGTGGGAATATCAAACTCAATAGGAAGAACTGGATCAATGCCATAAGCCAACTGAAATGGGGAGTATCCTGTTGCTGACTTTGATGTTGCCCTATATGCCCACAATGCTGCATGAATCCTTTTATCCCACTTATGTACCTGCAAGGCTGCATCTTTTGCTAGAATTTGACACAACACAAAATTTGTTCGTTCCACCTGTCCATTTGTGCTTGGCTTGTATGTTGTTGCCTTCCTGTGCTTAATAGAAAACTTATTGACTAGGGCTTCTACCACCTCATTAATGAAGTGGCTTCCTTGATCTGTTACAATTTCTAATGGACAACCAAATCTGGTGACAATGCGTTCATATATGAACCTTGCCACTTCATCCATGGAAGTTGTTTTCAATGGCCTAGCTTCAACCCACTTGGTTAAATAATCTGTGGCAACTACAATATACTTATTTTGGCATGAGGTAGTTGGAAGTGGACCTACAATGTCTATTCCCCACTTTTCAAAGGGACCAAGTGGAAGAATAGGGCATAATGGAGCTGATGAAGTCTTACGGTTACCATGTGTTTGACAAATATCACATGTCTTACAATAATTATAACAATCTTTAAAAAGAGTGGGCCAGTGATAACCTGCATCCAAGATCCTTCTTGCTGTAAGTTGTCCAGAGAAGTGTCCTCCACATGTACCATTGTGGAATTCTTCTAGCAGCTCCTTCCCTTGATCACGTCCAACTGCCCTCTTGTACTGTCCATCAGGTCCTATTCGAAATAATACTCCATGAAGAATAGAATATGGACGACTGGCTTGAGTAATCTTTCTCTTAGTCTTTGCATTGGCACCATCAGGAAACTTGAATTCATTCAGATAATTCCAAATATCTATGTACTCACTAGGGATTGTGTCAAGGGATAACAATGCTGCATCGGGGAAATCATCATCATCACAAGATGAACCTAAACCATCATAGGCTCGAGAGAGTGCATCTGCATTGACATGCTTCTTTCCTGGCCTATCTATAATATCAAATTCAAATTCTTGTAGCAAAATTATCCATCTTGCTATCCTCCCTGATGGGTTAGGCTTATTTACAATATATTTTAGAGCCTGATGATCTGTTACAACTAGAAATTTTTGCCCTAGCAAGTAATTTCTAAACTTCTTTACAGTAAAAATGATAGCTAGAGCCTCTTTTTCAGTTACAGTATAATTTACCTCAGCACTGCTCATTTGTCTGCTCCCAAAGTAAATTGGATGTTCATTCCCATTTTCATCCTTTTGGCTCAGAAGTACTTCCTAGTGCTGCATCTGAGGCATCAGTGTACACAATGAATGGCTTGCTCCAATCTAGATTCTTTAAAACAGGTGAAGACACCAGGGCTTCCTTCAGTTGTCCAAAAGCTTCATGCGCCTTATTTCCTGGTTCATAAGTAACATCCTTCTTCAAGAACTGGGTTAGTGGCTGTGCAATCTTTGAGAAATTCTTGATGAACCTTCTATAGTAACCCACATGGCCTAAAAATGATCTCAACTTACTTCTATTCATAGGAAATGGTAAATCTTTGATTTTTGAAACTTTATCAGGATCAGTACCAATACCATCTCTGGATACAACATGCCCTAACAAAACACCTTTAGAACATCCAAAGACACACTTTGTAGGGTTTAGTGAGGCTTGTGCTTCATCTAACCTTTGAAATGTTGTCTCCATCTGGTGCAGGTGGTCCAACTTGCTCCCATAGATGCAAAAATCATCCAGAAATACTCTGATGAAGGTCCCAATGTAGGGTTCGAACACCCTATTCATCAAACGCTGGAATGTTGCTGGAGCATTACACAACCCAAAAGGCATAACTCTATAAGCAAACATTCCCCAAGGAGTGGTGAACGTGGTCTTCAGCTGATCTTTCTCTGCTATACGAACTTGGTTGTATCCGCTATATCCATCAGCAAAACTATAGCACTCCTGGCCAGCTACTTCGTCCAAGATCTGATCTGAAAATGGAAGAGGGTAATGATCCTTCTTTGTTGCCTTATTGAGCTTCCTGTAATCAACACAAATGCGTAGCTTCCCATTCTTTTTTATTGAGATCACAATGGGAGAAACCCATTCTGAATTCTCCACAGCAAATATGAATCCTGCATCAAGCAACTTATCTATTTCTTCTTTTACAGTCTTGGAAAAATTAGGATTCATTCTATATGGCATTTGCTTTATGGGCTTAGCACCATCTACCAGCTCAATAGAATGTTCTACCCAACTTACTTGACGGAGTTCCTTGTAATCAAAAGTGAATAGGTGTATGTACCTTCGAAAGAGCTGGAGGTAGGATTCCTTCTCACTCTCCATCACAGCATCACCAATCTTTATTTGTTGGAGACGATCATCAACTTCTTCTTCAGATAATTTTATGGGGTCATGAGTTGGTGTGACTGGAAGGATATCCATGACTGAAACATCAACCTCACTTTCTTCATCTTCAGTGTCCACTTCACTGGTACTAGAGTAATCAGAGGATGTCCAATCATCAGTTTCATCACTTGAATCCACAGGTTCTGCCTTATGATGTCGAGGGATCACGTTTATCTTCACCCTCTCTCTACCACGTCCAAGTGTCATGAAGCCTTCATTCCAGTAGTTTCTTGCATGAACTCTCCTTAGCCATGGTCTTCCCAGTAACATTGGGTACGCAACAGTACCATTTTTCATCACCTGAAAGTCTACCACACATACAACACCCATAACAGATATTGCCACATTTGAAACTACACCTTCTGGTTTAGTTTTTCCCTTATTTAATGACCTTAACATAAGTGTTGAAGGGCGATCAATTTTTAAACCCAACATATTCATTACAGACTCAGTCATTACATTAACTGCAGCACCTCCATCAACTAAGACATCATGAATTGAAATACCATTACATAATACCTCAGCTTGTGGAGCATAGGGATCTGCCTCTACCTCCAAAACAGGGACCTCAACCTCCTTCCTTCATCGAGCATTGAGTCCACTTCGCAGCTCCCACCTCTTCTCAGAAGACATAGCCAAGAGTTGACCATATGTAATATTTGCAGGCCTTTTGGACAGATCTTCCAAGATGGAGTATGGTCCTTGCCCCTGTGAAATCAGAAAATCCTGCACACCCAACTTTCTTCTCCTATGTTTCTTACTAGTTTCTCCTTTCATCTTCTTAGGATCATTTCCATCTTGATTATCTTTTTCTTTCTTTCTTTTTGTTACAAACACATCTACTTCATTATTTCTGCTCTTATCTACTACATCAAAAGAATTCACAGGTGCTTTTCCTTTATCATTATCTCCTTTACCAGATGTAGAAGCTCTATCTGGACAATTATACTTATAATGACCCTTTTTATAACAACCATAACATACAACTTCAGAAATATTTCTTTTTGGACCTCTATCTCCTCCCTGAGAACTAAATTCTTTTCCTTGAAGAAGATTAATAGTTAACTGACCCATCTTTTTTAGCAGATCTTCATACTCAGTAGATGTACTAGGAGAAATATTTGTGCTCACCGAGAGTGGTTGTGGATTCTGGACCAAAGGTGCTGGTGTAGGCTCTACTTTAGCAACAATTTCTTTGGGCTCCTCTTCCATGCTTTCTTCTTGCCTTCTTGCAATCTCCTTTGCTTGTTCAATGGTAGCTGGGTGGTCATACTTCACTCGTTGTCTGATCTCTGGCTTCATCCCAAGAATGAAGTGCTTACAGAGGAGATTATCCACACCATTCATCAACCCATCCGCTAATCCTTCCTTCCGGATCTGGGCATCGAGCTTCCTCCTTAGCTCTAGAACACGAGCATGATAATCCCTTATCTTCTCCTTCTCTCCTTGGGATAGCTTTGTGATATCGATCATGAGATCTGCATATTTCTGTTGTTCACCAAATTCTTCAAGAAAACTTTCAGTTAATAAATCCCATGAATTTTTCACATTATCACCTAGTGTTTCAAACCACCTAAGTGTTGAACCATCCAAAAAGGTAGGAAAAAATTCAGTCCATTGTTCCCTTCTTATGAGGCCATTACAAATACAAGATCGTTTAAACTCTTGAATGAAAGAGGAAGCATCTTCATTAGATTGAGCTGAAAAAATAGGAATCTTTCCCATTTTCAAAAGTAACCACCGTGAAATACCAACCCACAAGTACAATCAACAAGACTTATGTGCACAAATAATTGGAATCACTATAATAGAAAGTGACTTTACACCTTTCTACAGTAAAATAGAAATGACCACGGTAAACTATGGTAAAACTTGACTTACTTTGGTAAAAACTGACTTTACTGTGGTAAACACTATTCACAGTAAAAAGTGAAGTTACTGCGGTAAATACTATTCACGGTAAAAAGTGAATTTACTGTGGTAAATACTATTCATAGCAAAAATGACTTTACCATGGTAATTACTATTCACGATAAAAATGACTTTACCATGGTAACTACTATTCACGGTAAAAACAAGGTTACCCTCCAATTGATTTTTGACTAAGTGGGAATATCTCTCCAGAAAATCCACCAACGAGGAATGGTCCCGGCAACGGAACCAAAATGTCATCACCAATCCGGCACTATGATAATTCTTCACCGGGAACTCCTCGTGCTATGATTATTTACTAATGCACAGCCTTTAGTTTGGTGGATGTAATCTGGAAACAAAACAACAACATAACACAAGAATACCATCGACTATGATAAGACGGAATGATGACAAATCTGAAATATCAAAGTAAATTATAATATTAACATGAAATTGTTACAATCTCACCCATGAGGTACTTCAAGTGTTATTGACTTCACTTGCCTTCCACCAAGACTATGGGAGAAACTTTACAATTACACCTCTTAATGGCTTCTTCAACACACCTTTAAACTGATGGCTTCCTTTGCACACTTCCTACAATATTTCTCACTACTTCCTTCTATGCTAAATGAGGGGGGTGGCCTCTCTATTTATAGAACTTCCAGGCTTATCCATCTTATCTCTAAGATAGGATAAGAAATCCACTCTGACGAATCATATTCCATACCTTAACTCTTATCTGTACATGTAAGCTTATCTTTTAAGATAAGATAAACCTTATCATTTTACATGGGTTCCACATTTTTAGACTTTTTACAAATAAAATACACAAAATATTTATGACCTCACTCCTTGTCCTTATTACCAATATAATATTTCTAATTCCTAATCATGTAGACCCTACTTCTCTAATTACCCAAACTTTGACATTTTAACATTACCGGACCACTTACGACAAATATTTACTTTTTACAACATTCCTATTGTACTTTGACTGTTACCGTACTCCACATTATTGGCGGCACCGTACTGACAGCGCCGTTATCTTCTATCAGACACTACTACTAATTATACTTAACAACATCCTATACATACATTAATGAAATAGAAATTACGGAGGAAAATTTTAGTGTCGACAGTCCTATAGAAATTACAGGACCAAGGGTGTGAGTGAGGTTTGGGGTAAGGTCGATTTTGTGTCGGAGTAGGTGTGGCTAAATGGCGTTGACAGAGGTGTAGGGTAAATCTAATGGTGGATTCCCAAGCTAAAATGGGTAATAGGTGTGCCATAGTAGAAGAATGCCATAGGGAATTGGGTCTAAGGTCTAGTTTAATAGTGTGCTTCTATGTAGGTAAAGAGAGTGAACAAATTCTATTGGTCAAAATATTTGATGGGTTGGGTAGATAGTGGGTCAGCAAGTGACATCTAGATCAGCATGCGTGAGGTAGAGTAAAAGGTCCCCCATAGTAATGCCCTATCTACATAATTGTAACATATCGGCAAACAAGAATAACACGTCTATGGTCTGGATGATGGGGACCTAATGGAGGATTCCCATGTGTCTTATGGGAATAGGCTAGCTTCAACTCCATGGGTAAGTGGAAAGGAATTTTGGGTAGCTAGGTAATGCTCCTCTCAACTAGGTGGAGGTAGAGAAGATGATGGGTGCTCCTCTATAGGTGGAGGAGATGATGGGAGCTCCTCTATGGGTGGAGGAGGTAAATTATGTCCTATTGTGGGTGTAAAGGTATCTCTAAGTGGAGAAGCCAGGGTGAGATGGTCTCAATGTTAGCGGAAGACTCCTCCATAGGTGATGAAGGAGATGAAAGGTGTTCCTCTGTGGGTGAAGGAATAGGGGAGGTTGGTTCCATGTGGAAGGAGGATTTGGGCTAGGATTCCTCTATGGAAGGAATATGGGGTAATTGGGAGGTGATAGGTACCTCATTAAAGATAGCGTGAACCTCGTGGGTATGGGTATCATGAGTTGATGTCTCACCGGTTTGATTGGATGAAGGGGCATGGTTGGGAAATGGTTTTTTGAAGATTTGTAGAATTTGGTTGGGGGTGGTTTACTCATTATCCATGGTTAACTCACCTTTCTTGAGCATTTCTTGGACAATATTTTTGAAAGTGATGCAGTTGTCATCACTATGACCCTTTACTTGATGATAGTTACAGAATTCATGTTCTTTATACCATGCGGGCATGGGGTGAGCAGGGTCAAAACCAGTGTGTGGTTTTATGGGTGGAAGGGTGATGGCTCTGGCTTTGAATAGATTTTCTAAGATAGAAGAGTAAGGTTCCCCAATTGGGGTATATTTTGATGTTCTCTCATCTGAATTGAAAAGTCTGGACAGTGAGAGATTAGATGATGGGGTAGCCTAATTTGATGGATGAGTTGGGCTAGCCTTGAGTACCACTGTGTTAGTAGTGCCCTTAGCTTTTGAATAATTGGTTTGTGGTTTGGAAGAAGAAGAGGTATCATTCAACTTGAATGCCAAATTCTTATTGCGTAATTGGATTTTCTTCTCTTTGATGGCCCGAATCTCTAACTTTCGTGTCATAGTGAATGCTTCATCGAATGTTCGAAAGTTTTAGACCTGCAAGGTCGGTGAGATATGTCTAGCACAAGCCCATGTGAAGAGCTCGATGAGTTCTGTTTGTGGTAGTTGGAAGGTAAGTTGATTGATCAGGCTATGCCAGCGAGTGACAAAATCTGTGATAGATTCATCCTCATACTGACGTGTGGAATATAGATCAGTCATGGTAACCTTCTTGACGATATTGATAGAGAAATGATCCAAGAAGGCTTGGGCTACCTGATTGAATGAGAATATAGAGTGTCTAGGTAACCAACTATACCAATCTAATGCAGGTCCAGTGAGGGACATGGGAAAGGTTCTCAAAAGAAAAAGGCATCATCATGAGTGATTAGATAACACCCATGTTTGAATGATCGCAAATGTTGCTGCGGATCTTCTTTGCCATTGAAACAATTGAATTTAGGCATTTCCCAATGCACAGGGTATGAATGAATAGGAATGGATGGGTGAATGGGCTCGTTGCAAATCTCATCATAGGTGAGAGTGTTGTGGGAGCTAGAAACCGATGCCTCCAATGTCTACATCTTGTCCAACATCAATTTAATTAGGTCATTGATGGGTTGTGATGATTAGGTGCCTCCTGTAAGGTGAGGAGGTTGGCTTTGGGCATATAACAGGGGTGGCACTCCAGTGTATGGGGCTGCCATGTAGGGTGGTTGAGAAGAAGGCAGTGAAACAGGGGGTACGTACCCAGAATGAATAATGGATGAAACAGGAGGTTGTTGATAGTATGTATATGGGGGTGGAAGGGTCATGGTAACCCTAGTGGCAATAGGGGCTAATGATTATGGAATGGAAAGAACCACATTCTGAAATGGGGTAGGGGTCACTGACACTGGAGGTGGTAATGTAGCTATGGGTATGTGTGAGACATTAGGGGTGGATGAGGTTGTGTTTGGGGTAGTTGTCAAGGGTATGGTGGATGTAATGGGTGCCACAGAGGTGGTAGATGTGGAAGTCATAGCAGGTATAGGACCTAGCTGTGAAACGACTGGGGGTAAGGTAGATGCGGGTAGCACAGAGCTAGATGGGGCCGATGCAGAGTGGGAGTGAGATTCGGGGGATAGATACGGGCATGCCGTATATCAACTGACCCAAGGCATCTCAAGTGGATGAGTGGGAAAGGTAAAATATGCAAGGCGGCAGGGTTTTGGTCAAGGAGTCGTGCGAAATCCTCATCTCCGTAGCGATAGTATAGGTTGGATGGGATCCATGACTGGTGATAAAATGGAAGGTGGTGAAGGACTAGGTGGGAGTGGTTGACAACTGGTGTGAAATACGAGTGCACTTGCTTGTCTTCGGGTCAGCACCATGTGAACCAGTACTGATCAGGTAGGGTTGCTTCTCTATAAATGACACAGAAAACAGTAGGAACAGATGAATCTGGTAGGAAAAAGTGGATTAGGTAACAAATGGTGGTAATGTGAAATGTGCTAACCAATGTTAGGGAAAATGATGCCGGTTAGGGGTAACCGAATGCCAGTCACTGTAGAAAATGGACAGTGAGTGAAAAACAAGGTATAAGGTAAAATCTGACAGGTATGCCAAATCTGATGATGTTTAAACGTCAATGGGATATGATGAAAGTGATAAGGGACTGTGAAAAGTGGAAGAAATGAATAAAAATGTCCTTTTGAATAGGTTAACAAAAGGACCTGGAACTGATTTGGTTGGGTATAACCGATGGCGGTAAGAGGTAACCGACAAGTGATGGTTACACCGGTCACTGAAAATTGAAACAGTGATGAAAGAAAGGTGGTTGTGAATTAAAATATGATGTGGAATCAGACCCAGAATTCTGAGAATGATGATGATATGGCCTAGGCACACTCAGGTGAAGCTGGAATACACCAGCTGTGATGAGGAGTGTGTAAGGATGAACAAAAAAAAGTGAAGAACGTGATCTCTCACCTCAAAATGCAAGCCAAGCAGAAACACTAAGAAAAATGTGATCCTAGGAGTGCCTTTTCTATTATGTTTGTTTAGCTTATGCTATTTAAGGACTGACACATGAACTTGTGAAACAGATTTTTTGGTGAGGATGGATTCCTACAAAAAAGGAGATCTAAAAGGTGAGGTTTCAGGTATGTTATGGTGGGGGCGGGCTTCACTCTAAAGTATGACTCGACAGCAGTGAGCTGGGTGCCCAATGTGTCATATCGTGTGATCACCTACAACTTCTTCCAGGTAAGATGTTGTTTAAGAATGTATGTATTTTGAATTTTTGTGAATTTGGTAAGACTCAGAGAGAAGAGAGAAAAGAGAGAGAAGTGCTTTTCTATGATTCATTTGTCAACCATCAGCTGGGCATGACTTCCAGCATATAGGTTGCCCTCAATTAATGTGAGCTAATGCGATAAATCAAAATGCAATGCACTTATTTTTAAGCCCAAATCGAGATGTGAAATTGGACGACACAATAAGATGAAGAGGAAGAGGGATGTTCTTTCACTAAATGCAAAAAACATGAAGAAATGGTTCTTTTTAATTACACCAAAAGAAAGGTTTCCTTTAGAGCAAATAGAAAGAAGAGGTGGGTTACCAAGGAAGAAAATTAGTGTGTATGCTTTTCAGAAGGGAAACAAACATACAACTTTTCCTAGGAATGAATGAAATGCAAGGAACCCAGGATGGGTCCCACCGGGCATGCCAAAATGTTTCACCTGATTCTTAGATTGTTTCTTTGAAGTGTTGACGAAACAGATAGGGTAACGGGCGTAGGAGGAATACCTATTCAAATGTTGGTTGATGGGTTGTTGCGTTCATATGACTTCTGAATCCACATAGCTGATCGTGAGAGCTTCCTTTTGGCTAGGAGGAACTACCTGTAATGGAAAGCAAGACCACCAGAAAGAATTAAACAATATGTGCAGTGAACTGCCTAGCGTGTGCTAGATCCGGGAAGTGTGATACTTCCTAGATGGCTGTCAGTCCACTATTTAAAACAATTTAATGGGTAAACAAAGTAAATCCTATTGTAATTTGAAATAATTTAGGTATCTCAATTAAAACACAATAAGAAAGATCTAATCTAATAGGCTAGGCTAGAGTAGGATCCAAAGGTCAAATAGTTGGTTCTGGGTCTCTGCAGGTCTGACAGAGGTCTCAGGTAGATCACAGATGAATGAGGGTGATGCAAAATTAGGTGGGTAGGTCACTATTCTGGGTTGTATGGGAAAATATAGATACCGATGCCAGTTAAGGGTGACCGATGACGGTTAGGTGTAATCGGTGCTGGTTACTGTGGAAATATGGGAATGCCATAGAATGAGCTTTGGGTCTCCTTTGTGATTACAAAAAAGACTTTGGTTGGTCAGAATGAGGTATTGGGTGGTTTGGGTGGGATTTGGTGAGGTTTTAATGGGTATATGGAGGGGTGAAATGTTGAAGGAGGTCAATTTGGGTGGCTAGGTAAACAATAGGGTGATAAAATAATGATGAAATGAAATGAACTAGAAATATAATGTTTTACTTACTTGGATTCTGGTCCTGGACGCCTGTGAGTGAGGGATGGAGGTGCTGGTGAGAGGTTGAAGGCTGCAGTGATCACCAATCATAGGAAAGCTTCTGCATGGGCTGCATGTGCATTCCTCTTTGCTTGGTTAGATCAAATCATTGCTGGGGGTGGCTGTGCAGGAGAAAATGCTTGATCTCCTTCCTTGCATGCGTTTCTGGTTTTGGAATTTGTTCTCAGAAGATGTGTTATCTCTCAGAGATGTGCTTGCTCGTCAATTTTTCACCAAATTTTTCAACCTTTTTCCAACCTTGAAATAAGGTTGTTTTGTTAAAAGGGTAATCAAAAAGGGTAACCGGTGGTTCTGGCTTATCTGGCGATGGTTAGGGGTAACCAACATCAGTCAAGGTGGGATTTCCTAGGTTTACTAAACTAGGGAGATCCTCTTGATTTTCTCAGATCTCGTGTCATTAACCCATGGATTAGACTGGAAGCTTCTTGTAAGCATGCGGGAATGTGGTTAGAGGGAATGTAGGCATTGATTTTTAGGGTTTGGGTAAGACTTAGTTAGTTATGGTAGCTTACTAAGAATAGGTCTTAGGGTGAGTTGGCTTGGTGAGGTGTCTAGTAAACTGTATGTGTGGATATTATTTAATTAAGATATTTAAATAATAAATATGGTGAGGATAATGAATTAATTTAATTAAATTAATTAATTAATATTAGTGGGGTGAAGGGGGCCATGGCTAGGTTAATGTGATGAAGGGTGTTTATTTGTCGAGGGATCAAAGGGGAGTGTGACCTAATTTTAGTGTCTACACTATCAGAGATCATGACCTCAAACAACATTTTCATGAAGACCAGCAAAAAGCAATGGTGTAACCTTTTCCAATTTGAAAACTACTCGCTATTTTAGAATTCAGTAATATGCATAGGCACACATAAGTTATAGTTTGATGCTAAGTAAAATGTAAACCTAACTTATATCTATCTTCCTTTAGAAAAAGAGGCATATTCTCCCCAATAAAGAGGTATTGCATAAACATTGGAGTTTGATAACATTGATATTCAGATTTTTAATGTAGCCAAAGCCACATCTGAAACAAAACCCATGTAATGTATCTTATGGAGAAATTTAAGGGGTAAACATAGGTTACTACAAGCAACTGGACTTGATCAATGTCCACTGGGTCCTTCCTAAATTTAAACATACTATTCCGGAAGATGAATGAGGCCTACTTGAAGAAACACCCCCAAGAAAGTCAACTGGTTATAGAATAGCAACTTGCATAAAATAGAGATTACATCTCTAAAGTCAGTCTTGTCATTGTTTATCTTTCATGTGTGCACTGGGTTTAAAGATGCATCCGTACACAAGGGTCATCGGTACCTTCATAGTCTGTGACCATTGGAGTTAACACCCATGAAATCATATAAGAACCATAACTCACCATTGCACCAAAGTATGTCCTGTAACAATGTAGTGATTCTGAGGTCACTCATCTCAATGGTGAGCACAATGCACTTTTATAGATGTGGCATCAAACTACACCAGTAAGACACTTGATGTTAACATTCACACTTTCGTGCACACAATAGATCAACCATTATTGGTTATTGGATGTCCCCATTGTAAGTATACATGAAAATCATCAGTGAATGAAGTTCTATTGGAGGGAGAATATGACACAACAGATGTTATATTGAAATAACTGTTAAACAAATTGGTGGACCAGAGGGATGACTTGTTGAACCATAGTAGAAGTAGGGCATTAAACCCATATGGCTAAATATATTTCAAGTAGTTATTGTTAGGAAATATTATATAGTGCTCTAAATTAGTTATATTTCTTAGTTAGAAATTGTGTGTTATCTATCACATTCTGTTGCCCAAATTATCCATCTAATGTGGATTCCGGAGGTTGAAGGAGCCATAACAATCACATATACTATTACCTTAGGTGAAAAATAAATACTTCTTACCATTTTTAAATTTTTCCTTTGTTCTTTGACCAATTTGTGGAATGGGTGGATGGAATCCTTATTTGAGAATTGGAAATCCCAAATTTAAGATAGGGAAGGGTTGTCGATATGGCATGTCTCATTTGATCTAACAAGTAACAATCTATTGTACATATCCCTATGCAACACTTCCTTATATATTTCCATTTGGCTTTATCCAATGTATAATTCTCCTGTGTGATACTAGATTTCTAATGATTATTATTTATATGTCTATGCATTACTCGTATATTTTTTTATTAGTATATTTGAGCCATGTTATTCCCTTCCTAGCTTTTTCTAATTCTTTCAACACTTGATAACATTCCAACTGGCCACTAAATTGATACACATCCTCTAGAAAATGGTGGTGCACAGGATTAAGATTCCTTGAAAACTATCCTTTCTTATCCTTATCTAGATGTAGTTTTTGGAATGTTAAAATGAAAAATCATGCAGTTATAGAGGAAGGGTGGAAAATCTATATATTGACTAGGAACCTACATAGTTGTTGAATTGACATGCATGACGTACTTAAATTGCTTTATTGTAGTGATAAGAATGGATTAATCTCAAGTCATTTTCTCTAATTTGTGATGAATAGCAAGTGTTGAATAAGTGAGCCCTAGAATGTGTAGCATTCATTCATTGGGTGAGACATAAAGTTTTCTTAATGCTTTTTCATTGTAATGCATGTTCAAAATATTTTGTTCAATGCGAGCCATGAGCCATACACATGAGTTTCCTCGTGAGAAGTCATTGATATTGTCTTCACTCAAGATACATGCCTTCTAGGTGTCTCATCTAGGACATAATACACTTTTTTCAACATTCTACCATTGACCTTAGGATTAAAATTTGTGTTGCATTTTATACTTGGCAGCATCAATGTTCAGTTGTTTATAGGTGTCGTGACATTTGTGTTTAGAGTGTGATATAAATTTGTACACCATTTCCTATCTTTTAGTGTAAAAGCTAATTCTTGGTAAGAATACTTGTAAATCTTTCACTACATCAAAAATTATAGTTCATGTCATCATGCCAAGTATTATCTTGGATTATTAAAAATTTATATTATGAAGTATTCAACTCGTAACATTATTTTAAGTCAAAGTCATAAAATTAGTAGTTTTGTGTAATTTATTTCAAGTTATCATTATTGTTCAATATATCTAAAGCTTAAAAGTCAAAGTTGTCATTTGTGTTTTCAATAGAGTCATTGTCAAAAATTTTAAAATTATTTTGTGTATGTTATCACTGTTTAATAGTCAAATTCCATTATCAAGTTGTGTCAAGTTTTCATTTAGGTTTATTTTCAAAAATTTGTATATTATTCTTGTCAAAAAGTCAAGAGGCAAAATATTGTAAAAAAAATAAAAAAAATTACCTTACAGAAGCATTTTCGGTGTTACCCAACGTCCTAAAAAATAAATGTTTTCAAATTGCGGAGGGAGATAAAATAAACACAATGTGGAAATCATTGAGCTTCATATATCTCATCAGATGAGTAAGAAGGAACCATAACTAGAGGATCGGAGGTAATAGAGGATGGAGGATGATCAATGACTCTCATCATTTACCAACGAATAGGGCTACAGGTGGTATACAACACTGGTGGCACATTTTTATTTGTATCATTTCAGTCATTTTCTTTGAGTGGTATGATTTCAGAAATACAAATTGTGGTATAAGTCGTTCACATTGAGAGGGGAACATGGTTTCAATGTTCCATTTCTAGTTTTCAGCATTTGTGTGATATGAGAATTGAATTTAGGAGGGCATTTTCCTATGTATTCCCTCAGGTGACTGTGATGAGATTACTACTTAAATCATGAATTCTTCACCATTCATTTGGTGGAAAAATCATCCAGTTGGTTAGACAAAAACCTTACTATGTGTGGTTTTTGGTTAATGGTCATGTGCAAAAGATCCAGACGGTAGTATGCTAACCATAACTAAAAGTATGCAAAGATCATCCTATGACAATTCTATGATATGAATTGCAGTAAAAGGATGTGTTTTTTCCCCATGTTCACACTAAGGGGGGAATGTTAGGAAATATTATCAATGTTGAAATTGATATTGTATTGGTTAATATATTGTGTTTTAATCTATATGTAATTATACATGAGGATTGGGTGGTTGAACCAACCCACTTCTATTACTATTTAGGTGAGAGATAAATAAGGCATTGTTTGGTATATGGTTGAGTTGTTTGAACAACTCATACAACTATTGGGAGACTATTTAGGATCAATAGGAAATCCTCATAAAATATATATGTAAGCTTGTAATGTTGAATATACAATAGATCAAGGCAGATTATTTTCCCTATGCAACTCTTCTTATTTCGCTTCAGCTATTAGGTAGAGAGACAAAGTGATGCTAGCCATAGCCAAAATATCTCAAGTTTCAAGGACTCTTAAAGATTTAGTGCTCAATAGGTTGGGAGATGTAACCAAATGGAAAATAATGTATTGGATGAGAGTTGATGGTTATCTAAAAGAAGTCGATCTAATTATTTCTATATGAATCAACCTAAGGGTTTTGAAGCTTAACCTGTAAATCACATGTATTGAGATTGTATTTGATGTGTCATTAAACAATTCAAATGTAGAGCATCGGTATGAAAATTAAGTAATGGCTTTCAGGATTTGGATATCATTTGTGGAATTGTAATGTTCCAACTAAATTTATATTGAGAAGTTTGAAAGATAATGCATATTATCATAATTACTTCTATAGAGGTTGATCACATTTTAAGAATGTATTGCAAATCAGTGACTACATGCATTGGAGAGGACCACTTACAGGATGTAGGCCATAGTAAGAATTTAAAGTTTCATTCAAAGTTTTTCCATCCATGATTGCCATTAATTACGTAGCCATAAATCATTCATTTATGTTGGATGAGGTACATAGTACAAGTGCGATGTGAGGTAGAATCATGTTATCTCAATCTCAGTTGGGTAATATTTGGGGTTTTAGAATATAAAACATGATTGCTTAGTAAACATATTGCTCATTCCTACTGATAGTTGGTGCTATATTAGATCCATAAGCTTGCATTGATAATTTGAAGAATAAGCTGTAAGATAGCTAATTTGGCAACATGCTAATTTATGCTGAGAGATTACTAGGACCAAATATTTCATATAATTACATTATAAGAGATTATATGTAGGATCCTTATAAGGATGCAATAGAATAAGTAGGAACACAAGATAATTTGGGGCATGAAAAGGTATGTTACTAAGGAATAATATAATTGATGGTATGTATTAGTGATTCATGATGATAGGATAAAATAATTAGGAAAATTAGTGATTTTGACTATGTTGGTGATGTTATAGATAGAAAATATACGTTTGGATCATGATTTTCGAATGTGTTAAGGGTGTAGGATCCATCACTTGGAGTAGTAAGACATGACTTTAGACCAACATGGATGTCTATCTCTTGGTGACATTTCTACTCAGAGCCATAGAAGTGATATGGAAGCAACAAAGGAAGCTATCTGGCTGAATATATCAACTATTGGAAGAACTTGAGCATATTGGAATCAAAGGAAGAACTAATAGTCTACCGTGATCAGTGAAGCATATCAAATTTCACATTCAATTTCATTCGAGAGAACAGTCCTGAATGACTGATTTATTGATCTCAAGTTCTATTCAACTGAGAAGATCAAGGTATGCATGTATCCATTGCTAGGGGCGGAAATGACATTAGTGTGCTGTAAAGTTTTGCAGGAGTTTTGTGCCTTGAATGAGCCTATCATAGTTTTCCATTTGAGGGGGGAGTGTGCATGACAATGGTCACCTCTTAATAGGCCTGGAATCTTGATAAACTTACACCGTGAGGATACTTCCTCCGATTTTGTGATAGAGTTTGGAATTATCCATTTTTGCATGGATTAGGATGAAAATAGGATAGAGTATTGAACACACATTGGATCAAGGTAAAATAATTGGAGGCTATGCAAAGCTATTTTTATAAAAGGATCCATAGATCATGAGTCATACAGTCTTCAAGCTAATGATATGATTAGAACTTGAGTTAACTATAAGTAATTTATTATTATGGAAAGATATATATGCATTCTCCCCTAGCTATATTTTTTTACGGAACGCATTTGTATGATTTACCTTGTTTACATGATAGCTTGAATCATTATTGATGATTGCATGGAAGGTAAAGGGAAAGTCCTCACCCCTAGAAAATGTATTGATTTTGACATTTTTTTTTTTATCCTGACTTAGACATGGGAGAAGGAGAGTTATGTTGTTGGCAATAATTTTGCAAGTGGGGATGACCGTTTGTGGTGGACCACCACTGTCACGTACCCGCTTTAGCTATTAAAGTTTATTTAATAAACTTTATATATTTCGGTCTTTCACAGTTATAGAGTGCATATTGATGTGACCAATGTCAACCATTCTATATAAATAGGGTGATCCCTCATGGTGAATTTGGAATTAATGTTGGTACATACGAGATCTATATTGTTTTGAGATCTTATATGAACTATCCAAATTGAGTTCAATGAATACTGATTGATAGCAATTAGATATACACTGTTAGTACTGGTTAGGAGTGAAGTGGTAAGATAGTAACAAAGAGGTAACTAGTACCTTTTCATGTTTTGAATTAGTTAATAAAGACAATGCTTTATTCTGAGTGGATGTTTTTTCACTTCTAGGGTTTCCCCCACTGGGATAAATTTGGTGTTCACACTTTCATTTACTTTACTGTGGATCAGAACACATTTCATGTTCTTGTAATGTGCAGACCTACTAAAAAGGCCTAAATATATGTTTAATTTAACTGTGCCATTGGATAATCTATAATCTTCAAAAATTATATTGTGGAGTTGATCACTTCTTGGGTTCAATTATTCATGTCCCATATGGGACTTCCCTATTAAAAATTAAAATTCTATGAGCATATTTCACCTTCACAAGGAATGAATTCATTTGAATATTTTTTTTGGAAGAGTTTTAGCTAGTAATTATACAACTCATCTAAGGATCATTTTGCAAAGGATATGGCCTACTATCTTGATAGACTGAGGGATCAGGCCATGGAAATTATGCATCATAAATTACCTGAACTGAGTTTCAGGATCATGAATAACATTTCTCTTGAAATTCTAGCACAGTAGGATTTGGTCATGTTGCACCTTGATGTATCTTTGAAGGGGAAACCATTAATATCTTGGTAAATAGTAAGCCTATTTCTATATCTTAGAATTTGTCTCTACATGCAATTTTATTGCCCCCAAACTTTGTAGGATTCTAGAAGTGGAGTGGGAGTGGATTGTCTAGGCATAGTGATCACAGTGGATCTTGTACAGTGCCAGTCATGAGTAGGAGATTAACCATTAACATTAAATAAAATGTTTAATTAAATCTAGCTAAAGGGAGTGTTTTAGGAGGAATTGGAGACTTAATTAACTTCTATAAGCATATAATATAATTAATTAATTCTATAGGGTTGATTATTCCTAAATGGTCAGAATTGCAACTTAATTAATTATAACAAGATGTACTCTAGTATGATAGAATTAATTTAATTAATTCATAATGGGATGGAATTTCAACTTAGTTAACTATGATGGGATGGAAATATGATCATGAAAAATGACCAATAATAGAGCTAGAAATAGGTATGTATTTTTTAGGGCTCTATAGTGCATACAATACCCCATAACTCATTAACAGATTATATCATAGTGGTACTAGGGAGTTATGCTCCATAGTATTATTAAAACCTCATTCACATGTCCCAAGGCTCAGTTTTAGTCAGTAAATAGGTCTATGAAAATTTTATTGACCATTAAGATGTGTACTGACTTACCTATCTACTCCTTATGATGTAGATATATCCAACATGTTTTTGATAATCTCCTCTACTAGCTAATACGGTGACCTAACAACATCTTCCATTAATCAATTATAGGCCGAAGCTGGAAGAGATAAATCATACTTTAAGGGTATTGTCATGCTAAATTTACTGAGCATACTTAGTTTACTTATATTGCATGTGAATAATTATGCTATGTCATTTGACCTTAGTCATCTTAAGGGTAATACCATACTCTATTTGCTTCAATGAATTTTTTTGTACATGACCTATTATTCATCATGTTGTGTACTCTTATCGTGCACCCTCAGAGTATTGTTTTGAGTCATGTAGGAAATGTTTAGAGTTTATTCCTTGAAGCATATTCCATTATATTCAAATTATGTTCCAATGGAAAATATATATGGAGAGATGACATATTTTGTTCACACTATGATAATCTTGGGATATCTTATTCTTAGATTTGAGCTCAAGCAAACCATGTGTAATGAGTACCATGGGATTGTATGACTGTGAGTGCACTATCATTGGGTTTTCATTCATGGGAATGGTTAACACCTCATCAATCTAGGTTTTTCCATTACTTTGCGTAGATGAAACTGATTTCATGACAATATGAACCTTTAATTTTCAATTGATGAAAATAGTGTATTTGTGACATTGTATGGAAAACTTATTATACCAACACCTGCAATGCTCTCTGATCCTATAGGTGACCTGTGCACATCTCCTTTCTTTGAGATACTATGAAAACATTGTAAATCCTTCATTAATTTATCATTGTGTTTACCAAGTATCAACTATTTTAATGACTACTCTGAGTGTATGCTGTTAGGAATTCTAGGCACTAAGAGGAGGGAGAATTAGTGCTCTTTCAAACTTCTGAAACAATCTATAGTTCTTCAATTATCCATAATTAAAATATCTTAACTATGATGAAGCATAACTATTCAACCATGAGTGAGAGTGAGAGAATAAATCACACATGAACACATGAGGAGATAAGATTTAATTTGGGAAACCCATCTCAGGACAAAAACCCATTGAAACCATATAACTATCTTAGACAATTATCCTATAAGGTTACAAAGATTTCACTATGTGGTGAGCACCCACTCCAATACAACATCAAATGCCCACTTGAATGCAAGGCCAAACACCCACTTGACAGATTTGCAAGCACCTACTTGTAAGGAAGCACCCATTTCCAAATTTTTGAGCAACAAGTCATACTTTAAACACATTTTTTTTATCACTTTCACCACCTGGTTTCTTACCTCACCATATTTTGATCACTATTTTAGCTCTTAAATTTATTTTCACCCTTATCTCAAAACATAAATTTTATCTTTTACTTACACAAATGATATTATGTATTTCAATAACAATTTGAACACTTAATCATGGTGTTTCCTTTATGAGAGTAAATTTCTTTCTATACATATAATATAGCCTAAATCTCTCGTACATAGCAGCAAATCTCTCCCAAGATTTAACATGTATCAGTAGCCCTTCATTGTTCAAAAACACCTTCATATGCAAAAATTTGATTTTTAATAAACAAGGGAAACTACCTCACATAAATTTTGACCTTCCATTTCATGAATATTCAAGTTACTCACTTGATCATACGTACAAGGACATTTAAAATTTAACATAAATGACTTTTGCAGTTCACTTTTCTTGCCTCTTCACCTAAATCTCTTGTCCACCCATATAAAAATATGAATACCTTATACACAAAAATGCCTCTAGGGGTTATTATTACACCTAATAATTTTTAGTTACAAATATAGATTATCAGACCTCTCAAGATTTGATTCAGTTCAATGATGTGTAAATACAAGTTATAAACTAGCTAACAATATGAATTCAATTGTAACTTGCCCTCTGTCTCCTACCATATTGATATTATAACTAACATATCCATCTTGTCTCATCCTCTGGTGTATGAAGTTATTTTGAGCACATACAAGGCTTAATTTTGGTAGATATCATCATAAATGGATGTTACAACAATTCTCAATATTTTTTACAACATTTTCATATTCTCCTTCTTCACCATTTTTTATTCTAAGTTGCATTTGAAATGAAAGGGGAATGAAACCAAGAATTTAGAGAGCATTGATATTAACTTTAAGAGATGAATGAATTTTCACAGTGTGACATTGTAACCATTCAAGGTCCTTGAGCCTGTGAGAGGTCTGCACTAACATAAAGAACATGAATATCTTCAAAATAAAAAGAGGGAAGCATTTATCTTCACATTCACCAACAACCACTCCTTTTATTTCATGGTCTTGACATGATTGTAGACACCAAAAATGGGTCACACTCCCCTTGGTCCCTTGACATATATAAAACTCAAACACACTCACCTAACCATGGCCCCTTTCAACCCACTCTAATATTAATTTAATTAAATTAATTCATGATCTCATAATATCTATTATTTAAATATCCTAATTGAGATAATGCCCACACATCCACCTCACCTATACACCTAATCTAGCCACCTCACCTTAAGACCTATTCTTAGTATGTTGCCATAACTAACTAAGACCTACCTAAACCCTAAAAATCAAAGCCTATATTCCCTCTAACCACATTCCCGCCCATTGGAAAGCAATATTTCATTCTAATCTATAGAAAAATATGAACCAGATCCAAGAAAATCAAAGGGATCTGCCCATTTTAGTAAACCTAGGAAATCCCACCCCAACCAACACCGGTTACCCTAAGCCACTGCCAATCAATCCGAAACCATCGTCGGTTACCATTTATTCCTCAAAACAACCTTATTTCAAGGCTGGCACATTTTTGAGAGCAAGAGACGAAACTAGAGCTACATGCAAGTAGAACTAGCATCCGTACATGCATCAGAGCATCTACAACCAACATCAGAAGCTATCATAGAGCCATTTGCATTCATAGAAGAACCCGGGGAAGCACCATCACCACATCAAAATCCATCCATCTGATCAATTACCATTTCCATCAAGCTCATACAACAGTAAGTGTTTTATTAACCAGCATTCATCCATTTTTAATTTAGTAGGTTCTGTTATATCTATTATCAAATTCTATTTTCACTCCCATTCTCCCACCACTCAACTTCGTGCAAACTTGATCATTCCTTCATTCACATCATTAAATTTCCCATACCTAAATTTTAAAGATCTCTGAGTATATCCAAGATCTCCATAGACCTTTTCATTGCGCTCTCCATTTCCATCTATCCTTAGATCTTCCCTCACACCGAGATTTTAATAAGTTTCCTCCACCCCGACCATAATGGCACTGGTTACCCACAATCGTCATCAGTTCACTTAAACTGACATCGATCATACCAGACTAATCTCGGTCTCTATGTTTTAACCCATAGACCAAGAATAGAGCCTAAAATCCCCACCAAATACCCAAAACAGCCCAGAACTAGACCTTGACCTTCAAATTCAATCATATCTTAGCCTGTTGTGAATGAATTTGATTATTGTAGTCAAATGAGATATGTAAATAATTTTAACTATAGTAGGATTTCATTTATTGTAAACATTGAATTGTTTTAAATAGTAGATTGACATCCCTCTAGGGAGTATCGTACCTCCCAGATATAGCATACGTTAGGTAGTCCACTGCATATACTATTTAACTTCTATTTGGTGGTCCTATTTTCTATTTCAGGTAGTTCCTCCTATCCAAAAGGAAGCTCTCACGGTCAGCTGTGTATCAATCAGTCTTACGAGTGTAAAACCTTCAACCAACATTAACAAGTATTCCTCCTAGCCCATTTACCCCTATCTATTTCGTCGATATTCAAAGAAATGCTCTAAAAATCAAGTTAAACATTTTGGCACGCCCGGTGGGACCCATTTGGGGTTCCTTACATTTATTCATTCCTAGGTGAAAAGTTGCATGTTTTTTTATTTTCTAAAAGGTTCTCACACTAAAATTTCTCCCCTTGAATCTTATCTTCTTTCTATTTGTCTCAAAGCAATTTTGTTTTGGTGCTATAAAAACAATTCTTATTTCCTTTCATTTGTACTGCATTACTGAAAGATCATACTTTCTCTTGTTCATCTTCTTGTGTCATCAAATTCAATATTTCAATTTGGGATTTAAAATAACCACATTTCATCATGCTTTTCTACATTATCTCACATTAAATGAGGGCAACCTATACGCTGGAAGTCGTGCCCAACTGATGGTTGACAAATGAATTGTAGCAAAGCACTTCCTTTATATTATTCTCTCTCTGAGTCTTATCCAAACATCAAAAAATTAAAAAATACACACATTCTTGAACAACATCTCTCCCATAAGTTGTAGGTGATCATACAATCACAGCACAGTGGGCACCCAACGGTTTACTTCTATCAAGTCATTATCTTAGAGGATGGCCCGCCCTCACCATAACATACCTGAAACCTCTCCCTTTAGATATCTTTCTTCATAGGAAGCCTTCCTCACCAAAAAATCTACTCTGAAGTTCATGAGTCAGTCCTTAATTTTTCTTCTTGGCTTGCATTTTGAGGTGAGAGGACACGTTATTCATATTTTATTTTTTCCTTGCATGCTCCTCATCATAGTTGGTGAATTCTAGCTTCATCTAAGTGTTCCTGGACCCTATTTTCATCATTCTTAGAATTCTTGGTTTGATTCCACATTTGATTTTTAATCACAACCACTTTTTCTTCATCTCTGTTTCAATTTCACAGTAACTAGTGTCGGTTCAACAAATATTTTCGGTTACCCTCTGACCTTCATCGGTTTTACCCTACTGGCATCGGTTTCTGTTCTTTTTGTTAAACTACCCAAAAGGAAACATGTTTCATATTCTTTATCATTCAAAGTCTCTGTAACTCTCATCATCTTCTTTATTCTAATAAAATTCATCAACATCTTATATACTTGGTAGATGATTAGCCTTTTGTCTTGTTTTAACAAATTTTCCATTTTTTACAGTGACTGACTTTGGTTACCTATGACTGACGTCAGTTTACCCTAACCAGCATCGGTTAGCCTGTTCGAATTTCTAGCTGACATTTTGTACCTAATCTACCTACCACCACCTACTTTTCCTATCTTGGTTGTGTTTCTGTGTCATTTACAGAAAATAGTCCTACCACGGCAGTACTTGTTCACATGCTGATGACGCATAGCCAAGAAAATGCCCTCATATTCCATGCTAGTTGTCAACTACTCCCACCTAGTCCTTCACCACCTTCTATTTTATCACCCATGGATCCTATCCAACCTATCACTATCGCCATAGGGGATGAGGAGTTCACATGACTGCTTGAACAGAACCTTGTCACCTTACAGTTCTATCTTTCCCACTCATCCACTCGAGATGCCTTGGGTCAGTTGATATATAACATACCCATATCTATCCCCCAACACTCACTCCTAATTCTATGTAAGCCTCTGTTAGCTCCATGCTACCTGCACCATCCTTTCCCCTAGTCATTTTTCAGATAGGCCCTATACCTACTATGACCATTGCATCTACTACATCCATTTCACCCGTAGCATCCACTATACCTTCTTCGACCACCCTGAACATCACGTCATCCATGCCTATTGTCTCACATATACCCGTAGCTACACAACCACCCCTGGTATCGATGACCACTACCCCTTTTCAAAACATTGTCCTTTCTATTCCATAGTTCTTATCTCCCATCATTACTAGAGTCACCTCGACCCTTCCACCTCCATATATGTACTATCAATAGCCTCTAGTTTCATCTATCATTCATTTTGGGTACGTACCCCCTATCTCACTCCCTCCTCAATATACCTATACAACATCACCATATACTAGACCACCACCTCCATCATATGTCCAACACCAACCTTCTTATGCTACAGGAGGTACCCATCCATCACCACCTACTAATGACCTCATCAAGTTAATGATGGACAAGATGCAGACACTGGAAGCATCGATTTATGGCACACGTAACTCTCTCACCTAATATGAGATTTGTTATGAGCCCATCCACCCATCCATATATATTCATCCATATCTTGTACATTGGGAAATGCCTAAATTTAATCACTTTAATAGCAAAGAGGACCCGCAATAGGACTTGCGGTCTTTCAAACACAGTTGTTATCTGATCGCCTAGGATGACACTTTGCTTTTGAGGTCCTTTCCCATGTATCTGATCGGGCTCATGTTAGATTGGTATAGTGGGCTACCTAGACATTCTATCTTCTCATTTAATCAGGTAGCCCAAGCCTTCTTGGATCAATTCTCCATCAACGTTGTTAAGAAGGTTACCATGACTAACCTCTACTCTACATGTCAATATGACGAAGATTCTATCATGGATTTTGTTGCTTATTGGCATAGCCATATCAATCAACTAATATTCTTGTTACCACAAACCGAGCTCATAGAGCTCTTCACTTGGGATTGTGCTAGACATATCTCGCCAACCCTGTAAGTGTAGACTTTCCAAACGTTTAATGAGGCATTCACCATGGCATGAAAGCTAGAGATTCGGGCCATCCAATAAAAGAAAATTCAACTACGCAATAAGAACTCAACATTTAAGTCAAATGATACCTCTTCTTCTTCGAAACCACAGAATAATTATTCAAAATCCAAGGGAACCACTAAAGTAGTGGTACTCAAGGACGGCCCAACTCATCCGTCAAATCAGACTAACCCCTCATCTAATCTTTCTTCTATCCAGACCTTTCAATTCATACAAGAACAATGAAAATACACCCCAATTGGGGAGCCTTATTCTTTTGTCTTATAAAATCTCATTAAATTCGGGGCCATCACCCTTCCTCCCATAAAATCACACACTAGTTTTGATCCTACTTGCTCCACACCCGCATGGTACAAAGAGCACAACTTTTGTAACTATCATAAGGTAAAAGGTCATAGTGATGGAAATTGCATCAGTTTCAAGAATTTGTCCAGGAAAGTATTGAGAACGATGGGTTAACATTGGATAATCCAAACACACCTGCCAATCAAAACTTGCACATCTTCAAAAAACCATTTCCTAATCACACCCCTTCTTCTAATCAAACTAGAGAGACCTCAACTAATTATATCCATACCCGCGAGGTCTGCGCTATTTTCAGTGATGCACCAGTTACTTCCCAATTACCTCATATTCCCTCCATATAGAAAATATTATCCTAAATTCTCCACCTACACATGAACCCACTTCACCTTTTCCTCCACCCACAGAGGAACACCCTTCATCCCCCCCCTCACTTGTGAAGGAACCTCCTGTTAACATCAATACCTCTTCACCTTTGGCTTATCCACCTTGATAGCCAACACTAGTAGTACCTCTCTGACCAATGGGAGATGCTTGTTTATCTCCTTCACCCATAGAGGAGCACCCATCATCTCCTCCACCTATCAAAGATCCAGTAGAAATTTCGTTGCCTCTAGGTGACCATTCTCCATCAGCCACCCAATATTCTGTGAACTTACTTTCGGCTCTCTTACCCACAGAGGCTAAGCTAACAAATTCCACATTTCTAAGACACATTTTATGGGAATCACCATTAGGTCCATGTCAACCTCACCCACTGCAATGTCATTCTCATGCTTAGCCGACCACCTAGATTATGTGGATAAAGACTTAATTTGGGGGTGTCTTCTACTTCTTGTCTCAACACAATTGCAGATGTCACTCGCTGACACTTCCACTATCTATCCAAAAATATTTCGGCCTATCAAACTAAGCACAACCACAACTATCACAAACTCTCCCTCGATACCACTCATGGCTCAACTCACACCTCTATCAATAACTCAACATGCTTCTACATCCAAAAATATGCCTACATCATCTTCCTTGCCTAAACCTACTACTACCTTAGGGGTCGTCCCAACGGCTAGCCTTACTCATCCACCCATCAAATTAGATTTAGCTATATCCTCCAAAACTAACACCAAAATTAATCCAACCCCCAAAAATAAGAACCAATCCCCTAGATCTCGTACCCCAACCTCACCAATCACACCTTCATCACCTTTACCCCTTCCATCTGTCTTAGGACCTTTCCCTTCTGGCCTAGTTAAGAAACCTCCACCTGTTGATAAAAAAAAACACAGCATTCCATTCCTCCCTCGCAGACCTCTAACATACCCAAGCGCCCGACACAACTTCCACCCACACCTGGAACATTTTTTACCACCCATACCTCTTATACCATCGATAAATTCTTCACTACCCATGACACTTAAATCTCTTTCGCTCACACCTCCTGCATGACCCACACAATCTACCTTCATAGAACCTCAGTTATCCTCATGGGTAACTCGCCCTCTTCCATCACCTTCTTTTCCCTGTAGATCTCAGGTGCCCATATCACCTTTACCCAAGAAGGTGTAACCTAAAGGCAAAAATCCGCTACCCTCCAATAAGGTAGTCAAACCAATTACACACTCTATTCCCAATTCATCTACCATGCCCCTACCCAAGTAGACATGACCAACACTTGAGACTACAACAACACCTAAAATCGTATCTCGACCCACTCCTTCTCTCGCAAAGACCCTTCTTATACATTTAGCCGCACCTGCACCCAAACCCACATTCACTTCCCATTGTGATCCACATGTGGGATTCTATGCCAAAATTTTAACCAACCTTCTGGACGCTTCTATCATCACATTACCCCCTCTTAGACCTTACAACCCACTCAAGCCCAAACCAAAGGGGTTTGATGACACCAAAATTTATGCCTACCATCATGTGCCAGGACACAATTTAGAGAACTGAAAGGGTTTGAAAACCATTCTTATCCAGTTGTGTCCTCTTAAAGAAAACTTTGATGATGATGACATTCTCGATGAGGACCCCATTTTGTCAGCACCAGTTTCCATAAATCTTCCCTCATTTCCTACTCAGTGACCGAAACCTCCACCCCCAAGATTTGCAATTAACATGGTTCACATCAGAGAACTCTCTAAACCTCCACCCAAATGTTGGTGTGCCCAACTCATCTCACAAGGTTTCTTCCCACCACTTGGATTTTTCCCTTCCTGTTGCTATACCTTTCATGGCTCACCTACTTCACCTACCTCCCCACCTCAAATCAACATGATCCACGTTGCTACCCACACACTAAAGGAAAAAGGAAAGGAAAAGGAAAAAAACCCACCAACCTCCTCTATACCCAACATACCATTTGTACCCACACCAAAATTCACTATCCATGGCCCCACATATCCGACTTCTATTGGGGTTACACATCACATGATGCTCAAACAATTACACCAATCCTCCCTCAAAATGTCCCTATATGACCTCATCCAAACCTCTGAATCCCATCACAAGGATCTCATGGAGGCCCTTCAGTCTATTGAGGTCTTACCTAATGACCCTATACCTGTCACCTCCATTATTACACCTCATCATGTAGCTTCTCTTACCAAATTATCATCTTCTTCTACACCTCCACCCTCTCACCAAGTAGCCACCCTCAGCTTTTCAGATGAAGAGATCACACTGCACCAAAATGATGACCCAGATCCAACCTTTTTCATCTCCATCCACATCGATGATATACATGTACGATGTTCTATGATTGATGGGGTGCTAGCATTAACATCATCTCCTCCCATGCACTCGACCAAATGCTTATACCCAAAAATTACATCCATAAACATCCCATCATTTTGCATTCATTTAATGATGCTATCACCTCTACACTAGGCACAGTCATCCTCCATGTTCTCCTAGTCCCCCACACTATTCCAAAGTTATTTTACGCCTTGGAGTGGGAATTCTAATATAACCTGTTGTTTGGAAGACCATAGATTCATATTATGGGTTGTGTTCCTTCCACTCTGCATCATTGTGTGAAGTTTGAGCATGAAGGGCACACTTATACCATTTTGGATGACCCATCACCTTTCAAAAGATGCAACATGCTTTACCAACCCAACAATGTGCTCATACCTATCAAGCAGTCTACCTCTATGACCACTTCCTCTTCCTCTACACCTTCACTCACCGGTGTCACCGCTACCTCAACCGCACCTAACTCCTCTATCCCTACCGCTGCCACTTCTTCCATTTCCGACCATCAGCCTCCCAATCAGCTAGCTCCACCTCCGATCCAATCTCTAACACATCACCTATCCTAGCCACCCGTATATCAACCACTAATCCCTTGGAAGGTGTTTTTCAACACCTCACTCTGGGGGTGTATCACCTATATAATGTCAATACATTCCTTACTACACAAGAGTATGGAAGCCTTCATCTACATCATTATGATCACCACATAGGAGAGTGTCTCCTTTACAGTCCTCCCCACCTTTACACCCATTTCACCTATGGGGGACTTGATTCTACCACTTATACACTTGAACCACCATCACAAACTCACCCATTTTTTGCTGACCTCCAGTCACTCATCAATCTCCATTTATCCCACACCTTCTTGCACCAATTTGCATGGAAGGGTTTTGGTTTTTGTGGGAAAGGTCTTCATACTATTATTCCATGTACTACCCATAAACATAATGACTGTAGTGGTATCAGTTTTGCTGAACCACCTACCAAGATGGCCCACATTGAACTCATTCAAGATATCAACCCTTCTCCACATTCTTCACCACCCTCACTGGTAGAGTTGATGGATCCAGAATCCATTCCTCTTAACTTTTTTTTTCATAAACACCATTTCCTTGGGGCCTCTGACTTATCAATGTGAGGGTGAGGATCCTTCATCTCGTCCCTTCCTGTATCCTGAAATGATTGATGACAATACACCTATTAACGCCATTCAATGTCAGGATGATGAATCTATACTTGCCAACCTTGGTGCAGAAGACTCATATATTCATCGGTCATTACCATATGAGACACAAACCATGTTGAATGAGTCAACTATCGAGATCAACATCCATATTCAGGACAACCCGCACATTCTAAAGATCGGTCAATCTTTAGATACTACTAAACATGAAGCCATCACTTCTTTTCTCAAAAATCATAACCATGCTTTTTCTTGGTCTTACGCAGACATGCCCGATATTGACACCACCATAGTGGTCTACAATATTGTAACCATTCTCGATGCCAAACTCGTAAAACAAAAGCTGAGGAAAATGCACCCTCGCATTGCTCTTCTTATCAAAGAATAACTTCAGCACCTTATTTATGTTTCCTTCATCTTACCCACTGATTATCCTTGATGTATTTCTAACATTTTCCCTATCACTAATGCAACAGGGGGACTCCGTATTTACATAGATTTCTATGACCTCAACCTAGCTTTCCCAAAAGATGGCTTTCATCTACCTGGTATATAATAGCTAGTTGACCTTACTGGTAGTCACGAGATGCTATCACTCATGGATGGTTTCTCAAGTTATAACCAAATCTTGCTTTCCTTAGAGGATCAACAAAAAAACTGCATTCATCACCCCTTGGGGGACCTTCTGGTATCAAGTCATGCCTTTTGGCCTTAAAAGAAGTGGTGCCACATATCAACGGGCTATGAATTACATCTTCCACGACATCATGCATCGTATATTGGAAGATTACGTTGATGATGTCCTTGCCAAATCTAAACTCCATTCTGATCACCTCGTCGTCCTAAAACCCATCTTTGACCACCTTGTTAAGTATTGTGTTTTCCTTTAACCAAAGAAGTGTGTCTTCGTGGTTCTCTCAGGAAAGCTCCTGGGATTTATTGTCTCCTTACATTGTATAGAGGTTGACCATGCTAAATTCAAGGGCATTCTCAAAATTCCTCCACCCACTAATCTGTGGCAGCTCTGTAGCTTGCAAGGTAAGTTACAGTCTATTTTTCATTTCATTTCGCAACTTTTTGATCGATGTCAACCATTTCATCATCTTCTCAAAAAGGTTGTCTCCTTTAAATGGGATAATGACTACCAAAAAGCTTTTGAGGCCTTGAAACAATACCTTCTCCAACCACCCATACTCACTCCACCTAAATACGATCAACCCTTCTACCTATATACCTTTGCTATCAATCACTCCTTAGGGGCCATGCTTGCTCATTGCGATGAAAAACATAGGTAGCAGGTGGTTTATTGCATAAGTCATATTCTTTTGAACTACGAAACCCAATACACCCATGTAGAAATTTTTTTCTTAGCCTTAGTTTTTTTTGCAACCAAACTCTGCCATTACCTACTCAATCACAAAACCTATGTTGTGACCAAAACTAACCCCTTACACTTCATGTATGCCAAACCTTACCAAAATCAACAAGTTGCACACTGGCTTATACTTCTGGCTGACCTCGACCTCCAATTTACCCATCAAAATTCCATCAAGGGCCAGGCTATTGCTGACCAATTGCCCGATGCTCCTATTTCCAGGGATTAGCCCTCTAACTTTGACTTTCCAGATGAGTCAATTTCTACCCTCTCCTTGGATGAACCCACTTACCAGATGACACTCTTCTTTGATGGTTCCAAGTGTTAGCATGGGGGTGGGGTTGGTGTCATCCTCATTCTGCTTGATGGTGAACCCATGCCTTTGTTTTTCAAAGTCAATTTTGATTGTAAAAATAATATTGTTGAATATGAAGCACTCGTATTGGGTCTCCAGGCTTCTTATGTATTAGATATTAATTCAATCAATAGCTTTGGTAATTCTCAATTGGTCATAAACCAAGTCAATGGTATATACCAGTGTCGTAATGAGATACTTCAAAAGTATAAACATCATGTGGACATACTTTTCACCACCTTCGACCATTACGCCCTTCAAACCACCCTCGTTCTACCAAAAAATTTACAGATACCATGGCCTGTTTGGCTTCTCAAATACCTACTTCACCCACAGATTCTAAAATATTTGTCACCATACAAAGACTCTAACCACCTCTTATTTCCTCATGAAGTTTACTCTATTTGAACCATTTAAACTGAGCCACGTGACCTTTGGTATAAACAGGTAATCAGACTATCTTTCCCTCTCCATCTTACCTCCCGTCCTCACTTGCAATGGACAATGTGTCTTTCATAAAAAGGTCTCTTGTTACATCATCATGGGTGGCCTTCTCTATAAGCATGACTTTGATGTTATTCTCTTACAGTGCCTTCAAGTTTTGAAATCCCATATCCATTAAGGATGTTTATGATGACATATGTGGAGGTCACTTCAGTGGCCTTGCTGTTACTAAGCGTATTCTTCGCCTAGGCTATTATTGGCCTACCATTAACCATGAGTATTATGACTACGTTAAGCATTGTGTAAAATGCCAACAACATGCTAACCTTCATCATACACCCAATCATGCCTGATATGTCACCCGTGACCTTTGAACCTTCTATCAATGGGGTTTGGATCTTGTCAGAGAGATCAATCCCCATTCTTCCCAACGTCATCAATGGATAATCACCGCTACCAAATATTACACAAAATGGGTTGAATCCATACCTCTCATCTCCAAGAAAGCTAAGAAAATATGTGAGTTCATCAATCATCACATCATTTGTCACTTTTGTGTCCCACATCGCCTCATCACTGATAATGGAAAAAAATTCAAAAATAAAACCTTTCAAAAAAATTACGACGCCTTCGGTATTCAGTTCAATTTCTCGTCACCTTATTACCCACAAACCAACAACCAAACTGAATCCAGTAATAAAACCCTAAACAAAATTCTGATGAAATTGGTTAACGATACTGGGAAGGACTAGCATACGCACATTCCTTTCACCCTATGGGCATACCGTACTAGTATTCGTACTTCCACTGCTGACACACCTTTTTCTCTGGTCTATGATACAGAGGTTGTTCTACCTCTCAAAGTCCAGATTCCCTCACTTTGCATTTCTCTTCGTGACATACTCAATGATGATGACTTCTACCAAGACTGTTTAGAACAACTCGAGTTATTAGATGAATATCGTCTTAAATCTCTTGACCATCTTTGAGTTTACCAAAAACGTATCAAACGTGCCTATGACAAACGTGTCCATAAACGAACCTTCCAAGTCGGTGACCTTTTCCTGAAATAAAATCAACATTTAACCAAAGAAGAAAAATATAAATGGGGAAAATTACCTCCTAATTGGCTTGGACCATACATCGTGACTCATACTTATGGATCGGGTGCTTATCGTTTATCTTCACTAGATGGTAAACCCAAACCAGATCTCCTTAATGCCTTGCATATTTGACCTCTCTTCTGTTGACTCATTCCTACCTAACCTTTTGCCTCTTTTCATGCTCATCCCTTGAGCACCATTCACCCCCTTACCTATTTTAAGGATCAATGATTAAACAAGAATCATGTGCGTACCTGTCACCCTTTTATCTTCTCTTACATATGTGTACCATGGCATTGCACATGGCATGATTCTCATGGATACTTTTCATTTGCTTTTAGATGAGATTCCATGGCTGTTTCACCTTCTTTCATAGTTAGCCTTTCTAAAATTTTTTCTGTAATCCAATTCTTCACCTTAGTCTTGTCCATGACTTAAAAGTCCTCACAAAAAAAATGGGATTCAACTCCTTGAGTCAAACTTCCAATAAAAAGATGACTCCCTCAAAAAGGAAATCTTTCTCTCTATCATCACTGCTATAAATAGACTGCTCCCTCGAAGGAAAACTATGTAATATTATTAGCTAATAAAAGAAGACTATTCTTGCAAAACAATCAAATATTCAAAGCTTCCCCCATCGATCAAATTTACAAAGACCTCAAGTAGTTAATTTTCTCATCCCATATAGACTTCCTGCATCGATCAGTCTATCTCAAATACAAGTCAAACAGAAAATTTTTTCTTCATGGATTTGCCCCTTGTGATCTTGGATCTCTTACCAAAAGGCATGTTACCTCACACCATATAACCTAAAACCAACTTTTCACCTTCTCACCATTCACACCTTCATTTCCTACCTCCTAAAGGGACCTACTAGAACCATGACATTTGGTGACCGTGTGACTATTCTTCACCTTTAGAATAATCAATCAAGCAATGTCTTTAGGGTCTTATGTTCATTAGCCTATCTAAGGTATGACCCACCCGTTACAATCCTTACCAATCAGGGGGCTTTCTTGCCTCCTCTTATCTTTTAACCTCCTTCATTACGTATTGATCATCCTATACAAGACTAGATCCTTGACGCTTATCTTTGGGGTAATTTTCCTCTTTCACCACAATCCTAACTGAACAACCATACCCTAAATTCACCCATACCTGAAAGACCCAGACTCAATCATGCCTATAACCTACCAACTCATACCTCCTCACATTCTTCCCTAGCTTATGGGAGAACTACATCGGCCTGAGGTCCCTTTTCACCAAGACTATGTAGGCAGCACTCTGAGGGCATGGGGCCCTTGGAGGTTAGCTCAGCCACTATCTACCCTAACCAATTCCCCTTTCCCTTTCCTAATCACATTATACCTTAGTTAGTTTCCTTTTTATATAAATAATTGGAAATTAAACCAAACAAACAACAAATTACTTCACATCTTTACCATCATCATTCATACATTCATTATGTCTAACAATTCTTTCCCATTATTATGCATGTTACTATAAAAACATCTCAACATGACTCATATCATCGTTAATTACACAAATTAATGAATTACAAACTCAACCAATTTTGAACTCAACCATGCCTAAACCAACCTAAACTTCATCATGCCTAAACCAAATTACCTGACTTCCACCATGCCTAATTCACCTAGACTCAATCCATGCCTATGACCTAACTCCATCCATGCCTAAACCAAACACCTGACTCAATCCATGCCTAACTTGACCTACATTACTTACCATCACATAATCCTTCAAAAAAGCAAGGTAAAACCATATATACATCATGCTAAAATCACCATCATCTCTATACATAAAAAAATCCAAACATTTGTATCCATATACATAAATATCAAATATCTTTGGCACGCAGGCTAGTGTATATAACAAAATCTCCAAAACTATCACATACATTATGTCATCATCTTCAACATGCAGTATGGTATATGATCAAAAATTAAAAAACTCTCATATATAGCCTCACCATATTTGGAATGCAGGCTAGTACATGATAAAAAATAAACAAAACTCTCATATACATCCTCACACTCTTCAGCATTATCTTGTGGGGACATACATCATCACCAATGAATATATCAAAAATGAATAACTACATCACAATGGAGGGGCATACATCAGAAATCATCTTGTGGTACATCCTCCATATCTGTCTCGCTTATCTCCTCCTCCTCAGCTCCTGTCCGATGACCCGTTAACATCTCACCACCTGTCATGGGTCGTGGCTGTGTCCCTGCCGGTACATAACCTGAGGTTGGCCTCTGTGACCTGGTGGCCTCACCCTAACCCTATCTTGGGGCTCGATGGCCCCCTGTGCTCTCCAAATTGTGAGTGCGGGATTTGGTCCTCTCACTCAAGGCCTATTATGTCTTGTACTCTTCATAGGATAGAAAATCTATCCCTACCACCATCAGATGGTCCTGATAATATCAGGCCTCACCTAAGGCATCTCGTAATCTAGCTATGAGTATCATCTGTGGTGGCCCCATCGGCCTCTGACCCTATACCTGTCTTATGGGACCTTTTCCCTCCCCTTCTTGTTAACTGGGACCCTATCCTAATGAGTTTTTCCATTGACCTCACACCCTATGCCTGTAGTTGGGCTTGTAATGCCTCAATTTAGGACTGTGCAGTGGCCAACTATCCATACAAACCTGTAACCTATGCATGTAGGGTAACCACCTTCTCATTGTCAACATCTCCACCCTAGGCCATCTGGGCATGTAGACTGGCCACATGTGCATTTAAAGTGGCCACCTCCACCTCTGAAGCTACCAACTACCCTTGTACCATCCCCAACTATGTAATTAGGGTTGCTACCTGCCCCTATAGGGCCTCTCTCTAAACAGTGATGGTAGCTAAATTTGGCTACCCTGGCCTAGGTGGTACTGCTCATAAATGAGTAGCCCATCACTATCTATATCTATCCATCACCTTGACATCATTAATCCACCGGCCTATCACCGGCTCCTCCTACCCTATAAGAACTATTGGATGTGTTAGAGGAAAAAATATCTCCACATCATCTCTCCTGTACTGTGGGAAGGGTGGTGGTATATCTTGCGGCATCCCAATCTACTGTCTAACCTTATTTACTGGGATCATCTTGTGCTCTCTGAAAAGGCACCCGTCTATCCATTTGAGTAGCTGGAAGATGTCTCACTCATCATCCATCTGTCTGTATGAGGTATAACCCACATGCGGTCGCCAAATAATTTCCATGCCAGACAACCCCTCCAATAACTACTTGTAATATGCTACATCATGAGTAGCCATATCTGATCGACACTCTCCAATCATGGGAACCCATCACCTATAACCTACCTAAACCAAATCCAGTTTGAATGCATCTGCTCAGAGCATACCAATCAGATGAACAGACACAATGTTCTTGTAGGCCCAATAGTGAAGAATAAATGTGCAACATAAGCTAAACTGGAACAGTTGCAAATATGCCCATAGCTCTCTAGATAACTACACCAGGAATGCTAACACCCATTCAAATTAGGTCATGTCCATCACCATATCATGCAACATCCCCATCAGTGATCGTGGGAATATCCCACCCTCTGCATCTGGCAGTGAAAAACAAAAGACTACCTCCATCAATAACACTACTAGCCTTATCTCCTCTAGATGGGCTAGGTACATCTCTCTATAACAAAGACTGGCACTGTGAAATGTCATCTCTGCCAGTCCCTTACCAAATACTGTCAGCATCAACTCCTCAGATGCCTCCAAGGAGATTAAGTTGTAGACACCAAATTTGTGTCTTACGACACCCTGTGCCCCACATCTCATTTCGCAACCTAACCTCACCACCTAAACCTTACACAATTATTTATTAATTACCTTATAATTAATAAATCCACATCTCCAAACCTGCCACCTCATTTCGCCACCTCATCATGACCTAGCCCTAACCCTAAACTAACCTAATTAAGACCTATAACTTGGTCTACATCCACACCCATGACTAATTACTCCTCACCCGCACCAAAACCAACCTAATAATGACTTGACCAAGCCCACAACTAATCCCTTGGGAGAAAAGGAGGGAAAGTTGGCTATTTTACTAAAAATAGCCCACTTTGACTTGACCGACATCGGTTCCTACTCGACCACCGTCGGTTACGTAACCACCATCGGTTCCCTGTAAATGACCTCCCCCAACCAAAAACAAAAAAGATCAGAATTCATTTGAAAGATCTGGAATTCACTTGGCAGAGACAAAGACAAGTGAAGGAAAGAGAAGAGTTTGTAGAGAAGGACATCGAGCCCAAGACTGCAACTGAGTAACCAGAGCACAGTGACACTCATCCAAGCATTGGGAGAGAAGATAGCTCACTTTTGATTGTCAGATCATCCCACCTGAGCCTTGCCTTTGTCATCACAATCCTTGGACCTGTATCTTCATCAGGAACTAGTAAGTAGTGTCTTGTACGTTCTTAAATACCATTTCTGGAACTTTTGATTCATAGTAATTATAAGCTCACTCCTAGATCTACTACCCGATAGCACCCTGCATCTAACCTTCATTCCTCTACCCCAAGACAGTCTTGCTCTCCAAGATCACACTATTCCCACCATCTTTCTGAAAAACCCCACAACCACCCTCACCAACCTCCTATGACCCCTACCGGTATCGGTTATCACCGGTACCGGTTCTATAACCGCGGTTGGTTATCCAGTGACCATTGGTCACTTGAGCTCGATCTGATCAAAACCATTAACCAAACAAGCAACATGACGTTTTATTATTGGTAGTTTAGTCTCTATTGCTTTGTAACGAGGTACCTAAATCGTGATTTTGCAATAGTTTCTTTATTATCATTTGTGTTAATTCATATTAAAAGGGGAACTGACCACCTTCGAAAGGAAGTCTAATATTTCTTGGGCCCAAGGCAGTTCCCTCATTTATTGTCTAATTAAAATCTGGTGGTCTTGTATTCTTACTTGCAGGTAGTCCTTCCCAGACAAAAAGGAGTTCTTCGCAATCGGTCTGATCTCTCTCTACGGTACGCGCACACCCTCCCAACACTCAACAGGTATTCCTCCTAGCCCTAACCTTTATCTGTTTCTCAAGAGAATGAAAGGATAGAAGCAACTCTATTCTAAGAACTGAAACATTCTGTGCGAAACATTTTGGCACGCCCGGTGGGACCCTTTCTCGGGTTTCTTTCTTTCTTGCTTGCTTTCATATAGGGAGCATACTTGCTATTTTCTTCTTCTAAATATTCACAAGATATTTTGTCATTTTGGTAAAATAATTTGTCTTTCTTCCTCATCTTTGCATTAGTGAAAGTCATCTTCTTTTCTTCATCGAATATCATTTTCGATTTGGGTTTAAAACACGTGCATCACATTCTTGTTGCTTGTTTTTAATTCTAGTGAACGTAGATTAAGTAACAGGTCGTACACGTGGGGGTGATATCCATGGTATTGACAAGAAATTAATCTTACTTTCACTGCACAACACATACCAAATCACATCATAATCAACACAACAGCTCAAACATCCCCCCTTTTTCCGTGGTATTCCTCCGCCCGATTGAGGTAACCTTATAAGCCAAAACAAACTTGACATCTCCCTTAGGTCTTTTGTTTAGGATTGACATCATCTTGCGTCTAAGGCATAAGCCCACAATAATTAAAACTAATCCTAGGGTTAGTCTCTTGATTTGCTTGTGCATCTTGCTTGTTTTTAGTTCTGTTTCTCTGTCATACACTGTTTCAGTGATCACTTCAGAACAGTTTGGTGGGTATACTAAGCATTGTTAACCCCAAATCAGTAGCTTCTTACATCTTCTCTTTGCTTTCACAGTGACCGATACCGGTCTTATTCCACCGACATTGGTTAACTGACTGACGCCGGCTACATCTGACCGACATCGGTTATCCAACAGATATTGGTTACTGTCTTTCACAGTTCCTGACAAACCAGTAACCTACCAATTCCAACATTTTGTTGTTGTTTCTGTTCCTGATAGATTGAATCCTATTGTGTACTCTTTTCCATGGTTGTTATCACTCAGAAACAAGCCGCAGCCATGGTTTCACATGCCTGTTCCGTGCCTTTTCCTGAATCACCCCCTTCACATCCTATGGGGAATCCTACAGACACCAGTGATGTTCCCAAGATCCCTGTAGGAGATAAGGACTTTGCCAAATTTTTGGATGCTAATCCTAGTGCCGTACAGTACTATTTGTCTCATACCCCTGACCGTACACCTGACGGTCAGCTTCTTGTTGGTATGCCCATTAGTATAGCTGCTCACTTAGCTCCTTCCCCACCTAATAACTCCACCTTACCATCTTCATCCTTAGCCCCATCTCCCAACTTAGAGGCTTCGGGGGTTCATACTGCACCGATTGGCTTTCCTTTGGTTAATCTAGGGCCCCACATATCACTACCGTCCACTGCCCCTTTCATAACTTGCTCTCTGCCACCTATCCACACGAGCTTTCCTTCTCAAGCTCCGCCCACCTTTTCATTTCCACAAACTTATCCGGTGACCTCAACATCTTATATAGGACACCCTTATTCGGTCACCTCAACACATTCGTCATCAATACCTTATCAATATTTAACCCCACCTTTGTCTAGTAGCGGCTTTTATCCTCCTCCGTTTACAACAACGGCACCATCATCTAACCCAACCAATGATCTAATCAAACAAATGATGGACAAGATGCAAAATCTTGAGGCTTCTGTTTCAGGAAGCCGTAACACCCTGACATACGAGCAAGTTTGTCGGAGTCTATTCATCCTTCTGTCCCCCTTCATTCATATCCTCCTCAATGGGAATTACCAAAATTCACTCGCTTTAATAGTAAGGAGGACCCTCAACAACACTTGCGATCGTTTAGACATGTCTGCTACCTGATTGCCCATGGCGATGCCTTACTACTCCGTACCTTCCCCATGTCCTTATCAAGACCCACCTTGGAGTGGTAATGTGCTTTAACCCAGCACTCAATCTTCTCCTTTAACCAATTAGCCCAATCTTTCTTGGATCATTTCTCCATCAATATTGCTAAGAAAGTATCCATCACCGACCTCTATGCCATCCGACAATTTGAAGACGAATCTATCGCAGATTTCATTGGACGATGGCGGGGCCTCATCAACCAACTTACTTATGCCTTACCTCAGGCCGAACTCATCGAACTCTTTACGCGGGCCTGCGCTAAGCACATTTCTCCCACCCTCCAAATTCAAACTTTCCGCACCTTTGATGAGGCCTTTACTATGGCTCGAAAACTAGAAATTCGAGCCTTAGAGGAGGAGAAATTGAGGTTGCGCAACAAAAACCCCAATTTCCGAACCCAAGACTCCACCAACAAACCCAACACCACCAATTCTCACGCATCGACTGCTTCGAAATCAAAAGGAGCTGTACACGCGGTGATGGTCAAATCCCAAGCACCGTCTAGTACCCCGCCAAAAACCACCTATAAGTATAAAGCCAAGTCCATCAATTACACTCCCTTGGGAGAAACTTATGGTGTGATCTTGGAAAAATTACTCAAAGCAGGAGCTATCACCTTGCCTCCTGTTAAACCTCATTCCAGGTTTGATTCCACCCGTGCTATACCTTCTTGGTACAAAGAAAATGACTTCTATAACTTCCACCGCGTGAAGGGACACAGTCACGAAAACTGCAAGATGTTGAAAAACATAGTGCAGGAAATGGTTGATGTAGGGGATATAACCCTCGATAATCCTAATGCCCCTGCTAACTGAAATTTGAAAATCTTCAACAAACCATTCCCAAACCACTCATCTAACAGTAACATAAACCAAGATATCTTAGCCGAGGAGAGTGTTCATGAAATCCATGCAGTTTTTGACTCCCAACCAAAAGCTTCTATCGAGGAAATTCTGAATCAAGCCTCATCACTAACGCAGGGATCCGCACCCGCTTCACCACCATCAAGACAAGATGATAACCTTGCCATTCCTTTACCCATAAAGGAATTAACCACCCAGAGTTCTCTTCTCACGAATGAGTCTTCTTACACCACATCCCTGCAAGATTGTGAGCGGATGTTATCTAACTTATCTATTTCCCAAACATCTCCTTCCACCACTCTTGCTGTAAAAGAAGAAGGCTCGCCACTGTTTCTGTCATCCTTAGAAGAGAAACCTCTCGAACCGACATCACCAAACTCCTTAATCATGATGGATCCCCTCAAACATGCTCTCCTACCTATTAGTTCTTCATCGCCTAAATCTTTTCAGCGACCGATTGACCTCTTAACACCCATTGATACAGTGCCTCATTTACCCCCTGTATCACACCCACAGTGGACCGGAATCACAACCCACCTCTCTTCCATATCAAAGTTCCTATTCACACGTGAAGATTGTCATCCCTCAGAATATAGACGAGTCCTATGGGAGCGTTTGAGTACACCATGCTCTACTCAAATGCAGATGACCGATCCAGACACCTCTACCATATACCCGAAGTGTTTACAAAAGCTCAAAATGCCTATGTCCTCATCTTCACCCCTCTCATCTCTACCGAATACCTCATCCACCTCTATTAACCTAACCAAACCTTCCCCTATGCTTGGGACTTCACCAATACCTAGCCTAACACACCCACCTAAATGGTTAGATTTATCCAAAAATAAAGCCATCCATCCACCTAGGAGACAAACCCAATCCCCTCAAGTCCAATCTATGCCTCTGTCACAACTAAAACCCTCACCGTCACACCTACCTTCTATATTGGGACCTCACCCCTCCACCTTGCCTCAATACATCATACCTCCTGCTTTTTCTTTAAAACGACCTGCACCTTCTGCACCCATACAGAGATCCATGGGTGTATCAACACCGTCACCCCAAGTATCCTGTCCACCTATCAACCCTAAACAAACTTCATCATCAAAGGATTTGTTTTCTGTCACTCCTCTTTCTCCGTGGTTGTTTCCTGCCACCACGTCATCTGTGGCCTCCTCATCTAACCAGCTAAACATGACTTCTGCGCTGAAGAAGCCACATTTAGTTAAATCCAATTATCAAAACCCCTTGTCTAAACCACCACCCGTACGAACCAACCATACCCAACCATTACCAAAACCCACCCAATCAATAGCCTCATCTTCCTCTGACTTTGACCCGCTCAAAGGATCTTACGCCAAGATCCTTGATATGTTGGTGGAGAATGCGACCATTTCCCTACCCCCACTTAGACCCTATGATCCATCTAAACCTCGACCTATAGGTTATGATGAGTCTAAAATCTGCGCTTACCACCGCACACCAGGACATGATGTAGAGGGATGCAAAGCTTTGAAAGCCATCCTTCGTCAGTCACCTCTCTCGGATAGAAAGGTTAAGAAGGAGACAACTTATGAAGGGAGAAACCTTTAGCTTCAATCCCCTCTCCTATACCACCTGTCCCCACCTCACCAAGATCTATCATTATTGCAACCCCACCTCTCGAAAACAATGACTTATCCCTGCCATCTTCCTCCTCTCGTGTTCACGAGATCAACATGATTAGTATTGCTACTCGAGGGCAGAAAAACAATGGGAAAGCTAAAGAAAGCACACCTGCGGCCTCTCTTTCTCCGTCTGCCATCCCGATCGCACCACCACCTAAAGTGGTTATTCATGGACCTACCTACCCCGTCTCTGATGGAGTTGCCCACCGTACCATGATCAAACAGCTTCACCAATCACCTGTAAAAATGACACTGTATGATCTCATTCAAACCTCTGAATCTCATCGACAAGCTCTCATTGAGATCCTCCAAGGGATAGAGGTCCTACCTAATGAAACCTTGCCCATTGCCTCCATCTTAACACCCAACCACGTTGCTTCTCTCACCAAAAAATCTACCACTTCTCTCCCTGTACAGCAAGCCGCTGCTGTCAGTTTCTCCGAAGACGAAATTGTCACTTTGGTGCAGAAGATCCTGACCCCACTCTTTTCATCTCGGCTTACGTCTAGGACATCCGAGTACGTCATGTTATGATTGACGGGGGCACTAGCCTAAACATCATCTCTTCCAAAGCCTTCCAACAAATGAATATCCCTTCTAGCTGCATGTGTGCCAACCCCACCATGTTGCGTTCATTCAATGATGCTATTACTTCTACTTTAGGCACCGTGATCCTTAACATTCGTGTAGGGCCACGTACCTTACCTGAACTCTTCTATGTCCTTGAGGGAGAATTCCAATACAACATGTTGTTAGGCCGCCCTTGGATCCGGGCTATGGGATGCATTCCCTCCACCTTACATAGATGCATAAAATTTGAGTATGAGGGGAAGTCCTACACCGTAAAAGCTGACGCTCCCCCCTTCAAAACCTGCAATATGTTATATCACCCTAATGATGTGCTTGTACCAGTCAAGGCACCCATTCATCCAACCCAACCATCTACTTCGACCACACCTCAACCATCCACCTCAACCGCACCTACACCTTCAACCAATGAAACCGCCGCCGCAAATACCACTTCCTTCCCAGCGGACAACATCCCAACCTCAGATCCCTTGGTAGATGTTTTTCAACATGCCTTACGCTGGGGGAGTATCACCTATATAACGTTAGCACTTTCCATACCCCACAGGAGTACAGACAGTTACATGCGCATCCTACCTACGACCGTCATGTGGGGGAAGTAATCTCCTATGGACCACCTAATTGCCGTACCAACCTAACGTATGGGGGTGTCGACGCATCCTCTGTCACCCCTGAACCTCCCCTTGGTGTGGTTCCCTTCCAATCTGATTTTCAATATCTAACTAATCGTCGTTTCACCCTCACCTTCCTGACGCGCTGTGCTTGGAAGGGCTTCGGTTTCGGTCTTTATGAACAAGGCCGACATACGATCATTCCCGTGACTACACGCAAACACAAAGATCATCATGGTCTTGGATTCTCTGAACCACCTACACCGAAGAAACCACATATCCATTGTATCCAGGAAGACGACGAAGTCACCCTTTCTGAACCATCATCACCCATTTTGCCATCGTCACCCACAGAGTCGATAGACCCGGAATCTATCCCTCCTAACTTTTTTTTTTCATAAACGCTATCTTCCTGGGTCCTCTCACTTATCAACGTGATAATGAAGACCCATCTTCTTTTCCCCTTCTGTATCCAGACATGATTGAAGAAGACTCGCCTTCAATTAATGTTGTTGAGTGCCAGGATGACGACTCCATCCTCACTTATCTTGGTGCGGATGACTCTTATATTCAACGCGCCTTACCATCTGAAACTCAAACCATGTTGAATGAGTCGACTATAGAAATCAACATCCACACAGAGGATGATCCTCACATTGTGAAGATCAGACAATCTCTTAACGCATCAGAACAAACTGCCTTCACTACCTTCCTCCGTGCCCGCAACCAAGCTTTCGCTTGGTCCTACGCTGACATGCCAGGAATTGATCCTGACATCGCTGTCCATAACATTACTCTGAAACCCGACTCCAAACTAGTTAAACAGAAACTGAGAAAAATGCATCCACGCATTGCCCTCTTGGTCAAAGAAGAGCTTCAACGACTCCTTTCTGTTTCCTTCATCTTACCTATTGACTATCCTCAATGGATTTCTAACATCGTACCTGTCACTAAAGCAATGGGGGGACTTCGGATATGTACGGATTTCTAGGACCTTAACCTCACTTGCCCAAAGGATGACTTCCCCCTACCAAGTATTGATCAACTTGTTGATCTCACTGCGGGCCATGAGATGCTTTCTCTCATGGATGGCTTCTCGGGATACAATCAAATTTTGGTAGCCCCGGCCGATCAACATAAAACCGCCTTCATAACTCCTTGGGGAACCTTCTGCTATCGTGTCATGCCGTTTGGCCTTAAGAATGCTGGTGCAACCTATCAGCGGGCTATGACTTACATTTTTCATGACATTATGCACACTATCCTTGAGGATTATGTCTATGATCTTCTTGGCAAATCTAAACATCGCAGTGAACATCTCGATGTTTTAACCATTATTTTCGATCACCTGTTACAATACTGTGTTCATCTTCAACCAAAGAAATGTGTCTTTGGTGTCCTTTCAGGAAAAATCCTTGGTTTTATTGTCTCTTTGCGTGGCATCGAGGTTGATCCAGCTAAAGTCAAAGCTATCCTAGAAATGCCCCCACCCACTAACCTCAAACAATTACGTAGTTTGCAGGGAAAACTCCAATCTATCCGGCGTTTCATTTCACAACTCTCGGATCAATGTCAACCTTTTCATCATCTCCTTAAAAAGGACATTGTCTTTCAATGGAGCGAAGAGTGCCACCAAGCCTTTGAGGCTCTTAAAGCCTATCTCTTGCAGCCACCCATGCTTATCCCACCTCAGGACGATCACCCTTTCTACCTTTACCTTTCTGCCACCGACCATGCTGTAGGAGCCATGCTCGCACATCGTGACTCCGAGCATCGAGAACAAGCCGTTTATTACATAAGTCATACTCTTGTGGATTACGAGACTAGGTATACACATGTAGAAAAGTTGTGCCTAGCCCTATCGTTCGTGGCAACCAAACTCTGACATTACCTCCTGAATCACAAAACTTTTGTCATCACCAATGTAGACCCCATCCATTATATGTACGCCAAACCTCATCTAAACCAACGCATCACCCGATGGCTTATGCTCCTCACCGACCTCGACCTTGAGTTTGTACACCAGAAATCAGTCAAAGGACAAACTATCGCAGACCAACTCGCGGAAGCCCCTTTACCTGGGGAACAATTTACCAATTTTACTTTCCCTGACGAACTCATCGCAACTCTTTCACTCAGTGAGGAGTCGTATCCAATGACCCTCTTCTTTGATGGATCCAAATGCCAGTGCGGCGGAGGGGCCGGCATTGTTCTCATTCCTCTGGACGCTGAACCTATGCCTCTTTCATTCCGGCTCGATTTCCCCTGCACTAATAATACAGCGGAATACGAGGCCCTTGTTTTGGGTCTCCAGGTTGCGTTACACTTAGGTGTAAAGTCTATTAACATTTTCGGTGACTCTCAACTGGTAGTCAATCAAGTTACAGGCATCTACCAATGTAAAAATGAGGAACTTCAAAAGTACAAACATTACGTGGACTCACTTTTGACCTTATTTACTCATTATTCTATCCAAACCATTCCCCGCTCAACTAATAAATTTGCGGATACTATGGCTTGCTTGGCCTCACAAATTCCTGCCTCACCAACTGACTCTGACATATTTGTCTTGGTCCAACAACTCTTTGCCCCATCTTACTCAGTCCCGGATGTTTGTATGATAAATAATGTGTCTGCTAATTCGCAGGATACCTGGTATCACCAATTTCACGACTACCTTACAACCTCTGTTCTCCCACCTGACCTTACTAGTAATGGAAAATGTGCTTTTCTTAAAAGTGTTTCTCATTATGTCATCATGGGGGGACTCCTCTATAAACGTGGCTTTGATGGCATCCTCCTTCGATGTCTAACCGGCGCGGAGGTCACCTATACCATCCAACAAGTCCATGACGGAATTTGTGGTGGACATTTTAGTGGCCTTGCCATGGCTAAACGGATCCTTCGCCTAGGCTATTATTGGCCTACTCTTAATAACGACTGCTACGAATATGTTAAGCGTTGTGTTATGTGTCAACAACATGCCAACCTTCAACATACTCCTAGCCATCTGCTACAGGTCACACGAGATCTTTGGCCTTTCTCACAATGGGGTTTAGACCTTATTGGTGAGATTCACCCACCCTCTTCGCAACGTCACCATTGGATAATCACAGCAACCGAATATTACACTAAATGGGTGGAGGCCATTCCACTCATTTCAACCAAAAAAGAAAAAATCGTAGAGTTCATCAACCATCACATTATCTGTCGTTTTGGTGTTCCTCATCGCCTGATAACAGATAATGGAAAATCTTTCAAAAATAAGTTGTTACAAGACCTTTGTGACAACTTTGGTATCAAACTTAGCTTCTCATCACCTTACTATCCACAAGCAAATGGTCAAGCCAAATCTTCTAACAAAACCCTGACCAAAATTCTCATGAAAGTTGTTAACGATTCTGGGAAAAATTGGCCTGATCACATCCCCTTTGCCCTTTGGGCTTATCGTACCAGCATTCGTACCTCCACTAATGCCACACCATTTTCTTTGGTATATGGTACCGAGGCTATCTTGCCTCTCGAAATACAAATACCCTCCCTAAGAATATCTCTCCAGGATATTCTCACCAATGATGATTTCCGCCAAGAGCGGTTAGCCCAATTGGAGCTTCTTGACGAACGTCGTCTTACAGCTCTTGACCACCTTCAAATCTATCAAAAGCGCATCAAGCGTGCTTATGATAAGTGACTTCATGAGCGTACCTTTAAGGTTGGTGATCTTGTCCTCAAAGAGAATCAACATGTAACCAAACTAGAAAAGAGCAAACATGGAAAATTTGCTCCAAATTGGATTAGGCCTTACATTATCACTCACACTTACAGATCAGGAACTTACCATTTAGATTTTCTCAATGGTAAACCTGAGTCTGAACCCCTTAATGCCTTGCATCTTCGACCATTCTACTGTTGAATTTAGTGTTATATCACTTCTTATCTACCTTGCGCTCATCCCTTGAGCTCATTTACCACCTCATACACCTTGTTTCATGCATCTCAAAATAGAATCATGCTCACATGGTTTGGTTATCATCTCCTCTTAAAGATGCCTTCCCCTTTTTAGTCTGGTCCATGACTTAAAAGTATCAAAATAACACGTTCTCAATTATACAATTATGGGATATTCTTGAGTCAAACTTCCTACAAAACTAGATGCTTCATGCCAAACAGGACATCTAGACCTCCAAGTTATACATAGACTGCTCCCTCGAAGGACAGCTATGTGCAAAGCCACATCTGACTGCTCCCCCCGAAGGACAGCTATACACAAAAGTATCTGCTACTATAAATAGACTGCTCCCTTGAAGGACAGCTATACAAAGTTAGCCTCTATCAAAAGCTTCTCGCATTGATCAGCTTCGTGAAGACCTCAAGAACAACAAAATGCATATCCCATATAGACTTCCCGCATCGATCAGTCTATATTCATAAAAATAATAAAAGCAGTATTCAAAAGCACTTTTGAGTCATGGACTTGTCTATTCAGGTTTGGTTCTCTTTCGTCAGCATAATCACCTTATAACAAGTTCTCTGCACCCCAGCTATACCATCCACCTCATCTCACCATTCTTCAAAACAAAAAAACTCAAGGGACGTGATGTATATCCGATATATTGTGATTATACAACTCTTTTCACCTATCGACTTCTCGCCTATGCAAGGTACCTAGGGATTCAAGTTCATCCTCCGATAATACGTGGTTTGTTTAGCTCTTTCCAACTATGGGACACTTTTTCCTCTTTTACCCGAATCTAGGATTATGTGTTGACCTTAATCAGGACATGGTTCCCTAATACTTGGGTAAGCTAACCTTCGCTTCACCTATACCTACACCAATACCACCAATACCTTACCAACACCAACAACATTACCCTACCAATATCCATATTTTTACCAACCGACAAATTGCCTAACCACAACCAAATTGCCTGAATTCACCCCTCCCTGGTCCTAAGGGAGAACTACATCGGTCTGAGGCCCCTCCTTGCTTTGTGCAATGGGCTATGTAGGCAGCACTTAGGAGACATGGGGTCTCCGAAGGTTAGCTCGACCATCCCCTACCATAACCTATCATGTGTTGTTAAAATATAAATGATTTTACATATTATATTGATAACACTCACCTTGGTCCTTTTTCAAAACAAACATTCAAAACACAAACATTCTTATTATTATCATAACTCAAATCAACATACATATTCAATTTTATTTAGATGTTAAACAAATACATCTTCTATATCATCGACGCACAGGTCGGCATCCTTATTTATTCCCCTATGAAATTCACTTAGAACCTTTCATCAATGCCCTCTAGTTGAAATTCACCGTACAACACCCTTGCGCCTCCATCCCGAACCAGGTGATGAATCGTGATCTGTCGATGCACGCAAATCACACTGGCAATTCTAAATGCCAATCCTCAAAGGTGACACCTGCTATTGGTACACTTGTAACCGATACTTATAACCGATACCGGTCACTGTTACTTTTAACCACCCTTCTCAACAACACCACATATGATAGTTTTTTCACTCGTTTAATCCTCTCTGTGCCTACGAACATATCTCAAACACTTGATTGCCTATCCTACAACACTCACCCCACCCCAAAATCTTGCATAATCACCTTTCTACCCATTCACCTTACCACATTCTATTTTTAACCGCGCAAAATCTAATTCTAACCAAAAAAAAAAAAAACAAATTATACCTCCGGGGATCCAGCAGTTTGAGGTGGAACCTGTCTTCTTTCTCCTCTCTGCCCGCTGGATGCTTCTCTTTGTTCAGCCATGTTCACCACCCTCTGTAATATAAATCATCTTTCTGCCTTCTTAATCTCAGCCCACAATCATTTTACCTGTCTCTTTCCTCCTTATCACTCAATTCTCCCATGCAATTACCTGTATAAGTCGTCAACAACGTCGCATTCTCATATTTAACTTGTTGCATGACTCTAAAAATAAGAACTTAAGTTGCCTCCCAAGCTTTTCTATTTTTAGAAAAACTCGTTTTGGCAAAACCAATATCGGTTACCTAACCGGTATCGGTCATATAGCTACTGACATCGGTTAGCTAACTGATATCGGTCACATGTCTCCTTTTGCTTAAACCTAGGCCTTTTCTTCGTTTTTTGCAAATTTTTGGTGGCACCCGCCTCTTTTTCCTGCATAACGACATCGTTATCAATATTTATCATCAGAATACCATCAACACATATACATATCATCAAAATTTCATCAACATCATCTATATACATTAAATTTCAATACCATCAACAAAACACATGAGACATTCTAATATATGCATCAAATCAAAAAACTTTTACACACCATGTGGATCAAACTAATCTATATATATCATCAGGAACTCAATCTCAAAATATACAAACTACCCTGTATGGGGCCTCTGTGATCTAAAAATACAAAGTCGGCACGCAGGCCGCTGTCTCTGTCAAAATCTCGACTCGGCTCACAGGCCGGTCTCTTATGTCAAAAATATACTCGAGCTCGCAGGCTCAGTATCAACTATACAAAATGTACTCGGCTCGCAGGCCGGTATATACAACAAACATGAATAAATAAATCCTATGTGGGCACGCAGGCCTCTATATATATACTCGGTTCGTAGACCAGTGTCTATAGCCAATAACAAAAACCCATATCCACTCCTAGGATGTCTCAACTCTCTCCACCACCCTCGGCCTGTCCCTCTGCTGGTCCCCATGCTGGCTCTCGCCTCCTACCTGTCACGGAGCCACCGGCTATGGCTGCGGCCCCCTGTGATCTCTGACTCTGGGACATCTCGGCTCTGTGTGCGGTATATGGCTGATAGTCCTCCCCGGTGCCATCTAGCACGTCCTGATAATACCAGGCCTCCGCTCTCGCCTCCATATAGCCGGGCCGTGCCACCATGGATGGTGGGACTGGTCCCCCGACTCCTAATAAAAGTGGCTCCTACCCTACCGGTACACCTTGTGCCTGTGGCGGTGCCTGTACCTGTGCTTGTGCCTGAGGCGGTGCCTGTGCCTGTGCCGGTGCCTGTGGCTGTGCCGGTGCCTGCGGCTGTGCCTGAGCCTGTACCTGTGCTTGGGTTAACTTCCCCTGTAGCACCCCAATCTGTGCCTATGCAGCACCAAGCTGCCCTTGTAATAACTACACCTGGCCCAAGAGACGGTCCCTCTCCGCTATCATAGTCACCAAATCTGGCTGTGCAGGTTGTGCTCTCATGGCTGCTCTCTACCCTGCCCACCAAACCAAAAAGGCACCTGTCACACCGGCATCATCCATTGTATCATCCGCCGGTCTCTCTGCTACCCAGACTGGGTCAAATGGTTGCAGTGCAGGAAATACTACCTCTACATCCTCCCTCTGATACTGTGAGAAGGGAGGTGGGTCATCCTACCATAAGCCCATCTGTCATTGCACCCTCTCCAAGGGAATCTTCTCATACTACCCAGGTCTCCGTCCCACTATCCAGAAAATGTACTGGGTCTAGAACAGCTACGCCCGGGCTCCTCCTCGGGGCTGATGGCCTATGTAGGGCCTCCATATAATATCGAGTGCAGGTCAGGCCCTCTAACATATGCCAGTTGTATGCCACATCTCATCCTGCGTAATCACCGCTCGTGGCCGGCCCACGACACCCAACCACCTCTAAAATCCATATCTGTAAACTACCTATGGCCCTGGCTACTGGGGCAACCCTACTGGTCATATATAGACGATATGCTTGTAGGCCCAACAGCATAAAAAAAATGTCGAACATATACCAAATCACCTCATACAGCGATAACCCCAGAGCTCTCTGTATAGCTGCACTAGATACATTGGTGCCCAGGCATAGCAGGCATGCTCCTCCACCATCTCATGCAATACTCCCATCAAATCCCATGGGAAGCGGCCTCCCTCTGATTTAGGGAGGGAAAAGTAGGTGATACCAATCATCATCAACATGGCAAGCCGTGTCTCCTGTCAGTGCGCACGATACATATTGTTGTAGCCAATTCTCGCACTATGATATGTAAGTAATGGGGCTGCATCCCCGAATACATGCAGGATGTTATCCATCGACTGTCTCCGCATCCACTTGGAACACTGCCTCACCAATGATCGGTAGTCTCAGGATGTGATACACATCCTCTAATGTGATAATCATCTCTCCAGTAGGGAGATGTAATACATTGGTTGTCGGATCCCATTTCAGGATGCGGGCAACCATCAGGTTGTGGTCTCTATCCATAGCCATATACCTCTGGACTCTGCCGAGCCCAACCTCTCAGATGACAGCCCACTACGCTGCAGTCACATGTGGTCACATCCGCCCTAATAGAGGTAGCATTTGATCCCACGTCGTCAGCTGCCGGGTGTGCCTATAAAAACAACCCACTTCATCATGCCTACCCTTTACAAAAACAACTACCTTAACCATCTATACCCACTTACCCATCCAATCATAACCCGACTCTATAACACACATCTACACCCACTTATCTTACCCTATACGTCTACGATATCCCCTTTAATTATCTCAACACCCTACCAACCACCCCGAGTTTACTCTAGCCATCTAACCATACCCCCCGCCAATTTAAAACCTCCTACTTCATACACAACACATAATCTATCCTACCCGACCCAGCCCCCAACAAGCCAATTCTCCCCCCCCCACCCCAATCACCTTTCCTATCAACTCTACCTCCTCCCCCTTCACCCCCCCAAAAAACTCTAAAAAAAATACCGCCTAACAACAAACAAAACACCACACATTTCACAACCCTGACTCCTACCCATGATGACCGGTACCCGGTCACCCTCGACCACCATCGGTCCCCCAAATCACATTATATGTACCGACACGTCGATCGAAATATGACCAACGCTGGTCTATAGACACAACAATTTAGACAAACTATTCTATGACTGATGCTGGTCACCTAGTGACTGACATCGGTCACTGTCAAATTCTGGAGCCTAACCCAAAACGGCCCCCAAAAACCTCTTTTTACCTATTTCTACCCATTTACCCACAAGAAAGACCTAAAAACTTACCCACCCTACCGTTTTGGCCTCCCTAACATTCCCTACCCACTCCATTTTACAATTAACCTTCATTTATTCATTATTTTATTAAATTTTAGATTCCTACACCAAAACCCACATCCTAGTTAAATTCATTAACTTCACATAAGTTGGGGTTCAGAAGCCTACCGGTATGACTACACGTCATCGTGGTGGGATAGATGGTGGTGGTCCAGCTCCTCTAGAACCTCCTGCTCCTCTAGGCTATACCATGGCTCAAAAAATCTCCTCAGCAAGGGTCCTCAACCAATCAAACTCTGCCTCCTGCTCACTGGGGTCTACCAATCACTCACTCCTCCACTTAACTATTGTCAACTCAGCCCACAAACTCAACAAACTCACTTCACACCTCAGACAAGCTAAAATTGGGTGCTCAAATTCACAAAGTGACAATGACATGTCGTATTTTTCTTTTTATAGGTTTTGACCTATAACCAATACCATTTATTTCGCGCCCTAGAATACCGGTATCGGTCTTCTAACCAATATTAGTCACACATAACTGATATCAGTTACCAAATTCCTTCCCCTAACTCCCACCCTTATCCACCAATCTCCACTTTTTCCCGCATCACCTACCCCTGGCTTTGCTGACTAGCCTTATTTTGACTTCAATCGGCCCGACCCAAGGCCACAACCAACCAATCAGGCCCGACCCAAGGCCACAACCAACCATTTGGTCTGACCCAAGGCTGCAACCAACCATTTGGCCTGACCCAAGGCCGCAACTAACCAATTTGGCCCAACCCAAGGCCGCAACCAACCATTAGACCCGACCCCAAGGCCGCAACCAACCATTTGGCCCAACCCACGACCCACGGCCGCACCAACCATTTGGCCTGACCCATGACTGCAACCAACCATTTGGCCCACCCCAAGGCTGCAACCAACTATTAGGCCCGACCCAAGGCTGCAGCCACCCAATCAGGCCCGACCCAAGACCACAACCACCCGATCCGGCCCGACCCAAGGCCGTACCCCCACCAATCAGACCCGACCCAAGGCCCTCACTCAATCAATCGGCCAAACCCAAGGCTACACCAATTAAGTACCTCGCCCAAGACCCACAAATTACAATTTTATCCACCCATCATGTAACTTTTTGTTCAATCCAGCTCACCTGTTCGTGTTTTTAGCATGCTTAGGATACTTGACTTGATCAGTCGACCAACTTTACCTAGACCGAGACCGTGACGTTTATCTCAACCAAACCAACCATTTGGTACTGCCGAACATGCCTAAACGTTCCTGTACCTTACCCATTATATCCCCTGGAGCTACTTCCTATGCCTTGGATACCAGGATTATATCAACCTTGTTTGGATAAACTATCGACCTTTGCCTATGAATTGCTTTTTTCTTCAAATCATGTACCCCTAGTCGCACTACTGCATTTCAACGTGCGTCCGCTTCCTTGAACTTACCCCACCATCTTACCATCATCTCAACACCATTCACCCTTTATCAACCCTATCCCTGATTTCACGTCGCCTCAATCTGTGATAGATTTGAGGGGGGTTACCTATACCCTTAACTGGGAGCAAACACTTCTTATTAATTGTCAGTGCAGCTTTACAAGACAAGCTACATGACAACAAGGGGCTAATGTAGACACCAAATTTGTGTCTTACGAAACCCTGTGCCCCGCATCTCATATTTCGCAACCTAACCCTCGCCACCTAAACCTTGCACAATTATTTATTAATTACCTTATAATTAATAAATCCACATCTCCAAACCAGTGCCACCCCTCATTTCACCACGTCATCATGACCTAGCCCTAACCCTAAACTAACCTAATTAAGACCTATAACTTGGTCTACATCCACACCCATGACTAATTACTCCTCACTCGCACCAATACCAACCTAATAATGACTTGACCAAGCCCACAACTAATCCCTCGGGAGAAAAGGAGGGAAAGTTGGCTATTTTACTAAAAATAGCCCACTTTGACTTAACCGACATCGGTTCCTACTCGACCGCCGTTGGTTACGTAACCACCATCGGTTCCCAATGTAAATGACCTCCCCCAACTAAAAACAAAGGATCTGGAATTCAATTGAAGGATCCGAAATTCATTTGGTAGAGCAGAGACAATGTGAAGAAAAGAGAAGAGTTTACAGAGAAGGACATCGAGCCCAAGACTGCAACTGAGTAACCAGAGCCCAATGACACTCATCCAAGCATTAGGAGAGAAGATAGCTCACTTTTGATTGTCGGATCATCCCACCTGAGCCCTACCTTCATCATCACAGTCCTTGGACCTGTATCTTCATCAGGAACTAGTAGTCCTTCCTAGACAAAAAGGAGTTCTTCGCAATCGATTTATGAACTCTCTCTCATACGGTAATTATAAGCGCACTCCTAGACTCAACATTCCGATACAGGTATTCTATCCTTTAGCCCTAACCCTTATCTTGTTATCTCAAGAGAATGAAAGGATAGAAGTTTAACTCTATTCTAGGAATGGAAACATTCTGTGTGAAACACCCCCCCGGCACACTAACCACCAACTAGAACCCAATGCCTATAACTAACCTTGACTATACTTGGCTCAAATTCATCAAGATGGGGAAAACCAATTGGTTACACGCACACAATGTGCTCATAGTGACCCAATAGTGAAGAAGGAAGGTGAAACAAAAGATGAATTGCCTCTGTAGCCTAATTTCCAATAAGGCATATAGCTCCCTGTATAACTGCACCAGGAAGTAGGCTGGTGCCCATTTAAAAGAAAGTCTGGTCCTCCATCATATCATGGAGAACTCCCATCAGTGCTCGTGGTAATCTCCTACCCTCTGCATCTAGTAGTACAAAATAGAACACTACCTCCATAATCAAAATAACTAACATGTATCTCCTCAGGATGGGCCGGGTACATCTCTCCATAGCTCATGCTAAAGCATTATGGAACCTCATCTCAGCCATCCCCTCTCCAAATAATGACAACTCCTTGGAGACCTCTAATGAAATGGAATACACCTTCGCTCCCACTATCGGTAATCTTAAGATCCTGTACACATCCTCTAAGGTGACTATGATCTTACTTGTCAGACGATAGAACATGTTGGTTTCGTAGAATCCCATCTATTGATGAGAGTGACCATAAAACTAGGATCATTCATTATACGCCTGTAGTGGTCAGATACTAATCAGAACCACTCTTGGTCATGTTGCTTCTACTCCTCATCGATCATGTCTCCCCACACTACTAGTCAAAGTAGAGGTGGAACTCTATCCCGCATTCTCATGAGCTAGCTTGTCACCTCCATCTAAAAAATTACACCATTTTTAAACCATTAACCATTTCTACAAACACCCCTTACCTGGCTATGACCCATTCCTACAGTTCCTTCCTATAAGGTTCCTTTCCTTAGCAACCTCTGTAATCCTACCCTACCTACTCTCAACCCACTTACATTTACACTATTCACAATTTCCTATGTTATGCCTTTTCACCAAACCATTTCTCTTACCTCTATCTATCCTCACCCACCCTAACTAACATTTGGTCATTTGTCCCTATCCAAATTTGACCGATGCCAGCTTATCTTACCTGACCCAGTCCCCCTTAAACCAATTCTTGACCTGCATTTGTCCGGTCACTTTCACCACCTGACATTGACTAACCTGCAAACCGCCATTGTTTCGGTCCCCACATATTCTCCAAAACCCCCACCTAAAAAAACCCCCTTTCTCCTACCCTTTACCCAATTCCTACCCTAATATCCTAACTATCCCTCCCCACCCCTATTCACCCTACCTATGACCTCTCCCATTCCTATTTTAATAGATTTTAATGAATTTAAATTTTAATTATCACCCCCCAACCTGACCATTCCTACCCATATCTCTAACTTTTTATTCGTAACAAATATAAAGAAAGGGATTGAGATCTTACCTCATCTCGGTATCCATCAACATGGTGGCACGATCTAGGCCATACACTGGTGGCCCACCTAACCCCTCTCATACCTTCTACCCATCACCAAATAGTCACCTCACCTCCAACCAATCAAATGGATCAAATACCGATCTCAGCTTGTGAACCTATCGACCAATATCACCTGCTCACATGGCTTACCAACCAGATCTCTCAGTACCTTAGCTAGGATGTAGTCCCTTATACTTTCCTCTTCAAAAGGTACAAAACGTTCGATGCTCTGTCATTTTCACAAAAGCCATGCAATACAAATGATATATGCCTCATTTGAAAAAGATTGGGGTGAATTTTTCCTTTTTTATAACCTACCTAAATTGATCATGACCTTAGACTGACATCGGTCAAGTGTCACTAGCTTACCGATGGTCGGTCACTCCATAGCGACTGGCATCGGTTCCTTCTCCGTTGTCATTGATTTATCATGCTTAGTCTTTTCCTACCCACTACCCATAATTTGATAACCAACTTTTTACCTCACCCACAACCTCACTTGGACACTTCACTTTACCCTCCTAACCTATCATTTACTAACCTAACTCATCCTCATTTTAGGGACTCATTATTTTACCCATACCTTGGCCCTACCTGCATGCCGTGACCTAGTTACCTTAGACCTAAACATTGCTAGTGACCTTTGACCTCATGTGCTCGCTATACCTTGTGGCACTGTTACCCATGTTGATTGACATAATGACCTTACCTTGCCTCTTGGTGACCATTTATCCTAACCAACCTTTGGTGTACTGGAATTTACCTAAATGTTCCTGCACCTGACCTACATCATGTTTCCTGACCATATCCTATACCTTGGATACCAGAATCACTTCAACCTTGTTTGGATAAACCTATCGACCTTAGACAATGTAGATTTTCCTAAGATCTTCAACCTAGTACCATGCTACATAGTTTATACGTGTGTGTGCATTTGACTGTTACTACCTTTGACCTAACCCATTACCTGGATTACCCATTTAGACCTTTACCCTTTACCCCCAGATTGAGTCACCTTCCTTCTTTTCGTCACATTCACCATTTTATCAAACCACTCACCAATTCTACCTTTCATACCTCATCAGTTCCTGTTTGAGGGGGATCACCTTCACCCACGCACAGGGCAACCACATCTTATTTTTGTCAGTGTCACTTACCAATACAAACTACGTGATAAAAAGGGGAAAATATAGACACCAAAATTGGGTCACACTCCCCTTGGTCCCTCGTCAAATAACCAACTTGAACACACTTCACCTAACCATGGCCCCTTTCACCCCACTCTAATATTAATTTAATTAAAATTAAATTCCTATGATCTCATAATATTTATTATTTAAATATCCTAATTGGATAATGCCCACACACCCACCTCACCTATACACCTCATCTAGCCACCTCACCCTAACTACCTATTCTTAGTATGTTTCCATAACTAACTAAGACCTACCTAAACCCTAAAAATCAAAGCCTACATTCCCTCTAACCACATTCCCACCATTAGAAAGGAAGCTTCCATTCTAATCCACAAGAATAAAATGAACGAGATCCAAGAAAATCAAGGGGATCTGCCCATTTTAGTAAACCTAGGAAATCTCACCTTAACCGACGTCGGTTACCCTAAACCACCGCTGGTCAATCCCAGAACCATGTATCGGTTACCATTTATTCCCCAAAACAACCTTTTTGGAGAGGTTAGCACATCTGGAGTGTTGGAACATTTTTGAGAGGAGAGATGAAACCAGAGCTACATGCAAGCAGAACAAATCATTTTGGTACATGCATCAGAGCATCCACAGCCAGCATCAGAAGCATCACAGAGCCATTGCATTCACGGGAACATCTGGGGAAGTACCATCACCACACCAAACATCCTTCCATCTGATCAACCACCATTGCCATCCAGCCATCAAGCTCGTACAATAGTAAGTATTTTGTTAACCAACATTCATCTATTTATCATTTTAGTAGATTCTTTTACCATTGTTATCAGTTTCTACTCTCACTCCCATTCCCCCACCATTTACCTCCATGCAAACTTGAACCATTCCTTCACCCACACCATTAAATTACCCATACCTAGATTTTAAGATTCCCTGAGTATACCTAAGATTCCCACAGAACCTTGTACATTGCCCTCTCCATTTCCATTTAGCCTCAGATCTAACCTCACAACAAGATTTTATTAAATTTCTGTACCCTCGACCATACCGATGCCGGTTACCCATGACCGTCATTTGTCCCTTTACCTAAACCATCATCGGTCATACTAGACCAACATCGGTCTCTTGTTTTTAACCCACAGACCAAGAACATACCCTAAAATCCCCACCAAATACCTAAAATAACCTAGAATACCAGACCTTGACCAGTACCAGTACTCTGAGAGAGACCCTGACCTTAAGATTCAGTCATAGCCTAGCCTATTGTGAACGAATTTGCTTATTGTAGTCGAATGAGATACCTAAATCATTTTAACTACAATAGGATTTCATTTATTGTTAACATTTAATTGTTGTAAATAGTGGATTGACAGCCCTCTAAGGAGTATTGTACTTTCTGGATCTAGCATACACTAGGTAGTCCACTACATATATTGTTTAAATTCTATTTGGTGTTCTTTTTTTCTATTTCAGGTAGTTCCTCCTAGACAAAAGTAATCTCTCACAGTCATTTATGGATCAAGAATTCTTACGCGTGTAACAAACTTCAACCAACATTAACAGGTATTCCTCCTAGCCCATTTACCCTTATCTGTTTTGTCGATATTCAAAGAAACTCTCTAAGAATTAGGTGAAACAATGATATAGAGAAAAAAAATGTCTTCAACAAAATTCACACTTTGGTAAGAGTGATTTGAAATATTTTTTCATCCATCATTGTCAAAGCAACAAGGTACTATTGTTCTTCTACAACAGCTACGCACAATAACAAAAGAATAGTTGTATCTTCAAAAATTTAACACTCCTAGGCCTTTCACAGTCAAGTATGAATTATAGACCACCTTTCAAGAGGTTTGAGGATGAACCACATATTCTCATGTCAATAATAAGTATCTATTTACATGTAAATTGGAAGCATATTAGCCTAAGGTCATCTGAATTGTGCTTAGTTAGAGTTTTAGAACACTAAACCCTCATTAGTTGTTTTGAGCCTTTTAACACATTTTGTTTCACTCTTATGTTAGTATGGTTGTGTGACACTTTAATACATCAACCTAATCACCCAAAATAATTATAATTTCAGCTTAAATGCACTATAATTTTGATATTTTAAGTTACATTCACTTTGCTCTATGAGCAAACCCACTAGCAAACACTGTTTACATCACCACTCAAACAAAGTAATTTTAGTGTTGGGGCTAAATTCACTCATTCCTAACTCATATTTGTGTGTTGGAAGATCTAAGCAATGGATGTGAGAAAAGGGTGAATTGGTCCTAAAAATTTATTTCAATTAACCATTGTAGAAGGATCATAAACCTCTAACATTTAACCAATCAGCATACATCTAGTCTTCATTTTTTTAGTGTGCACAACCTAATTTGATCAAACTATTCAACCATAACACATGAGAAGAGGCACATAAACACAAGATATAACTAGGAAACCTTCATGGAGAAGAAAAATCACTGAAAATATACTTTTATTACTCAAAGAAAAGTTATTTAGTGAAGTACCAACTTCACAAGGAGCACCAACCCCTAATTTAGTGAAGCACCCACTCCAAAAGGAGCCTAAACATCCCCAAGGATTACCAAGAATCAAATATTCCACTTGAAGATGTTTTATCTCTAATAGTTCTTCTACCACAACTAATGGAGATCACAAGTTTAGATCACAAACCCTAGCTCACACACTAGGTCTTCAATCTCGCATAATCTTTCTCATTCTTCCCTTGTATTTTCTCTAACCTATTTCATTGAATCATGATATATGATCCAGGCTCAATGATGATTTCCATGATCTTAATAAGCCTTCAGATCAAAATTGCTCCCTCCATAAACATTGTTGGTAGCAAATCATGCATGCACCTTTACTCCGAATGGTCTAAAAATATAATCATGACATTCGTTGTGATTGGGAAATTGTAAGAGGATCATAGCTGTCAAGTTGTCTAAAAGACTTGGGCTTGGTTGAGGTCAAATCTTTCTAGATGTGGGAGAATTCCTTATTCCTAAACTTAGGACCACAAAACTACTTAGATTAATATAGGATTTAAATGGTTAACTAGTCATACTAACATTTAGGGGATTAGGGAAAGATCCATTTTGATGCAAGTAAATAAAACTTATTCTAGATGAATGATTGGAACACTAGAGTTTGATTGTTTGTATAAGTGAGGTGTCTGCTATGACAATTTTTGTCTACTGTGAATGAAGAGAGTTAATCTTGAAATAATGTCATGCTTATTCAAATACTGAGTTACATGCAATAATTCACTTTTTGATAAGCACAATGACCTCCAAAACTTACAAGATTAAGCACTAGTTTTTCACAGTTCTTGAAAACAATGATATAGAGGCAAGTCCTAGAATTCAATACAAATCATGAAAGATTATAAATGATCACAAAGAATTTTTCATTACTTCATGGAGAAGAAAGTTTGCACAATGCACCATTACATCAGTAAAAGGGACTAGGTGTCATTACAATTTTAGAAAGAAAGGCTTGAAAGCCTTACATTATCAAAACATGATCAGGTTGTGAAATGATTAGAAGTTGGATAAGTGTCTAACTTGTACAACTTGTACTGATATCGGAACTTAATCTAGGTTAGAACCCTTTGGAATGAGTCTTCCAAATTGCATTTATATTAGAAATTGATTCATAGGTTCAGATGGAGTCATAAATTCCCTCCAGAAATGGAAGGCACATGATGTATCACTTAAAAGAGGTAGGTTGAACCACTTTAGTCAAAGATTCCATCATGGATCATTAATTCCTGGTAATTGACATAGTCTTATAAAAATTAAAATAATATTTAAATAATAATAATAAATATTATTATTTAAAATACTTACAGTGCCAAAATATCCACATAATGGCTTAATCAATTACTAGTGGGCCCCATGTTGACCGGTTTAACGTATGTTCAGATCAAGGAGGGGTCCATGAAGAAAAGAATAAAAATAAGTCCAATTCAGTGGTTGGATCACCCACCGAGTTGGGTCCGAGCTCCATTGTTCATTACATTGACTGAGTTCCTCCATCAAGCCATTTTCCTTTTTTTCATGATGTTAAGATCTCTTCCAAACATTGATAGACTCGCTTTATTGAACATAACGTGGATATTTTATACATATTATCTCCTAGAAATTGGCTATGCATCTTCATTGATCATAGCTTAAACTAGAACTACTCCAAATGGAGTTATAACTTTCCTAATTATTGGCGGAATGAAGTTCTGTGTGGTTAGACCCGACTCCTACACATGACATGTTGGTGAACGTTTGGGACCTACTTTTTCTAGATTCACCCCTATGAAAAGAGCTCCAAAGGGACATGTAAACACCCTAGTACCATGGGTCAATGACTTTTCAACGGATGATGAGACCCCCTTTTATACCATGACTACATGACAGGCAAGTGCTTGTTGGTGTAGAGACCAAAATCATGTCATAATCACCTTAGTCCCCTACCGCAGCCCTATAATCACTTCCTGATCCTCAACACCTTATCACCTACCTCTTGCACCCCACACATTTTAATTTAATTACTTTAATTAAATTAATGCCATTTATCTCCATACATATTAATTTAATTATTTTAATTAAGTTAATGACCTTTTACCCACACACATATTAATTTAATTATTTACATTAAATTAATTCACTACCCTCACACACCTATTTAATATAATTGCCTTTATTAAATACACTTCACCTAACCACCCCCATCATTTGACCCATTAACCTAAACCCTAAACCAATGTCCTAAATAAAACCTAACATTACACCCATCCCCTCACCTCACATTAAAAGCCTCCTAAGGTCAGTTTTCACCCCGAGGAAAAGAAGAGACCCTTATCAAATGGCGGAACAACTTCCCAGGCAACTTTTGAACAAACCGAGATATCTCACCCAAACCGATGTCGGTTTACCCTAAACCGATGTCGATTCCCCTAAACTGACACCGATTATACCAGGATGGACCAAATAACCTATATAGACCCATCTAAACCTTTGTAATCAGGGTTGAACCTTTTGCATTGGATTTCCTTATCGAGAATTTGATCTTTTCAGATGCAGCAACAAAACAAGGGTTAATTTGTGATCAGCCAAGACAACTAGGTTCACTGGGACAACAATTAAGCCTCTTCCCAACACCTTCTAACACCACCACTCTTCCACTATTCTTAGATCAGTAGCTCACAAGAAAGTAAGTGTTTCCATCTCATCTATTTCATTTTTTATTAACATCAGTATTACTCCTGATAAAGGATCTTATCCCTTTTACCCTTTCTTCATTACGCTCTATCTAGTTTCAGCCACCTTCCTTACCCAACCATCTTAATACCTTGCCCAACCACCTATTGACTGCCTCACCAACCCCAGACCTTTGACAACATACCTATACCTCCTCTGTGATCACCCAACACCTTCTACTAACTCCACTCTTTCCTAAAAACCTTTAAAACCCAAACTGTGTGAGTCCACCAGCCCCTGACTTAACCACCGATTGTTCTCCCTAACCGTCACCGTTACATTCCAACTGTCATCAGTTTTATAAAACCGTGGTTGGTCTCTGTGTCACCTGATCTCTACCATAATTATAACATGTTCCTAGCCTATACCTACCTGAACACCTATTTGACCTTCAGATCTGTATCTAACCTAGCCTGTTAGCTCAGATTCACCTATAACCAACCTACTTGACCTCGATCTCCTTCTAGCCTAGCCTGTTAGATTAGATCTAGCCTATTGCATTTTGTATGAGATGCCTAAATCATATTAAACTACAGTAGGACAATATTTACTTTATTTCAGCATTGAATTGTTTTAAACAGTGGACTGACAACCATTTAGGAAGTATCACACTTCCAAGATCTAGCATATGCTAGGAAGTCCATTGCATATATCGTTTAACTCTCTTTGGTGGTCTTGTTTTGATTCTTATACAGGTAGTTCCTCCTAGCCAAAAGGAAGGTCTCATAATCACTTCGATTTAGAATTCAGATACGCGTGCATACAACCTTCAACCATCCCAAACTAGGTATTCCTCTTACCACCCTTACCTTATCTGTTTCGTCAAGTACTTCTCAGAAAACTAAGAAATCAGGTGAAACATTTTGGCATGCCAGTGGGACCCATTCGGGGTTCCTTGCATCTTTCTTCATGCCTAGGTGAAAAATTGTGTGTTTGTTTCCCTTCATAATAGCATTCACATTAATACTTTCTCCTTGGTAACATTCTCTTCTTTCTATTTTCTCTCAAAGACACATTTCTTTTGGTGTATTTAAAAAGAACCTTCTTATTCTTGTTTTCTGCATTTGAGTGAAAGAGAATCCCTCTTCCTATTCATCTATTACTGTCATTGAATATCATGCTTTCGATTTGGGTTTAAAACAAGTGCACTGCATTTTGACTTTAACTCATTAGCTCACATTAATTGAGGGAAACCTATACGCTGGAAGTCATGACCAGCTGATGGTTGACAAACGAATCATAGAAAAGCACTTCTATCCTTTTCTCTTTCTCTGAGTCTTACCAAACCACACAAAAATTCAAAATACATACATTCTTAAACAACATCCTACCTGGAAGAAGATGTAGGTGATCACACAATCACGGTATAGTGGGCACCCAGCTCGCTACTCTGTCGAGTCATACTTCAAAGCGAAGCCCCCCCTTGCCATAACATTCCTAAAACCTCACCCTTTAGAATTCTTTCTTTGTAGGAAGCCTTCCTCACCAAGAAATTCTATTGTTATATTCATAACAATTAGTCCATACAAATAACATAAGTTGAACAAACATAATAGAATAGGCACTCTAGGAACATTCTTCCTTAGTGTTCTGCTTGATTTGTGTTTTGAGGTGAGAGATTTCGATCATCATTTTTGTCTTTCCTTGCACACTACCAATCATAGTCGGTGTATTCTGACTTCGTCTGAGTGTGCCTGGACCACATCTACATCATACTCAAACTTTTGGGTTTGATTCAACATCAAATTTTCAAATCACAACCATTTTTCTTATTCTCATGTTTCAATTTCACAGTAACTAGCTACGGTTATCTTTAACCAGCATTAGTTTAACCCGACTAGTGTCGGTCTAAATTCTTCTTGGATACCTATCCAAAAGACACCTATTTCACTTTCTGAGTTATAAAAGGTTCCTATCACCTTTCATATTGTTATTAAGTCAATCACAATCACCTTATGTCTCATCCTATGTGAAAATTGTCAGTCTGAGACCATCATTTTATAGACTGTTAGTTTTTCACAGTAACCGGAACCGGTTAAACCTAACTCGACATCAGTTTACCCGAACCGGCGTTGGTCACCCTGTGCTATTTTATAGCTCACCACCTGACCTATTTCATTCATCGTTGACTATTTTCCTAGTTCTATTGTGTTCTGTACTATTTAGATATAACACAATCTTTCTACCCAATTAGTTCCTATCCACATGGTGCTAACCTATAGTCAGGAAAGTGCAAACTTTTATTTCATACTAGTTGACTACCACTCCCACCTATCCCTCCATCACCTAGTCCTTCGCTGCCTTCCATTTCATCATCCATGGATCCCAATCAACCTATTATCATTCCTACAGGCAGCACGGAGTTCGTACGACTCCTAGATCAGAATCCCGCTACTTTGAGCCACTACCTCACCCATGCCTCACCCTTGAGATGCCTCAGGTCAATTGATCTATGGCATGTCTCGTCTCTCTTTCTCACCTCCTTATTCGACACCACTATATTCAAAATGTTGTATCCACATCATCTCCAACCTCCTTTCACCATGGGTAACCTCACCTATTTTAACCTAACAATGTTGTGTCGTAGTTAATGATGGATAACACTAGACTTTGAAGCATCACATTTCTGGCTCACCTCTATTCTTCACCTATGATAGATTTGTAATGATACCTATTCATCCATGCCATTCCCAAAACATAGCCCATATCCACATACATTGGGAGTGCCTATATTCAACTGTTGTAGTAAGGAAGACCACAGCAAAATTTGTGATCTTAACATCAAGCATGGGTGTTACATTTCAAAATGTTGCTCTCCTTTTATGAACTATTTCCCATGTCTCTAACTGGTCCATATTAGACTAGTCACTAGAGGATTACCTAGACATGCCATCTTCTCATTCATACCAAATAGCCAAGCCTCCTATGGATCATCGGTCAATTCAATGTCCAAGAAGGTTATATGACTGATCTTTATTCCATGTCTCAATCACGATTCCTACCAGACTTATTTGACACCAGCCTAATCAAGCATGTCACTATTCTTCAATGTACCACAAACAAACTCCTAGAGCTTCTTCACACGGGCCTGTGCTACCCATATCTTCACCTACCTAACAATGCAAACCTTCCACACATTCAATGATTAATGGCACGTAAGATAAAATGCAGACATCTAAGAGAAGAAGATATGTTATCCAAGAACTCCTCACATAGTTCCTCTTCCTCCTATGATGAGATTTTCCAATGAGCCTAGGGACTCCCATCACAATTCCCATTAAGGCTGCCCATATCCATACACTAATTGATGCCAAACCTTCATCCACTTTCATAGGTCCAAGCCTTCCAATTCAAATGTGAACAAAATAAGTATCCTTCAAACATGGGTGAACCATACTTCATTTGTTCATGAAAATGCTCTATCTTTTTCGAACCTTCCACCCATGTCAAACCAGATATTGGTTTTGACCCCCTCTCAGCCAGGTTGGTACAAGGAAAATGGATTACCTATAATATCCATCTTCTAAATGGTCAACCAAAAATTGCCCAATTTTCTTGGATCATTTTTCATTAATATCGAGAGCAAGAAGGTTAGTCCTTGATAACCCTAATTACACCTGTCAATCATGACCTTCATATTTTCAAGAAACCATCCCTAACCATTTTGTCATCTCGTGATCAAACTGTAGCCTAATCAACCATACATCACTTACATGTTATCATTACCACACTTACCATGATTCCCAAATCATAGATCTCTCCATCACACACGAAATGTGCTAGCCATATCCTCACCTACCTTACAGGAACCTGTTTATCCTTCCCTCCACCCATAAAGATGAGGATCCCTTCACCATGGCACGTACAGCTCGAAGGATTCGTGCTCATTAGGAATGAATAAAATACCCTTCAGCTTCAACTACCTTGAGCCACTACCAATTATACCATTACCCATACAGGAGTGCTATGATCTTCTCCACCTATTCACGAAATTCATTTGTCGTTACCACTCAGTGACCATTCTCTGTCAGCTACCCAAGATCATACATACCTACTTTCGGCTCTCTTACATATAGAGGCCGAAGCCAGTGAATTCCCTATTTCTCAGACACATTTCATGAGAATACCCACTCACTCCACATCTACCTCATCTGTCACAATGTCATTCTCACGTTTGGCCGATCACCTAGATTATGTCGATAGGTATTTACTTTGGGGGAATCTCTTACTCCTGGTCTCAGCCCAAATGCAATCATCTTCCACTGAAACTTCTACCATTTATCATAAGGAGTTTCAACAACCCAAACCACACATGAACATAAATCTTACCATCTTTTCTACTACATCATCCTCATTTATACCTGTCTCTCTACCTACTAGTCCGACATGTTCCAACACCATCACTTACCCACTAGTGTTCTAGGGGTCACACCCACATCAAACCTTAGACATCCTCCTCTTAGGATACACTTGACCACATCTTCCCATATACCTATTAAACCAATCCCTTAACCTAAATGAAAAATCCAGCCTTATAATATGAATACACTGACCTCACCAACGACACCTTTATCACCATCACCTTTACCATCCATCTTGGTACCTCACCCCTCTACCTAAACAAAATCTACTCTCTCCAGAGGTAAACCTAAAACTCCCTTGACCCCTTTACCATAGCCTGTAACTTTACCTAGGTGAACCTTACGTTCTTCATCACCATCTATAACTTCTTTTCCTCCTATACCACCATTACCTTCTATACCTCCTTCACTACCTTAAATTTTCTTCCACCTCACCTGTACCTCCCTCTCAACCTTGACCAACACCTACCACTGTGCCTCATTTGTCCCCTTGGGTCACTCATCCTCTCCCACCATCTGCCTTACCATCAACATCACATGCTCCCTCTACACCTCTACATAAGAAAAAATGCCAAACATTGAGAAAACCATTAATTTCCAAGGAGGTGGTTAAACCTACCCCTCTTCATGTTGCTGCACCTACACTAAAGAAATTACAACCAAAATCTAAGACTGCATCACCTCAACTACCACCATAACTACCCAATCTTCCAACCAAACATACTTTCACTTTGCATTGTGATCCATTAGTAGGATCATACACCACCATCTTGGCTAACCTCCTAGAAATATCTGCTATCACTCTCCCTCCTCTTAGACCTTACAATTGTCTTAAACCTAAACCAAAAGGGTTTGAAAATACTAAAATTTGTGCTTACCATCATGTGCCAAGACACGACGTTGAGAACTGTAAGGGTCTAAAGGCTGCCCTCATTCAATTATGTCCTTCTGACCCAAATTTTGACGATGATTACCTCCTGGATGATGAACCTATTTCACCCTCACCACTTTCCTCACATCTTCCTCCTACACCTATACCACCACCTCCATCCTCACCGCTCATCAAGCCACCACCAAAATTTGAGATTAACATGGTTCACATAAGAGAACTTACCACGCCTCCACCTCACAGGTCATTTTCCCACTCACCTCACAGGGATTTTCTCCTCTGGTAGGTTTTTTCCCTTCATGTCATTATACCACTTACCCTACACCTTATCCATTTGCTAACTTACCTCAAATCAACATGATACACGTAACTGCGCGTGCTCAGAAGGATAAGGGAAAAGAAAAGGCAGCTAACCCACCAACCAATCCTATACCCAACATACCATCTACACCCCTACCTAAAATAACTATCTGTGGCCCCGCATACCCTATTTCTAATGGCGCCACACATCGCACCATGCTCAAACAACTACACCAATCTCCCCTCAAAATTTCCTTATACGACCTCATCCAAACCTCAGAGTCACATCATCAAGCCCTCATGGAGGTCCTTCAATCTATTGAGGTTTTACCTAATGACCCCACACCTGTAGCATCTATTATCACACCTCATCATGTTGCTTCTCTCACCAAATTTCCATCTACCTCATCACCTCCACCTATTCACCAAGTTGTTATCCTTAGTTTCTCGGATGACGAAATTGTCCCCCACCAAACCAATGACCCAGATCCTACACTTTTCATCTCCATCCATATCAATAATATACACGTACGACGTGTTATGATCGATGGGGGCACTAGCATTAACATCATCTCCTCTCACGCATTCAAACAAATGTGCATACCTACCAACTGCATGCATAAACATCCAGTCATGTTACATTCATTCAATGATGCTATCACCTCTACACTCAGCACTATCATCCTCCACATTCATGTGGGTCCCCGTACTATTCCTGAGTTGTTCTATGTGTTGGAAGGGGAGTTTCAATACAATTTTTTACTCGATAGACCCTGGATTCATGTGCCATGGGTTATGTTCCTTCTACTTTTCACCGATGTGTAAAGTTCGAACATGAAGGATGTTCCTATACCATTCCAGCTGACCTATCACCTTTCAAAACTTGTAACATGCTTTACCAACCGAATGATGTCCTTTTACTTGTTAAGGCGTCTACCTACCTTGCCTACATCTTCTTCACACATGACTCCATCCACCAGCGTTGTTCCCACCTCACCTTCACCCAAATCTTCTGTTTCCGCCGCTACTGTCACTTCTACCAGTCACACATCATCTTCCCACCTAACTAACACCTCCACCGATCTAAATTCTAACACTTCCTCCATTCCAGCCATCAATATATCAACCACTGATCCCTTGGAAGGTTTTTTTCAATGCCTCACTATGGGGGAGTATCGCCTATACAATGTCAATACATTCCTTACTCCACAAGAGTATGGAAACCTTCACCAGCATCCTCACTATGATCACCACATAGGAAAGCATCTCCTTTATGGTCCTCCCCACCTCCATACCCATCTTACCTATGGGGGATTTGACATTTCCACTTACACACCTGAATCACCATCACAAACTCGACCCTTTTTGGCTGACCTTAAGTAACTTACCAACCACCACTTTTCTCACACTTTCCTACACCATTGTGTGTGGAAGGGTTTCGTCTTTGGCCTTTATGAGAAAGGTCATCACACCATTATTTCATGTACCACGCGTAAATACAATGATCGTAGTGGAATCAGTTTTACCAAACTACCTGCCAAAAAACCCCATATTGAACTCATTGAAGACATTGATCCCTCTCTACCTTCTTCACCTACCTCACCTTCACTTCATCAACAGATTCAATGGATCTTGAATCTATCCCTCCTACCTTTTTTTCCATAAATACCATTTTCTTGGGGCCTCTGATCTATCACCTCGATGGCAAGGCTCCTTCCTATCTTCCTTTCTTGTATCCTGACATGATAGGGGATGAGACTCCTTCTATTAATGTCATTCAATGCCAGGATGATGAGTCCATACTCACCTACCTTGGTGTTGAAGACTCTTATATTCACCAGTCATTACCTTCTGAGATGCAAACAATGTTGAACGGATCGACTATCGAATTCAACATCCACACTCAGGATGATGCTTACATTCTCAAGATTGGCCAATCTTTGGATGCTGCTGAACGGGAAGCTCTCACTTCTTTTCTTAAAAATCATATCCATGCTTTCACTTGGTCCTATGTTGACATGCCTGGCATTGATCCCACTATCATGGTCCACAATATTGTAACCATTCCTGATGCCAAACCCATAAAACAAAAGTTGAGGAAAATGCACCCTCACATTTCTCTTCTTGTCAAAGAAGAACTTCAATGCCTTCTCTCTGTTTCCTTCATCTTACCCATCGATTACCCCCAATGGATTTCTAACATCGTCCCTTTCACTAAGGTGATAGGGGGACTTTGAATTTGCACCAATTTCTATGATCTTAACCTTGCATGCCCTAAAGATGATTTCCCTCTACCTGGTATTGACCAGTTGGTTGACCTTACCACTAGCCATGAGATGTTATCAATTATGGATGGTTTCTCGGGTTATAAAAAAATCTTTCTCACTCCAGAGAATCAACACAAAACCGCATTCATTACCACTTGGGGGACCTTCTTATATAAATTCATGCCTTTTGGCCTTAAAAACGCTGGCGCCATCTATCAGTAGGATATGACTTACATCTTCCATGATATCATGCATCATGTATTGGAAGATTACATGGATGATCTCTTAGCCAAATCTAAATGTCAGACTGATCATCTCACTATCCTTGAAACCATATTTGACTGCCTCATTAAATATTATGTCTGCCTTCAACCTAAAAAGTGCATCTTTGCGATTCTCTCAGGAAACCTCCTCGTATTTAGCATTTCCATACATGGTATAAAATTTAACCCTACTAAAGTCAAGGCCATTCTTGAAATGCCTCCACCAACTAGCCTTAAACAACTTCGTAGCCTACAAGGTAAATTGCAGTCCATTTGCCGATTTATTTCCCAACTTCTGACTATTGTCAACCCTTTCATCAACTCCTCAAAAAGCAAAAGTCTCTTTCAAGTGGGATGATGACTGCCACAAAGCTTTTGAGGCATTAAAACAATACCTTCTTCAACAACCCATGCTTGTCCCATATAAACATGACCAACCCTTCTACCTATACATCTTTGCTACCAATCACTCCTTAGGGGCTATGCTTGCTCATCGTGATGAACAACATAGCAAGCAGGTGGTTTATTATATAATCCGTACCCTTCTGGACTATGAAACCCAATACACTCACCCTGAAAACCTTTTCTTAGCCTTAGTGTTTATCGCCACCAAACTTCGTCATTACCTACTCAACCAAAAAACCTATGTTGTGACCAACACTGACCCCTTACACTTCATATATGCTAAACCTTACCAAAATCAATGTGCCGCATGTTGGCTCATGCTTCTTGCCAACCTATACCTCAAATTCATCCACAAAAAATCTATCAAAGGCCAGGCCATTGCTGACCAGCTCACTGATGCGCCTCGTCCTTGGAATCAATCTTCGAAATTTGATTTCCTTGACGAATCCATTTCTAACCTCTCTTTGGATGATGACCCTTACCAAATGACCTTATTTTTTTATGGTTCCAAATATCAGCGTGGGGGTGGTGCAGGCATTATCCTCATTCCTCTTGATGGCGAACCCATGCCTTTATCATTCAAACTCGACTTCTAATGTACTAACAATATCACCGAATATGAAGCACTCGTATTGGGTCTCATGACTACCTATGCCTTAGATATTAGATCTATTAATATCTTTGGTGATTTTCAACTGGTAGTAAATCAAGTCAATGGTGTTTATCAGTGGCATAATGAAATATTTCAAGAATACAAATGCTACGTCAGCATCATGTTGACTACCTTTGACCGCTGTAAAATTTAAACTGTTCTGCGATCCACCAATAAATTCATGGATACCATGGCCTGCCTTGCTTCCCAAATACCTACTTCACCTACCAATTCAGAAATCTTTGTTACCGTAAAACACATACCGAGACCTTCTTATAAATATTGTTATGTTAACCTCGTTCAAACTACCTCACTAAACACACAAGACCTTTGTTATAAGTAGTTGGCAGACTACCTTTCCCTTTCTATATTGCCTCCTGATCTCACACGTAATGGACAATGCACCTTTCTCGAAAAGGCCTCTCATTATGTCATCATGGGTGGCCTTCTCTATAAATGAGGCTTTGATGGTATTCTCTTACGATGCCTCACATGGTTCTGAAATCCTCTATACCATTAAAGAAGTTCACAATGGCATATGCGGAGGTCACTTTAGTGGCCTGGCTGTTACTAAATGCATTCTTCACTTAGGCTATTACTGGCTGACCCTCAATCATGATTGTTGTGACTACATTAAGCGTTGTGTAAAATGCCAAGAACATGCCAATCTTCACCACACACCTAGTCATGCCTTACAGGTCGCTTGTGACCTTTGGCCCTTCTCTCAATGGGGTTTGGATCTTGTCAGAGAGATCAATCCTCACTCTTCCCTAAGACATCAATGGATCATCACCGCTACCAAATATTACACCAAATGGGTTGAAGCCATACCCCTCATCTCTACTAAAGATGAGAAAATATGTGAGTTCATCAATCATCACATTATTTTTCTCTTCGGTGTTCCACATCGCCTTATCACTGATAATGGAAAATAATTCAAAAACAAAACTCTACAAAGCTTTGCAAAACTTTTGGTATCCAGCTTAGCTTCTCCTCACCATATTACCCACAAACTAATGGCCAAGCCAAATCCACCAACAAAACCCTGAACAAAATTCTCATGAAAGTGGTTAACGATACTGGGAAGGATTGGCATATGCACATTCCTTTTGCTCTTTGGGCATACCATACTAGTATTCGTACTTCCACTACTGCTACCCCATTTTCTCTGGTCTATGGTACCGAGGTTGTTTTTCCTCTCAAATTCTAGATCCCGTCTCTCTGTATCTCTCTTCAAGATATGCTTACTGATGATGACTTTCACCAAGACCGTTTAGCACAACTTGAGTTATTAGACGAACGTCATCTTCATGCCCTCGACCATCTTCAAGTCTACATAACATGCATTAAGCGTGCCTATGACAAACATGTCCATGAACACACTTTCAAGGTCAGTGACCTCATCCTCAAGGAAAATAAACATGTAACCAAAGTAGAAAAAAGAAAATGGGGAAAATTTTCTCCTAATTGGCTTGGACCATACATCGTGACCCATGACTATGGATCAGGTGCTTATCACTTGTCTTCACTTGATGGTAAGCCTAAACCTGAGCCCCTCAATGCCTTACATCTTCAACCATTCTACTATTGAATTCTATTCCTACATCACTATTTGTCTAGTTCATGCTTGTCCCTTGAGTGTCCATTTACCTTTTTCCACACCTCATCTCCAACAACTAAACAAGGATCATGTGATTACCTGTCACCCTTTTACCTTTTCGTAAATATGTGCACCACAACACATGGCATGATTCTCATGGATAATTTTCATCTTATTTTAGATGAGATCTTATGGTCATTCACCCTTGCTTTCTCAACAAGAACCACATGCTTCGTTATAGTCTCGTCCATGACTTAAAACCCAAAAAAGAAAATGAATCCCTCAGAAGGACATCTTCCAATATAAGGGATCAACTCCTTGAGTCAAACTTCTAATATAAAAGATGAATCCCTCAAAAGGACATCTTCCGCCTTCAATTTTTGCTATAAGTAGACTGCTCCCTCGTAGGATAGCTATAAAAAGCTCACAAATTTCTACATAGTTTTTCCAAAAAGAAGACTATTTTCTCAAAAATCAAAATTCAGAAGCTTCTCACATCGATCATCTTTGCGAAGACCTCAAGGAGACATATATTCATCCCATATAGACTTCCCACATCGATCAGTCTATCTCAAAAGTAAAAAAGAAAAAGAAAAAGAAAAACAAGCTTTTTCGTCATGGACTTGCCTATTGTGATCTTGGCTCTATTGCCCAAGGCATTTTACCTCCCATTTTATGACCCACTTACCTTCACCTCCTTACCCGTCATCTTTCACCTCATACTGCCTCAAGGGACCTACTAAACCTATAACATTTGGTGATTATGTGACTATTCTTCACCTTTAGAGTCATCAATCATGTAATGTCTTTAGGGTCTTACGTTCACTAGCCTATCTGTAGATGTGTTTCATACGTTTTGATCCTTGCCAATCAGGTGGCTTTCTTGCCCCCTCTTATCTTTTCTCTTCTTCATTACCTTTTGATCTTCCTATATAGGACTAGAATCTTGACACCTACCTTATGGAGTTTTCTTCTCACACCTCAATCAACCTCAAATCACCTTTACCTATCTATCTATATTCCACCTAACCTAATCAACCTTGACCTAATTATACTCATGGCCTAGAATCAACATTACCTATTGACCTAAAATCACCCATACCTATCTACCTATATTCCACCTAACCTAATCGACCTGGACCTAGAATCCCCACTACCTATCGACCTAAAATCACCTTTACCTATCTACCTATCCTCCACCCAACCTAATCAACCTTGACCTAATCATACCCATGGCTTGGAATCAACACTACCTATTGACCTAAAATCACCAATACCTATTTACCTATATTCGACCTAACCTAATCAACCTTGACCTAATCATACCTATGACCTCGAATCCAACCTCACTATCAACCTACCTACTTATTTTGATATATTTTCATATTATTTTCTAGCTTATGGGAGAACTAAAGCGGTTTGAGGTCCCTTTTCACCATCTCGGACAAAATAGGAATCATTCACAGGGCATCAAAATACTTTAAATCAGCCACCATTACCCTAAAACATTTAACCTTGACTCAATCCATGCCTAAACAAACCTCGAACTCAATCCATGCCTACCCAAAATTTGACTCAATCCATGCCTATGACCTAACTCAATCATGCATACATATGTAACCCGAACCATCGCCTAAACCAACCTGGACTCAATCCATGCCTAAACCAAACCGTTTGTTACTCAATCCATGCCCAAACCAACCTAACTCAGCCATACCTAAACTAACCTAACTCAATCCATGCCTAAACTGGCCTGACTCAACCATGCCTAAACCACCCTGACTCATCCATGCCTAAACTCACCTGATTTGATCCATGCCTAAACTGACAATGACTCGATCCATGCCTAAAACATGACTCTATCATGTCCTAACTCATCTATTTTCCATCCATATCATAATAAAGTAAAATCTCATACACATCACAACATACATCACCTAAATATAATCTATCTCCTCATATATACATGCGTATATCAATACAATGTACACCTGGATCACATAAATTTGTATCTCCAAAATCTTCATCATTAGCGCACAGGGCCAATACTATGCTACACAAATATACAAAACCTCTCATACATCCTCATTATCTTTGGCACGCAGGTCGGTCTCATGTATGATCAAAAATACAACTATCTCTCAGCACGCAAGCCAGTAATATATCACAAAAATGACTATCATACATCAAATATTAAATGCCTCATATCAGACATCTCAAGTGAATATCCTCCATCTCTGTATCGCCTGTACCCTCTGCCTCCTCAACCCCTGTACTGGCGACCTGCTATCATGCTCCCCACCCATCATCAGGTGGTGGCTGAGTCCCTTCTGGTGCCTCACCTAGAGCTAGTCTCTACGTGCACTGGTGGCCTCTCCACTGATCCGGCCTTCCATGAGCTCGATCGCCCCCTGTGCTCTCTACACTATGAGTGCGGGATCTAGTCCTCTCACTCAGAGGCTTATTATGCCCTGATACTCTCCATAGGATAGGCACAGTCTATCTTGTCCGCTAGTAAGTTGATCCTAGTAGTACTCTAGCCTCACCTAGGGTGTCCCATGAACCATAGATATAGGCACAGTCTATGGTGGTCCCATAGGTCCTGCGACCCACATAGGTACCTATCTAATGGGACCCTATCCCTGAACCTACGCTAAGCCTTGTGCTACTACCAGAGCCTAAGTAATCCATGGAGACTGTGTCTGTGCCTGTGCTACTGTCAGCTGGCCCTGTAGACTCATCACCTACCCTTGCACTGTGGCTAACTGGCCCTGTAAAGCCTGCACCTATTCCTGTAAAGCAGCGCTCTCTTCTCCATCTCCACCTACCTCCTCTCCATATCCATCTCTCCGTTCCTCCACCTGCGCAAGTACCTTTCCCTGACCTACCTGAGCCTGCAACATAGCTATCTGGGCCTGTATTATGGAAACTTGTGCCTCTGAACCTATAAGCTGCCCCTACATGATCCCAAGCTATGTCATGAACGTAGCCACTACCCCTTTAGGGCATCTCTCTAAACTGTGATGGTGGTTAAGTTTGGCTGCCCTAGCCTTAGTGGTATGGCTCTTAACTGTGCTGCACACCACTGCTTCTACCCATTTGCAACCCCAACATCATCAATCTATACATCTACTAGTTGTTCTTCCTGTCCATTCAGCACTATGGGTCATGGTGGAGACATAGGTCTCTCCACATCATCCCTCTGATACTGAGGGAATGGAGGTGGTATACCCTGGACCAATCCAAACTGGCATTTAACCCTCTCTATGGGTATCCTCTCATGCTCTCCCACTCTCCTCCCCTCTACCCACAGATGTATCTATAGCCCAGCTAGCTCCATGACCATCTGTCTGTATGAGGGGAAGCCCACATACGACCTCTAAAAAATGTCCACCCTGGACAATCCCTCTAACAGCCTCCTGTAATATGCTACATCATGTGTAGCTATGCCACCTCAGGCCTCTCCCATCGTCAAAATATTGAAATGAACAAGAATTCCTATAACCTGACTCAATCCATGCCTATCACCTGACTTGATCCATGCCTAAACCGACATGACTCGATCCATGCCTAAGGCTTGACTCTATCATGTCTAACTCATCTATTTTCCATCCATATCATAATAAAGTAAAATTCATACACATCACAACAGCATCACCTGAATATCATCTATCTCCTCATATATACATGTGTGTATCAATACAATGTACACTTGTATCACATAAATGTGTATCTCCAAAATATTCATCATTGGCTCACATGACGGTACTATGTACACAAAACAAATAAAAAATCTCTTCGACATGCAGGCCGGTCTCATATATGATACATGTAAAAATGACTCGGCACGTAGGCCAGTCCACAGTGGGTCAATCATTTCCCCATCTAATGTCCAGGAAGGCTATCTGTGCTTGTGTCTCTCCCAACCCCTCTGCTGCACCTGTCTCATGCTCGAAACCTATCTAACCTCCTAGTGATGGCCCCTCAACTGGAGCTAGCCTCTACACACTAGTGGCATCACCACGACCCTTTCCATGGGCTCGCCAACCCTCTGTACTCTCCACACTATGAGTGCGGGATCTGGTCCTCTCACTAGAGGCTTGTTGTGCTCTGTACTCAGCATAGGAGGGCACATCTAGCCAGGCAACTAACAAGTGATCCTAGTAATACTATGCCTCTCCTAGGGAATCTCTGAACCATGCTATGGGTACTGTATGTGGAGGTGCCATTGGTCCTGCTACTCACATAGGTACTTGTATAATGGGACCCTGTCCCTGAACCTGCGCTAAGCCCTGTGCTACTACCAGAGCCTTAGTAATCCATGGAGTCTGTGTCTGTGCTTGTGCTGCTGTCAGCTGGCCCTGTAGACTCGTCACCTACCCTTGCACTATGGCCAACTGGCCCTAGAGAAAGATTGCACCTAATCCTGTAAAGCAGCGATCTCTCCTCCATCTCCACCTACCTCCTCTCCATATCCATCTCTCCCTTCCTCCACCTGCGCAGGTACCTTTCCCTGACCTACCTAAGCCTACAACATAGCTATTTGGACCTGTATTATGGAAACTTATGCCTTTGAACCTGTAATCTGCCCCTACACGATCCCAAGCTATGTCATGAACGTAGCCACTACCCCTTTAGGGCATCTCTCTAAACTGTGATGGTGGCTAAGTTTGGCTGCCTTGGCCTCAGTGGTAACCTAATCGACCTTGACTTAGAATCCCCACTACCTATTGACCTAAAATCACCTTTACCTATCTACCTATCCTCCACCCAACCTAATCAACCTTGACTTAATCATACCCATGGCCTGGAATCAACACTACCTATCGACCTAAAATCACCCATACCTATTTACCTATATTCGACCTAACCTAATCAACATTGACCTAATCATACCTATGACCTCGAATCCAACCTCACTATCAACCTACCTACTTATTTTGAAATCTTTTCATATTATTTTCTAGCTTATGGGAGAACTACATTGGATTGAGGTCCCTTTTCACCGGGACAATGTAGGAAGCACTTCCAGGGCATGGGGCCCTGGAAGGTTAGCTCAGCCACTCTTTACCCTAACCATTTCCCCCACCTTTACCTAATTTCTTGTTCATATCAAAAACCTTGAAATCTAAAACATATACCACATAAATTTTACCACTTATATATTATTTCACATTTTCATACATAACCAACATTTTCCACATTTTACGCCATCTCATGCCTTTATATTGCCATTTTTTATCAAAATATTGGAATGAACAACCATTCCTATAACCTGACTCAATCCATGCCTAAACCAACCTGACTCAATCCATGCCTATCACCTGACTTGATCCATGCCTAAACTGACATGACTCGATCCATGCCTAAGGCCTGACTCTATCATGTCTAACTCATCTATTTTCCATCCATATCATAATAAAGTAAAATTCATACACATCAAAACAACATCACCTGAATATCATCTATCTCCTCATATATACATGTGTGTATCAATACAATGTACACCTGTATCACATAAATGTGTATCTCCAAAATATTCATCATTGGCTCACAGGATGGTACTATGTACACAAAATAAATACAAAATCTCTTCAGCACGCAGGCCGGTCTCATATATGATACATGTAAAAATGACTCAGCATGCAGGCCAGTCCACAGTGGGTCAATCATTTCCCATCTAATGTCAGGGAAGGCTCTCTATGCTTATGTTTCTCCCAACCCCTCTGCTACACCTGTCTCGTGCTCGGAACCTATCTCACCTCCTAGTGATGGCCCCTCACCTAGGGCTGGCATCTACACACTGGTATGCATCACCACAACCCTTTCCATGGGCTTGCCAACACACCTCTGTACATCTCTCCACACTATGAGTGCTAATGATCTGGTCCTCTCAGAAGAGGCTTGTATGTGCTCTGTACTCAGCATAGGAGGGCACATCTAGCCAGGCAACTAACAAGTGATCCTGGTAATACTATGCCTCTCCTAGGGAATCTCTGAACCATGTTGTGGGAACTGTTTGTGGAGGTGCCATTGGTCTTGCTAGTCACATAGGTACCTGTATAATGGGACCCTGTCCTTGAACCTACGCTAAGCCCTGTGCTACTACCAGAGCCTGAGTAATCCATGGAGTCTGTGTCTGTGCCTTTGCTGCTGTCAGCTGGCCCTGTAGACTCGTCACCTACCCTTACACTATGGCCAACTGGCCCTGTAAAGCCTGCACCTACACCTGTAAAGCAACGATCTCTCCTCCATCTCCACCTACCTCCTCCCCATATCCATCTCTCCCTTCCTTCACCTACGCAGGTACCTTTCCCTGACCTACCTAAGCCTGCAACATAGCTATCTGGGCCTGTATTATGGAAACTTGTGCCTCTGAACCTGTAAGCTGGCCCTACACGATCCCAAGCTATGTCATGAACGTAGCCACTACCCCTTTAGGGCATCTCTCTAAACTATGATGGTGGCTAAGTTTGGCTGCCCTGGCCTTAGTGGTATGGCTCTCAACTGTGCTGCCCACCACTGCTTGTACCCATTTGCAACCCCAACATCATCAATCTATACATCTACTAGTTTTTCTTCCTGTCCAGTCAGCACTATGGGTCATGGTGGAGACATAGGTCTCTCCACATCATCCCTCTGATACTGAGGGAATGGAGGTGGTATACCCTGGACCAATCCAAACTGGTGTTTAACCTACTCTATCGGTATCTGTACGCCGGAAAAGCGACAAGCGAGCATGGGAATCTACAAGTAACTCTTCCGCGTACCCAACCTCCCGAGGTCGTGCCGAGACAGTTGGTGGGGATGGAATATAGGTAGTATACGGATAGACTAGTTAGGCAATCTAATGTCTTCAACACGCACTAATGGAATTTATGAATCTAAGGCAAAGAAGGCCCTTCTAATTTAGACCGGTGTGATAGATCGGTCAGCAAGGATGACTGCTCGAAGGCTCCAATCAATATCGAGCTCTGGCGTGATTCGATCTATGGGTTTCAGAATACGTGGAAAATGACCTGGGATTGTTTCGTGTATATCTCCTGATAAGGTCATATAGTGGATGATGAATATAATTGACTCTATGGATGATTTTCTGGCCTAGTCCAGAATTCCCTAGCTTCGTTAGCTGTTGTATCCAGCAAGGACAGTTGTTCAATGATAATAGGTGGAAGCGGAGTAGACTGGAATACCAGTGTGTGTAGGCCAGTGTCTATGTCTAATTTTCTTATGGATTCGTTAGGTTGTGGGATTTGTGGGTCACAACCGTAGACTCGTGGTTGTTGTGGACCAGCTATGGTCATGCGTGGAATCAAGTCCTGATCCCTAGTACCCAATAATCATACGCTTTTTCAGCCTCTATGTTGAGAATCAATAGCTATGTGATATTCTCGGAATACCTCACAGGTGTTCTTGCAACTTGGATTCTTAGGCTGGTATCTATGTCTGTGTGGGTGTCTCTTGCATCTAGTTGTGGGGCAGATCTATGGATAAACGAGCCAACAGTGTGCAGGGCATAGCCCCTCTTTGAGTCAGCAAAGTGAAACTGGTTTATTGCTATTCTACCAGCAGGAATCTATGCAAGTCTCACAGATTCTGCCTTCGGGGGTTTGGGATCTCATCCCAGTAGGTTTATTTCCGGCTGCGAAGAGAAAGGAATGAAAGAGAGGAGGAAGAAGGAACAGGTCCGAAGGGAGAAAAGAAATGAATTCCAAAGCAGAAAGGTCAGAAGATTTATGTTTTTGGGTTGGTAGTAAACAGAGCCAAACCTACTTGCATAAATAAACAAAGCAATACTGATGATAAATAAATGACAATAAAATAGAAGCAGATCCAACAGAATAAATACACAGATCTAACATAAGAAAGATCTAATGTATATAACACAGGTATTCAGCACAAAGTCCAAATATTGTATTACTAATTTGTTCTGTTACAAAAAGCTCAAAGTCTTTTCTCCTTACTCCTATTTCTCATCTGAAAGATATTCATCCATCCATCAACACAACAAGTGTTGGGGTATTTATAGAAGAAGAGGAGAAAAGAAGGCAAAAAGGAGCCAACAACTATTTACAAAGATATTTACAAAATATCTAAAAGTCATGTTGACTTTTTACAACTTGATGGATGACATCATCCCATGATGCAACATGGATGATGTCATCATTTGCATCAACATACTTCAGACATTCCAACAAGAAAGTCGGAGAAGAGAGAGAAGAAGAAGAAGAAGAAGAGGAGGAGCAGCTACTCGTCGTCATCATCCTGCGGCCGAAAGGGAGTAGCCTGCTTTTGATGCTGCTCAGGTGATGAGATATGGAACTGAGCGCGGTATTCCAAAAACTTGTTAATCATTGGCCCAAATTGATCCTGAGAAGGATCCTTGTGCAGTTCGCTGATTGCCTCACAAGTCTCCCGCTCATCTATGAGCTTCTCTGGGAGTTTGGAATAATCTTTTTCCGCCTCAATGAGGAACCCGATGAAGTCCCTACAGGCCAGCAGGTTGTTGATAGATTCAGTGTCAAATGTGACCTCTGGCCCTGTTCCTTGAGAAGCGATCTCCTTGAAGATCCGGATGGTTTCATCAGCTGACCTTAAGATAAAGGAAGGAGTGAGCAACCCTGGAGACATGTTGAGAACAATTCGCTCCATTTGATGCATTGCATCCAGGGCTGCTTCCTTTACCTTGTCGATTTTTTCCAGAATAAATTCAAGCTGATCCACCCGGTAGTCCAGAGTGGACATGGTTTTGTTGAGGGCCCTTGGATGGCCGAAGACACCGAACTTGATCAGATCTTCGACTGAACAGTCGAACATCTGTTGAAAGGTCTCGTGTTGGAGTCTAGCATGATCTAGCTCTTCTGATATGGGCCCCGCTAATGCTTGGAGCTCTTTGTTCGTCTTTCCGATGCTCAGATACAAATTGACAAACTCGGTGATCACTCTTTCACTGTCCTTGAGGATCTGGCTCCTCCAAGCAGAAACGGCCATACCTTGCTCGCCAATCTTTGCATATTCGTTGATTTTCTCCTGGCTGAGAAGCTCAGAAGTTTCGGCGGCAGTTGTGGGAGGCGCACTACCCATCTTCTGTAAGGCTTGGAGCAGATATTTGTTTTGCTCTTTTAGTAGCCTTTTCTCTTCTTTTGTTTCTTGAAGCTTTTGACAGAGGGCGTCGACCGCGGAAAGAGCTTCCCCCTGGAGACTTTCAGAAGATGTCCCCATTGTGACTTGGGTCACGGTAAAATCTGTCGGAGACAGATCCTTTTTCTCTTTGAGGGGATCGGGGTATGCAATTTCCATGATTCTCTCACCTGCAGCACTTTTAGAGAAGCGTGCAACAGGCTTCAGCTTCTTTGCCCCTTTGGTTGGGATCACTGAAAAGTCCATCGGAGCGATGGGAACTTTCCTCTTTTGCTGGCTCAGCTGCTGAGAGATCCAGGCTGGTCCTATGGAAGAAGGACCAGAAACAGAGGAGGGGACAGCTGCAGTAGAAGAGGGGAAAAACGTGGAGACACGCGGAGGCGGCATTGAGAGAATAGCCGAAGAAGTGTCCACGGGAGGAAGGGAAACTGCAGCTGCGGAAGACATAGGAAGGGAAGGGAGCTCGGAGATGAGGGAAGAAATGGAGGAGGAAAGATCAGTGAGGGAAGAGAAGATAGACGAAGAAGCAGGGGAAAGAGTAGAAGAAGGGGCGGAGGACACGACCAAAGGGATGGTCGCTTGAGTCACTCGAGGAGGGGAAGGAAGAGAAGAAGAAGGGATAGAAGGGACCTCTGTTGTGGTAGCAATGCCGACATCCTGAGTGGATGGGCCAATTGGACTATCCCCTGCTGCTTCTTTCTCTGGCGAATCCAGAGTTATTACCTGTTCTGGCGCTGTGGAAAGAGGACTCTCGGGGGCTTCTTCCTGAATGGTGCTGGATTCACCTTCTACACCTTTGCCTTTAAGCTGCTTTTTGGACCGTGAAGGTGCGTTGCCCAATGGGGAGGTTGTGAAATCTACCCCGAGGTAGATTAGGCCGTTCATCCGGCACCAGTGCTCTGTCCTACGCAGAGTTTCCTTGACCCTCTCCTCAATTGTCTGAGGAGCCTTAGTTCTATCAATGGCCGGAAAGGGCCAATCGTCCCCATCTGTATCATTATATACCTTGTCCACTTCATCTTCTGTTGTTTGGTAGCCTTTGGGGACAATGGCTACCCCATACTGGATAATTTCTGCCAATGCTAGGCGAGAATGATCCTTTCTTCTGAGCTCTACCTCATGGAGGACGTCAATATAAATATCCTCGATCTGAGGAACGTGGATTGGATCAAGCTTTGCTCTTGGCAGGCAGCCCCTTGGGTCGAAGGTGGGCCTGGCTGGGAAGTCATGCTTCAAATTGAGTAACTCCAGCTCTGCAAACATTTCCTTCGCCTTGTGGTGGGTAGAGCATGTGTATCGGCCCACTGTGAGGGGGAAAGGAGTTCCACCCTTCTTCCTTTTCAGGCATTTTTCGTGGTATGTGATTAGCTGCCTTGACAGTTCCAGCAGAATCAGCTTAGGCCCAGCATACCTTGGTAGCCTGGTTGGCTCTCCCAAAAAGTTGGCAGCCCTCAGATAGGTGAATGTAGGAAATTGGGTGAACAGGGCTCCCCATTTCTCCGTGGCTGCCACTATGTTTTTGGTCGTACGACCATGAGTCAGATTTGGCCTCAATAGGCAGATGATGTGATAAAAGAATGCATCGTTGATTTTGGCGAATTGGGCGATGCTATTCTCCAGCTTCAACTCTGGATAATACTCATATATTTTGACCTGAGGCCAAACTCCACTTCGTGCTAGGCCTGGATAATCCCTCTCTGATGCTGCAGCGTAGACCACGTAGGAGTTCATATGGAATACTCCCGTTGTGCTGAACTGTTGTAGCTGCTCGGAAATGGTGCTGCTTATAATTTCCCCCCAGCAAAAGCGTTGCTCAGGCACATTCTTATTCATTGTTTCCAAGTAGCGCAGCATCCATTTATGGAAGTAATGGGCGTCAGAAAGCCCGAAGACCCTGCTCAGGAAGGTAATGGTATCGCTGAGCTCTTCTGAGAAGTCACTGCGGTGGATGATTTGGGGCCACCGGGTTACCACCTTCTTGTTCTTCAAGTAGACTTCGTTCATTAGTTGCATGCATTGGTCTTCATTGTCTTCCCAGGCCTTGATGCACTCTGCTTGGCTGACGGCCACGAAGTGCCGGTGGTGAGGGATGCCAAGTATCATCTCAAAATGACGGGCAGTGAGGTTAATGACTACCTCGCCCTTACTGTTTTCGACACATCTGGTGTCTTTGTTGTAAGACTGAGCAACCACCATTATAAATTCATTGTTGACTGTGCTGACGGGGATTCCTCCGGCGAAGTGCAGGGCACTGCCTATCAATTTGTCCATCCATGGACTCCTTGTAACTTTCTGAGTTCTGGCCCAGAATTCCTCCATGTCGACATGCCCCAATTCTGAGTCTCTGACATCCATGCTGCATTCGGCCTGTGACTCGGGCATTCTGACCCTTTGATATTTATACTTCATCTCTTCCTCAGTAAGCTTAGCCTTCCCTTTTGATTTGGTGGGTCTCTTGCTGGATGTAGACATATGTTCTTCTAAGATTATCTGCTGATCTGCATGAAGAAGAAGCGAGACCCAATCCGAAAAAGTTGAATTAGCCATTTGATCTTCCATTGGAATGTTAGCAGAAGAAAGAGTTAGAGATTTTTAGGCTCAGGGCGCAGGAAAAATGCAGCTTACAGGGCTAAATAGGCAGGGCGCACGGGAAAGGGCTGTTGCAAAGGTTAAACTGGCGCCAAAGGCGCATGGCGCATGCATACTGCAGAGTGCATTTTAGTAAAGGGCGCATGAGAAAATCGTGTTGCATGGAGACAGGATGCGCCAAAGGCGCATGGACCTTGCATGTTACATTGGGATTTGGTGCGCCCTTTGGCGCATGGGAAAAGCGTGTAACAGGGACTTTTCGTGCGCCAAAGGAAATATGGCGCGGCGCACGGAGGGTTTGCACAACACGAATGTTATTGAAAGGAGAGATGCGCCTGCGCTTTTATGACTATACTTGGCGCAGATAAGGCTTGTGTTGCATAGATGCTGGGCGCCCCAAGGGTGCATGGAAAGGCGATGCAGCACTGGAAAGATGGTGCGCCAAAGGGCGCAAGTTTAGCTTGTGCAGCATGTGGAAGAGGCGCGCCTTGAGGGCGTATGAAAACTTGATGCAACAAGCATGATGGGTGCGCCATTGGCGCGGGTTCTAGTTATGCTGCAGGGGGGACAGATGCGCCATGGGGGCGCAACTGTTTATAATGTTGCACGACGCGCTGGTGCGCCTAAGGGAAAAACAGTGTTTTTTCATATGGCTCAACCCTTCTTTCTTTTTTTCTAAGGCTGCCTTGGGATATTCAATGGTTCAAGCCAAAGGGGTTTCAGACCAAGCTTTCAAACTAACACCCTCTACCAGCAGATCTGGAAAGAGGGATGGGAGGAAACAAATAAGGAAAGACGGCACAGGGGAGGGCTAGCTCAACATTTGATATTTTAATACTGCTAAACCACAACCAGACCACAAGCACACCAAGAAACAAGAACGCAAAACACACAAGAGGGAGAAGAACTCTTACCTGGATAAATAACAAAAGCTCGAGAACGGGTCCACAACACGTTGAAAACGACGAGGCAGGGGCTGACAGGCTCAGAAAAATCACGTGCTCAGCGAAAAGTGAAAATGACATTTGGGCGCGCAAACACATATATATAGGTTAGCTGAACATTAATGCGCCACCCACTTTTTGAAAAGCGCATGAAAACTGCTGTCGACAGGAAAAAGCGTGCGCCCTTTGGCGCACCAAAACGCCTGCCAACATGAAATAAAGCGCGCCTTTGGCGCACCAAACGCTATGTCGACAGGAAATTATGTGCGCCTTTTGGCGCACCAAAGCATTGTGTTGCAATAAGATTATGTGCGCCCTTTGGCGCACCAAAAAGTGGCGCAACAAACGTTGTGCCAACACAATGGCGCATGCGTCTTGGCGCACGCAGGGAAGGCTCAACACACTTTGGCGCACCGAAAGTCGTGTTAACACTGAAAATCACGCGCCAAAGGTTTTAAAGGGGGCGCACCAAAAGTTGGTGTTACATAGCAATTTCATGCGCCCAGCCAAAAAAGGCTCAAAAGACTAAGTTCGAAAAACCAGATTTCCCGGGAAGGGATTTTACAACGTTTCGAACGCAAGGGATCCCTAACGAGGGATCGGGACAAAATTTCGGTATGGTTATCGGTAAAATTGCCCTTGTCAATTTTACGGGATAACAGCTGGCTCTTTCTGGGGACTATCCCTGAGTAAACTCGGGGGTAGAGAATCCCAGTTCTCATGTGCCTATCCATTGGGTAACAGAGTCAAAAACAAGGGCGACCGGAGGGGGAGCAAAAGAAACACAACAAACCAAAAGCAAACACACGACGGAAGCAAACACACAACAAAAAGCAAACTGTACAAAGAAGAGAGCAAGCTCTACTTCCTGAAGATCTTCAGATGCTGCCCGCTATAAGGAAGCGGGAGTTCGGTTCCATCCAGATATGAGAGATAGAAACTATTCTCTCCGTTGAGCTGCTTGATCTTGAAGGGCCCTCTCCACAGGGAATCAAACTTTCCATGCATGCCCTTTGGTTCTCTTCGCTTGTCCCACAAAAGGACGAGATCTCCCACTTGAAAATCCCTTTGCTTGGCTTTCTTATCAAAAAGCCTCTTAACTTGATTCTGATGTTCAGTGATCCTATCGACCACCCTCACTCTCTTTTCTTCAAGTTCTGCCAGATACATGATTCTCTTTTCAAGAGAACTTTGGAAAGTTTCATCTTCAATGGCTCGTGCCAAGCGCAGAGCAGGAAGTTCCGCAGAAATGGGAAGCTCGGCATCAGTGCCATATAACACTTGAAAAGGTGACATGCCGAGAGATCTCTTGGGAGTAATACGATCGGCCCACAAAGCGTCGTACAAAGACTTGTGCCACATTCGCTGATTCTCATCTACTAACTTCCGTATGATGGTCACCAAGTTCTTGTTACTGGATTCCGCCTGACCATTTCCCTGAGGATAATAGTCTGAGGCGTGAGCCAAAGTTATACCATATTCATAGCAAAAACTAATAACCTCTCGTGAGGAGAAGTTAGAAGCATTATCAGCAACGATTTTGTTTGGAACGCCGAACCTGACAATGATATTTTCTTTAATGAAATTGCAAACCACCTCAGAAGTGGCATGCTTGACAGGTATGGCTTCCACCCACTTGGTAAAGTAATCCGTTGCTGTAAGGACATAGCTATGTCCGGCACTCGATTGAGGATTGAGTGCGCCAATAAAATCAATTCCCCATTGCCTGAATGGTTCATTGATAATGACCGGCCTTAGGGGAAAGGCAGCCAACTTGGGCTTGCCGACGAATTGTTGGCAGGGTTCACATTTCGCCACCCAGGTGGCTGTATCTTGGAAGAGCGTCGGCCAATAGTACCTGGCTCGAATGATCTTGTGTGCAGTTACGGAGGAAGAGAAATGCCCTCCACAAGCTGAATTGTGAAAACTTTCCAGTAGTTTTACTTGCTGGGGTTTGTCAACACATCGCAAAAAGATGCCATCTATCCCACGTTTATATAAGCCGTCATCCCAGATGACATATTTAGCCGCTCTGAGCTTTATAGTGCGCTTCTCCTTTGCAGTTAGGTGCATCGGCATTCGCCGTAGGTAAGGAAGAAAGCGATGTCGGAGTACCACTCATCACTAGTTGCAACAAATAGAACCAGAGGCAGAGAATCAGGCTCTTCCTGCCGGTCCTGTGTTTCATCGGTGTAGTCACCCCTTTCATCAGGGTTTTCTGAATCTTTGTTTTCAGCCATTAGCTGACACAGGCCCTTGCCCCTTACCAGCTTGGTTGGTTTAATATCCAGGTCATACTCCTGGACCTTTGCGATCCAATTTCCTCGCAAGCTTCCTAACTCCTGCTGAGTTAGAATTGATTTCACCGCCGTGTCTGGGACCAGCACCACCGTATGCGAGTTTAGAATGTAATACCTGAAATTCTTCACTGCTTTGACAACGGCAAAGGCATGCTTTTCCAGTTGAGTCATTTTTAGTTCGTGAGGGTTGAGGGGAGAACTCATGAACGCGATTGGAGATTCAACATCCTCCGAGTTCTTTTGCATTAAGATTGCGGACACAGTATGCTCAGATGCGTAACTATACATGATGAAGTCCTTGGAGAAATCTGGACATACCAGGACTGGTGCATGAGCAACGGAAGCTTTTATTTCTTCAAATGACCTTTTCCCCTCTTCACTCCATCTGAAAGTTGGTGACCCCTTCATCATGTTCAATATGTGACGGGTCTTCTCAGCAAAGTCAGGAACAAAACGCCTGAGAAAGTTCACCTTTCCAAAGAAAGAATGAACACCAGTCTTGCTTGTAGGCAGAGTAAGGCTTTGAATAGCCTTAACTCTTTCGGCATCTATCTTTGTTCCTTCTTTGCTAACCACATGGCCTAGCAACTTCCCTTCCGTGACTCCAAAAACAGACTTTTTTGGGTTTAGGGAAATCCCATGTTCTCGGCACCTGGCCAACACTTGCTCCAAATGATCACAATGATCATTTCATTGTTTAGAGAACACGGTTAAGTCATCTAAATAAACCACAATGACTTTCCCCATCATACCTTTGAATGCAAAGTCCATGGCCCGCTGAAAAGTGGCACCAGCATTAGTTAGGCCGAAAGGCATCTTGCTGTAGGCAAATGTACCCCAGGGAGTAGTGAATGCTGTTTTAAACTGATCTTCAGGTGAAACTTCAATCTGATTGTAACCTGAAAAACCGTCAAGCATGGACAGCATCTCTGATCCAGTTACTGCTTGCAGAACTTGATCCATTATCGGAAGAGGGTAGTTGTCTTTCAGCGAAGCTTGATTCAAATTTCGAAAGTCTACGCATATGCGTATCTCGCCGTTTTTCTTGCGTACTGGCACAATATTTGCTACCCAAGTGCTGTGATGGATAGGGAAGATGATTCTTGCGTCCAGCATCTTCTGAATTTCGGCCTGGATGGTACCCGAAATCTTGGGATTATAGTGCCTCTGCTTCTGGCGGAAGGCTTTGACATCGTCTTTCAACGGAATATCATGCTGAACGTCCTTTGGCTTGAAGGACTTTAAATCGGCATAGGACCATGCCAATACATCCATATATTTTTTCAGCAACTTGACAAATTTTCGCTTCTCTTCAGGCGTGCAACATTTGCCAATGTTCACGAATTGCGGGTGTTCTATCGAACCTATATTGACCGGTTCGGTTTCTGGGGACGAGCTAGGGTCGTCCCGCTTCTTCTTTTTTACAAAACGGTCATGCCTGTCGAACAGGCGTTCCAGAGAAACCAGGCCCTTTGGAATTTTATTTCCCTTGAGCTGACATATGCCATCGTTCCCTTCAGATTCATTGCCTTGATCGGTGACTGACTCACGGCAAGTGGAAGTAGACCCTTCAAAGTGCAATTCTTTAAAATTTTCTGCCTTCTCCAGAAAAGCAATGAGTTGATTATCGTCGTTGAACACCTGCTAATGCTGAGAATTGTCTGGTACGCTCGGGCGGAAAACCACCTCAATGGTGTACTTGTTCATTTTCAAACCTGGGTGTGGGAGCATGAGAGATGCTGAAACAGCCAATGAATCAGCCATGTCATTTTGGGCTCTTGGAATAGATTCAATTGAAAAGGCATCAAACTCTTCAATGCTGTCCCATACCGCATTACGGTAATGTCTGAGCCTTTCATTCTTCACTTGGTAAATCCTTTTGACCTGATTTACAACTAGCTCAGCATCACCTTGCACTTTTAGATTTTTAATTCCTCTTTCTTTTGCGGCTTGCATACCGAGTAAGAGAGATTCATACTCAGCAGTATTGTTAGTGTTGAAAAACTGCAATTTGAAAGAGAGAGGAATGACTTCTTCCTCAGGAGATATCAGCACGGCCCCAGCGCCACATCCACTAGTTGCACAGCTGCCATCGAATTGCAATGTCCAGATTTTATTAAGATCTCCTTCTTGAACGAGGACACCCGTTTTATCCGTCTCGGTAGATAAGAAGTAATTCCCCATCCCTGATGATTCAAAAAGGATTTGAGCTTTGGGGTCTTCAGAGCTAGTGACCAAGTACTTCTTTTGGGATTCCGGCTCCAAAGTTTGCATTACGCCTTTGACTGGAATTCTAGCTTTAGACCAGTCCATATGAATTTCTCCACCAACTTCGCTGCAAAAACTTCTTCCCAGCAAAATTCCATAGGCTACCGGAATGTCAGCAACGAGGACTGTCATTTTTACTCTTTTATCTGGGAAGGCCGCAAATGCAAATTGCGCGTCTTTGATTTGGCCAACCAACGGAACTTGCTTAGTTTCCAATGAATAACATCTGCCGAAAGGCTTGGTAAGAGTGAGGCCCAAAGCATGGGTGACTTTTGCCGGCATGACGTTATCAGAAGCCCCGGAATCAATTATGCAATTACTCAGCTTGTGTCCATTGATTAGGAGAGAGAGATAGAAAGGCTCTATCTTGCCTGACGCAGATGTTGAAGCAACATTTATATGGGATTCAGGGGGAGTGGAAAGGATTCCTTTTGGGGAAACCTGATTAGATATAACAGCTTGACTTTGGATATACTTAGTCAATCTTACAAGCTGTTCGGGGTTTGACTGAAGGTACTCAGCTTCAGACATTTGGATCTTGGTCTTTTTTGCATGATCTATAATATCAAACGCGGCCAAGGGTTGCGTTGGTAAAGGAATGAGTCCCTCACCTCGCGATGATGGAATAGGATTGGTGGTCTTAGTAGGAATGTGAGAGGATTGATTTGGAGGAGAGATAGGGGGAAAAGATTTCCTTGTAAAAGATTTGCCAGGGAGTTGAGCAGGAAGAGGATTACCTCTTTTAGCAATGATCGGAGGCGCGTTTGACACGGCCTTCTCCTGCTGGACATGGGCAGCAACTTCCGCTTCTTTTCCTTGCGAGCGAGTAAAAACAGCATATGACTGTCCGCTTGCATATCCCTGGGTACCCTCTTCTTCATCAGATTCTTCCTCATCAAATTCCATATACCCGATAGTAGAGTCGCCAGTCGGTTCACCGACATCTTGATCATCTTCGCCTTGAGACGAAGGTTCTTCATAATACTGCTCTTCTTCTTCAATCTCGGCCAGAGCATTGACCGGAGGAGCCTCAAGCGCCAACCGCGGAGCAGCTGTAGGTAAGCGCGGTCTTTGTGAAACATTGTTAGGAACGAAATTCCTCCGCGGGATATCCCGGTATGAGGAACTGGGAGAGGCCTGGGCCAACTGCTTCTTCAATGCAAGCAAATCGTTCGCCATCTTTTGGAATGCTGGATCAGACGAAGTGGTGGGCGAAGGGCCCAAAGATTTAGGCTTGGCTGATTCCTTTTTTAATTCGCCGGATATTATCAGATTATCCTCTATGCGAATGGCAGCGGCTTGGGCGAGAACCAAGGTGGCAACTCGTTCCTGAAGGAGCAAGAAACTAACTTTCGAGCTCATAGCGTTTACGAAGAAACACTTTTGATTTTCCGGCGTTGGAAGCATGGCAACAGGGACACGGTTGATTAGTGCATTGAACCGGGTGACAAAATCACGCATGGTCTCATTCGCCTCCTTCTTCAGGTGAGTGATCCGTGATAGTAATGCAAATGCATCCTCTGAAGGCTTGTATCTGTCTTCGAAAGCATCCCGTAAGGTGGCCCAACTGGTAATAGACCCGGCCGGCAAATGCTGAAACCATTCAGCTGCAGGTCCTTGTAGGGTTTCCAGAAAAAGGTGAACCGACACATCTTCGTGGGTCACATCCAAAATACTGCACGACATGATGAATGCAGATATGTGGGAATCCGTGCTTTGATTTCCGCTCCCGTCGAATTTGGGAAAATTCTTTCGATTTCCGTGAGGGAGCGCGTGAACTGGATGTGGTAAAGCCAAAGGACCCATCGCGTTTCCCCATGGTACCGCCATCTGAAAAGCCGGAAAGAGAACACGAGCTGGAAGTGTGGTTCCGCTGAGTAGCAAGGCACTACAAAGGGATGTGGATGCCCCCTGCAAAAGACTTTTTCTTCATGAAGGTGAGACACTCCTGGATGACTGGCTAGCCGAGCTTAGCGCTGAAAAACGTGCCGGTGTTACGCTGAAATTGTGCCTTTGAAGCAGATCGAAAGTAGGATCAGCTTCTCCACGGGCTCGCCTGCTGCGCGTAAAAGGTTCACTCGCCAGTGTTCCTTCCAGATCTGCAATGTTATGGCGCAGATTCAAACTTTCTTTTTGGTTGTACTTGCTGATTTTCTGGTTTTTCTGACAAAAACCAGCAGCAAATACTTTTCTAAATATTTAAAACTATCCTCTTCAGAAAACCGATTGCGGTTAAATGACAAATTACAACGAGGATAAGATGGCAGGGAAGATTAGTAAGCTGATTTTCGGATCTGATTTTAACTTTTTTCAGAGGGTTTCAAACTTTTTGCAAACAGTCAAAACTCAGATCTACGGCAAAATACTGATTTTTTGTAAAAACTCAGCGAACTAAAGATCTTTAACTGGACCAGATCTATGACTCTCAGAAGAAAATTTTTCAATTTGAGCACTTTTGCAAATTTTTGGATTTTTAACAAAAAGTTCAGATTTGCAAACAGGCAGCAATCTTCTGATTTTTCTGATTTTTTATCTTACTACCATCATAGATCTGACAGATCTATTCGATCCCCAGTAGAGTCGCCAAAAACTGTTGGTCCGAAAATCTGTCGCTTGGGCAGATCTATGGATAAACGAGCCAACAGTGTGCAGGGCATAGCCCCTCTTTGAGTCAGCAAAGCGAAACTGGTTTATTGCTATTCTACCAGCAGGAATCTATGCAAGTCTCACAGATTCTGCCTTCGGGGGTTTGGGATCTCATCCCAGTAGGTTTATTTCCGGCTGCGAAGAGAAAGGAATGAAAGAGAGGAGGAAGAAGGAACAGGTCCGAAGGGAGAAAAGAAATGAATTCCAAAGCAGAAAGGTCAGAAGATTTATGTTTTTGGGTTGGTAGTAAACAGAGCCAAACCTACTTGCATAAATAAACAAAGCAATACTGATGATAAATAAATGACAATAAAATAGAAGCAGATCCAACAGAATAAATACACAGATCTAACATAAGAAAGATCTAATGTATATAACACAGGTATTCAGCACAAAGTCCAAATATTGTATTACTAATTTGTTCTGTTACAAAAAGCTCAAAGTCTTTTCTCCTTACTCCTATTTCTCATCTGAAAGATATTCATCCATCCATCAACACAACAAGTGTTGGGGTATTTATAGAAGAAGAGGAGAAAAGAAGGCAAAAAGGAGCCAACAACTATTTACAAAGATATTTACAAAATATCTAAAAGTCATGTTGACTTTTTACAACTTGATGGATGACATCATCCCATGATGCAACATGGATGATGTCATCATTTGCATCAACATACTTCAGACATTCCAACAAGAAAGTCGGAGAAGAGAGAGAAGAAGAAGAAGAGGAGGAGGAGGAGCAGCTACTCGTCGTCATCATCCTGCGGCCGAAAGGGAGTAGCCTGCTTTTGATGCTGCTCAGGTGATGAGATATGGAACTGAGCGCGGTATTCCAAAAACTTGTTAATCATTGGCCCAAATTGATCCTGAGAAGGATCCTTGTGCAGTTCGCTGATTGCCTCACAAGTCTCCCGCTCATCTATGAGCTTCTCTGGGAGTTTGGAATAATCTTTTTCCGCCTCAATGAGGAACCCGATGAAGTCCCTACAGGCCAGCAGGTTGTTGATAGATTCAGTGTCAAATGTGACCTCTGGCCCTGTTCCTTGAGAAGCGATCTCCTTGAAGATCCGGATGGTTTCATCAGCTGACCTTAAGATAAAGGAAGGAGTGAGCAACCCTGGAGACATGTTGAGAACAATTCGCTCCATTTGGTGCATTGCATCCAGGGCTGCTTCCTTTACCTTGTCGATTTTTTCCAGAATAAATTCAAGCTGATCCACCCGGTAGTCCAGAGTGGACATGGTTTTGTTGAGGGCCCTTGGATGACCAAAGACACCGAACTTGACCAGATCTTCGACTGAACAGTCGAACATCTGTTGAAAGGTCTCGTGTTGGAGTCTAGCATGATCTAGCTCTTCTGATATGGGCCCCGCTAATGCTTGGAGCTCTTTGTTCGTCTTTCCGATGCTCAGATACAAATTGACAAACTCGGTGATCACTCTTTCACTGTCCTTGAGGATCTGGCTCCTCCAAGTAGAAATGACCATACCTTGCTCGCCAATCTTTGCATATTCGTTGATTTTCTCCTGGCTGAGAAGCTCAGAAGTTTCGGCGGCAGTTGTGGGAGGCGCACTACCCATCTTCTGTAAGGCTTGGAGCAGATATTTGTTTTGCTCTTTTAGTAGCCTTTTCTCTTCTTTTGTTTCTTGAAGCTTTTGACAGAGGGCGTCGACCGCGGAAAGAGCTTCCCCCTGGAGACTTTCAGAAGATGTCCCCATTGTGACTTGGGTCACGGTAAAATCTGTCGGAGACAGATCCTTTTTCTCTTTGAGGGGATCGGGGTATGCAATTTCCATGATTCTCTCACCTGCAGCACTTTTAGAGAAGCGTGCAACAGGCTTCAGCTTCTTTGCCCCTTTGGTTGGGATCACTGAAAAGTCCATCGGAGCGATGGGAACTTTCCTCTTTTGCTGGCTCAGCTGCTGAGAGATCCAGGCTGGTCCTATGGAAGAAGGACCAGAAACAGAGGAGGGGACAGCTGCAGTAGAAGAGGGGAAAAACGTGGAGACACGCGGAGGCGGCATTGAGAGAATAGCCGAAGAAGTGTCCACGGGAGGAAGGGAAACTGCAGCTGCGGAAGACATAGGAAGGGAAGGGAGCTCGGAGATGAGGGAAGAAATGGAGGAGGAAAGATCAGTGAGGGAAGAGAAGATAGACGAAGAAGCAGGGGAAAGAGTAGAAGAAGGGGCGGAGGACACGACCAAAGGGATGGTCGCTTGAGTCACTCGAGGAGGGGAAGGAAGAGAAGAAGAAGGGATAGAAGGGACCTCTGTTGTGGTAGCAATGCCGACATCCTGAGTGGATGGGCCAATTGGACTATCCCCTGCTGCTTCTTTCTCTGGCGAATCCAGAGTTATTACCTGTTCTGGCGCTGTGGAAAGAGGACTCTCAGGGGCTTCTTCCTGAATGGTGCTGGATTCACCTTCTACACCTTTGCCTTTAAGCTGCTTTTTGGACCGTGAAGGTGCGTTGCCCAATGGGGAGGTTGTGAAATCTACCCCGAGGTAGATTAGGCCGTTCATCCGGCACCAGTGCTCTGTCCTACGCAGAGTTTCCTTGACCCTCTCCTCAATTGTCTGAGGAGCTTTAGTTCTATCAATGGCCAGAAAGGGCCAATCGTCCCCATCTGTATCATTATATACCTTGTCCACTTCATCTTCTGTTGTTTGGTAGCCTTTGGGGACAATGGCTACCCCATACTGGATAATTTCTGCCAATGCTAGGCGAGAATGATCCTTTCTTCTGAGCTCTACCTCATGGAGGACGTCAATATAAATATCCTCGATCTGAGGAACATGGATTGGATCAAGCTTTGCTCTTGGCAGGCAGCCCCTTGGGTCGAAGGTGGGCCTGGCTGGGAAGTCATGCTTCAAATTGAGTAACTCCAGCTCTGCAAACATTTCCTTCGCCTTGTGGTGGGTAGAGCATGTGTATCGGCCCACTGTGAGGGGGAAAGGAGTTCCACCCTTCTTCCTTTTCAGGCATTTTTCGTGGTATGTGATTAGCTGCCTTGACAGTTCCAGCAGAATCAGCTTAGGCCCAGCATACCTTGGTAGCCTGGTTGGCTCTCCCAAAAAGTTGGCAGCCCTCAGATAGGTGAATGTAGGAAATTGGGTGAACAGGGCTCCCCATTTCTCCGTGGCTGCCACTATGTTTTTGGTCGTACGACCATGAGTCAGATTTGGCCTCAATAGGCAGATGATGTGATAAAAGAATGCATCGTTGATTTTGGCAAATTGGGCGATGCTATTCTCCAGCTTCAACTCTGGATAATACTCATATATTTTGACCTGAGGCCAAACTCCACTTCGTGCTAGGCCTGGATAATCCCTCTCTGATGCTGCAGCGTAGACCACGTAGGAGTTCATATGGAATACTCCCGTTGTGCTGAACTGTTGTAGCTGCTCGGAAATGGTGCTGCTTATAATTTCCCCCCAGCAAAAGCGTTGCTCAGGCACATTCTTATTCATTGTTTCCAAGTAGCGCAGCATCCATTTATGGAAGTAATGGGCGTCAGAGAGCCCGAAGACCCTGCTCAGGAAGGTAATGGTATCGCTGAGCTCTTCTGAGAAGTCACTGCGGTGGATGATTTGGGGCCACCGGGTTACCACCTTCTTGTTCTTCAAGTAGACTTCGTTCATTAGTTGCATGCATTGGTCTTCATTGTCTTCCCAGGCCTTGATGCACTCTGCTTGGCTGACGGCCACGAAGTGCCGGTGGTGAGGGATGCCAAGTATCATCTCAAAATGACGGGCAGTGAGGTTAATGACTACCTCGCCCTTACTGTTTTCGACACATCTGGTGTCTTTGTTGTAAGACTGAGCAACCACCATTATAAATTCATTGTTGACTGTGCTGACGGGGATTCCTCCGGCGAAGTGCAGGGCACTGCCTATCAATTTGTCCATCCATGGACTCCTTGTAACTTTCTGAGTTCTGGCCCAGAATTCCTCCATGTCGACATGCCCCAATTCTGAGTCTCTGACATCCATGCTGCATTCGGCCTGTGACTCGGGCATTCTGACCCTTTGATATTTATACTTCATCTCTTCCTCAGTAAGCTTAGCCTTCCCTTTTGATTTGGTGGGTCTCTTGCTGGATGTAGACATATGTTCTTCTAAGATTATCTGCTGATCTGCATGAAGAAGAAGCGAGACCCAATCCGAAAAAGTTGAATTAGCCATTTGATCTTCCATTGGAATGTTAGCAGAAGAAAGAGTTAGAGATTTTTAGGCTCAGGGCGCAGGAAAAATGCAGCTTACAGGGCTAAATAGGCAGGGCGCACGGGAAAGGGTTGTTGCAAAGATTAAACTGGCGCCAAAGGCGCATGGCGCATGCATACTGCAGAGTGCATTTTAGTAAAGGGCGCATGAGAAAATCGTGTTGCATGGAGACAGGATGCGCCAAAGGCGCATGGACCTTGCATGTTACATTGGGATTTGGTGCGCCCTTTGGCGCATGGGAAAAGCGTGTAACAGGGACTTTTCGTGCGCCAAAGGAAATATGGCGCGGCGCATGGAGGGTTTGCACAACACGAATGTTATTGTAAGGAGGGATGCGCCTGCGCTTTTATGACTATACTTGGCGCAGATATAACTTGTGTTGCATGGGCGCAGGGCGCGCTAAGGGCGCATGGAAAGGCGATGCAGCACTGAATGATGGTGCGCCAAAGGAGCGCAAGTTTAGCTTGTGCAGCATGTGGAAGAGGCGCGCCTTGAGGGCGTATGAAAACTTGATGCAACAAGCATGATGGGTGCGCCATTGGCGCAGGTTCTAGTTATGCTACAGAGGGGACAGATGCGCCATGGGGGCGCAACTGTTTATGATGTTGCACGACGCGCTGGTGCGCCTAAGGGAAAAAAAATAGGGTTTTTTCATATGGCTCAACCCTTCTTTCTTTTCAGTTCTAAGGCTGCCTTGGGATATTCAATGGTTCAAGCCAAAGGGGTTTCAGACCAAGCTTTCAAATTAACACCCTCTACCAGTAGATCTGGAAAGAGGGATGGGAGGAAACAAATAAGGAAAGACGGCACAGGGGAGGGCTAGCTCAACATTTGATATTTTAATACTGCTAAACCACAACCAGACCACAAGCACACCAAGAAACAAGAACGCAAAAACACAACGGGAGAAGAACTCTTACCCGGATAAATAACAAAAGCTCGAGAACGGGTCCACAACGTGTTGAAAATGACGAGGCAGAGGCTGACAGGCTCAGAAAAATCACGTGCTCAGCGAATAGTGAAAATGACATTTGGGCGCGCAAACACATATATATATAGGTTAGCTGAACATTAATGCGCCACCCACTTTTTGAAAAGCGCATGAAAACTGCTGTCGACAGGAAAAAGCGTGCACCCTTTGGCACACCAAAACACCTGCCAACATGAAATAAAGCGCGCCTTTGGCGCACCAAACGCTATGTCGACAGGAAATTATGTGCGCCTTTTGGCGCACCAAAGCATTGTGTTGCAATAAGATTATGTGCGCCCTTTGGCGCACCAAAAAGTGGCGCAACAAACGTTGTGCCAACACAATGGCGCATGCATCTTGGCGCACGCAGGGAAGGCTCAACACACTTTGGCGCACCGAAAGTCGTGTTAACACTGAAAATCACGCGCCAAAGGTTTTAAAGGGGGCGCACCAAAAGTTGGTGCTACATAGCAATTTCATGCGCCCAGCCAAAAAAGGCTCAAAAGACTAAGTTCGAAAAACCAGATTTCCCGGGAAGGGATTTTACAACGTTTCGAACGCAAGGGATCCCTAACGAGGGATCGGGACAAAATTTCGGTATGGTTATCGGTAAAATTGCCCTTGTCAATTTTACGGGATAAATGGTGTGTGTGATCTTGTCCCCTCAGTATGATCTCTTCGTTCTTTGTGTTCACGTAGATCCAGAAAAGTGTGTAATACTTGCATCAACAGGAATAGGTGTTTGGAACAAGGGACAACCTTCAGAATGCAGATAGAATAGAACACGGATAGGAGAGGGATAGCACAAGAGTATAGAGCTTGGCTTATGCAATTCCTAGCAGGGTCTACTACGAATCATGCAACAAAATGCATCCAGAACCTGAAACTATCCTGTATCAAGAGCAAAACCTGTAACTTTAATGGCTTCCTAAGCTATTCTACTCTAATGGATTAGATAAAGCAACAGCGCTGCTTGCACAAGATGGGTCTATGGCTTACCAACAGCTGAGCAATTTAACAAAAGATGCAAGTGAATTTAAGCTATGGCTCCTAAACAAGCTGACTAACTTAAAACACTAAAATGAGGGAATGAGAGCAAAGATCAAGCTTCAGACCAAAAACTCCAGACTATGGGTGAAACAACAGCACTGCCTGCACAAGATGGATATGTGGCTTACCGACAGCTGAACAATACTAACCAAGTATGAAATGAACTATGCTATCAATCCTAAGCAAGCTGATAGACCAAACCACTGAAAATTAGAAGACTCTAACAAAAAATGGTGGCCCCAAGTAATGACTGCACTTGCACAAGATGGATATGTGGCTTACCAGCTGCAATACAATACTAACCAAAACACACAATGAAGAAAACTAAGTATTCTAAGCAAAGGAAAACTAAAGGAATTGCAAAGGGGAATCCAGAAAACAAAACTTGAGAGAGGCCATTTGCTTGAGCACAAGCCATGCACTTATAGGAATTCAAACACCCAAGAACCAAAACCAAATTGAACTTCTAAACAATAAACACTATTGAAGGCTTAAAAACAAATGCTAAGCAAGGTCATGTCAAAAACATTCTGAAAATGTGCACAGGACCACCGCTCCTGAGCAAAGGTTGGTTTGCAGGACCGCATGCTTCTAAGTCAAGCAAAGCTGCAAGCTAACCAAAACACACAATGAAGAAAACTAAGGTGAAAAGGGGAATCCAGAAAACAAAACTTGAGAGAGGTCAGCACAAGCCATGCACTTATAGGAATTCAAAACCCAAGACCAAAACCAAATTGAACTTCTAAACAATAAACAAAGGAAAACACTATTCCAGGGGACCAAAAACATAAATGCATGCTCAAGTCGGCAAAGAAAGCTGGTGAAACGTGATATTTCACCGAGTCTGAAACCAAACCGCTGAGAAGGGTCCTAAACAATAAACAAAGGAAAAACACTATTCCAGGGGACCAAAAACATAAATGCATGCTCAAGTCGGCAAAGAAAGCTGGTGAAACGTGATATTTCACGCGGGTCATGTCAAAAGAGCATTCTGGAAAATGTGCACAGGACCACCGCTCTGAGCAGGGTGGTGGTTACAGGACCGCCGACCTGTTCAGGGCGGTGGTCACGAGACCGCCGCCCTGCAGGGCGGCGGTTTCGTCACTGAAGGTCAAGAGGCCAAGGAAAGAGGGAAAAAGGGGAAAACAAAGGGCGTGGGGGCTAAGCGGGGCATGTGGGATGTTAACGCATACTCTGAGGGCTTTTTTCGTATCCCGAACACCTTGCGAGGAGATCTGTATCATCATCGGGGCACTTGTTACACTGTTCTGGCAGTACAGTACCTTACAATTTTGGGTACGTACATATTGCCCCCTCGGAGAAGCGTTTTAGCCATGAAGAGGCATAAAACATTGGGTCCGAGTATGGCAGTCCCGAAATGGGGAGTTAGAAGCTATACCTTACTCGTCCGTGTGTCGAAATGACGCCATCCAAAATTCCCGCTACCTGCAAAATGAAAAGAGAACTCAAGTGCAGATAGATACAATAATTTGGAAGATACACGCTAAAATAATAGGGAAGGAGAACGTACCATTCATGCGGGGATAGAAACTTACCTCCATCAGCGCTCCAAACCTGTGAAAAAGTCACTTTAAAATGAAATAGAACGATATATATATGAAAGTGGGCCCATTTTCCTATTCATTTGCGCGAGTCGATTTGATTGATTTTGAGCTCTGGGACCCACGGTGACGGTTTCTCACGCGAGTAGAGTCAAAACGTTCGCAGCGAGATCGTGATCATGCCTCCACGAGCGGAACACCGACCTCAGCGATCACAGGTTGGTTTTCTTCCATTTTGTGTTTTTCCCCCTTTAAATTTGAAATGGCTAAATTCTTTGCAATGGGGGGGTTATTTTTGAAAATGTTAGGTTCAAAAGGTCCATCTAGGGGGGGTGCCTACTGGGTAGGCTTCGTTTTTAGTTAAAATGGTCTATTTTTTACACTTTTGGGCTTTTTGGGGATAACAACCCGCGTGGGTTTTCGGACCGCGACCGCCGCCCTGGCCAGGGCGGCGGTTACACGACCGCCGCCCTGATTAGGGCGGTGGTTACACGACCGCCGCCTTCAAGGCGGCGGTTACAAAACCGCCCCTCTGCTCAGGGCGGCGGTTTTGCACAGAATGCAAAAGGAACCTATTTTGGAGACTGTACTTGTACTTTTTATCATTTCTATATGCTTTTATGACTCTCTCGATATTGATTAGATACTAACTTGCTCTGTTTTGTGTGTTTTTGGGTGTATGTAGGTGAGAGCGGAGTATATCAGATGGAGCCGAGAGAGAGAGTGTGATTGGCTCTCCGGGGTATTGGATGCCCTTTCTCAGGATGAGGAGGATACATTACAGAGGGCCGGCATATTGCGTATATCACGCGTGCCCCATGTCACACCATCCAGTCACATACTTTGTGACTTGTTTTCATATTGGGATGCAGATCGGAACACTTTCCGACTGCCAGGGGTCCGTGGTGAGTGGACCATCACTTTGGAGGATGTCTACCGTATCCTGGGGGTCCCGATCATCGGGAGGAGACTCACACTGGAGACGGTAGGGTCTCGAGCACAGATTGCACAGTGGGCAGGCTACATGGGGGATGCAGCCATCTCTACGGGGTCGAAGAAGGGAGTGAGAGTTCGATCGATTCCTTCTTTGCCCATCCCCGTATTTCGACAGGCTATCATGGGGATCCTTGCCTCGAGGCTGATCGGGGACAAGGGAGGAGATACTTTACTATACTGCTGGGCCCCCATCATTGCACAGATAGAGGGGCATGGCCGGATATATGCCTGGGGCGCAGATATTCTGGGGACCACCTACCATGACTTATACAGGGTGGTCCGTTTACAGGGACAGTCATTGAGCCACCCGACTCTAGTCATGAGTTGGGTGTACGAGCATTTTATTCCTTATGGCAGAGGGGTAGAGGTGGCAGACCCAGGGGCTGTGAGGGCAGCTAGATGGTCAGATATGTTGGTGCTTAGAGCACCTCACCAGCCAGTTGCCTCCCTTACCACAGCAGATATGGAGGCGACGCCGTACCGGCTTATGGCCGGCATATGGGGTGAGGAGACCCTTACATTGATCTCCTGCTCCACCATAGGGCAGCTTATCGACCGCGTGGGACGGGTGGAGGTACACCCTTTTGGCAGAGTTCCTCAGCAGTTTGGCCTTCCATATGCGGGCATGCTTCCCCCAGCGGCACCAGTTTACAAATCAGTCCGCGAGGCTAGAGGGGGGCCTAGAGGTCGTGGTTGGACAGTGATCACTCCTGGCACTCCCATTGCAGCCAGGAGGGTAGTTCAGGCTAGAGGGAGAGCCGGTGTGCCCCGGGCACCTTTGCTTCAGATTGCTGCGGGTCCTGCTCACAGCAGCGATGACCCCATAGATATTGACTCCGATTCTGAGGAGTTTACAGAGGGAGGGTCAGAGGAGTAGACGGATGACAACGATCCTGAGTGGCATGACACTCAGGATATTTTGCAGGCAGAGAGGGCTGAGCAGAGTGCAGAGAGAGAGACTCTAGCTTCAGAGGAGCCACTCTCCCAGGGCCATGGTGGAGAGGATGAGTCAGTTGCGGGGCGTCATGTTGCTCCTACTACAGGAGCAACCCCTCAGTCGGCAGCGGCATCTGCGGCGGGTGCTGGCCCCAGCGACCCATCTTGGAGGCCCGGTGATCTGAGTAAGTTATCCTCTCATCTTTTCAATGTTTGTTTAATTTAGGATTTTTAATTGCTATCTCTCCTTGTGTTTTGATATTGTATCTTTTAGTCTCTTGCCTAGTTTCTAATTCGTTTTTCTTCTTTGTTTTGCAGAGACTGTTGACGAGTGGCGGGATCTAATCCGCAGGGTATGCACTGATTCTCTGATGATCCCTATGGATAAGACCCGTGCGGAGCTATCTGTAGATGTCGGGGAGCCTTCAGCAGCCGGTAGGCATACTGACGTCTTCGCTCCTGTTTGGCACGTGGCCAGGATGGTGTCGACTCTCCGTACAGAGTTGGCAGGCTATAGGACAGCCGAGCATCTTATGAGGAGCCATTCTCGTGGCGAGACCGCGGCTGCCCCTCGGGACCCTGAGCCCTCCGTGCATTCAGAGCGCCGGCGTAGCCGGATCCCTAGGCGAGGGCGCACACCTTCAGAGGGGTCGCGTAGGGGTTGAGAGACTACTTGGCTCCTATGCGTTTTGTACTATAGATTCTTTTGTATATCACGGGCTCTTTGAGCGTTTTGACCATGCCTAGAGCATGATGGCATTGTATATAAACATTGATTATTTATATATATGCATTCGTTTTTGGATCAAAACTTGTCACTGGCGTTTTCCCTTTCTATTTCCAACTGCTTTGTGTATACTACGATGTATGTTTTATATGCTTTTTTAGAATGTATGCAATGGTGAAAAAATGACGCAAATGTTTGCTTTCTTTTTGTGTTTCATGATGCTGATACATGATATTGTAGATATATTGTGATCTTAAATCTTAGCTTCTGTGAGCAATTTGGATACCTCATGTTTGTTTTGGCAAAGTGATGAAAATAACCAGTATGATGAACAGATTAACTTGCCCCACTCCTAACTCCACGCAACTAGTAAGATGCGAGGGCTCATCACCAAGAGCCAAGAAGGGCGCAAGTTATGAAATATGGTGAAATGATAGTGATGAAAGACAGACGAAGCTTTGGTGGAACCAAATTGAAAACTACAAGCTTACTCCACCCGAATGACTTCATAGTTTTGGGTGCAACTTGCTTTGCGGTTTATCCAGACTTAGACCCGTAGATGGCCACATAGTAGACAAAATCTGGTTTTTAGGATTTTAACTCTCTTGGAATTTTGAACATCTGATTCATTCATTTTTGACTCAAAGTTTGAATAGTTTGTTTATGACCTTTTAACGTTTGCATTGTCTAGAGGACCCCCTACACTTTGCCCCATGCTACCTAGTAAGAAGCATGGGTTTATCACCGTGGGCAAGGCATAGGCGAGTAAGGGCATTTCCATCCTTTCCCAACCCTACGTCACTAGTAAGAGACGCAAGCTCATCACCGAAGGTTGGTGGGGCAAGGAAATGTGTAAAAATAAAATTTTCTGTTTTAATCACTTTTTGACTTGTCTTTTTGAGTAAAATGTCAGTATATGCTTATTTCCAAAGAGATGTGTATATGGGATAGATGTGACACCATGAAGCTTCTAGAACAGACCATAGGCAAGACACCTATCCTAAGAAGAAATCAAAGCGAGAACAAACTTGCAGATCTTGGTATGGTTACCGTTAAGACTTCGTCATGTTTGATTTTATTTGATAAAATATTCTGAAGTGATTGATGATATCGTGAAAATGGAGAGATATGATTAGAAAGTTTTGTGCCAACAACATCATGAGTTTGTAATGAATTACTTTGAGAATAGATTCCTTGATCACAATTTTTGTAAGAACAAGTGGACAAAATGATCTAAATCTATATGAAGATGCAATGTAGATAGTTATATAAGCAGTGCTAGCTGCTTATGCGTAGAAACGTTTGAGGTGCAGGGAATTGACTGTTTCACCAAATTCCTCACCTTCTAGCATGCATAAGAGGTATGCACCATTTCCGTAGTCTTTCATGACTCGGTATGGGCCCAACCATTTGGGCCGGAATTTCCTTCCTTCGCCGGTCTTCTTGTCGATCCGGCTGTCTAGTCTTAGAACTAGATCACCTTCGTATATATCGCGTTCATAAACCTTCTTGTTATATTGCCGGCACATTCAGTCAGCATAAGCTATATGCCGCTGCTCAGGATCTAACCTAGTTTCATCTAGGCTTTCTAATTGGGAAAGACGTGCTTCTCTGTAAGTGTCTTCATCCAGAATCCCTTGTAGTGAAATGCGGAGACTGGGTATTTCGACCTCAAGCGGGAGAACTGCTTCTGCCCCAAATACTAGCGAGAAAGGAGTTGCTCCCGTTGGTGTTCTTATTGAGGTTTGGTGGGCCCACAAGGCTGGATATAACTTCAAATGCCAATCTCGCTTGTTTTCTTTCACCGTTTTGAGGAGAATGACTTTCAGTGTTTTGTTTGTTGCTTCAGCCTGCCCATTGGCTTGGGGATAATACAAGGAAGCCGTATGATGGCTTATTTTAAATTTGTTGCATAGTTCATGAACTTCCTCATTCTTGAAAGAAGTTCCATTATCTGAGATAATGATTTGCGGGATACCGTACCTGCAAATGATTTGGTTCAAAATGAACTTGGCGATTACAGAACCAGGTACAGTGGTAAGAGGCATGGCCTCTACCCATTTGGTAAAATATTCAGTGGCCGTGATTATAAAATTATGGCCGTCTGTGGATGAGGGAGAGAACTTCCCTATCAAGTCCAGGCCCCATGTAGAAAAGGGCCATGGAGTTGCGATTGGTTGTAGAGCTTGTGCTGGCATGTGGATCTCGTGGGAGAATTCTTGGCACTTATGACACCTGCGTGCAAACTCTATCGCGTCATGTTCTAGAGTGGGCCAGAAATAGCCCATTCGATGTATTTTTCGAGTAGTGGCATGGCCACCGAAGTGGCCTCCACATATACCGCTGTGGGATTCATGGAGAATCCTCTTGGACTCTTCTGTGTCGACACACCTTAAGAGCATTCCATCGAATGCTTTTCGATAGAGCACCTGCTCTATAATGACGTATTTAGCTACGATTATGCGTAACCGCCTTCTTTGTTATGGTGTAACTGCATCCGGGTACGTATGGTCCATGATATAATTAATGATATCAGTGTACCAAGGGCACTCAGAGATAGCAGGTCGAGTTTCGATGTAGTATACGCATTCATCTGGAAAGTCTAAATCTACTAGATCGCCTCCATCTAATGGATTATCAGCTAACCAATCCACAATGATTTGTCCTTTAACTGATTTCTGATTTACAAATGTTAATTCGAACTCTCCCATTAAAGTTGTAAAACGTCCAGCCTTTTTAGACAAGGAACCTTGTGTGAGAAAAGTGCGTAAATGGTCTTTTTTTACCATGACCTTCGTTTCTTGATTTAGCATATAGTGTCTTAGCCATTTGGTTGCGAAGACTATGGCGAGACATTCTTGCTCTGCTTGTGTATAGCGTGTTTCATAGTCGAGCAGTGTTCGGCTAATGAAATAAATCACACGTTCTCTTTTGTTATCGTCTTCTTGAGCCAACATGCAAGCTAGCGAGACATTGGTAGCTCGCGAATATAAAATTAACGGGTGATCTAGCTTAGGTGGCATTAGCGTAGGTGGTGATAACAGAAAACGCTTAACTGCATCAAAAGCTTCATTGCAATCTTCGGTCCAATCAATGCTATAGTCTTTCTTGAGTAAATTGTTGATTGGATGAACGACGAAGCTTAAGTCCGGGATAAATCTCCGGATTGCACCTAGCTTTCCGAGAAATGACCTGATTCCAGATTCATCCGAAGGTGGAACCATTTCGAGGACAACCCGAATTTTGGTTGGGTCAACATCTATTCCTCGTGATGATATGATATAACCTAGGAGCTTCCCTCCTGTTACACCAAAGACGCATTTCTCTGGATTTAGCGTGACTCCGTATTCTATTAGGCGTGAAAGAATGATGCGGAGTACTTCGGGATGGTCACAACGCTTCTTGGCCTTAGCCAACAAGTCATCTACGTAGGATTCCACGATTTTATGAATTAAATCGTGAAATATATAAGTCATAGCCCGCTGGTACGTAGCACCAGCGTTTTTGAGACCGAAAGGCATGACAGCATAGCAATAGGTTCCCCAAGGAGTTATGAACGTGGTTTTAGCTTGATCTTGCTCGGATATTCTGATTTGGTTGTATCCTGAGAATCCATCCATGAGAGACAAGAGTTCAAAACCAGCTGTTGCATCAACAATAACATCTATGGATGGTAATGGGAAATCGTCTTTAGGACACGCTTTGTTGATGTCTCGGAAATCTATGCAGATGCGTATCTTTCCATTCTTCTTGAGAACGGGAACGATGTTAGATACCCATTGGGAGTAGTCAACTGGCTTGATGAATCCTACCTGAAGGAGTTTTATTACTTCCTCTTTTACCATGAGAGCTACTTTGGGTTTCATGGGTCTTGATTTTTGTTTAATTGGCTTTGCATCTGATCTAGTGACGAGGTTGTGCACCGCAATGTGGGGTGCGACTCCCGTCATCTCCTTGTAATTAAATGCAAATGCCTTCTGATGTTCTTTGAGAATCCTGAGTATGTATTTCCACTTCTTCTGGTGTTAACGAAGAACCTAGTTTCAATATTCTTGGTTCATCTTCTGTCCTGATGTTGACATCGATTGTTTCTTCGATCAAAGAGGCGTTACCCTCTTCGAACTCAGGTGGTGCTGGAGGTAAATCTAGATCATCCCCATTTTCTATTGCGTATATGCTAGGTTCCGTTTGTGAGGGAAGATCTGTTACGGGATTTCCGAAGTAGGAAGACGAATGTGGAATCAGGGATAAATCTAGCATGTGATAGGAGAGATGTAGTGCTGCATAGGCATTTAAGTAATCCAAAGTAGCCGCATCATTTCCGACATGGTCTAGGATGGTAGATTCACTTCTGCTTGAAAGAGGATTTGTCATTATTTTTATCAATGGTTCATCACGAATGGACACTGTGAACTGAGTATCTTTTAACTCATTGCTTGGAGTAAAACGTGATGCTGAGGTTGCTATTGAATCGGCGAGAAGATTTTTCTCTCGAGGGATTGCTTCAATGGATATAAAGTTAAATGCCTTGCTTAAATCCAATACAGCATTTTTGTAGAGTTGCAAATGTTCGGCTTTAGTTTCATATACTTCAGAAACTTGGTTTGTCACTAATTGCGAGTCTCCCAAGACTCTGATGTTATCAATACCAATTCTTTTGGCTAAGGTAAGGCCAAGGAGGAGGGCTTCGTACTCAGCGCCGTTGTTTGTGCATTCAAAGTTTAATTTAAAAGCGAATGGGAGGACTTTCTCCTCGGGTGAAGTAAGAATTATACCTGCCCCCGCTCCATAACGACATTTAGCTCCATCGAAATGGAGAGTCCAATACTTAGCCGGGAGTATAGTTGTTGGGGCATCTGTTGCGTTTGCGCACTCTACTTCTACCATACAGAGATCTTCTGCTGGCAAGGAACCAACACCTAGGGAAAATCCTATGCCTACTGAATCGAATGGTAAGAACATTGGTGAATCTTGTTCTATCAACTCAACGATTTTCGCAGTAGTCCCTAATGATACTGTTTCTTTAGTTTTATCTTTAGGGGTTGGAATTGTTTTGGCTATGCTGGTAGTTTTAAGATCCATCATAGGTATCAACTTTTCCTCTGGCTTTGGGTCAGAGGGTTTATTAAGTTGGTTTGTTGGAAGTTCAAATTCTGAGTGCACCCCTGGTCTTTTCTTTAAATCAGCTAGGTGCAAATCGAAAGGTTTTGGATCGCCTTTGGCTACAAATACCTTTCCTAGATGCAAGAATCTTACTTCTTGAAATAAAGTGGAAGGGATTGCCTTCATTCGATGTATCCAAGGTCGGCCGAGGATCATATTATAGTTAGTTTCCCGATCTATAATATAAAACTCAGTCAAGATGGTTTTGGGCCCTAAGGTGACCGGCAGTATTATAGTTCCTATCGAAGTGGCTTTAAGGCTATCATAGCCTCTCAAGGTATTTCGTGTAGTGGAACAGTTTGTTTCTCCATATCCAAGTTTTTGGAGGAAAGAGAAAGGGACTATGTTAACTGCGGCCCCATCATCAACCATTGCCCGTTTTACATAGTTATTATAAACCCACACTTGCAAGTGTAAGGCTGGGTCACCTCGGCGTGCGATCTCAGCATCTGTGGGCATTTTACTTATTTCGAAGATGAATTCGACATCCTTGTCCGGCTGCCCCGGAGGGTGGATATCAAAATCTACGTGATTTACTTGTGTTTCGGGAGGTGGAGTGATGTTAATTAGATGGCCTAGACCTAATGCTTCTAAAAGAGCAGCTCTGTGAGGGGGAGAGTTCTTTAGTAAGTCCAAAAATGAAATGTGTGAGAAGGTCTTTGTTAGGTCACTAATTAAATCATAGGCACCGATGGGTTTTTCAACTATTTGCTGACTCTTATCTGTCTCTGGCAGATGACTTGGGCTTGGTTGAGAGAAATACTCTCGTGTTCTTGTTATAGCTTCGATAGGTAGTTCAGCGTCTAATTCTACCAAACTAACTATCTTAGGTCTCGGTTGAGCTCCCAACTGTGGCGCAACTGACGGATTTAATGAAGTCGAGGCTTCATGGTCATTGTTTCCCCATCACTGCACCTTTGTTTGTTCCGGTTGGATTCATCCTATTGCTGTCATGATTTGGGAGTGGATCATTAAAGATCTTGAGGGGAGCATTCTGAGGAGAAACTGCCCCTGCGAGAGTATTTGGTGATGATGAGACGGGATCTGCCAAAAACAGGTCTGTGAAGAATTGTCTTTGTTCTTCTGGCAAACGTTGCATAAATTTATTGTAGTCACGGCACGTTCTAGTATCGTGACCCCGAATTTTATGGAAACCACAATAAGAATTGGGGTTATAATTCCCGTTTTGTTGGTTTGGTGTGTATTGTGGCCTAAAATTCTGATCAAACTGTTGCCTATTAGGACCAAAGTTTTGGAATTGTTGTTTCTGGTTTTGACTTTGGTTTTGGTAACCAAATGAGTTTTGGCTTGGCCCTTGTATGGGATTTCGCCGTTGTTGTTGTTGTTGTTGTGGATGGTTAAAATCCACTGTATTGATTGTCGGGGTAAAGTTGTTGTTTCGTTGGTTGTTTGTTTGTGACGGAGCATTAACAACATTTACCCTCTTGGGCTGGTCGGTTACCCCATCCGTTGTTACCCCACGATTTTTGTTAAGGATTTTGGGTCCTTGATTGACATTTGTGGTAGTTGTAGTGTTTTGAGTGGAGGTGATTAACCTCCCGTTTGTTCCATATGTCTTACGACCACTATCTATTGCTGCTTGATCTATTCGCAGAGCGCTCTCAAGTACTTCATCATAAGTTCTTAGTGGGAACTTTTGGACTTCTTCCTTCACTTCTCTTGCTGAGAGAATGAAGGAATAAATCACATAGTTCCATCTGATCCATGTTTGGAGCACTTGCTAATGAATAAAGAACTGTATGCCACCTTTGGATGAAATGGGCGACAGATTCGTTGTGTTCTTGTTTGATATGCAAGAATTCCCTGATTCCTATTCTTAACAGTTTGTTCATGTCGAAGGCTTTGATGAAATCTGACACGAGTTGTTTAAATGAATGTATGGAAGCCTCAGGTATTCTATAATACCAATCGAGAGCAATGCCTTCCAGTGTTTTGGGGAATATTTTAGCAACAACCCCATCCCATGGGAGTAATTCCCGAATGGCTGTAGCGTAAGCTTTGATATGCGCGTTTGGATCTCCCTCACCCTTGAACTTGGGCAAATCAGGGAGAGGTCTTGGAAGCATGACGCTTCGTATGGTGAAATCTAAGGGTTCCTTTAGGTATTCTGAATAAGTCCCTATCGCATAGCTTTCGACCATTGATGGTGGTTGCTGAGGGAGCGGTGGTGGGATAGGTTGTTGATACGGTGTAGCGTATGTGTTGGCAGGGGCATAGGGAGGTCCCTGCGTTTGAGCAAACATGCCGGGAGAGGAGAACATATCTCCTTGTGGTGATTTAGAGTATATGTTTAAGTAGGACGGGGTATTGTCAAGGAACGGACTGTTCGACACTAGACCGGGAGGAATAGTGTTAGAGATGATAGGCCTTGTTGGCATTTGTTGTGGATATTGAGGAGGCATGCCTAACGTGCCTACTCCCGTAAGGAGATCTACCTGGCCAGAGTGGTATGGAGGATTGGAACTTCCTGTTTGTATGAATGGAGAATTTTGACTTGCTTGAGCTAGTTCTAACCCTCTCACTCTTTCTACTAACGTTGAAATGACTTCATTTGGTGAAGTCACGGTACTTTTCCTGAGTGGCGTTTGTTGTATACCTTGGTGTTGTAAAGGTACGTGATATCCTGTCATAAACTGATCGTTATCTTGCCAAGTTTCTCCAAGAATATTTCCTGTATGCAGCGGCATAGAGGTATTTTCTTGAAAAGAGATTTCGGGTTGTATTTGTAAACCTCCTATAGGTGGGTACATTCCCCGGGAGCGTTGTTCACTCCTAGGATAACGTATTGATTGTCCATCATCTAAGACCAGGTATGGATCTGATTGCCTACTAATTTGTGGTCTGAGTAGCATTTGAGGAGATGAACCAGATTCTCCGGTAAACATCATATTGTTTGAACCTAAAGGCTCTGTTTGTTGGGTTCGAGGGGGTTGATCTAACTCCTCAGCTTGAAAAGACGAACTATATCTGATTCTTGGAGTTTGTGTTGACAACTGATTAGTTGAATAGTTGTCACCCCATACTGAGAGCGAGGGTGATGATTGTCTATTTTGTTGGGCATAGTATGCCTCAAGACCCAAGAGGGGTCTGCCATATGCATCGAATCCCGACATATTCGGGGGGTATATGAATACCCGCAGAATAATGGGAAGGAGCGAAGGTGATTTGTGAAAGGAAGCGGTTCTATGGTGTAATATTATGACTCCAAACAAGAAAGTAGGAAGTTTTACATCAGCTTTACTAATTTCATTTGTTTCATGTTGGGTTCACCAATTTTGTACGCCGGAAAAGCGACAAGCGAGCATGGGAATCTACAAGTGACTCTTCCGCGTACCCGACCTCCCGAGGTCGTGCCGAGACAGCCGGTGGGGATGGAATATAGGTAGTATACAGACAGACTAGTTAGGCAATCTAATGTCTTCAACACGCACTAATGGAATTTGTGAATCTAAGGCAAAGAAGGCCCTTCTAACCTAGACCGGTGTGATAGATCGATCAGCAAGGATGACTGCTCGAAGGCTCCAATCAATATCGAGCTCTGGCGTGATTCGATCTATGGGTTGCGGAATACGTGGAAAATGACCTGGGATTGTTTCGTGTATATCTCCTGATAAGGTCATATAGTGGATGATGAATATAATTGACTCTATGGACAATTTTCTGGCCTAGTCCAGAATTCCCTAGCTTCGTTAGCTGTTGTATCCAGAAAGGACAGTTGTTCAATGATAATAGGTGGAAGCGGAGTAGACTGGAATACCAGTGTGCGTAGGCCAGTGTCTATGTCTAATTTTCTTATGGATTCGTTAGGTTGTGGGATTTGTGGGTCACAACCGTAGACTCGTGGTTGTTGTGGACCAGCTATGGTCATGCGTGGAATCAAGTCCTGATCCCTAGTATCCAATAATCATATGCTTTTTCAGCCTCTATGTTGAGAATCAACAGCTGTGCGATCTTCTCGGAATACCTCACAGGTGTTCTTGCAACTTGGATTCTTAGGCTGGTATCTATGTCTGTGAGGGTGTCTCCTGCATCTGGTTGTGGAACTAAAGGATCACACCTGAATGTTTGTTCTCTTTCAAATCCTTCTACAGTCATGTGGATATGTTTTCCTAGGGTAATCTGTAGTTTGGCTGACTTGACCAAAATGTATGTGCTTGGTCGTCTTCTATGTTTAATCCTCTTAACTGAGATCTGACCTGCTGGAAATCTGTTGTTGTTTGGAAGACTTGTATCCTAAGATTCTGGTCAATGTCAATTATTGCCGCTATGAGGTTGGGCTGAGGCACGATTGGCTCAAATATATATTCCCTGGGATCCCTAGGTCCCGTAATTGTCATGCAAAAGCAGTAATAAAACAAACTATACTAAAGTGAAATCTAAGTATATTTCTAGCATATATGACTTCTTTTTGTATTTTCTGATGATTTAAATGAATTTAAGAAAGCAGCTATTTAAAATATTTAGAATTGACAACTAAACTAATAATTTAAAACAAACAAGATAACCGAGTGTGGTTATTTGTCTGTGCAATTTTGTATATCTATTCTAAACAATGAAATAACTAATCTATTAGCAAGATTCTCGACCCTACCTCAGAAGTGAGGAGTGAATCATAGTTTCTCAGAAACTATCAATCCCCACAGCTTCCCCGGCAATATCGAGAATAAAATTAACTGAAATAAAGTGATTAACTACTCTGTTTGATATGGTTCTAACTAAAACTTTGAAAGTTTAAAACCTGGATTTCGCAGAACAGTGGCGAATCCGATGGTGTGTGTGATCTTGTCCCCTCAGTATGATCTCTTCGTTCTTTGTGTTCACGTAGATCCAGAAAAGCGTGTAATGCTTGCATCAACAGGAATAGGTGTTTGGAACAAGGGACAACCTTCAGAATGCAGATAGAATAGAACGCGGATAGGAGAGGGATAGCGCAAGAGTACAGAGCTTGGCTTATGCAATTCCTAGCGGGATCTACTGCGAATCGTGCAACAAAATGCGTCCAGAACCTGAAACTATCCTGTATGAAGAGCAAAACCTGCAACTTTAATGGCTTCCTAAGCTATTCTACTCTAATGGATTAGATAAAGCAACAACACTGCCTGCACAAGATGGGTCTATGGCTTACCAACAGCTGAGCAATTTAACAAAAGATGAAGTGAATTTTAGCTATGGATCCTAAACAAGCTAACTAGACTAAAACACTAAAATGAGGGATTGAGAGAAAAGATCAAACTTCAAAATCCAGCCAAGCTTCAGACCAAAAACTGTTTGCACAAGTTGCACAAGATGGATATGTGGCTTACCAACAGCTAGTCAATACTAACTAAGCATGAAATGAACTATGCTATCAATCCCAAGCAAACTAACAGACCACAGCACTGAGAATGAGAAGATTGGAGTAAAATTGGTGGCCTCAAGTAATGACTGCACTTGCACAAGATGGATATGTGGCTTACCAGCTGCAACACAATACTAACCAAAACACGCAATGAAGAAAACTAAGTATTCTAAGCAAAGGAAAACTAAAGGAATTGCAAAGAGGAATCCAGAAAACAAAACTTGAGAGAGGCCATTTGCTTGAGCACAAGCCATGCATTTATAGGAATTCAATCACCCAAAATCAAAACCAAACTGAACTCCTAAACAATAAACAAAGGAAAAACACTATTCCAGGGGACCAAAAACATAAATGCATGCTCAAGTCGGCAAAGAAAGCTGGTGAAACGTGATATTTCACGCGAGTCGCGTCAAAAGAGCGTTCTGGAAAACGCGCACAGGACCGCCGCTCTGAGCAGGGCAGCGGTTACAGGACCGCCGCCCTGTTCAGGGCGGCGGTCACGAGACCGCCGCCCTGCAGGGCGGCGGTTTCGTCACTGAAGGTCAAGAGGCCAAGGAAAGAGGGAAAAAGGGGAAAACAAAGGGCGCAAGGGCTAAGCGGGGCATGCGGGATGTTAACGCATACTCCGAGGGCTTTTCCGGATCCCGAACACCTTGCGAGGAGACCTGTATCATCATCGGGGCACTTGTTACACTGTTCTGGCAGTACAGTACCTTACAATTTTGGGTACGTACAGTACTCTCCTCCCCTCTACCCATAGATGTATCTATAGCCCAGCTAGCTCCATGACCATCTATCTGTATGAAGGGAAGCCCACATACGGCCTCCAAATGACATCCACCCCAGACAACCCCTCTACCAACCTCTTGTAATACACTACATCATGTGTAGCTTTGGCACCTCAGGCCTCTCCCATCGCCGGTACCCATCACCTATACTCCACTCTCAAAACTCTCCATGGGAATGCATCGGCCCAGGGCATCCCCACTGGTCAGACACAAACAATGTGCTCGTATGGCCAACAATGTAGTAATACAACACAACAGATGCTGAACCTCTGCAGTCACCCGTAGGCCTATAGCTCTCTATACCCCCACATCAACAATGCAGGTGCCCATGCTGAACCGCGTCTGATGTATCATCATGTCATAGAGGAATCCCATCAATGACCTCAGGAATCTTCCCCCCCTCTACATCCGCTAGTGCGCAAGTAGCACACTACCTGCATCAAGAGTACCACTAATCTCATCTCCTCTGGATGAGCTCTATAAATCGGTCCATAGCTTAGGCTAGCACTATGCAACGTCAGATTTGCCACACCCTCACCAAAAACGGGTGCTAGTAACTCCTCAGACACCTCCATGACGAGATGGAATAAACCTGGGCCCCTAATATGGGCAACCGTAGGATCCTGTAGACGTCCTCCAGGGTGATTGTCATCTCACCCGTCAGTAAATGGAAGGTGTTGGTCGCCGAATCCCATCTATCGATGAGGGCAACCATAAGACTCGCTTCTCTAGACTACATGTCTGGTAGCGCCGCATGCCTATCAATCCCACCTCTACCACATACTGCCACTCTACCTGTGTCGTGATCGCCCGTACTGTCAATAACAAGGGCGGCACTCGGGCCCTCATCCGCAACTCGTCTTAGGCTTGCATCCCACAACATTAATATATTAGTCCACCTTCCCAATTTACCTTTTTTTTTTACCCCATATCCTAACCTAATATCTCTCCCCATCCCCATTCCATTGGCCTTATCACTCACCCAAACCTACCCACCCCATCCACCCAAACCTATCTAACCTAACCCTCACCCAAACCTACCCTACCTATCTACCCTACCTACCTACCCAAACCCATCCACCCTACCTATCTACCTTACCTACCTACCCAAACCCATCTACCATACCTCTCTACCCTACCTACCTACCTAATCGCATCTACGCTTCCTATCTACCTTACCCTCACTTGAAACCACCCTCAACCCTTACCCACCTACCCTACTTTCTCACCCTACACTCTTCCCCTCTCACCTAATTCTTTCCCACCCTACCCTTAATCTCTTCCCTTTTTAATCCCAATTTACGCATAGGATTAACCAACCCCAGTTATCCCCTGACCGCCCACGGTCTCCTTTAACCGGTACCGGTCATTGTTCTTATGACCTGTACCAATCACTACCCACTGACGTCGGCCACAAGTCTAGACCGACGTCGGTCACTGCCCTGCCGCCCGCCCTGACTTTCTACCCCTATTTTTTCCTTTCCTAATCATTCTACCTACCCAAATCCTTCCTTACACCACTCATTGTTCCTACATTACCCTTGTGCTATACCCCTACCCTTCCTCATTCCCATTGTCCTTCCATTTTTTCCCATTTTGTAAATTTTTTCCCCCCAAACCCCCCATTTTTTAATATTTTCTAAATTTTTAAACCAAATTCACTCAAAAATCAATACCAAAAGGTTTAAATCCTACCTGATCCCACTACCGCCATCATGGTGGAACCTCCAGACTCTGAGCTGCTCCTCTCAAGCCCTCTGTAGCCTCTGCCATCCTCAAATCACCTCCAACTCTCTCCACCAATCACCTCGCTCGCTATGATCTCGCAGTCCCACCTCTCACTCAACCAAACTCACCTATGTGGCTTGCCAACCAAGCTCTCTACCATACTCTTTTGTCCTCTTCCTCTTTTCTCTCTTCTTGTCCTTTTCTCCTTTTCCAAATGCACAAATGAATTTTTAAAATGTAGGTTTTTCACTTTTTATAACATACCTGACTCAACCGACATCGGTTCCCCTTGACCGCCACCGGTCTGATGCCCTAGGTCACTGTCGTTGGTTCCTCTCCACCGTCATCAGTTCATACTAACCGTTGTCTGTTACCCTACCTACTCTTTGCCCTCACATTGACCTCATTTTCCTTACCTCCCCTACACCTACCTAGACCACTTTACCTTCTTCTCTGGCCCTCCACCTTCTTTAACCTCACCTCGTTCGCTGATTGGATTTTCCTTATTTTCCCCCTACCTCGCCCCTACCCATGTTGTGCCCTATTTACCTGGACTCAGGAACCTATTTTTGACCTTTGACCTCATGTGTTCGCTATACCTTGCGGCACTATTACCTGTGTTGACTGACCTAATGACCTTACCTTACCTATTGCCATTCCCATTTATCCTGACCCTACCTAGGGTGTACCGGAACATACCTAAATGTTCTAGCACCTAAAACTACGTTGTGATTCATGACCTTATCCTATACCTTGGATACCGGAATCACTTCAACCTTGATTTGGATAAACCTATCGACCTTAGACGATGTAGATTTTGCAAGCTCTTCAACCTGGTACTGTGTCATAGTTTATACGTGGTGTATGTCGTTCAACTGCCACTACCTTTGACCTTGGCCCATTTACCCATTTCCCTATATGCCCGATTTTCCCTTTACCCCACTCCTCATTTCTCATCATTCTTCTTCACATCCACTTTTATAAAACCACTTGCCAATTCGCCCTGTCACCTCATCAGTTCCTAGTTTGAGGGGGATCACCCTCATTCCCACTTGGGGCAACCACACTCTATTCTTGTTAACGTCACTTACTAATACAAGCTACGCAACAAGAAGGGGCAAAATGTAGACACTGAAATCATGTCGTAATCACCTTGGTCCCCTACCGCAGCCCTATAATCACTTCCTCATCCTCAACACCTTATCACCTACCTCCTACACCCCACACATTTTAATTTAATTACTTTAATTAAATTAATGCCATTTACCTCCATATATATTAATTTAATTATTTTAATTAAGTTAATGACCTTTTACCCACACACACATTAATTTAATTATTCACATTAAATTAATTCACTACCCTCACACACCTATTTAATAAAATTTCCTTTATTAAATGCACTTCACCTAACCACCCCCATCATTTGACCCATTAAACTAAACCCTAAACCAATGTCCTAAATAAAACCTAACATTACACCCATCCCCTCACCTCACATTAAAATCCTCCTAAGGTCAGTTTTCATCCCAAGAAAAAGAGGAGACCCTCATCAAATGGCGGAACAACGTCCTAGGAAACTTTGGAACAAACACGAGATATCTCACCCAAACCGATGTCGGTTTACCCTAAACCGACACCGGTTCACCTAAATCGATGCCGGTTATACCGAGATGGAAAAAATGGCCTATTTAAACCCATTTACAACTTTGTAATAGGCTTGGTTGGTTGATCGTTGGTCATTCGTGGATGAACCTTGGGCATTGGATCTCATTGTGAATTCGATCTTTTAGACGCAGACAGCAAGGCAAGTATTAATTTGTGATTAGCTAAGACAACTAGGTTCACTGGGACAACAGTGAAGCCTCTTCCCAACACCTTCCAACACTGTCACTCTTCCACTAGGCTTTAGATCAATAGCTCACAAGAAAGTAAGTGTTTCCTTCTCATCTATTGCAATTTTTTATTAACATCGGTATTACTCCTGATAAAGGATCCTATCCCTTTTACTGTTTCTTCATTCCCGCTCTCTAGTTTCAGCCACCTTCTACACCCAATCATCTTAATACCTTTCCCAACCACATAATTGACTACCTCACCAACCCTAGACCTTTGCAACATACCTATACCTCCTCTGTGATCACCCAACACCTCCTATTAACTCCACTCTTGCCTAAAAACCTTTAAAACCTAGACTATGTGAGTCCACCAGCCCCTCCGACCTAACCGCCGTCGGTTCTCCATAATAATCTCTGGTTACACTCCAACCATCATCAGTTTTATAAAATCATGGTCAGTCTCTGTGTCACCTGATCTCTACCAAAATTACAACATGTTCCTCCCCTAGACCTACCTGAACACCTATTTGAGCTTCAGATCTATATCTAACCTAACCTGTTAGCTCAGATTCACCTATAACCAACCTACTTGACTTCTGGATCTCCTTCTAGCCTAGCCTATTAGATTAGATCTAGCCTATTGCATTTTGTATGAGATGCCTAAATCATATTAAACTACAGTAGGACAATATTTACTTTATTTCAGCATTGAATTATTTTAAACAGTGGACTGACAGCCATCTAGGAAGTATCGTCACTTCCAGGATCTAGCACATGCTAGGAAGTCCATTGCATATATCATTTAAATCTCTTTGGTGGTCTTGATTTTATTCTTATACAGGTATTTCCTCCTAGCCAAAAGGAAGGTCTCACAATCAATTCGATCCAAGTTTTAGATATGCACACATACGACCTTTAACCATCTCAAACCAGGTATTCCTCTTACCACCTTTGCCTTATCTGTTTTGTCAAATACTTCTCAGAAAACTAAGAAATCAGGTGAAATATTTGGGGACCACCTTTTGGGCTTGATCTTTGGAGATGCACTGATCTGACACGTAGCACCATGTGTTGGCTCTGTCCCCTTTTTGAATTCTACCACGTGCTGAGCTTGCACTCATTTGGGATCCTTGCTTTGGATTCTTCCCTTGGAATTGCACCGATGAGGCACTTGGAGGCTTCCATGGGTCTGTGACTTTTCAATGGCTGTTGATACCTTTTCTAAACCCTAGGCACGTGGAAGGCTGGTGCAGATTTGGGGACTCACTCTAGATTTTAACTTTTAAGTTACATCTTTGAGACACGTGGAGGCTTCTACCATCCCTTTTATACTTAACTGATTTGGGCCTTAAGAGAAAAAATTATATGCACTTCCTTGGTGGGTCCCTTATTTTTGATTCGATGTGGTAGTCCTGTGGGGTTTTGATTTTCACTATTCCCTGTCACTCTTGGAAATGCACTGAGCTGACATGTTATGCCTTCCGTGAGTCTGTTGCTTTTCCTTGAATTTTCAATAGCTAGTTCCACCTTTTTTTGCTCTAACCATGTCGAGGGCCAGCACTTGTTTGAGTCTCTGCTTTGGGTTGCGCCTTTGAAATTACACCAATGAGGCATGTGGAAGCTTTCACTGACTCCTTTATTCTTAACCAATTCGGGCTTCGAGTGAATGTTGTCTTTCTCCATTTTTTTTGATGAGCTTTTGATCCCCTCTAGCTTGCTTGGTGTCACCAAAAATCCTCCATACATGCTTTGACACTCCTAACGAATAACCTGGTGAACCAGAAACTAACTTAGACTCCTTATGACTTGCTGTCTGACTTAGATCTTAGAAACTACTATCCCCAAACTCCAAACATCACAATTTATGAACCCCGAAAACCAAAAACTTTGAAATTCAAAGGTTTGGGATTCAAAAATATTAGACTCATTCAACATTTCTGACCCAAAAAATCTCAAAAATTCCAAACTTATAATTTGACATATTCCCTGGAGCGAGATTCTGATCTGAGCTACCGACAATTTCACAATTGAGATGACATTGAGTTCAATTGTCATTGTGGCTGAGATTCACCGAGCTCATCCTTAAGGCTTAGCTTAACCAAGTTATTCCTGGAGCTATGCACAAAGTTGACAACAGAGCTCTCTATGAGGGCCCGAGCTAGCTCCCCAACCTTGTCAAACACCATGTTCCAACTTCGAGCTCAAAATAATAATTCAAACATAAGCTTAATAAAATTATTTTAATTTGCATTAATGCACTTATATGTTGATTTAGGCTCAACTGAGCTATGTTCAAAGTTCCTTCTTCTTATGTGCTTTGAAGATCCATGGAAAGGCACCATGAAGGTATAGAAGAACTCTAGAAATTTTATATACCAACTTTGAAAATTTTAGCCTATAGACCCTCATTGTTCATTTTTACCCATGGGGCAAAAATGGACAACATTTTGGCAACCTCTCAGGGATGATTACCTGCTAAGCATGATTCCAGTAGCCTTAAGTCATCCATTGGGCATGGAGTCAATATTGGAATTCTGAAATAATTTTATCCTCTGTGATATATCCCAAATCCCCTTGAGCATTTCTGATCTTGGACCTCCCTGGAATGTTAAGCATGAAGTATACCGAATCTGATTAAGACTTGGCATCTATGGAACACTGCATAATTTTGAATGAAGTAGATCATGAAACTCTTATGGAATCTTTGAACCTTCCTTGTCCTTGACACCTTCCAATGATGCAACAGTGTGTAGAACAACACAAGAGCACAACAGAAAACAAAAAAACACAAACTAATTAAAACCATATATGTCCCAATTGAAACATGCAAGTTGTGAGATGCACTTATTCTGCTAAAAGTAAACCTATACTACCCTACACTAACCGGAAGTGCAGGTGAGCTAAATAAACCCTGCAACTGGTTGTGCAAAATAGCTCCCTTTCCTCACAATGGATTTCCATGTAAATGATGTGATAATGGACATGGCTGAAAATGAGAGTGAAAAAATGAAACAGGCCCAATTCTCCACTTGGTCCACTGAGACATCAACTGGAAAGAGAAATAATTCCACTTTTATGCATTTGTCCTGTAGAAGCATTGCAACTGATCCTCATAATTTTGAAACTCATCCTCACACTCTGAAGTGAATGTGGATGGTTTTGGCTTCTCTTCTAGCTTCAATGAAGCTAGGTACCTGATAGGACATGGTCTAAACCGTTGAATATCCCTACTTGTCTGAACTTCAATTTTAACAAGAAAGTCTTGCTAAAGACATCCTTGAAAAAGATGATTATCCATGAGATGATTTCCCTCTTGTTTCCATTTACAAACAACTGATCTTCCACCTGTGTGAATGAATGGTATTGAATATGATGTCCTCTCCATTTCTTTTTCCTTCTTTGACAACAAGGAGTTCCTCCATGACATGCAACTTTTTGGACCACTTACAAGCTCCAATGAAGTTACTTGAAAATATCACTGCAAGTGTTTCAAAGAATACTGATCATATAGGAGCTCTGCTTTCATCTGAAGGAAAATTTGTTTAGCAACTCAAACCTCTTCATCCCACATGAAACCTATAAGATCAAATCCTTTCACCTGTTGTTTTTCTAGGACAATTAAGGGAAGTAAGACCTAATTTGTTTCCTTCCACCATTACTTGTTCATCAAACAAGTTTGACTTCAAAATTAAAAGTAAGAAACTCTCAATAATATCATCTTCTCCCAAAACCTTCAAAGTTGACTTAGTTGCTCCTGCATGCTCCTCTCTTTCTTCATTCAATGAATATTACAGATGATCCAAGTCTTCCCATTCAAGGAGATAACTTGAAACTACAGGTGTTCCAGAAGTGGGTATTTCTATAGGCTCTTCTACATCCAAATACTCCTCCAAATCTGACAGAAATATGCTTCTTTGTTCTCCAAATGTGCAAAGGGTTCAACCTCCCTTATGGTGTTTCCTGAATTAGTGGTTGATTCTCCATGACCTTACTCATCTTCAAACATAAAATTTGCAAGATCAAACTCATCTAAGAAAATAGAATTTTGAAAAGATGAAGAAGGGGAAGAATCTGAAACTTCCTGCATGGTATAATCTATACTTGAAACTTCTGAGTCCATCATGGAAAGAATCCTGCTATGATTGGTTGTTATATTCGATGATGATGTTGGAAAGTTGCTACAATGCTCCAAAAGTGATGCAATTTCTTGACATGCTTGACAGGTAGGATCATTACACTCATAAAATCACCTTGTACACTTGAGAGTCTTTCTTCTTCAGCTTGCACATTCTCTTCTCCAATAGACTCTACCACCTTTGGTGATTCAAACTCCTCTGATGGAATTGAGCCAATATGAATACTGCATTCTGAATAAGTAGACTGTTGGTCCTCCTCGTTCAACTCTAGATTTGTTTCTGGTACAAAACTAGTTTGTTTCCACTTGTTCTTGAGTTTCAACTTCTGTAGAAGGTTTAGTCCAGGAATGAGGTTTGCTTGATGTTAAGTTTTATAGCCCATTTCTTCAGATTATCTACATGCTCTCCTTTTGTATTCTCTTTGACCATATACTCCTCCCGTTTGCTCATTTCTTGACAATGCTCTTCCCAAAATGGATTTTGGACTATAAGAGGAGGGGTGAGTTGGGATTCAACCAACTCCTTCACTGTTTGAGGAAGAGATTCATTATCTTGTTGTTGATGGCCCTTGTAGAAAAGAGGGAACTTTAGAAGGATGAGGCATGGAAGATTCATGATGGAATGGAGGAATAGGAAGTGAAGGAAAGGAATTCTTAGCTGCGTAGGGTAGAAAAGCTGGAAGATTAGGACTATGGGGTTCAAATTGAAACTAAGATAGATGGAAACAGAGAAGAGGGTTGTAAGGTGGTAATGCATGGACATCCCATTGACGGGATTTAATAACATTACATTCATAAGCTTATCTATTTTCTTGATCCACTCTCCAACTTGAGTCATCATCTTGATTATGAATTGAAGCTTTTGTTGAGGGCTAAAACATGGTATATGGCCAATCCATGGGTAAATTCTGAAGCCAATCTGAATGCCTTCATCATTTCATTGATCCTTATTTGCATACCATGTTATGCTCCAACTCTCGAACCTTCTTCTTTAAGTGATCCTCTTCATGTGTGGAATATATTCCAAAATCTGCATGTTCATTTTTCTTCAGTAGCCCCCATAGTTTGGTGGATAACCAAATTGACATGCATCTTGCTCATGTGGGATGCATGCTCAAACTGATATTCATCATGAAATTGAAGTTTGGAGGTGAATTGTAATAGCTTGAAGATGGAAAGAACTTGTTGCTGCAAGTGGGAGTCCCACTGTGGAAATGAAGCCATGATTGCACAACTTCATGAATGGGAGAAAAGTGGAAAGATATGGAAGAAACTAGATGGAAAATGGGTAAAATGAAAATCTGCAACACAGAGAGTAGGGTACTTAGACCAATGGAGTCGCTAGTTGTGCTTAGGTATACCTCCTAAGGCTGAAATTTCACTAAGAGCACAACAACTTAATGAAATGAAATGAACACAATACACACACCTATGAAAGATGTGGCTAAGATATTACAATAGGATAACTGTGAAATGTAGAACTTTCACCTATTGTCCCACCAGGCATGCCAAAAAAATGTTGTCACCAAATCACTGCACCCCTCGAATGGCCTGAAAATGAATCATGACATTTGGTGTGATTGGGACACATGGGATCACCTCTCAAGCTGTGGGACTTGGGCTCAAGGTGAACCTCCAGAGAAGGCCAAATTCCTCTTCCTAAACTAAACACAACACTACTTCTAATGCAGGAAAAATGGCTAACTAGTCCTATGCTAACATTTCATGGGATTAGGGAAAGAGATTTGCAAGGAAATAAAACCTAAACTAGAAGTGGTGATGCACCAAGAAAGGGTGTTGCTAGAAAAATTTCACCTATTACAACTTTCCAATGAAGAGAGCATGATTCATGAGGAAGAATGACATGATTACAAACCCACTTTTACATACAAGCACCACTTCACTCCTTGTAATAAGCACAATAAGACCTCCAAAACTTGCAATGGAAACCCTGGTTGCACAGTTCACCTGAAAACATGAGAGAGGTAATAGAAGCAACAAAATCATGAAAGGACATATAACTGATCACAAAGCATAATTCTCATTACTTCAAAACACTTGCACAGTGCATCATTACATCAGTGAAAAAGGCATAGGATGCCATTACAATTTTAGAAGAAAGGCTTGAAAGCCTACAAATCACAACATCTCAGCTTGTGAAGAGAGGGGAAGCTTGGAAAGTGTCTAACTTGTCCAACTTGTATACCACCTATTGGAACCTACTTGTTTTGTTGGAACCCCTTGGAATGAGTCTCCAACTTACATTTATAGAAGAAATTGAGAGAGAGGAGAGGAGGAGTCATAAATTCCCTCCCTAAATGGAAGGCACATGATGTATCATTTATTACATTTTGTTGAACCACTTGAAAAGGTTCCATCATGCATCATTAATGCCTGTTGACATAGTCTTCTCAAAATTAAAATAATATTTAAATAATAATTATTATTATTTAAAATATTTAAATAAAAATATTAATTTAATTAAAATAATACTGGTGGGCCCCATAGTTGATCGAGCTTGTGATTCAGGGTATCATGAAGAAAAGAAAAAAATAAGTCCAACTCAGTGGTTGGCTCCCGAGCCAACTCACCGAGTTGGGTCCGAGCTCCTCTTACACTGACCAAGTTGATCTCCATCAAGTTTTTCCTTTTATTCATGATGTGAGATCTCTTCCAAACACTTTAGACTTGTGAGTTCCCAGAATAATCTATGGCATCTATGATTTGAAAATGCATGTTCACGTGAATAGCTTAACCTAAACTGGACTCCACCCAAGTTACTCCCCTCTTGTTGGCACTGATGTTCTGCCTGGACCCGAGACACCTGGAGGCTCTATTGCACATGTTTGAGGACCTACTATTTGAGCATGTTGAAGATCTCACCACCCAAGGCTACATTGACGGCACCTATCAACTTGGTGTCTAAGACTTTTCAACTACCGGTGAGACCCCATTTTCAGACTCACTGCGACCAAAACGAATTTACACTCGTTATAACCACCTTTGGGTAACGACCCTTGCCGAGATTTGACCAAGCTCTAATGTCACCAACTGGCACTCCATTCACTAGAACCCAAGCTTCTATACTTAGCCTTCAATCGACTCTAATCCCATTTTCTCCTCCCCACTCTACTGCTGGCAAGCTCGCGCTCATTTGGGGTCCTGGCTTTGGATTCTATGCCACTTGGAATTGTGCTGATGAGGCACATGTGCAGGATTTTGCGGTCTGAGTGACTTTTGAGAAATTTTCTAACTCCTGGACACATCGGTGACCACACTTAGAACTCCTCCTAGACACGGTGACACATGGAGGCTTCCTCTATTCCTTTTATACTTAACTGATTTGGTGCTTAAGAGAACAAATTATATGCACTTCCTTGGTGGGTCTGAAACTCATTTTTGACTTTTAGAAAGTCCCATGGGGTTTTGAGTTTCAATGTTCTGACCCCACTCTCTGGAAATGCTGAGCTGACAATGCCTTCCAAAAGTATTTTCTTTGTCTTAAAACTTTTCAATGAAAGTTCCACCTTTTTGGGCTCTAACCATGTGGAGGGCCAATGCTTGTTTGAGTCTCCACTTTGGGTCGCGCCTTTGAAATTCACATTGAGACATGTGGAGGCTCCATGGTGACCCCTTTATACTTAGCCAATTCAGTCTTCGAGCAATGCCTTCTTTCTCCATTTCTTTTGCCAAGTTCCACTTGATGAGCTTGCTGATCCCCTCTGGTATTCCAAGCTAAATGTCACCAAGCAATCTTCCATATGAGCTTTGAATTTCTTCGAACGACTCACTTGGTATCAATTATGCCAACTGGGACTCCTCATGACTCCACCATCCAACTCGTCTTGAAATGCTATCCCTTTCTCTAAATAATCCCGATCTCCGAACCCTTAAAACCCAAAACTCTGAAATTCAGAGCTTCAGGCGTCAGAAATATTTGACTCATTCAACATTTCTGACCCCAAAATCTCTAAAATTCTCCGAAACGATGAATTGCTCATTGTTCAAATTCGTTCAAAACTTTGAAATCTCAACTCAACTTGGCCTACCTCATTCTAGAGCTCCTTTATTTTATGCCAAGCCATGGATGGTTATTCCAGGCCTTTTATTCTTTCAATTAGATGTGAGCCCTTTTGCTCGACCACGGAGCATCCACTTATAATTTGACATGTTACCCTAGAGAAAGATTCTGATCTGTGCTACCAACAATTTCACAACTGAGATGACCATCGAGTTAATTTTGCATTGTGGCTCATTATTTCAAGCTCGTGTTGAGTCTTAGCTCACTCGAGTTATTCCTATCTTATGCATAGAGTTGTTCCTTGAAGAGCTCTCTATGAGGACTGTAGCTAGCTCCCCAACCTTGTCAAACACCATGTTCTAACTTCGAGCTTGAGAGATGTAATTCAAACATAATATTAATAAAATGATTTTAATTTGTATTAATGCACTTATATGTTGATTTAGGTTCAACTGATCTATGTTTGAAGTTCCTTATTCTTATGTACTCTGAAGATCCATAGAAAGGTACCATGAAGGTATAGAAGAACTATGGAAATTTTAAATACCAAATTTGAAAATTTTAGCCTATAGACCCTCATTTCTCATTTTTACCTAGGGGGAAAAAATGGACAACAATAACTACATAATATTTTCCTCTAGGTTGCACTTCTTCCCTACAAGAGAACTAGTTAAAAAATGAACCAAACAAGCACTTAAATATGTTTTTATTTCTTCCAACCCAAATCATTTCGGTCCCACATGATCCATTTGACCCATTAATATCTAAAAAATTCATGTACATTCATTACAGCATTTACCTATGACCTAAAAAGGTCGGCCTAGCTAAAATCCTCATTACATGTGTCAAAAATGGCAAAACCCCATGGACACAATCTTAAAATTTCCTAAACATTAGTAACCTAGTTTTTCATGACCCAAAACTCATAAAACATGATTAAAATATCAAATATACTTCATACATGGTCACAATTAATATCAACCAATCAAATTATTCCATTTACTGGGCCTAGTTCCCTTTACAATTCTCAAAGCAGTTGTTTCCTACACCCTTAAACACCTTGGAAATTTCATTTTATCACAAAATCACTTCTATTCAACAAAACCATACCATGTGACAAATAAATGGAAATGGATGAACCTATATAACACTTCTAACCAAGTTATAATTCATGAAACATCCATCTCGTAAAACCACTGCTACTTTATCTTTCACCATATCAACCTGCCAAAACATATATTTCCAAATGTTAGCTCATAAAATCATTTATAAAAAAATTACAGACCTCTGAATAGATTCATTGGATTCCTAATTTATCCCTGTTCACATTTCAGGTTATAGGAATCATATCCCAATCCATATCTTGCTTAAAATAACATAAAACATTATATCACAACACATGTTGTTTTGAACTGACAAAAATATTCCTATCCACATAATATCGTATAAACCATATCAAATCACCTCATCATGGGTAAAAAATCAAATCACTAGAAATATATTTGAATCATATTTTCAATACAAATTGAATCACTTCAAAAATCCACCTGTAGCTCAAGTTATGCTCATTTTACAGAAACCTGCTATTTAAGTTCCCAAAAGTGCCCTTTGACCAATAAACATGGTTGGACATCAAAACACCATGTACCTACATGAAATTTTACTAATAAATACATGGAAAAAGAGAGAAAGTCTCAATTATCATGCAACATCAATTTTTCATGCTACTCCTTTGGACCATCATGTCCTAAAACCTTCTTCTTTAGAAACTATTTTTTTTAAGTGGGGCCCACTCATCACCATGTCCTCAACCATACATTTATGGAAATATTAGAGAGTCCTCTACATCATCCAATCATTAGTTTTGATGAAAATGTTAATAAATAAGGTATAAAATATATGAAACTATCCCACACAGAATCGCAATAGTAGAAACTAATATGTTGAAAATATTACAGATCTGAAAATAAAAGTGCAGAATAAAAACAACACAACACAAAGAGACAATATTTAATGTGGTTCACCAGATTTTGGCTATTTCCACTAAGAATCACTTGATCAAATTTTACTACAATCCACCTCTTTTCTCAATACAATATCCAGATTTGTTTGGAGCTATGCTCAACAATATCTATAGAATTCACACTTGAACTCACACACATCTACAATGTTACATCAACCCTACCATGTGCAAAAAACCACATAAATAGGAAACTAATCAAGCAGTTTTACAATACCTTGGGTATCAAAACCATGGGCTAAAACCGTTCTATAAACCTATGGGTCAAATATTCCGCCCATATGAGAAGATCACGTTTCTCAATATATCAGGAGTATTTTTTGAGGTGAGAAAACTATGGACAGTGTATATTATTCAACACTTCAACACATGAAAATAGGCTCCAAAACATAACATAACCAATAAAAATTGGGTCACTATACTTCAATTTCTGCAAACTGCTCCTACCTTGGGTTTAACTAGGTTTAAAACCACTTTACCTTCTTCACATTTGTTAATAAAATCATGACAATTAACTGACCTCATTATTTTTTTGAAACCTTACAAACTCACTATAGAAGCTTCCATGAAATGCACAAGGTCCCATGCAAAGAAAAATGTTCACAATGAACATTTGAAATTTAACTTCAAGTTGGAAATATAATAAATTTTGACCATGTCTCACAAAATCAATCATATTTGGAAAAATACACATCATGGGCACATAAAATTTTTGTCAAAACATCATTACTCATCCCTATAACATCTTAAATCATCATAATGTCAATGTCATAGCTAAATATCTCCAATCGCTAAGACTTACTTATGCTTTCATGTTAGATCCTCACTGTAGAAGCTAGGGTCAACTGGAAGAATGCAATAACTGAACAAGAAACCTATGAAAATGACACAAACATACCTCATATGCCATAATACATCTAAATGCACACTTTCATGAGATCTTATGGCACCAACCCACACTGTCACACCTCCAAGTTATTATACCTACTCCCAATGAGAACCTATAACATAATGAGCCACATGTACCTACACTTATACATCATCATAGGAAAATAATAAAACATTGACTTTGTCATTAATGTGGTTTTGCATCAATGAAAACACTTATTAGGACCACATTCCAACAATCTCCCCCTTTGTCAATGATGCAAAACACCCTCAAATTCTCCCCCTATATTCATTACAGACAAAGAAATACTATAACCCAGCTTCATTACCTTATTAAGCTTCATACCTTCATGATTTTGTTACAAAACATCAAACAAAGGTCACAAAATAGCTCCATTTGTTGATTTTTCTCAAAACAATGATTTTTGTAGCCTCATTTTAGGCATGCAACCACCATGCTCTCCTTGGAAAAAGTAATGCAAACATCTGAACATCATCAATCAATATGGAATAATCATAATCTTACCTTCTTTGGAGCTCCAACACTCTATTTCACCTCCTAGGCATGCAAACAAGCAATTTTAACTATCACCATTGTTTTGGCCTTTTTGGCAAAACTGTAGAAACCTGAGATCTAAGTCATCCACATCCTTAACCTGTAAAAAATGTTAGTTCCAAGAATATAAAAGCATTATTTCACCTTTCTTGATATCAAACCATCTTTTCTAGGCCTATGAAAAGATATATCAAACATAATCTTTCTCTTCATACCATATCATGGACTGTGAGCCTTGAACAGACCTTTTAGAGAAATTTTATCCAAGTTTACCATGTTGCCACATGTGATCCATGCTTTTACTCATTAAAAAACCTCTCCCCTTGGACATATGAGCACTATATATAGCTCCCAAACACAATTTTAGTCAACTTATCTTGGATTATTTACTAGAAATCACCTAGAACATCTCATTAGAACTAGATTGGCTGCCCATTATGAGTGTTTGATGGGAAAGATGATACTTACCTCTATTTATTTATTGATCTCCATTTCATCAGGGGTTCAATATGAGAATTTATAGGCCTATGTTTCTACCTAACACGCTTAGTAGTTGGATCTAATTCAATGGTATGTTGGGATAAATTATGATAAAAACCCCTAAGGTCATCATATCTCCAAGAAAATATATCACCAAAATCATGGCGAAACTTTACAAAATCATGCTTCTTCTTTGTGGTTCTAACCTTGCCAATGTTGAGGTACTTTCCCCCTCTAACTGAGATGGGCTTTAAGTCCTCTCCCTTGACAATTATGTTTGATTTCTCCTTTCTGAATTGGTCATTGGGGTTGAAAATAGACTCCAAAGTGACCAGGCCTTTAGGAAACTTGTTTGTTCTAAGTTGAAATACTTGATCCCCATATTGTTTTGCCAACTTGTCTTGATTTCTTGAAGAGAACTTAGCGTCTTCTTGTAGGAAGTTGATAATTTTCTGATCATTCTCAAACACATTCAAAATTTCAACATTATCTTGTATAGAAGGCCTTACTACCACCTTGATATGTGGTTGTATTTTATCTCTTTTGATATCCTCAACCACATCAAACCTTGCTCCAACTACAAAAAGTATGTTATAATATTTGTTCTATTTTCTTGTGATGGCTTGGTTATTGAAAGATTCAAAATATTCCAACAGATCCCAGACCATATGCTTTTATGCCTCCAGCATGTCATTTTTGGTTACATTGGAGAATCGAACTTGGTTGACAGTAAGCTCATTGTTCATAAAAGTACACAAATTCTTTATGTTCCTTTTCCTTTCCCATTACAGCCCATAGATGAGAGAAGCACACTCTGTTGTGTTGTTGGAGAAACTGAACTGAAATCTAAAAGAAGAGTAATACTTCATTCCTGTAGGGGAAACAAGAACTACTCCTTGTCCTACACTTTGTTTTCTACTTGATCCATCAAAGAACATTTTCCAAAATCCATTTTCTTATTCATCATCTAGCTTAGTGATACTAGGAAGTGGTGAATTCTCTTTATGTAGGAAATAAACACCCAATTTAGCTTCTTCCATCTCCTTTTATGGATCATGGCTATGTCACTTATGTTGCCATTGATCAAGTATCAAATCAGGAATGCATCCAATTCAAGTATCTTCCTCTTGAGTTCTTGGGAAATCTTCTTGATCAAACATTATGCAATTAGCATTGATTGGGCTTAGAACATAAGGCTCAATTGGGTACGTGGTAATTTGTTCAGACTTATAGTCAAAAAATCACACACAACTATTACATTTATACCAGTATGTATGTTATTTTATATATGGACATCACATAATAAAAGTATTCAGTAATGACCCATTCACTAGTCCTGTCATCAGTTAGTCAGTCATCATTTTTATTTGTCTAGTACATTCATCAGTTATCTAGAAAGTTTTAGGCATCTCCTAGTAAGTGTAAGGTGTCATCATTATTTCTTTTTTCATCTCTAGTCTATAACTAGGGAGCCTAGGGTAGTAGTGTGGCTCTCTAGGACACCACAGTCTATGATTTTAGGTGACCTAGTTTCCATAACTCTTGGTTTTGATTTTTTTCTACAAGGTAGGACCTTGTTATTTCCCTATTTATTCCTCTAGGTACTAGTTGGAATTTAGGGTCATTAATGTAAACATTTACACAATATATCCCTATATAAACATAACACACTCACTACATTAGAGGCAGACTATCATCTATCAAGGGTAGTTATCTACTAAGGAAAGGGACTGCATTTGGGCATGTTCTACTTTTACATCACACAAGCATAGGGGGAAAGGGTTTTGTTCATTATATTCCACCCAACATTTTAATCTTTACATCTAGTTATTTCCTGGTACTTCTACTTCATTAGCGCTACGGAAAAAAAATTTAAACACAAGCACAAAGAACTACATTGGGTCTAGAATGTAGTGAAACACTTAGTTATAAGTCCAACATTGTGGCAACTAAGGTCAATCTGATCCCTTCATTTTCATCTTTATTTTTTAGGATTTTATGCTTTGTACAAGGTTTTACAGGTATATCTTCATATTATATTATTGGAGACATAAGCGAAGATATTTTGATAACAGTATGACAGAGATGAAGACATTGTGAAGACCTAGTGGCACAATCAAAACCATATCCTGAGGTTTTCTGTAGACTAGAGTACCCAGAATACAGACCACGTAACCCTTAGGAACCCTAGTTCAGGGAGATCTATAACTTTTACAATTTATAGAAAAACAATTTCACATCCAGTCCAGCTCACATATCAGCCTGTTCAAGTCCAGCAAATAGCAAGGTAAGTTATATCTAGGTTAGTACCTTATCCCTCATATTTTAATTATTTCATCTCATTTAAATATTAAATAGGATTATTTAACATCATTATTTCAGTTCATATTAGTTATTATATTGTTTTATCTTGTTTATATTAACTATAAATAGATATACATTCCATATTACTTTATTTTAGTTAATCACTTTAGTGAACCCATCTTTTCGAATAGTTTTCCCTAGGATCAAATCAAACCTTAATGGTTAAATATCATTCATCTTCTTCATCCATCATGTCCCACTATAGTGTTAAACCTATTTATGATGAGGCTTCCATAGTTGAACTCAAATCTCTATATAGTGTTCCACTTCCTACACCTGATCACATCCAACAACTCTTAGAAGGCCAACAACATGTTCCTAATAGTTTAATAGATTCTTCTATAGGAATTAGAATTGTTGATGATCCTATCATAGTTACTGGTTGTACACCATGCCATACGGTCACCTATGATCCTCTTTCTGATCTTTCACAAGATAATTTAGATGTTTCCCTTATTTTTTACTTACTCGTTATTGACAATCATTCACAAGTCCATACTAATTATTTTATTACTCCGACCACTAATATAGTTTCTTCTTACAATCCTATTCTTTCTGATATTAGTTCTTATGGGTCATTGTGTTGTCTAATAATTTAACTAACATGATCTCCTTTTAGTGTAATTATAAACTAGGGCCTTTTCCTAGGCTGTGTGCAATGGAGCTTTATGTAACCAGTTCCTATTGGGATTTATGTTGGGGGTGTTGTCAGATATTTTAAGTTGGTTACTAATCTATGGAAACCTAATGTAAATATACCGAATTCATCTACTGCAATGAAAGGAACTCTAAAAGCTACACATCTAATTGAAATTGAAATACAAACATAGTACTCAAACAAATTGAATTGCAACTGCACAATTGAAGCTATAACTTAGTAAAAGTAAGATCGCACGTTAATTAGAATTTACATGAAAGAAAACACATAATCTAGATAAAAGGGCTGGTAAGGAAAACAAATACATTCAACCAAATATTACATGAAATATACTGAAACAAGGATTGCAGTAAGACTTATTAGAAAACCATATGCATATGTGAACATAAAAACAACCTCTTGTCTCCTCGGTCGAGTGGGCCCTTGCTCTCCCTTGGGACAGAGGAATTACCAGCAGCTTTAGATCTCCAAAATGATGTTTACTTCTATTAATTTAAATAAGTTCCATATCATAGACAACATATGAAGTTGAAAGTTCTGAATACCACAGACGATATATTGCAAAGTATCTCCAAAAATAACAGCTAACCATGTTCTTAAGAAGGTGTCTTAATATAGACACAAACGGTTACAAAATTCACCATAATAGGTGGTACACAACATCTTCCACTAATCAAATATTAACTAAAACTCATAAATTCCTATGGGATAGTTAGAAACAAGTCCCATACTGATAGGTCAACTTGGTGGAAAAAGTCTTCTACTCCCGTATTCCAGCTCCAAACTCAGACTTCGTAATTACATCAGCAACAAACGTTCATCATTTCCCTGCACACATCATCACATTTTCCTCACAAAGACAATTAGTAGGAAGTTTATACGGTAATCAGTTTTCATGAACAAAAGCAAGGAAAATGCATCAAACTCACTATGATATAACTATACAAAGCATCCCCATGCATTAGCAAATCATATCTAAGTGGCAATTTACTGATCGTAGGAATGATATAAATGAGCCAAATAATGCACTCATCATTTCCCCCTTACTTTACCTATTGCATGTCCCAATGCAACCTATCTACGTCCTACTCTGTGACCAAGCTGCTGAGCCATGTCATACTCTTCGAACTGATCAACATATTGCTTCCTCATACCTTTACATCCCTGAGTATTTGAAGTGACCTCGACCCAAGCTGTAAAACTCTCATTTGATTATGCAACATTGTTTTGCCAAGTGGTAGTAGGACTCAAGAGGAGGGGTGGATGCACCTGAAGTCCTGCCCATTCATCATTGTATTTCTTGCTGGTTTTTTCTAATGACTGTCTTATAATTGTAATGAGGGCATCACCCTGACACATACTCCAACTCAAGTTCTGAGGGGAAATAACCTCCCTATGTTTCAATGGCAAGCTCAAAGTGTCCCATCTCCTGTCACAGGCCTTCCTGGCCACCCCAAAGTGCTGCTGACTATAGGTTTCAAAATCCTCTACACATTTCAGTAGGATTTTTGAAGTATTCTCTCCAATACCTACTTGGTAGTAGAGAGATCTGAAGTTTTTCCACAAAGCCACATCAGTATGATGTGTAGGACGGATATAGAAACCTACTGTTTGAGCCATGTGATTGAAAATATCCATTTATCACCCCATATGATCTGATTTCACAACAAGGACTGAAAGGATTTTAATTGAAAATCCCCCACAAATAAGTTAATTAAAAAGTCAGGGACATTGGTAACTAACATATTATGGAGGTAAAACTCATAGAGCAAGTTTTGAATTTCAGGTGTACTGGACTTGTAAATAGATAAGAAAATATTGCCATCAGGAACTTCGTAAGGCACCTAACAACATAACTGAAACAACTTCCAAGAATAAAACTGCTCCTAAATAAACATGTTGTAAACTGAGGAAGGTTTCCTATAGGATAAGAGCTTAAAAGCCAAAGGATAGATAGAGTCCAAAAGAGAGAGCAATTTTTGTTTTTCATCTTGGATAATTTCCATCTCCCCTTTTAATTTCTTATTTTCCTTTTTTAATTCTGCATTCTGAAGATATATTTGGTGGAAATCATTCAAAATGCTAAGACCTTTATCCTTTTATCACTTTAAGCTACTAACTTCAATTTGTAAAGTAGTTATTTCTCTAACTTTCTCCACTGTGCATTGGGTAAATTCAGTTTGTAAAGACAAGTTTTTTTCCTCCATACCTTTCAATTGGGCCTTAAGGAGTTCGATTTCTTCTAGATAATTGTGATAATTGGTAGCTTGACATGACCCAAGATGATCAATGTCCATTGCAATAGGTGTTAGAAGTGGATTTTGGGATTCAGGTACCGAAGTAGTTTCTGGAGCTGCGAAGTGAATTTCTGAAGATGTAGGTATGGCTGAATACTTGGGAAAAGGATGAGCGGAAGTGAAGATGGTGTTTGGTGATTTTTCAGTGGGGAAAACCTAATTGTCTCCCTCATTTCCCACTTCCCACATAGGGGAAAAAACATCAGCAAATCCCTCCGACCTGGAGTTTCCAATTTTATGCAATGTATAAGACCGTTGTGGTCAGGGGCACATAGAAGAAGATGGAGTAGAGGTATTCCTACCTCTAGAACTGGAAGTGGTCGAAGATGGACTTACTTGAGCACCTGATTTGTCCACATGCTTCGAAGCACCAAGTTCCTCCTTGTTCTTGTGTGCAAGGCAAGAGGTTGGTGTGGGAATGGGCCATGGTGTAGAAGATGGCCCTGATTTTAACTGTTTTGGCTTGGAACCCTCCCCCACAATAATCCTTTCAGCCTTCGCTTTGGCTTAAAAAATACTTGATGTGAGCACAATAAATGAAGTAGCCCTGGGTGTTTCAACGCCGCTTTGCCTCCTTCATACTTGTATTTTTATCCAACCTTGATAACAACATTCACTAAGTATCTAGGTAAATTTACCTTGAGGGCTGTGTTGGCACATCCTTTTTTTAAATGAATAAGAATCTGAGTGCATCGCCACCCAACACAGAGGGCTGGCTATCACATAGAAAATAATTGCTAACCCATTTGGCCATCTCCTTCTAAATTCCAGGTAGGCTATCTCACTTAACACCCTTCTGAACACCTTGGGGGGTAAGGATAACCTTAGGGAATGCCTCACCCTCCTCATGAAACAAAGTGAGCAAGTATTTGAGGGGAGCATTCATCATTACTTTCAAACCAAAATCTGGCAAGCCGGATAGTTCAGAAACTACCTGGCTGGTAATCTCAACTCATTTCCCTCCAACACGTGAACAGGTAGCTTCAAAATTTTCTAGGAACTCCTCCATGACACCCTCATCAAAACCTTCAAATTTCTTGATGAATTCAAGCCAACCTAAATCATAAAACACCTATGAAAGCGCAACGTTCCTGAGTAATGGGTCTGGAGAATCAGGCTCAGATTTCTTCTTTTGTCCCATGCTGAAGGTGAATGAATCCAGATAGTAGAGAAATAAGAACAAGACGTGCTCAAATTCACTATGTGATGGTAGGTAGAATGATATGCTCAATACTCATGAAGCAATGGACAGGAAGCAACTTGGAACTATTAATTTGAATTGCACCTGAATCCTTGAATTACGTAAAATTAGAGAAAATTTAACAGCATAAAAAAGTGGATAAGACCATCCATCCGTGAGAGTTGATGATATGTGAGATGATGCACATCCCATCATTTGAAACCAAATTAACACCTATTCATCTTCGTAGAATGTGATTCATATGATGTGTGTGAAAATCATAAGTCATTATACCCTTATGCCATCATACCGTAGCATCAGATTTGGAAGGATATCCACAATAAATATATTAAACATTGCATGATGGATGCAATTATGACAAGTGCATGCATGGGGGATTTATTTATAAGGAAATATCCATAGTGAGTTAGGATGCACTTGCCCATTCCAAGTTCAACATCCGATATCCGTAGATTCCCACATCCTGCAGTCTGAGATTAAATGTGATTAGTGGCTTCTAAATAATGAATATTTTTGCATTTATTGAAAACAAAACAACTAACTAAGGGAAGAAGATCGAATTCATGACCATCCTCCTTTATTGAAATTAATAGGAAAAAATTACTTCAGGCTTGAGTGGTAAAGATATACCTCAACATGCATGTCCTAACTCATCATAATATCACTGGTGAAAGTTTTCTTGTCAAGAGGTCATTGGTAAATCCTGATTTTGTGTCCATTCACAAGAAGAGTCATTTTGTCATCATCAACTAGTAATAGCCACACAAAGCCATTATCGAACACTTTGTCAATCTGATAGGGGCCCAACCAGCATGTCCATAACTTACCTTTAAACTGTTGATATCTAGAATCAAATAGTAAGACCCAGTCCCCTTCATGAAATGTCCTGATTTGATATGAGCATCGTGCCAGGTCTTCCTCTGATATTGAAGAATTTCCATCTGTTGTTGTGCCTCCATCTGCATTTCATCCAATTCATTCAGCTTCATCACTCATTTGCATTGTGCTTGATTCAAATCGATTCCAACTTCTAGTGTTGTTCTCCAGGTGCGCAATTCAAACTCAACAGGTAACAGTGGCTTCTTCCCAAATACCAACTTATAGGGGGGGAAACTAGTAGTGGTTTTCTAGGTCATGTTATAGGCCCAGACTACCTCAGGAAGTTTTGGTACCCAATTCTTTCTGTCAGCACTGACCACTTTAGTCAGAATATTCTCAAGTTCTCGATTGGTTACTTCCACCTACCCATTGGATTGGGGGTGATAGGGTGACAATTTTTGGTGCTTAATTCAGTAGATTTCCAAAAAATACTCAATCATGTTTGAAACAAATTGAGGACCTTGATCAGATACAATGGCCCTGGGTGCACCAAATCATAGCAATATCTGATTGTACAGAAAATCAGCAACAACATCCTCATTGGCAGATGCCAATGCTTGAACTTTAGCCCATTTAGTGACATAGTCCATGCATACCAAGAGGTATTCCTTCCCAAAATATGGGGGATCAAAAGGTCCAACTGAAATCAATTCCCCATTTCTCAAATGGTCCTAAGACTAGCTGAGGATTAAGAGGCATTTCCATTGAAAGTGTGGGCTTCCCCATTCATTGGCATGCATCACACTGCCATACATACTTTTTGACACTCTTGTGGAGGGAAGGCCAATAGTACCCTGCTCCAAGGACTTTGTGAATTGTTTGTTTTAATGAATAATGTCTACCTCCTAGCTCATCATGACAAGCTCACAATATGTCATGTACTTCATCTTCTCGAATGCACCTACGAAGAACCATATCAGGACAACATTTGAATAAAATTCCATTACACCATTTATACATTGCACTATTTTTAACCAGTCTTCATTTCTCCTTATGAGTGAAATAGGAAGGAAACTTCCCTGTTGTTAAATAATTTGTAAGATCGGAAAACCACAGAGTCTTAGTTGATATAGAAAACAAATGTTCATCAGGAAATTGATCCTGGACTACTTCATCATTACCTGAAACATTCAATCTTGAAAGGAAATCAGCAACAATGTTAGATTTTCCTAGCTTATCAATAATGGTAAGATTGAATTCCTGTAACAAGAGTAACCATCGAATAATCCTACCTCCAACCAATGGTTTATTCATCAAATATCGAATGGAAGAGTGGTCAGTATAAACAAATATTTTATACCCAGTGATGTAATGATGAAATTTATTCAAGGAGTATACAACAACCAAGAATTCCTTTTCCGTAGTAGTGTAATTTCTTTCTGTAGGAGTCAGGTTCTTGTTGATAAAGTAAATGGCATACATGTGATCTTCTACATATTTTTTCCCAAGAAAAACACCCATGGCTATATTAGAGGCATCAGTGTGGATATGGAAAGGTTTCCCCCAATCAGGGCCTTGTAAGATTGGGGTAGTGGTCAACTTCTCTTTGATAGAATCAAATGCCTGCTGGCACTGAGGGGACCATTCAAAAATGTAATCTTTTATTAGCAATGAGAACATAGGTGCAACAATTTTACTAAAATATTTTATGAACCGCTGATAATACCTTGCATGACCAAGGAAAATTTTGATGTCAGTCTGATTAGTTGGTGTAGGTAACTGAGTGATGACTGATATCTTTTTGGGGTCAACCTGTATACCTTTGGTAGAAACATGGTGACCTAAGACAATTCCTTGATCGACCATCATCAGACATTTTTCATGACTCAGAGATAATTGGTGTTGCTCACATCTGCTCAATACTTTCTCAAGGTTATTCAGAGATTCATCAAAAGTGGATCCGTGGATAGTGAAGTCGTCCATGTAAACTTCAACACAGTCATTAGTAAGATCTACAAAGATGGCCAAGACTGCTCTCTGAAACGTAGTGGGTGCATTACAAAGTCCAAAAGGTAAGACTCGATAAGAAAATGTACCCTAGGGGAAAGTAAAGGTAGTTTTATCTTGATCAGCAGGGGCAATACTAATTTGGTTATACCCACTAAACCCATCCAAGAAAGAAAAATATTTCTTACCAGTAAGATTGTCCAGAACCTGGTCAATAAAAGGTAGGGGAAAATAATCTTTCTTGGTGGCTTTGTTAAGTTCCCTGTAGTCAACACATATTCTCCATTTACCATTTTTCTTGGGAACTATAACTAATGGGGAGACCCACTGACTATCAGATATAGGGTAGATGAATCCTACCTTTAGCAATTTTTCTATCTCACCTTTGACTATGTCTCTGAGCACTGGGTTAATTCTCCATTGTGGCTGCCTTATAGGTTTGACATCCTCAGTGTAGATATGGTGAGTAAAAATGTTAGGATGAATTCCCTTCATATCAGTGTAATCCCAGGAAAAAGCATGGGAATGTTTCTTCAAAACTTCAAGAACCCTGGCTTCTTGATTGGCCTCTAAATCATTACCAATGGTCAACTCTTTTCCTCTACCGACAGGAACCTTCTTGGTATCATTCAAAAGAGCAAGCTCTACATTGGTGATTAAGGAATTCAATGGGAAAACATGGGGTTGAAGCATGTGTAGAATGGGTATATTGTCAAGAGACAAAATCTTGGTCAAAGGACAATAGAAATCAGGGACTGAATATTCTAAATTATAAGCATAGATTTCTTTACAAGACTCATCAGAAGTATTACTTACCAAGGAAATAACATCAGACATTTCTAAAGAAAATGGGTCTACATTCAGAGTTCCAATTTCCATAGCTAGAGTGCTGATTTCCATAGTCACAGAGCCCTCTGCATCAGCCAATGTATGTAACTCAAAAAATTTCTGCCATATGGTTTTGCACTTCAATGGTGGCCAAATAAGAAGAACTCAGAGAGTTAGTATCCAAAGAATCTACCCATACATGGTCACAAGCATTCACATAAGGCTGGGTAGGAGGGTATAATGAAATATGTTTGGATTTCTGCCCATTTAGAATGGTCATTTTTCCTGACCTACAGTCAATATATGCAGCAACAATGGCTAACCAGGGTCTTCCCAAGATAACTGGATATCCCAATTTCTGAGCTTTAGGATATAAGACCATAAAATCTACAGGATACTCCCAGGATTCAATGGTGACCATTATATCCTCGACCACACCATCTGGTACAACAATGGATTGATCTGCTAGTTGAAGAACAATATTGGTAGGTTGTAGTCCTGTTAAGGACAACAGATTAAACATTTCTATTGTGATGACATTAATGGCAACACCAAGATCCACCAAAACATTAGATATTGACTGATTGTTTATACAAATAGTAATAACTGGACTCCCAAGATCCCCATATTTTGGTGAAATAAGGTTGTCAGCTACTAAATCAGCCAAATTTCCTTCCACCCTAACAGTTTTTGGGTATTTATTTTTCCTCCCTAGTGTTTTTATACACTCATTTCTAATGGTTTGGTTTAATTCAGGAATGTCCCTTATTGCTCACAGAAGTGGGACCTCAATGTGCACTTTTTTCAATTCTTGTACTAGCATTGTTTCATCTGTAGTTTGAGTGTCCTGTAACTGCTTAGGGAAAGGAGCTTTATGGGTATTCTGGTTAAGTTCTTGACTATTCCGAGTGTTTTGTGTCTATGGAGAAGGTGCAAGTCATGTATTTTCCTCAAGTTTCTCTTCTTTATCAGTTTCTACAGGAATTTCCATGATAACAATAGGAGGATTCAATGTTTTTCTAGACCTTAGTCACAAATTACAATTAGTATTAACCTGCATTGTGTTACTTGGTCCTGCTTCATCAATTGAAGTTGTCTGCTGATTTTTAGGATTTTCTACCAGCTGGGCTGGAAGTTGTGTTTGTGTTGCTTGTCTGTGTTTTGGTAGGATTGTGTTGGGGCCATTAAATCTTGTTGTGGTTGTTGGAATCTCTGTTGTTGATTAATGTTTTGTGGTGGTGTCCATGGCTGGTTTTGGTTAGGATTCTGTTGAGGACCCCACTATTGGTTGTGTCATGGACTTGCTGGGGTTGGTGGTGTCCAACCTGGCTGAGTGTAGGGATTCATCCAAGGTGGTGGATGTGGATAAGTCATCCAATTTGATGTTTTCCACTCAGGTTGTCCCCAAGTAGGCTGAGGGGCCTGATTAGGCCATGACATCCTCCAGGGGTTCTGAGTAGGTCGAGGTGGAAATCCAGCCTGATTATTTGGCCTTTGAACAAAGTTTAACTCTGTGTCAGCTTGAGAGACAACATTCAAGCCTCCTTTCAACTGTGGTAAGAAGGTGCAATGCTTAGTGTCATGGTCAACCACTTCACAGATTAAACACATGTCTGTGACATCCAAAGGACATTCTCTCAGGGGGTGTCTCTTCCTACAATTAGGGAAATATATGTCCAAAGGTTCTTTGGCAGGACTGGTTTTGGCCTTGAGTCCATCTATGGTTGATGTTAACTACAGAAAAATGTCTATTTTCATGTTAGCCATTTCCTCCAGAAGTTCAGAGGTACCCAGAGTAAGTTTGGATGTCATTTTTTTCATATACCCCCTCATGTTCTAGAGTAACTTCTGCATAGCTCAGTGATTTGTTCCATGGTAAGTTTATGCACATCTCCTCCTCCCATGAGATGGAGGGAATCCTTGGTTTCCTCATCAAGTCCTTTAAGAAAAATTGTTTTAGTAATGTCTGCATGTAACTCATAACCACTTTGTCGGTGGAGAAAGAGAAATCTATCTAGATAATCCTCTAGATTTTCATCTTCTTTTTTCCGTATCTGGAAGAACTCTTCTTTCCTATCCCTTCCCCTACAGTAGTCTTGATATTTATCCAAAAAGGTTGTCTCCATGGCTTCCCAAGAATTAATGGAGTTAGAGGAAAACCCCATGAACCATCTCATAGTAGAGTCTTTGAGAGTGGAAGGAAAAATTTTGAGTTTTTGATTGTCTGTTCTTGTAGTCATATGTTTGGCACAAAACTTTGAATTCAAACAAGAACTGATTAGGGTCTTCCATAGACATGCCTCGAAAGATAGGGAGGATGGATGGTGAGATATTTTTCATGAACACATCCTCATCCAAGATAATGGGGTAAGTAAATGTCTGACCCAAGGGGAGGTCTCCATTATTCCCATGGTCCCCCATTTCTTGAGTGTTGGCCGGAGGATACAGAATGCTCAGAAATGATTCTAGGTGTTGTAATGGAGGCAGTGTCACTCACAGTGTTTTCTATGTGTAAATTGTCCAGAGATATTTGTTGAATGTTTCGTGTTATAAATCTCCCTTCATCGTCCTATGGCCTATGAATCAAATGTGGTTATTGAAACAAGGCCTAATACATCTATTGGTTGCATATATGAACTCCATTAAGACCCATAGCATGTGAAGTGAAAAAAATGGCGTAGTGTGCTTATGGTGTCCCTGGAAATGGTGCCAAAAATGATGGGTTGTTGTGTTCTCCAATCATTTAACTAACATGATCTCTTGTTGGTGTCATTATAAACTAGGGTTGTGTCCTAGGATGTATGCAATGGATCTTTATGTAACCAGTTCCTTTGGGATTTCTATTGGGGGTGTTGTGAGATCTTTTAAGTTGGTTACTAATCTATGGAAACCTAATGTAAATCTATGGAATTCATCTACTGCAATGAAAGGAAGTCTAAAATCTACACTTCTAATTGAAATTGAAATACACACACACAATACTCAAACAAATGGAATTGCAACTACACAATTGAAGCTAGAACTTAGTAAAAGTAAGATCACATGTTAATTAGACTTTGCATAAAAGAAAACACATATTCCAGATAAAAGTGTTGGTAAGGAAAACAAATACATTCAACCAAATATTGCATGAAATATACTGAAACAAGGATTGCAGTAAGACTTATCAGAAAACCGTATGCATATGTGAACATAAAACAACCTCTTGTCTCCTCGGTCGAGTGGGCCCTTGCTCTCCCTTGGGACAAAGGAATTACCAACAACTTTAGATCTCCAAAATGATGTTTACTTCTATTAATTTAAATAAGTTCCATATCGTAGACAACATATGAAGTTGAAATTTCTGAATACCACAGACGATATATTGCAAAGTATCTCCAAAAAATAACAGCTAACCATGTTCTTAAGAAGGTGTCTTAATATAGACACAAACGGTTACAAAATTCACCATAATAGGTGGCACTAACATCTTCCACTAATCAATATTAACTAAAACTCATAAATTCCTATGGGATAGTTAGAAACAAGTCCCATACTAATAGGTCAACTGGTGGAAAAAGTCTTCTGCTCCCGTATTCCAGCTCCAAACTCAGACTTCGTAATTACATCAGCAACAAACGTTCATCATTTCCCTGCACACATCATCACATTTTCCTCACAAAGACAGTTAGTAGGAATTTTATACGGTAATCAGTTTTCATGAACAAAAGCAAGGAAAATGCATCAAACTCACTATGATATAACTATACAAAGCATCCCCATGCATTAGAAAATCATATCTAAGTGGAAATTTACTGATCGTAGGAATGATATAAATGACCATCCTCTCCTATAGATATGTCTCCTTTTACCACTTCATCTATCAAGGATCTTTGTGATTCTAGTCCCACCATAACTATAGCTACTTCATCTATCTCACCCACTATAACTCCCTCAGATCATTATCCTAGTGTTCCCTTAGCATCAAAATCTTCCTTGTCACCTCATGATATTCCTATGATTATCCATAATGGAAAACTACAACCAATTAATACATTATTATCATCTTCCACCATTCATTCACACAAAATCATCTCTCTTATGCATGCAGTAGGTCATCTTCAATCGCAAGTTCACTCCCTCACCTTAGAAAGTAGGAATTACTATGCTTCTCTTGAAAATAATTCATTACATGGTAATCTGGTCCCTAAAAATATTCATAAATATGCACTTCTCCAAGATTTTTTCATGTATATTTTTAGTTATTTTGATGGTACTAGTGACACTCATGCTCATCTTTTACATTACCACTCACTTATGGCATCATATTACAATGATAGATTATTACTTAAGGCCTTCTAAAATAGACTTATTGATGAAGCATTACAGTGGTACAACCATCTACCTTTTGGGTCTATTATTACTTTCTATGATATGGAGGACACTTCCCTCCGTCATTTTATCATTAAAAATGTCCCTAAACTCACTTATGATCACATACCTACTTTACATCAAGGATCCTATAAACATGTTAAAGATTACATAATGTGATTTAATGCTTACATACATCATCTTGTATTCCAAGCTATTGAATTAGAGAATAAATTCATTTTTTTGTGGCCTAATTCCTCCACTGAAGAAAATATTACAATAAGATACATGTGACTCATTCATTCTCCTTTGTTATAAAGGTATTGACCTACAAAATAATCTTCTCTCATCACATGTCATTGAGCCTACACATTTTTCTCCAGCCATTTCTTCATGTAGCCCTCCACCCACACCTATGGTGGAGAATCTAAATCAATATCCACCTTTTCCTCCCATTCAAAACAAACAAGCTCAACCCAATCCCCCACCAAAGCATACTTATTCTCCAGCTCCATAAAATACTACTACTCCTACCACTCCACCTTGATTGTTTGAGCCTTTAAATTTCTCTCCCCATGCTCAACCATATGACATGTTGTGTGTTTTACTTAATGAGTGAACAATTTTCCTACCCTCCAATCAGTATCATCCGAAACATCACTTACAATGTCATTGTGATCAAACTTATAAAAATTACCATCACAAAAATGGCCATAGAGACAATGATGTTAGAATTTAAGGATTCTAATAAATACATATTTAATCACCTTAAAAATTATATAATGTTACAATAAATATTTAAATCATAACATAACAAATAAAGAAAGAAATACTTACATGAAATAAATAACATAGGTGACACAATATTCATAGTGGAAAACCCCAATAGGGTAAAAACCACTTTAAAAATAACCTTTTACTTCAAAAAACTTATTTTACATATAGTAAAATCAACCCCTCCTTTGAAACCCTATTTACCAAGGGTAAAACCAAATCACTTGATTTGCACAACTTTGACATTTTTCCTGAATATATCAAATGAGGACCTAAAGTCCTTTTTATATAAGGTGATCGGGTATATCTCCCGACCCACCTTTTCAACCTAAAATGGTTGACACATATACCTAGGTGAGTGCATTTAATAGATAGAAACATAAATGATTCACATTATTAAATACGTACCTAATATATATTACCTAGGCATGAATAATTAATAATAGAAAAGTATTTAATATTATTAAATATTTAACCTATATAATAGTGATGGACCCATATTAATTAAGGGTTAGACAGACCACTTAATCATTATGTTCCAACACTCCCCCTTAATGTTAAGTGGGATAACATATGTAAATAGATTACATGTCCATGGTATACTACATGATTTATAATACTTAAACCATAAAAGTTTTAGGCTAGCATATCGGGTGAAGGAATTATAACACCTTCATCATACTCAAGTTACATTTTGGTACAAAAGGATTTGGAATCCCAAAGATCATCCCATGATCAGTGGCTAAGTATGATTTGTGAGTTTTACATATTCTCACAGGTTCTCATAAAAGATTATTGAACCCAAGCATATAGGAGCCTTTTATAACCAAGGACCTCCTTAATAATATGCTTGTACTAGATGTTTACCAGTAAAATAAATAGCACTAAAGAGTTTACTAAAGACTCACCTTTAAGATCTTTCTACACTTCTTTCTAAAAAATAAGTTCTGAGGAGGTATACATGCCCGAAGGTCTTTTTACACTTGCCCAAAGGTTTTTTTATACAATTTCCCGAAGGTCTTTTACAAATGCCCAAAGGTATTTTAAAACAAACCAAGTTCCATTAGAAGGTGACATTGTCATGCACACTCCCCCTCAATGGAAACTCTGATAATTCAAAATTTTTACAAAAGTGATAGAACTTTGCAACACTTAGGGGCTTTTTGAAGATACCAACAACCTACTCTTCAGTTGGCATGAACTTGAGATCTATCTCACCACTTAGCACCTTCTCACGGATGAAGTGTATATGTATCTCAATGTGCTTCATCCTCTGATGTTGTACTAGATTATGTGCAAGAGCTATGGTGCTTTGGTTGTCGCAGAACAAAGGAACACTACATGGATCATTCATCTTTATCTCATCAAACAACCTCTTTATCCATAGAGCCTCTTTTGTAGCTTCCATTGTACTTCTATACTTAGCTTCTGTTGAAGAGACAGAAATGGTTGGCTACTTTTTACTACACCAAGTAATGACACCTGCACCAAATTTAAACACATAACCAGAAGTAGATTTTCTATCCCAATACATCATCAACATGACCAGAATCACAAAATCCATATAAGTTAGCATTTTCATTCTTAGTATAATGCAACCCATAATTGATTGTGCCTTTAATATATCTAAGAATCCTTTTTGCAAGATACCAATGATCTCTATAAGGTTCCTACATAAACATAGAAGTAATTCTTACTACATAGGAAATATCTGGTCTAGTGGTAGTTAGATAGATCAAACTACCAACTAACTGCCAATATAAAGTAGGATCGATTTTTTCACATGCAGGTTTAGGATCAATTTTTCAGTCCAACTTCCATAGGAGTAGAAATCGGTTTACAATCAATCATGTTAAAATTTTTCAGTACATTGGTTGCATATCTATGCTTGAGAAACAATAATAGAATGTTTATCTTCAAATAGAACCATTCCAATAAAATGATGTAAGATACCTAAATCAGTCATTTCAAAGTAGCCTGTTCAATTTTTTCTTTAATTCTCCAAATTAAAGTAGGATTATCATTAGTCACAAGCCAATCATCAACATATATACAAACAATGATAATATGTGATCCTTCTTGGTTAATGAATAGATCATTGTTCAGAAGAACAATTGACATAATCCTTACTATTTAAATAAATAATTAATTTTCACATACCAAGCTCTAGGAGATTTTTTTAAACCATACAAGAATTTTTTCAATTTACAAACATAGTTTTCTTTATCAGTTTCTTCAAACCCTTTAGGTTGAGACATGTAAAGTTCTTCTCTTGAATCACCATTCAAAAAAGAATTTTTCACATCCATTTGGTGGATTTCCCACCCAAATAGAGAGGTAATTGCAAATAAGGTCATAACAGTACTCATTTTAGCTATAGGGGAAAATGTCTCAACATAATCAATACCAGGTATCTGAGTGAAATCTCTAGCAAAAAGTATAGTTTTATGTTTTTCAATAGACTAATATCTGCATTATATTTTACTTTATATAACCATCTAGACCCTATAATACTTCTTCTCTCTAGAGGTGGAACCAACTCCCATGTGTTTGATTTTGAATTAGGGCATTATATTTAACTTGCATTGCATTAATCCACTTCTCATCTGAGAAGATTATTCAAAGCTTTTAACATCTCAGGTTCATACAAGGTCATTAATGCATGGTATGTATGATGGATTCTAGTCATTTTCCTAAGATCAATAGGATTAGAAATATCTAACACAGATTGAGCCCATTTTGGTTTCTTAACTAGGGAGTTAGGAGATTTAGAAGCATCTATCAATATCAACACAAGAAACATCATCATGACCATTTATGACTATATTCTTATTACACCCTAGAATAATAACCATCATTAGAAATATTAATAGAGTTAGGAACATCTTTACTATTATCAGATGAACAAAAACCCGCATATTTTCAAAACCACCACATTGCGATGTTCAGTTACTTCCATTTTTGTAGGGTCATGGAAATCCTTAGACCTGTAGTGTTAATACCATATCCAATGAAAACATAAGAAAAAGAAGTCATATCAAGTTTCTTTCTTTTCTTTTTAGGAATGTATAAAGAAGCGGAAATACCAAAAAAAATTAGATGATAAATATCAGGTTTTTGATTTGACCATTTTTCTAAAAAGGAGTTGAAAGATGAATAGATTTGGTGGGAACCCTATTTAGAATGTAGACTGGTGTGTTCATTACTTCTTCCCACATAAATTTGGGAAGACCAGTAGAATGAAGCATAGTGCGAGCCATATCTAAAAGAGTCCTATTCTTACGTTCTACAACACCATTAGATTGGGGAGAATGACGAGAAGTTAATTCCCTTTTAATACCACAATCAATACAAAAAATTTCAAATGCTTTGCTAACATATTCACCCTCATTATCTTTCTAAGTCTCTTATTTTATAATTTGAAGAGTTTTTAACAGATGCTTTAAATTCCTTAAACTTCCCAACTACATCAGATTTATTTTTAAGAAAATATGACCAAATAATCCTGGTGAAATCATCAATGAAATTCACAGCATATAATGAACCATTTAATGAAGATACTTCAAGAGGTCCTCTAACATCACTATGAATAAGTTCTAGTGGGGAAGAGGAACTCTCTTCAAGATGTGAGTGAAAGGGTTTAACACTTTGTTTTGAGTGTAAACACCCTTCACACACATCATGAGAAGAAGACAACACAAGAAAACCTTTCACAAGATTATATCTAGCCATTTCATATAAACTTTGATAATTAACATGTCCTAATATTTCATGCCATAGTTTTGAATTATTCAAAAGGTTTAAGAAACAAAAAAAGATGCAAAAGAGAAATCATCAAAAATATACAAACCATTTCTTTGAATTCCTTTAGCTATTATATTATCATTACTATCCTTGATATACTAAGTATCTTTCAAAATTTGAATAGCCAAACCATCATGAGTTAATTGAGAACATGATAAAATGTTCTTTTTGAGTTTAGGAACAAATAAAACATTATTTAACACACCATTAGCAAATTTTACTTTTCCTTTCTCTATTGCTTCTAAAGATGATTTATCACCAAGATACACACGTTCATTAATTTTCACAACATCAAATAAAGAATTTGAAACACCAATCATATGATTTGATGCACTGAATCTAAAATCCATTCAGAATTTGAGGAAGAGTATAACACAACATATAATGCAATATTTTTAGGAGCATCATTAGAACTATACGTTTTCCTTAAATTATATTTAGATGAAACAATTTGTTTTTTATTTTTATGGATAGGTTTATTAGTTTTGCAATCTTCCTTTTTATGTCCAAATTTACCACATTTGTGACATTTACCACTAAAGCTTAACACACAATTGATTCAGAAGTAAAAATTTTATTATCAGAAAAGAATATTTAGATCTAAACTTCTAATCAAAGAAGGGCTTGTGAGTCTTGAACTTTGAATTCTGAGCACGAGCAATGCCTAAGAGGAAATCTCCTTAGAGTCAAAGTTCATCATCACTTTCTCTTCCTGTATCAGAAGTGAACTCAAGGTATTTAAATTAGGTAATTCATTTTCATTATGATATTTAGAGTTCAAGATAGAAATAAAATTCCTAAATATTTCATGTATATTTAACTGAACAATAAAGTAGATTAATTTTTCACCAATTAAATCATAAATTGCATCCATCTAATTGTGCTTTGATATTTTTAATTTTGGCTGAAGAAATTAACTACCTTTTTCATCTCCTTTCGTAGGATTCGTAAGCAATTCTAAAACTAATTTAATAATCTTAGATAAACACGTACCTTCATGCATGGATTCTAATTGTGTCCATACCTCTTTCGGATGTTCAATATTACTAATGTGTAGAAGATATTCATCATTCACATTGCATAGAATCATGGAAAGTGCCTCTTGCATTCGTTGTGAGAATGCATTCATGTTATCTATAGTTTCTTGACAAATTGGTGGGAGCAACCTCAGATCCATAAACAATCATCTAGATTTTCCTCGCCATAAGTTCTGATTTGACCCTGATATTGCAAATGTTGTAGTTGGTTCCATTCAGGATTTGGGATTTATCAAGGCAAAATAACTGGATGCCCATTATTTTCACCTGAACTTGAAAAAACACCCATTATAATATATAATGTACCATTGAGTTAGATACATATTTATATCAAAAAGCCAACTTGGCTTAATAGAACCAAATTTTTTATAGAAATAAACTATTTAAATGACTAATTATCATTACAATTATTAAAACTAACATGATCAAATATATTTAACCCACAATATATCATAATTTGAATACCCCAGATCTACAAAAAAAATTCTGACCATATATAATGAAGAAGAAACCCTTTGCAAAACAAATTATAGAAATTGCTAGAGAATTGTAGAAAGAATCGCCTGCTTAATTTGACATGTCGATGAATGACTGTCATTATGAGCTTATTGGTCTAATTGGATCGGAATAAAATACTTTTAAAAATGGTTTATTTCCATAGTTCAAATTTCTAATAGGTATTTGTCAGTGATGCCAAAAATCACCAGAGATTTAGAAAATCACTTGTGATGCCTAAATGATTATTCTATTGTCATATTTCTGCCTTATGATTTGGTCTAGTTTGACGGTCATTTGACCTTTTAATGTTCATAAACTTATAATATGTATTTCCAGACATGTGAAATTTCAGAATTTCTTCTTCTGTATAATATTAGGGAGGTTATGTTTTAATATATTCTATATAACCTATTATAATTTATAATGTAAACAATATATACTAAAAAAGAGGTATATAGTTTATATAAGTAAATAAAAAATAATATATAGTTTATACAAAATTATAAACTATAGTATATATATTTTTAAAAAAGACCACATATAACCCTTATTAAAGGGGCTTTAAGGACAAGACCAGGTTTAAACAATTCAATGAATTTTTTTACCAGGCCATGTAGATTTATGAGAGTATAAACCTTGGAGATTTACAGAGGGGACAAGTTTTCACTCTTCCAATGGAAATAATTTAAAGATCCTATTTTCATGGAACTTGTCTCCTCCCTTCATTTACCATTGAATTTTCAACTACATATATTGAAACTATAGAAACTACACACATTTTCAAATATTTTAACCCTTACTTAGTGCAAAGTTTTCACGGAAGATAAGAAATTTTACAAATTTTTAACCCTGTGACACCTTGGTCTTTCACAAAGAAAAACGTTCTCAGGTTGCACAATGGAAATAAGGGGGCCCAATATTTTAAATACCCTTTCGGGTTGGTTGAAAAAATCCGTACAAATATTAAATAAATTAAATACCAACCTTTGATCTAATCTATTTAATTTACCTCACTCTGTTACCATGTTAGAATTTAAGGATTCTAATAAATATGGATTTAATTAACATTACATATTATATAATGTAATACAATGAATATTAAATAAACATTACATCACTAAACTATATAACAAATAAATAAATAAATACTTACAAAATGTAAATAACACAGTGACACAGATATTTATAGTGGAAAACCCCAATAGGGTAAAAACCACTTGAAAAATAACCTTTACTGTCAGAGAACTTATTTTACATCCAGTAAGATCACCTCCTCCTTTAGAAACCCTAATCACAAGGGTAAAACCAAATCACTTGATTTGCACCTTTGATATATTTCCCGAATATATCAAATGAGGACTCCCGAAGTCTATTTTTATATAAGGTGATCAGGTATGTCTCCCGACCCACCTTTTCAACCTAAAATCGGTTGACACATATACCTAGGTTTATAATATTTAATATTAGAAATACAACTATTTCTTAATATTAAATATTTAACCTAAAGTATATTACCTAGGTTAGAATATTTAATAATAGAAATAAAATATTCATATTATTAAATATTTAACCTATATAATAGTGATGGACCCATATTAATTAAGGGGTGGCCAGCCCACTTAATAATTACATTCCAACACTTTTGAGATGTGTGATCAAAAAGTAATGATGCAACTCAAAAGAATATATGTGTAACCATGTCTAATAAATATGAGAATCTACGTAGTAAACACATGGAGGGAACCATGACACACAACCTAGAGAAACAATAACAACAAGAATAATAATAACAAAAATGTAAACAAGATAACCCTAGTAACGATTATCATTGTGTAATGTAGATGTAAGTGAAAAGGATAACAATGCAAACAATTTCATGTAAAATTCTTAACACCCATAAACGTGAGACACCCATGGCGTTGAAAGATAGATCATCGTGGCCCTTTAGCCTATACTACAAGCTATGAAAATTGTTACAAGAAAGGACATGATACCAAAAACATTCAGACACCTATGGTGTTATAAGATAAACAAGGCCCTTCAGGCCACATGGTATTTGGTAGCATGATAAATAAATACACACTTACATCTAGTGACAGCATTTATGTTCTTAATGTTCTTAAATGACATATTGAGTGATATATTATAATGAAACCAAAAGATTCATCACCATGCATAACACATGTTTCATCTAGTCCACTCAATCATTTCTCTATGATACTCTTGCTTATACATGGCTCATCCTTGACTAATTGAGGGGTATTAACTAAATGATCCTATTCATTTACACACTAGGGGGCATCGCTAATCTCCCCCCTCCTACTTTCATCATACTAACATATTACAACTATATTAAGTTTTCATACATTCATTACGATATATTCATATGTTCTTCTATTATCATTATTCGTACTAATCATTACGTACCCTATGCTACTACACATTTCATATATCACATTACATTTATTATTTATCATCATCATTCACCATACACATTTTCTCTACCATTACCATCATTCTAATGCGTATAAACCTAGACATCACACACGATCACTATACAAAAAATTACATGTACTAGGACAATAAACATATAATCATAAATAACCAATTTTACATTGCGACATTGATAGATAACAACATAAGTTCATCCTATATCAATAACATGTGTCCATACATATATAGAAAAATACAATCATCATCACAAAAAATTATCTCATAACTGGGGGGCAAGGCCCCCACATCATATACAATATAGTAATATCATCATCACTATCACTCTCAGGTACAATGAGAGCCCTAGAACTAGATGCCTCTCCACCAATGCAATGTCATTATCTTGGCCTTGATACCACTCAACCTTCCTCTAAGTAAGGTTAATCTCTATAGACTACTCTAAGAACTGACATTGCAAATCTAGGTATTGTGCAAACACATCCTGGGTTACTAGGGACCACCACCTACCGCCTCCCTTGCTCATCAAGTCTCCTTGTGTGCCTCATCCCTCTCACCTACCAGTATTGTACATGTCACAACTGGTATAGCTACTGGATCAAAATATATGGGCATGATCACCCACTATATCATCCACGCACTCTAGTATAACTCCACCTAGGACATCAGTTGGCACATTCCACATCAAAGTGCAGATGGATATGTCCACAATAAATGACCAATACACATCACCTAAAATACACATACACATCTTGTGTTAGATAACACTTACAGTAAGCCAATATTAGAAAAACATAATGTACATAATGCGCTATACAAATACTTATGTTCAACTACGAGCTGCTACTATATTCCGATCAGGGGCATGTGCTTCCCCCTCTCCTCCATCTTCCATGGGTAACTCCATTACATTATCTGCAAATAATGGGTAACAAATATACTCATCAATGAGTTTCCCACCATACATGGTACTCCTCGATACAACCCACGTCATCTCCATCATTAGCCGCTATAGTTAGATCTACCTCATCCAGGCCCGGAACTAGCTGCTCTGTTGTGGGCCCTGGCCTAGCTCTGATCTTCCTAGGTGCTCTGATAGCTCTCAACCATATATATGGCTCTGGGGGCACATCCTGAGCCATAGAAAATCTTTCGTGATACTCTCTCTACTTAAAAAATCTCCCACCACACCTAGAAGTGGTCCTCTAGCCCAATAGTCATCCAAATACATCACAACTCCATCGCATCCTCTGGCCATCCCCCTAGTCATGATATGGCCTCTATATAACTACCTTGGGAACCATCCTATCTATAAATACCATGTAGGTATCTGTATCCTTCTTCCTAACATGAATGTCGACCCACCTCCTTGCAAATATCTCTGGACTAGCCCACTCCCCTTGTGGACCTAAAATATTGTCTCATCACCGCTATATGCTCATATTCCCACATATATAATAGTGTGGTGGCTCCTATTCCTCCACCATGCTCATCCTATGTAAATTAATATATATCTCTATATAGGTGGGATAACACACACCATGCCCACACATATCTAGTACCCCCCTTCTCTATGTCCACTGACAAATGTCATACATCTTATACAAGATGCCTACACCTCCTCCCTCCACAACTATACATGATGCAATCACAACCGCTATGAACTTCCGCAAGCACGGAACACCAGACCATAGAATATCACCTAGGCTAATATGGGCCTCAGTAGGTACTTGAGTCCCCATAAAATACATCTTGCAGCTCACATATACCTCTCCATATCCTCCACCGGCATAACTCATACCCTCTCCCCCATAATTGGTAATTACAGTATGTGATATACATCCTCCAATGTCACAGTCATCTCCCCCGTAGGTAACTAGAATGTGCATGTATCTACACACCATCTCTCACATAGGGAAGTCAACATGAGCATATTATGGGGCACATCCCCCATCCGTGCTATGTACCATAGGACGTCATGGTCCATCACATCCCAATCATCATCTGACAAAGCCTCAATCTAAGCAATGTACTCATATGCCGCCCACCACAGAACTCCCTTAAGTTGATATCCCTCTGCACACCACAAAAAGACAACAAATACAACGTTAGAATACATTACAAGACCAAATACACTTAGTTATCATACTAACAAATCATGTTTAGCAACATTATACATCAAATACACACATTTTGGACTAGGGCACCTAGATGTAGGACTCGGGCACTAAGGAGCAGGACACTAGTGCTCTGGTTTTGGGCACTCCTGATCCCAGGGGTCACTAGCACCCTCACTGCTCTTGTCCAGGTCTCAAACACTGAGAAAATCAAAAATCATAAATTTTCAAAAATTACTCCAAAACGACTACTACACCATACATTTTGTGAAAAATAATGCACTTACCAACTCCATGGTCATACGCGACACTACAACAGTCACCACTCTCTCAAACCACTAGGACATGCACTGCTCTCACTTGCGGCATCTTCACTCACTTCACACACACTCTCACAATCACAGTGCAAATAACAAATGAAGTAACTAAACACTTTTTCACTTTACATTTATAGTTACTTTTTCATCACTTACTTTACCTATAGTCATTATTTCATACTATATTTCATAACTAATACACACTACTCTGTTTTTGTCATATCTTAAGCGTTTCTAAACCGATTTGCACCCCATTTGCGGCATTCTTTTTAGAATTCTGCTTACCACCATACTAGAACATATTTTACATGCAGTTACCATCTCTTTGACGTTGTCTTCCATTCTAATTTATATACATTTTAGTGATTCTTATCACTTCTATTCTATTTCAGGCTTACTTTCGACTTAGCGTTCATTCTTTTCATCACTTCCCCTTTCACCAAAAGGGGGGGCATATCATTGGGGTCATCCTATAATTCCCCTTACATTACACATGATATTTGAAATTTACCAATTCACCATTTTTCAAACATTTACTAACATTCACTACTGTGCATGACAATTCACCATTAATTCCCCCTAACCACCTAATATGGGGGCAAACAAACATACAATTTTCTATACGATATTTCATCACTTCCCCCTAATGACCTAACTTGGGGGAAACAAGTGATTAAAAAAACATTTTCACGTAACATTTCACCAATTTCTATAAAATTCCCCCTAATAACCTAACTTGGGGGAAACTTGCGTAAAATATCTCCCACAAGTAACCAATCAATCAATCAAATCAATTAACACATTTCAAAATTTCTAATCAAATCAACATCATTCAATCAATACGAGTTCAACAAATTGGCCTCCCTAATGACCTAACTTGGGAGTTACGTGTAGCCTCTTAGATGACCTAACTTGGGAGATTACATTCATCACTCTTCCCAAATGACCTAACTTGGGAAGTTATCATTCATTTTGCACTTGCTTCCAAATGACCAAACTTGGAATCCTTATTTTTTTGCGCTTGCTTCTAGATGACCTAACTTGGAAGCCATCATTCATTTCACTTTTCTTCCAGATGACCTAACTTGGAAGCTATCCATTATTGTGACACACCCATGGAGTGGGGTAAGAGTGCCCTTTCCTATACCACTCCTATATGGGTCAACTGATTTGATAGAAATTATTTGGATCTAAAAACCACAAAATGTTTGATCTGAGGCCTTCTGTAGTGGCTATATCTTGATGAGGTAGTTAAAGTTTGGAGAATAACACACTTTTCTCCCTACACTCTTCCTCTAGTGACAGGATGCCAAAATCCTCTAGTTATTATTCGTATACAAGTGTTCAGGTTGGGAATTGATCACTCCCTACCCCACCTATTCATCATTATACCACGTTCGAAATCATCATACATTACAATCATCACTCTTACATTTAGTGCACTTCATCATACTAGTTATGTTTTTCACTATGTTACATGGATCAACCCATTGATCCATGGTTTGGCACATGCTTTATGGTTCTATCAGCACATGCTTCTACTACACATTTGTGCATTCTACTATAGCATGGGCTTCTCCAAATTTCTCTCAGGTATGCATCTCTATCTACTTTATGTTACCGAGCTTTCTACTCACCAACATAAAGTGGGGGAAAATGTAGTCACAAAATCATGCACTTACTATTACATTTATACCGTCCAAATATGTTATTTTATATATGGATCTCACCCTGGTCCTTATTTTAGGCACCCCGGTCCTAGAAGCACTTACATCTCAATTTAGAGGTTTCGAGGTTAGTCTTTGTAATTTTCCCTTTCATTCCCCTAGGTTCTAATCGGCATGTCAGGTCATTAGTGTCAAAATTTGAGCAAGAGATCCCTATATAAACATAACATACCTATTATCTTATGGGTCGACTATCTACTATCAAGGGCTAGCTATCTACTAAGGTTTATGGAGACATAAGAAAATTTATTGCGACAATCACGTGACAAGGATTAAGACATTGTGAAGATCTAACAATGTATCCATATTCAGGTCCTCTACTTTTTTGCAGACCAGATCACCCATATTGCATACTAGGGCACCCACGGGCACCTTGATCCTCTCCCAAGTGCCCTAATCTAGTTAAATATTCATATGTTGCAATTCTCTAGGTTATACCATCATACCCGGCTTCATCTATACATCATCTTATTTAATCTAAAATCACAACGAGGTAAGTTATTTTTAGGTTAGTACCTTATCTCTCCTATTTCAATTATTTCATTTCATTTAAATATCAAATAAACTTATTTATCATTTACATTTCAGTTTCATATCAGTTCTTTCATTGTTGTTACTTGTTTAGATTAACTCAAAAATCCACATTTTAGTTAATCATATATATATATATATATATAGTATATATATATATATATATATATATATATATATATCTGGAGTCAAAAGTACATCAATATATAGAAGGCCTATAAGGGTCCTCTCGTAATGCATATACATCATCCATATTTGTAAAATGTACATCACACAGTCTCAATCCCTTTCCTCCTAGGGCAGGTGCCTAGATTAATCCCTGGACATTGCCGCCCAAATCCCTCGCAGCTCCTCTTTCTACAGCTACACCATGCTCATCATACTCCTAGACTTGGCATTGGCTACACACCGCCACTCACTCATGTCCTCTGTAATGCCAGATGCTCTGCATATCTCAGTGTCTAGGGTATCTTGTATGTCATGATCTCTTCATAATATCGTTCCTCTGTTGCTAGTGTTGTGTATAAACTCAAATGCATAGTCCCTGGAGGCCCCATCTGCCTATTCCCTTGTGATGTAGCTAACTCACCACTCTTAGACTCTGTAGCTAGTATGGGACTGAGGTCCCTAAATCTCTCCATATACACCTCTCGTTGTCGCTTATATCTGTCTCTCTGTTCTATATCCAGATCCCTCTCCTCTCGTAGGGTCAAAGCCTCTTGTCAAGCCACCTCTTTCTCTTGTCGCATGGTGTCCCTCTAAATTTGAGATAGGTTACACTTCATGCGCAGTCTATCCATATTCATCTCACCCCCATCATCCCCTCTCAGCATTGCATCCTCCTCTGATATCGGTATTTCCTCATCCTCATCCTTTCCTCCCTCTGCTGTCATGCGGGCCACTCATGTCTCGGTCATCCAATCAGTATAGCCATCCCCAACACCAACATCATCATCCTCATCCCACGGCACTCTTTCCTCCCCCAATGGATATGCCATGACTGAACTTGGCAGGTCCCTCTCAGCCTCATCTCACCTATATATAATAGAATCCCTAGGCACCATCTGGACCACTCCAAACTATCATTAGACCCTATCAAACTATAAGGCCTTGATCATCTCAGGCCAACAACCCTGCACCCACCCCATGCACCGCATACCAACTATCTCCACATAAACCCCAAGCCATGCAGTATAATATTGTTACGGCTACTACCTCACATGCTCTATCTCTAACTCCGTAAATATATCACTGTACCAATCCACATCTCTAACACCTCTATCACAATGAGCTTGGTTAGCTCGCCATCTTAGAAATCCCATTATAAACTTAATATTGTCTCTATAAACACAAAATCATGCAATTTAGTCATTATTTAGTCCCGATATCATATTACTATTGATATGGTTTTTGAGTGAAGAAAGTACTAATTAACCCTTGTCTTTTAGCCATTTTTACTTTTCTTTTTGTCATCACTTACCGAACTTCAAAACATACTTGCCCAGTTTGTTTTCATCGTTTTTCGTCAATCTATCCTTGACTAGGGTGCTCATGCTTCTCCTAGGGTGCCCGCATGCGCCCTAGTCCCAATAGGGGTGCCTTGATCCTTTTCCCACTTTCTCGCCACTTTTTGGGAACTTTCTAGTCATTTCAACATTTCATATTTCTTAGTGGTCGGCCTTTTCAGGGTTAATTACAAAATAAGAACAAGAGAACCATATAAATATAAAGTTATGAGTCCATAATGAGGGACCAAACACTAAGCACTACTATCATCCACCTAAGGTTGCATCCATCAAAGGCATCTAGAGCTCATTTGCATCCATCTAGCTCCATCACAAGGCATAAGGTTGGTTCATCTGCATCACACAAGCATAGGAGGGGAAATTTATTCTATTCTATCCACCATTCTTTTATATTTTCTACACATAGTTATTGTTTGCTACTTTCACAAAGTGCAACTAGTACAAGAGCACTAGGGCATGATTGCACACACTTGCACATAGAACTACATCGAGTTTGAGATGTAGTGTTAACGCTTAGTTAGTAAGTCCACCTTTGTGGAAGTTGAGGAAGGTCTGACCCCTTCATATGCATCTTTATTTTTTAGCGGTTTGATACTTTTCTTAGGGTTTTGTAGAGTGATTCATCTTTTGCACATTTCCAGCGACATATTGCACCCATATCTCAGTGCAACTAGAAGGAACCCACAGGTGTCACTCTAGCAACACCTCGGAGGAGGTTGCTAGGTTTTTCACAGACCAGGGCACCCATTCTCAACCTAGGGCACCCACAAGCACCTGTGCCTTCCTGGAACCTCTTCTGGCCTATGTTCTAGATCTTGCATTTTTTGGAGAGCTTCTATGTTCCTCTCCTATTCTAGTTTATTGTGACACAGTCTAGCAGGCATCATCAAATCAGCTAAGCTCTTTCTAACTCTTCTTGCACTTTAGGGTTTATATTTTCATAGCTTAGATTTTTTGAGTCATTTCCTTATTTAATTTAGACATTATTTACTATTATTCTTAATATTAGATTAACTATTAAATAAATTTAACATTTTATTTAATCATTTTAGTGAACTTGTATTCCATCTTCACGCCTATAGGATCCTCACTCTTTTTCATCCTAGATTCTAGTCATCATGAATATCTCAATCACTGATTATTTTCTTGCACATCCTGATGTAAGGTATAGAGTCCAACATCTTCTAGCTACTACCCACATTCGTGTTGATATGCATCCTGACTCAGTGTATCAAAATTTTGTAGATGCATTTTCTCAACACTTATCATTCAAATCTAATCTTCCCACTGATTTAAAAACTTTTGATAATGACCCACCCTTGCATATTATGATTTGCATTCTCAATATGGGTATTAAGCACACTTTAATTGATAATGGATCTTAACTTAATCTATGTCCTATGTCATTCCTTGAAAAGTTAGGTCTTTCTACTCGCAATGTTAGTCCATCATCCCTCTCACTCCATGCATATGATGGTTTAGTCTACCCATGTGTAGGTCACATTGTTCTTCCTATTACTGTAGGACCAAAAAACCCTTCAACACCATTTTCTTTGTCATTGATTTTCTAGTCTCATATAACTGTTTACTTGGTAGACCATGGCTCCATGCCATGCAAGCCATTGCTTCTACTATACATCATTGTGTCAAATTCATACATGAGGGTATTGAATATATTGTACTTCACAACCATGATGCATTCCAATATTGTGACCGAGATCCTAATACTACCCTTCCTATTCCATGCACTAATACTACAGATGACCCTCAACCAATGGATGAACTACCTCATTTGCCACACTTGAAGGTGTCATTTGTGTGATAGATGCAGTCTCTTCTACACCACCTGTTACTACTACTACTATGATTCTTTATCAGGGGCATGTCCAGTCTATGGACGTTGCTCTATCACCTACACCTTCACATGTACCGCCTCTCACTAGCACCCACCATTTACTTGCACACTTTTCATGAATGATTCATATTGGGAACATATTCCATTTGATCCTACTTGTGATGACACCATTTTCTCACACAATGGTCTAGCTCGACTTGGTGTTTCTTTTGAGGACCTCTATCCTCCTACTCATGCTCCTCATCTATACTATGGCTTCATCACTATTACTGTATCTTATGGCTTGCGTGTCTTCCATCTTACAATCTATCTATCATGCATTCCTCACCCTTCTCCACTCACATTATGGAAATCATGGCTTGATTACATTGGGGGCACTCTAGATCCTGACCATATAGACATATCTTTTCCCATGCCCTTTGGTTGTGTCTTCATTTGCAATAGTTCCTTTCTTGGCTATACAAAAACTCTCACTTGATGGTATGCACACGGTTTTCCACTTCCTCCTTTCACTGAAGAGGAATATGTCCATGGTATGTACAACTTATTCACCTCAATGGCTCATTACGTGATCAACCAGACACTATTTCTTATCAAGTAACCAATGCTTATCCATATGACTTTGACCCTGAAACTAATGATCTCTTAGATGACATTACATGATCGATTCTACATCTTCCACACTTGGGGGGCATAGTCATTCAACAATCCCCCAACCTAACAACATTATACATCACAACATAATATGCATTGTAGCATATCATATCCCATTACATTACACTACATTGTCACTTATACAGTATTGTCATTACCTAATGACACACTCTTGTGCTTCGGTTCACACTTGACTATTGAGGGCATACTACACATGAACCCCACACACTACACAATATATACTACACATTGTGACTCTTCATACATCTCACATCATATGTCTTACATCTTACATCATACACTCTACATTTAGTCTACATCATTTCAACATTTGTGCATCTATACATCATACATCATATTAGTCTTCATCATACATATGTCACACCCCTCTATTTCTATGAGTCTAGCATTACATACTACTCATCCTACATACTACATACATGCATCTCACATTATTAGTCTATCTACACATCTTGCATTACATACTATATCACATATTACTCATTTTACACATCATTATGGTCATCTATCATCATCATTGCATATATTACATCTTCTTCTACATGTTACACTCACTACCCTATGATTCACTTTAGTTTCTTGGTCCATACTCGATTGTCAAGGGTTTATATAATAAAATGGACCTTATCATATACACATGTTCATCATTTGACCTTCTCTCATGTGACAATTATAGGTTAGTGACATACACTAAAGGCTAAATGGTCACCTGTTCCTTCATCTTGTAGTGGTACACACTTTAGGCCACATCATCACTCCCTCTATTCATCTCATTGCATGATATATTTTGGCTACATCATCACGCATTCATCTCTAGGTCACATATCATTAACATGCATACACAATCATCACAGTGCATTATGTAAAACACACATTCTTTGATCATTTCCTGATGACGCACTCTCAATTTTGGTTCATTCTTTACTATTGAGGGGGCATACTAAATGAACCTCACTACATACAACTTTCATTCACTAGGGGGGCACGCGGTTCCTATCATCCATCTTGCATTCCATTTCATCCATCCACAGCATGTTGCATATCTTGGTTGATTTTACTCTTGCTTACATTTTCTTGTTCATGTTCGCTTATTACACATGTTAGACTAGTCTCTTTATATGTCATTATCTTTACCATACACACATGTGTGTTCATGCCTTTCTCTAGTTTTGATTGTAGATACAGGTCTCTTACATGTACCATGGATTTTCACCTTCTACCACTCCTACAATGGTTGCTAGGGGCATCCACATTCATCTCTTACAGGTGTTATTATTTCATTTTGTACTTAACACTGTACATTAACTTCTTATACATGCTTTTGACATATTGGTTATCTTTCTAACATGCTAACGGGTGCTTCATGTGTAGCACTTGTTTGTAGGATTACTTGTTACCATGGTTATTTGTTGTTTATACTTTCTTGTCTTTTGTTTCTATTGTATATGGGCCTTTCCCTTTGTTTGGTGTGCACACTTTTTTATTTGTATGTGACCATTATGACCTTAGCATGTCTTATGATCATTGTGAGTGGTGTCCCATGTTTGAAACCCTTTGGTAGTCTATAGTTTCTTTTTGCATGTTTTACTTGCATTCTAGCTTACACATTGTTTTTGTAGCATACACCTTGTATTTTACATGCATGCTTGTTCGTACTAACACGTATTTCTATGCATTTTTGTGGGTGCCTTGGTTTCTACCAAAGCGCATTCCCTTCCCCCTACAGGCATAGTTTATGTGGTTAGTTCTCTTTTTGGGCCACATTCTCATTATCAGCGACGTTGCATGCACCCAAAGAGGGGGGGAATCATTTTGGGTGTTACATACTACACAACACTTTCTACCAGTATAGTTTAGTTCATTTTTCTATCCTTGACATTCTGGGTTATACAACGAGTGGATTTAGACTAGTCTACAAACCCCGTACATAGTGGATTTTCTAGAGCAGATTGTCCTTAGCATTCTAGGGAGCAATTACAAGTTAGAGGATACAATGGATTTCCTCTCTACACTACTTCAACTAGCAACATCGGATCTCCCAAAAAACAAGGTAGTACAAATATATCTTCATACATCTTTAGGAAATAAGTTATAGACTAGAGAACAATGCATATTTCTCCTTACACTTCTTCCCCCATGGTGGTGTGAGATCACCCAAAAAAACTTGCAGTACAAGATATCCTCTCTACACTTTCTCTCTCATCATATTAGGTGCACATGTTCCTTTTACTTTTTCATATTTCCATTCCAGTATTTTCATTATATATATACATGCATTTTTACATATACATATTTGACTACTTGATCGTCTTCTCCTTGCAGGTCTGTATGAGAAGAAAGCAATCAAATTAGAAAATACAACAAAGGACAAACAACAACAACATTTTATGGCATCACACACATCATACTAACATGACACACATTCGGCATTACACACACGTTTCCTGCCCTAGGTTCACTCTCACCACTTTTTACACTTTTGCATCTTTAGTCTCCACACTTTTTTGCATCTTTTTATCATTCCACACTTTGTCTAGTCCTTCGGCATGCATTTCTACATCACTCTACATAGATTATTAGGTACGCATATCTATCTACTTTATGTTACCAAGATTTCTGCTCACGAACATAAAGTGGGGGAAAATATAGTCACAAAATCATGCACTTTAGACATTATTTAGTCCCAGTCTCATACTACTATTCATATGATTTTAAGCAAAAGAAAGTACTAATTAACCCATGTCTTTTGGCCATTTTAATTTTCTTTCTTTCATCACTTCTTGACCTCCCGCATACTTGCCCAGTCAATTGACTTCCATTTGGTGTCATTTTATGGCTTTGACATTGGCAGTAACCCCCAGTATCCTAGCCCTGGTCCATTTAGGGTGCTCCTGATCCTTTTTACACTTTCCCACCACTTTTTGGGCACTTTCTAGCCATTTGGCATTTTTTTATCTTTTTAGTGGTCAGCCTTCCAATTGTTAATTACAAAATTAGAACAAGAGGAACCATATAAATATAAAGTTATGAGACCATAATGAGGGACCAAGCACTAAGCACTACTATCATCACCTAAGGTTGCATCCATCAAGGCATTAGAGATCATTTGCATCCATCTAGCTCCATCACAAGGGAAAATGGCTGGTTCATCTACATGCACACACATCATAGGAGGGAATTTATATTTATTCCATCCATCCATATTTTATTACATTTTTCTACACATAGTTATTTGCTACTTCACAAAGTGTGAACTTGGCACAAGAGAAACCTAGGGCATGATTGCACACACACACACATAGAACTACATTTGGGTTCTGAAATGTAGTGCAACACTCAGTTAGTAGTGCTATGATTTTGGGTGACTACAAGGTTCATGCATCCCTTTGGATTTTGTAAATCTTTTCTAAATATTTTTTATGGGTTTGTGGAAGTATAAACTAGATAATCAAAATTGAAAACAAAGTACAACACATAACACAACATGTATAGTGGTTATCACCCAATTTGAGCTACAACCAAAATAAGATCAATTCAAAGCATTTGCAAGTACCATCACCCAGAAACTAGTCACAATGCTAATCAGCTGATATGCCCCTGTCCTACGCCTTCAGTTCCATAGAATTCTACAAGCACTACATATGCTTCAATACAGACCTTGTTGGGGTCATTATTCACATAGAACTACCACTCCTCTGCTTGGAATCCAAGCTCAATGTGATCCACATCTTATTTAGGGAGCATACAACCGTTCTTCCATTCTGTGCACCAGATAGGTGTACATAAGATTTGTAAGACATATTATAGTCTCCACATCTATGGAACTGTCAAATGGAATATGCAAACTCCTTTATTTATTATGAATTAAATGTTGCAAATTCAGAATGGCTAGCTTGTCTATAGATCTATTCTTAGATTCACCTGGATCAACAATTGTTTATTCTCATGATCTCATTTGGATCTACAATATGAAGTATTACAAATATGGATATTTATGGCATGCGATACTCTCACTCTTCAACAACCATGTGGATCTATGCCAGATTGAAATCCCCCTGTGTTTTACATACTATGCAAGCATTACATTGAGACAAACAATATACCAAGAAATTCTAGAAGAAGACTAACAGTTTAACACCATTCATTATAAACCTTCTATTTCCTTTTGTCTAAATTTTCTCCATTGAATTTTTGTCTTTCATGCAGACCTTTTTCTTATTTTTCTTCTTTTCATCTTCAACAAAGGATTAATCAACATTCAACCTCGTATCTTGATTGTTCTAATTAGTTTTCTAGCTTGATATAAGATGTTGTAAGAGATTAGGGAACTTAGCTATGCATTTACAACCTTTGATCACCTTTAAATAAAATATCAATAGTCCCCTGTATTAAAATCCAAACATAAATGTACAGGTAAATAGTGTCATTCTTTGACTCTTGTCGGATTCCATTTCCGAGTGCATGTTGGTAATTTGACCGATATTGAAGTTACTGTGTAAACCAATCCTCATAATTTGTACAACCCTGCTTTGTTTACTAGAAAAGCTCCATAACCTATGGGCTCTGACTTAGATGATAAATTGTGATTATATCCTTTACCTTTACATCTCCCAAACATATCATGATAGAGTTAATTTTTCTATACATTTAATTCTTGACAAAGAAATTTGGAATATTAAACATTTCTTGAAAATTAAGAAGATCTAATCTAGTGACTTAGCCATATACCTATTACTCCCAATTGGGAAACATTTGATTTCTTGCGATAATCTCATGTATCCATATTGTTATTTTACTTATTGAATTATAACATTTTTCAAGTCCTAATAATTTAATCCAATGTTCAACTCTTTAATCTAAATGTTTCCCCATTTCCTATCTTTTACCTATTAATGAACACAAATGCCCTAAAACTTTTTTTAGAAATTCATGTTTTAAACTCCTCAAATAGCTAACATTTCCCATGAAACATTTTTAATTGGATGATTTCCTCAGTATGGGTCCATTAAAATGTTTTACCTATTATTCAATGGATTTTAAATGATTTTATTCTTCTTTTATAAGATTCTGAAATGCATAAACTCCTTGCAACATGTACATATCATTTTTAACCTTTTGTAACAATGAAAGAAATAAATTCTTCACAATTAAATGACTATGTTCATAAATATTTTTCTTTCCTACAACTTTTATGTTATTTTCCCGGTCAAATTCAGTGCAATCAAAAATTATGTGACTACCTCATTAGTTCTTTCATTGGATATGTGTTGGATTTGTTTTTTTTGTCTTTCAAAATTTGCAATGAAAAATATTATGGTGATTTTGGAAAAAATGTCTATAATTTAAGACAAATTGATTCCAGGTTTGTAAATTTAAATAGTTATAACATAGGAAAACTTGGGTTTATGGATCCATATTCTCTAAGGCAATATCTAGTAAATGGTGAAAATTTAAAAATTCCTATGTTTTGTAAAGTGAAAATTCTGATTTCCCGCAGTCTTTCAAATGGTGAACAAGGGGGACATTAAAAATTCAACAAAGGTAGACATGGAATTTCAAATGAATAAAGGTTGGAATTGTTATCCCCTTTTTGAAATCATGTGTAATCAAGTGAATGTATAAGATGGGACTTGAACTAATTAGTGATGGAAACATTGATCATAGTATTTAGGAGAATAAGATTATACATTGCAGTTTTATTTTTCAATTGCACTTTCCAAACTATAAGGTGAAATTGTAACAATTTTACAGGATTATTTCAAAATTGTTCACATTATAAAATTTTACTTTGGCAGTATTTGGAGTAAATTCTGAGTTTGCAACTCAAATGAATCAAAAAGGGACACATGGCCTACAAAATGAATTTTGGAAAGTGGGAAGAATAGGCATGGACTTTCGGGGTAGAAAACATTTGGAATTTTTCCCTTTTCAAAAGTGGATAAAGTATAAAACTGTAATATTCATTTGATAGTAACCAATTGGTCCCATGCCACATGTTGAATATTTCATGAAATCAGAACATGGCACTACAGAGGAAATTGAGAATTTGAGTTTTTTCACCAAATTGGTTAAAATGTTAAAGACAAATTGAACTTGACCCATTTTCCAATCATTTGTGTGACCATGCATTCATTTTGAAAAGTCAAAGCTACATGGTAAGGTTATTTTGAGAATTTAATATTTGTAAAAAAATAATTTACATGGCATATTTGATTTTATTGGGATTTAATCAACCACTCAGATGGTGCCAATGTGATCTTCCATTGGCGGACTATTCATAGGGGTGGAACAAAATGAGAAATCACACACATTCTCCTAAATGTCAGGAAATATGATTTCTAGCCTAAGGTTGTTTTTCATTTGGATTATACATCATGTAGATATTTATCCAAATTTGAGGGAAAATTTGTGAAAAATATTCAAATGCACTCATTCTAGTTTTTACAATGTTAATGAATTAGAGCATAAATTTGCATTTAATCAAAAACATGGATGATAATTCATTAATAGGTTTTTTTACTTTATTTATTTCTCCATGAGATTTTATGGTCTATATTAAATTCAGCCAAATCGATAATTTTAATATCAATGGACTAAATTGATAATAAAAATGTTGATTATCATACTCAAGTAATTTGAATTAAACAATACCAATAAGATACTTGAGTTCTATGAAATTGGTTTAAGGTAGAAAAGCCACATGACTTTTAAAGATCATTTCATGCCCCCTATAAAGCATCATTCAATGTAAAATAACCTTTTTGAACTATATTATCATGAGGCATTATTTCATGTCACTTTCCAAATACATGGATCTGTAACAAAATATACATCATTGTCAAATTATACTTGTCTTTATGGACATTTAATTACAAGACAATTAGATAGTGTAAGATCATGATTTTTATAATATGGATTTGAGGGGGATTAGATTTTCTAAACTATTAACTAACCATTTGTAAAATAATTAAATTCCCTACATCAGTTTTCTTTGATTTCTTAGGGTAAAAACTATTATACCTAAGACACTTGTCATCATGAAATGGATCAATTGTAGGAGTTGCATTCAATTATATTTAGTTCAATGATAAATGATAGGAATTTTTACTTTGGTTAACCATACTTAAAAGGAATGATAACCAGATCGTACCAAGCCAAGAACACAGATGCTAATCAAACACCACGATCAATAAGATGAAAGCAATTCGCCAGAATAACTTTACATAAAACCTTTGCAAACAAATGAGCAGCAATATCATATATTATTATGGAACTCAATGAAATACATTGAGAATGGGCCTTGCTTAAATAGGCAAGGAATAACAATCTAAGAACCAGTCAAGGTCATAGATCAAGCCATAAATCAAGGAAATAACTAGTCATCAAAGAACTAGTCAAGACCATAGATTTAGGAGAGAACTAGACATCAAGGATCTAGTCAATACCATAGATCAAGGAAAGAACTATACCTAACAACTAGATAATATCTCCTAATATCTAAATAAGATAAAAGAAATATCCACACACATAAGTGGGTGAGGATAAATACAATAAAGGTAAATAAAGTACCTAGGTGAACATGAGCTAAGGTAAATACCTACTCTAACACCCCCCCTCAAGTGAAGCTAGGGGCCAAAATAGAAGTGGCATGTCCACAGTATGAGTCCCGACAACTAGGCCTGATGAGGTACTCATGTACAATAACTGGGAAAAAAGGGACACCGCAAGGTACCCAAAACTAGTAACAACAAAGTAAAGAGAGTAAAGACCCACTCCAAGGCATCCCAAGAAGCTCGGCTCAAAAAAATCATACAATGTTGAAGAAGTTTGGTGTGCACTGTGGTCTGAATCCACTGCTCGATCACAAAACTCAAAAACAACTGACACTGGGTTTCACCAGAATAGCTCCATACAAGGAGACTGTCAACGGAGTGATGTCGAAAGTGTAAAAAAACACCAAACATAATTCGATCAACTGCTGCAAATAGGTGTGCCACGATCCAAGAACAATAACCAAAGCAACAAGGCAAGGACACAAACTCCAGAGTGTCACGATCCAAGAAAAGCCAAGGTAACAAGGCAAGGACACGAAACCTGAAGAAGCAGGATCAACACCACACCCTCCCATACTGTTGAATGGGTGGAGTGACGCTACAAATCTGTATGAGTTGTCAAAACAACTACTCGAACACTGAAAAAATAACACTAGAATTCACCAGAATAGATCCCCCATAAGAGATACTGTCAACATGCCAAAAGTTTCAAAAATACAGATACAAAATCTCTCAACAAACAAGAGAGATACACTACACCTGCTAAAGAAAAATGCTCAAAACAAGAAGCATCACAATGCATAAGGTATAGAAAGTGGAGCAAGAGGCCGAATGGTGGAGGAGCCATGCCTGTAGAGTCCTCTCAACAAATGCCTATGTCACCACCATGAGTGATCAGATATCCACCCCAAATCAACACGGATGGATGAAGAAGATGCCTACATATGACTTGGTGTAAAATGCACAATGGGTGCATGTAAAAGAACATCAGAATGTGTGTCAGGTTGATCATGTCTGACAGCTGAAATCTCAGGTTTCTCAAGCCTGAGTGAAGGTGTAGAACTCATGTGTTGCTCATGATCCTCAGAAAGAGTCGAGTGAACAAAAAAAGGAGCTCTGTCAATGTGTGATCCCAATGAAGTATCTGCTCGAAAACCAATGTCATGACGAGAATTCCACTTAACATGTGGAATAGAGGAAATAATACCCTGTGAATGTCTGTCAATGACTCTGCTAGTGAGACCCATAGAATGGAGCATGCGAGAACTGAATGCAGTGGTATGCTTCTCAAAAAATCCATGCAGCTGAGCAGAAGTAGGATACACAACATGTGGTACTGTAATAGGCACAGATGTGGAAGAGCATGCAGTAACAAGCCTCACAGGTTTAGAAGCATCAAAAGCAGGTTCAGGCTCAAAGACTGATAGATCAATGTCAGTGGGTACAAGAGCAATAGCTGTAAGTGGACTAGGAGCATGGATATGGTTGTCCACAATATGATGGTGATGTTGTAGGCTAGCAAGTTTGTTCTGCAGGGAGTGTATTATTGTATCCTTATCATGAATGAGTGATTGTAGAAGAGAATTTCACTTCTTGAGTGATCTATTTTCTTCCACAAATTTTACAATATCCTCTTGAAGTCCACATACTTCAGAGAGAAAAGCATATCATTCTCAGAATCCATGATAGGTACAAACTGCAACTCCCAAAAAAATTTAGGATGTCGGGCTCAACCAAAATTGCATGTCCACAATTGATTACAACACTCCTCCATATTTGGCACTTTATAATTATAGTGCAAGTCTCAAAATAAATAACTCCAATGGAAAGAGCATGAAAAAACAAGCACTTTTGCAAAAAACGACACTCAAAACTGAGTTACCGATCAAAAGTTACAAGCTTTTTAATATTTTGCTCTGTTATTTATTTTAGTTGCCACTAAAACAAAATAAATTGTTGTTGCCTTCACCACACAAATAAAATTAAAGGGGGTGAAGTTAAGCACCTACTAGTAGGAATCACAAGCTTTAAGCCCTCATATGACATACCAAGGGCTAAGATCATAAGATGACCAAGCCAAGAACACAGATGCTAATCAAACACCATGATTAAGATGAAAGCAATTCGCCAGAATAACTTTACATAAAACCTTTGCAAACAAATGAGCAGCAATATCATATATTATTATGGAACTCAATGCAATACATTGAGAATGGGCCTTGCTTAAATAGGCAAGGAATAACAATCTAAGAACCAGTCAAGGTCGTAGATCAAGCCATAAATCAAGGAAATAACTAGTCATCAAAGAACTAGTCAAGACCATAGATTTAGGAGAGAACTAGACATCAAGGATCTAGTCAATACCATAGATCAAGGAAAGAACTAGTCAATACCATAGATCAAGGAAAGAACTATACCTAACAACTAGATAATATCTCCTAATATCTAAATAAGATAAAAGAAATATCCACACACATAAGTGGGTGAGGATAAATACAATAAAGGTAAATAAAGTACCTAGGTGAACATGAGCTAAGGTAAATATTTTGAGTATGAAAACACTCCAGGATACCAGGATAAAAACATTGATAGTTGTAGATTTGTATTTTTTTTTTCCAGCTTTCAATAAGGGAACCTCTCCCATTAAAGAGGAGGGACATGTTTGTCCCCTGACTATGGTTTCTAGCCTTGTTCCATTCTAAAACCCAACAGTTTTTGGTGACTCCACTGGGGAATTCATTGCAAATGGATTCCAATTTTTGAATAACAACTTCTTGATCATCTTTGATCTAGAGACTCCAAGATACAGCTAGGGTAGAAGAACCCTTAGGGAAGAAGACCCTCATTTCCAACTTCTAGATCATCAAGGTTTCTCTCTCCCTTCATCAAGAAAAATAAGAGGAACAAGATCTGCAAGCACTCCTCCTACTAGAGACAAAACTTCTGGGAGTGACATCCCTCAAGATCAAATCATTTCTAATTTGCATGCTTTGATTCTCGCTCATATTTCAAATCCTCTCCAAAAAATCTTTCCAAGGATGGCAGCTCCTCTTCCTTGGGGGCAAAGGGTTGGGCCTCTTTCTCTTCCCCAGCCATTGCATGAATTTCCTAGAGGTAATAGAAAAAATTTCCCTGAATACAGAGGTGATGGGAGGTTCATCCAGATGATCATATTGTGGCCTTCATTATTTCTTGTGGTGTTCTCGGAGTTGAACATGAGGATATCTCTGTTAGACATTTTATAGAGACATTAGAAGATAATGTTGTTGATTGGTTTTATCATCTCCCTGCTGGATCCATCACCCATTGGAACACCACGATGACCCATTTTGAGTAGTGTTTTAAACCTGCTGAGCCTGTACATGCCCTTTTGGCCCAAATTTCTCAAATCAAGAAAGATTCACATATGCCCATGAGGGAATTCATGTCCAAATTCAATAGGCTAGTTAACAAGATTCCAAAAAACACATGCCCCATGGATCAGATTCAAAAATATTTCTTCCTTAATGCCCAACTACCTAAAGTGAGATATGCACTTAGAAGATTAATCGTGCCACTTTAGAGATCAGATATTTGTTGTCAGTGTTGAAGATGATCTGATCATTTCTGGCAAGCTAAGGAGAGAATCATCCAAATCCAAAGCATATCCTTCTTCCAAATCTTCTCCTAGAGATAATGCAGATACATTAGTACACAAACTTGTTAATGATCTCATTGCTCTCAAGAATTAGTTAGCCCAGCATGCTCCTTATCAGGATGAAGAACTTTTAGCCCAAGAATTGTTTTCCCTCTCCTCAGACCATATTGGTGATTGAAGGCCCACCTGTTAAAATTCCAGTCAATGCAACATGTGAAGTGCTAGAGCCTGATGATGAGGAGGATAATGAAATCTGTGAAGAACATGAAGAGGAATATGATGAAGAATTAGAAGAGTTGAGTGAATCTCATGTCCATTTTCTCACCACTGAAGGTATAGATGAAAAGGATGATTATGAAGAAAGAGTTGCAGAGATGAACAATGAATCATATGCTGTCATAAATCATGAGAAAGCCAATAATAAGGAGAAAGTGGTGCAGCCTACTAAAATATCTAAGGAACCTCCTACATCCATTCCAATGATTGCAAGGAGAGGAGCTCCTATTCCAACTTCTTCCACACCCAAGGTAGGTTTTGTTGTTCCTTCCTCCTCTATTTCTACTCCTAAAACTTCTTGGCATTCAAATGATAGAGTTAATAAGTCAAAATTTTCGTCTACTCCTATTAATGATGCTCCATATACCTCTGGTTCTATTGACATTATTGACCATCTCAAGAAAACTAAGATCCAAATCTTTGAAGTCGAATTCTACCAAACCCATCCCAAGGCCTTTGCTAAGATGGTAGACTTTGTAAATTCCAAATCCAAGCCTTCATCCCCTAGTTCTAAAGGTATCTTTTCCACTCCTTCTCCTTCATCTCAACCAAGCCTTGTGGCAATAGTCACTTCATTTGATGATAATATCAAACCATTTTATGTCACTCTCCTCATAGCTGGCCACAAACTCGACAATTTTTTTATTGATTCTGGTGCTTCAGATAATGTGATGCCTGCTAAGGTAGCTCATGCCCTAGGCTTAACCCTAACCCAAACTTTTGGTTCATGTTACTCAATGGAAAGTAAAGAAGTGCCATTGGTTGGAAAGATCAAGAATGCACAATTAGCCTTTTCTTATTTACCAGAGAAGAGAGTTTTAGCCACCATTTTGGTAGTTGATATTCCCCCTTCCTACAGCATGCTACTGAGTAGAAATTTTTACAAAGATGTTAGAGGAAAAATCATGATGGATTGGTCACATTCTCTAATTCTAGTGAATGGGAAAATGAAGAAGATACTGATTGAGAAACAAATTGAATATATCGTGCAAAAAAAAAATGACCCAAAGTCACAAATACTTTATGAGGACATTGGTCATGGTAACTACATGATCATGTCACAAGATGAGGCTAACCATCCTAAGGAAGTGATTCTTGATCCTAATGGCGTTTGGATTTTGGAATTTGATGGGAGCTGCTCCTCAACTAGTTCTGGAGCTGGTGTGGTGCTTATTTCTCCTGAAGGGAAAATTCATCCTTTCTCCTTCAAGCTCCAATTCGAAAACACAAATAATACAGCTGAGTATGAGGCTCTCATCCTCAGTTTAAGTATGGAAAAAGAGATGGGGATCAAGAATCTCCTTGCTCATGGAGATGTAGAGATGATTGTAAAACAATTCAGAGATCTCTTTCAAGTGAAGAATAGAAGGTTGAAACATTACAGGAATCTAGTTTGGGATTCCATTGAGTTCCTTGATGCCTTTTCAATTGAAGCCATGCCAAGGGAAAGAAACACCAGGGCTGATTCCTTGGCTATCTCAAAGTCTCTATTGATCCCTCATCTAGATTTCTCCCAAGATAAATTCACCATTGAGATGATTCATAGGCCTAGTGTGCCTGACAATGCAAACAATTGGTAGGTCTTTAATGATGATCAGCACTTGCTTTCCTTCCTTGAACTCAAAGATAATTTTGACCAGTTGTACTTTGAAGGAAGTGGAAATCTACCTAGAGAGTGTGTGACCCCAAATGAAGAAGATAAAAAAGAAGAAATGGATCATGATGGCTGCATAAAACTGAAAGGTAATAAGATACCTAAAGGGATGGTAAGTTTGGAAGAGTTATTTGATAAACATGATAGGTACATCAAGTCCAAAAGTTCCAAAGAATCTCAGCAGTCTACTAACTTTGAAAAGATAAACATTGGGAGTCTTAATGAACCTATGCTGGTAAACATTGGAAAGTGTTGCACACAAGAGGAGAGGGAGAAAGCAGCGAATCTGTTGAAAATATATGATGATGTTCATGCATATTCTTATGATGGCCTCAAGTATTTTAAGCCAAAAGAGATGCAACATTTAATTCCTCTAAAACCTGGGATCAAGCCCCTCCGGAAAAAGTAGAGGCAATATAACCCTAAAATTGTTGATACAATCTTTCAAGATATCCAAAAGTTATTGAAGGCTAAGATCATTTTCCCCATTCACCATTCAACGTGGATTTCTAATATTGTGCTTGTTAGGAAGAAGAATGGTGAGATCCAGATTTGTGTTGATTTTAGGAATTTGAATCAAGCCTCTTTAAAGGATAATTATCCTCTCCCCGTAATGGATCAAGTGTTACAGGTTGTTACAGGTTCAAAAATGTTGTCCATGCTTGATGGATTCTCAGGATATAATCAAGTAGAAGTAAGTGTTGTAGATCAGCATAAGACTTCCTTTACCACTCCTTGGAGAACCTTTTCTTACAAGAGAATTCCTTTTGGCCTCATCAATGTTGGTGCCACCTTTCAGAGGGAAATGGATCTAGCCTTTGGTAGTCTTAAGGGAAAATGCATAGTTATATACCTTGATGATCTAACTATGTTTTCAAAAACTAGAGCCGATCATTTATAACACCTTGAAAATTTCCTCCAAAAGTGTAGAGAGCATGGCATCTCCTTGAATCCCAAGAAATCTATCTTTTGCTTTACATATGTTCTTTTGATTTTTGGAGATCATGCTTAATATGGATAAATCATCTTTTGTTCTTAAGATCTTGTTTATTGAATTGGAATGGCTTCTGTGAATCCCTTTTCATTTCTTGTTGGTGGGTTGCAATCTGGTTTAAGAGTTGTGAACTTATCTATTAATCTGACTCATCCTTGGATCAATTTCAGTGATCCAAGGAATGTTTTAAAATCTTCTCTGTTGAATGAATGGTAAATCGACATTCTAGGAATTAAAAGACATATGACTGAACTTTATTGGTTACAAGTTCTTTGATTGTTGTGTGAACTTGTTCTATTTAGTCATATGTTGTGCTTGGATCTTTTTAGTTTGATCATGGCAAGACAATGCTGGCAAATGAACTATAACCTGTACATGGCTTAGGAAACATTCTGGTTCCTAAAACTAAAGGGACTGTCCTACAGAATCCTAAGCTAGGTAAGAATATACACATTTACTACCTAGCTATGTTAATTAATTAAATTTTATCCTAACCTAAGCTTTGTACTAAAGGGTCATGGAGGGGTTACTAGGTTATTTAAATTATCCTAAAACCTAATGCCATATGGTTATATCTAACCTAATGCCTAAAAAAATTTGTGTTAGAATTAGTCTAACCTATATGGAAACTACCTAAGGTGGTAAATTATTTATTGGGTTATATCCTAAGGTTACATATCCTAAGCTAACCTAATATCTAACCTAAACAATTATGTTTACCCTAAACTAATGGGCATGAAGGGGGATTGGTGGTCGCATGTGTCATGGGTGACGGTTCCAATAGCATTTAAGTTGTTGATAAGGTCTTAATTACAGGGAAGTACTGCCAGTTTTGGCAGGGGTTAGTGAACTTGGCAGAGGCTTATGTGGAAGTGTCACTAAAATGGAATTTCTTTTTAAATTTGATTTGGCAATCGCTAAACATGGAAGGCGGTGGCAAGGGAAGATAGGTGGGAAAATCAGAATTAATGGAATTTATTGTTTTTGTTTTCGTGCTCAAACTACTTTGGAAGGTATGCAAATGGGTTGGAATGTGGTTGTTTCACTTTGCATACTTCATGATTTTTGCTCTGCATGCTCTCTGGTTTTTCGAACCAGTAGATTGAACTGCACTTAATGGCTATTTTTGAGGTTTTAAACCTATTTTCAGTTCGTGGAATATATAGGAGGCATTATGGGAAAAGAACATTATTATTTGATCTTTCATGGAGAAGAGGAGAAGTTTTGAGCTTGGCTGGAGGTTCTCTTCGATCTGAAGGAATTGTTATCAAGAATGATAGGCTTTAAACTTTAAGATCTCTTGCTTTCTTATAAATGTCTCATTAAAACAAGTCTTCTCTTTTGAGATTCTTGGATTTCTTATCTTATCTAGTTATTGGCTTGTTGGGTTTATTAAATCTTGTGATATTGGTTTTGAATCCTTGGTAAATGATGTTCTGTTTGGAAACTTACCATGTATAGTTCTTAAAAAGGAGAATGCATGCAAAAACGTATTCCTGTAACTTGGTCTTATCATTCTGGAACTGGTAATGGAAGTATTCTGTTTGGTAATCTTCATTGCTATTTAAATTTGGTTTAGAGATTTTAAGAACCTTGGGTTCTGTCTGACCTTGTTGGAGTTTTTGTTTTATTTAATCTCAAGCTTGTGTTGATCTTGTGTTTTGTTGAACCTTTATTTGAGCTCATTTTTGGTTTGGAACTTGGTTCTGGTTTTGTGTTTGTTGAGAACTGTTGATAGAGGTTCTTGTTGTTCTGAATCATGTTGGAATCTTGTATATCTCTGGACTGTTGTCGAAGCCCGTATAAAGCTCGGTGCTTGTATCTTAGTTCCTTGTGATAATCTGAACTGTTACTGTCAGTTCATAATGTACACGGTATTTGAATGTTATTACTCGTTTTGTTTTGGGCTCGAACTTTGGTGAAAAACTTGAGTTCTATCTGGGATAATACTTGGCTTCATGTTTTGATATGAATTTTTTGTTAGAGCCTTCTAGTTGTCCTAAACCACTATTGAAACCTTGGAAAATGCAAGACTGTTGTTGAAGCCATATGTGGCTCTGTACCCATGTTTTATTTAGTGGAATTTCAAACTGTTAATGGAGGTTGTGTTTTTCATCGCATTCATAATTGGTTATTTGTATAGTTCTGAACTTTGTTAGGACTTCGTGTTGACTCTGTTCTAGTACTTTGGAGTTGGGTTCTACTTGTAATAAACATTTAAAACTTACAACTCTTTTGTCGAGTTTTTGCTCAAAGAAAATTGGGAGAATAATTGGCTGAGTTGTTGGGAAAACTCTCAGAGATCTTGATGGAAAACATCCTCATTTGATGAATATATTTGTTAATTCATTTTAAGAACTGTTTCTTCTTTTCTGAGATATCAATGGCGTTTAATTGAGGGTATTCTTTTCCTCTCTGTTCCATGGAAACTTGTATCTTCAAATCTCTTAGAATAGACTCTGGGTTTTGTTTATGAGAAGAACTTAGTAAATTAGTACTTTGTACTATTATGGAGGGATTACTTGACTCTGTTCTAATAGTTTTTGTATTATAATACTTATTGAATCAAGAACTGGTTATTCTTTTTGTAATGCAAAAATGAAATCTGACTATGGGATTTCAATCTGAGTTGTTGATACTTCTGATCATGTTGAAATTATTGATCGGTTATTTTTCTATCTCCTCATGAATACTATAAATACACCTTGATACTTTATATAGGAAAGGAATGTGATTCCCTTAAGAACTGACTATGTTTTTGGACTGCTATTTTTATTTCATTATGTGTATGGAATTGAAACTCGTACTCTTTGAAAGAAAAGAAGTATAAGAAATATGGCAGTGTGCTTTCTTACTACTGGATAGATCACTGGTTGAACTTTTCTGTTTTGATTCTCTCTTTTATTTAGAGATTTCTTTATGAGTTGTTTGGTCTTCCTTTACACAATCATTTGTAGAAATGATGTTGGAAGAGATTATATTATTTGGTTTTATTGAACTGTAAATGTCAGCTTGTTTGGCAGACTGTTGTTTGACAAGACTTACTTGTTTGGTTTGAGATGAGTGAGTTGTCTCTTGCACTCTATCTTTTTAAGAATTATCCTTGGATGATCTAGAGTAGAGAGTAACTCCTGTATGAGTCTACCTTGATCTTTGAACATTGTTTCAGATCTTTAAAAGTTAACTTCTATATTTGAAGTAGATTTAAACTTACAGGTAAACTGATTGATTCTCTATTCCTTCTTAGATTAAAATGAAATTTTGTTCTGATGAATATCTTAATTGTTAAATTTTAAGGTAATTGTCTTTTGAAAGAAACAGTTAAATCACGTTTTGAATCTGTTCTGTTTCTTGGATGTGTTGTGTTTGGGCATAGTTGTAATGGTTCTTCTTCTTCTATTGCTTTGGAGATAGATGAGTCATCCTAATCTGAACCATGCTTTAAACTCTTCCTTTAGCTTGAAGAAAAGATAAACGTTGTTTTCTTTTATGAAAGATTGAAAACAATGAGATGTTATGACATGTTTATTGTCCTAAGGATAATTGATTGAATCAATTAGACTCTATTTTGTAAGGCTGATAAGGTAGATTATATTCTGTCCTTTTCTTGGAAGTGAAATCAATTGTTTAAAATGTACTTCTTTTTCGTTGCTTTTGATATATTGATTATAGGATGTAATAATTGTCTCATTAAAGTAGAGTTGTTTTAATGGAACAATTATTGGAATGCACTTCTTTTTAAGGCTTAGTGCTTATCATGCTCAGTTCATTGAACTGACCCATGCTAGCAATTTTTGCAGATGGACTTCGTAAGTGAAAAGGAAGGCAAAAACTTATGTGACCATTGGCTGATTTAAGTCTTGATTTTTGTGAAGAACTCTAAATCGTTCTTGAAATTGTATTGGAAAAGAAAAGTAGTATTCTTTTATAATGAAGGCAATTGTCTTGTAGCATACCTAAATGTATAAGTTTTAGAGATGAATTAATGTTGAGAATTTATTACTTTGGGCGTGTATATTATCTTGTAGTCTCATTGCATGGATGGAATCTTATATTGTTGTTATACTCCATATTATGTATATGCTTAATGGGGTATTCTTAGATAAGTTTAACATTGGGAATTAGACTAATCTCCCTAATAGGATGCAACTTCTTAAGTTGCAGAATTTGATATCATAACTAAACAATTCAATGTAATAATATGATATGGAATAAACATTCATTAATGAATATTGAAATTGTAAATGATTTATAGGGCACTAGGCCCTAGCACTTAATCATGTAAAGGAAGATCCTTCCTCTATCTTGAGAATGCAAATAAAATGGAAGATGTGATTCCTAATCATTAGACTTGTTTAATAAAGTCTACTTAGTTACAACCTAGATGGTTGTTACACTTCCTTGAAAGGTTAAGTCACAATAATGGAACTTATGATATTGATGTCCTGTTATGGTTGATTGCTTGTTAGTCCATTAAATAACATTAAAGGTGGCAATCTTAAGCTAAGAAAGTTCTTAACAATCACTGGAATCTATTATAGAGAAGAAATTATGGAGTGTTGGATTAGGGTTAGGCCAAGTTGCTGAAATCTATTTTGAATAATCCAAATTAATTAAATTATTAATAAATTCCTTGGGGTATGTACATCTCGATGAGGTTGTTCTGTAGGATGCTGGCACACACCAACTACAGGGCTGTACCTTTGAGAATATTAGGATCTTCTCGAGGATACAACGATGCAGTCGGCATGTGGCAACACCCTTCAGCATTGATCATCCAGATCTACATAATTTGGACTTGATCATAGTGTTTCTCTAGGTCGAGTTAGAAACATGTTTTAAGATATGGGGTAGCCCTCTAAAACTAGGATACCTTGGCACACGGGGTTGACTTAGGTTGACCCAGTATGCCAACTTACCCTAAGTCTTAGTGAGCTTCCCCTTATCATAACACATGTTGTTAACTTGAACTAGGGTTAAACCTCGGGCAAGTGGACTGACGGAGTCAGTAAAGGAAATTCTAGATAACAATAGAGTGGGGTGAAGGACGTATTCCATATTGATGAGTATGTTATGAAGGAATAGTACTACAAATAGTATGTTAGAAATATTTGGCCAAAGTATCACAAGCTGTGGTTGCATTGTCCTATGTCACCTAGTCAAAGGTTTGTGATGCAGATGAATATTGGTAACAAATATTCAGATAGGTTCCTTAGATAGATCACTCAATACCCTGAACAGGGAAAGAGAACCAAGTATACGTAGTATACAGATAAGTATTCAATACTTAATGTTAAACATGAATAGATCGGTAGTTTACCGAGTCATGAAATGAATAGATCGGTAGCACACCGAGTCATTACAACTGCATATGGTTATCTGTTATATGAATGGTTGATAAAGAATGTGTGTTCTAAATTATGAATTTAGAACAGAGAACATTATTTTTAAAAAAAAAATTCCCTTGTTTCTAAAGTCTTAAAATGGGAATGTTACATCTTGGTATCAGATATGAAGGTTACAACTCTTGGACCTATTGTGTCCACAATCTGATTAAACTTAAATTTTCTTGTAACAGAAAATGGTGAGAACAAGAGGAAATGTTGCAAATAACCCTCCACCTGAGGAAGGAGTGGCAACTACCTAGAAACTTGATGAGATCCTTGCTACCCTGTTGGACACAAGAGATCATTTGGTTGTGCTTGAACAACAAGTAATGGGAAATGAGGAGGAAGAAGAAGCTGATAACAATAATCAGCCACCTCCAGGGGACAACGCCAATGTGGGTGTTGATAATAACAATGTTAACATACATTTTAAACCTGAGAACAAAAAGGATAAACTAGCAGGAAAACTCACTAATGACATAAAAAGGATAAGTCCACCCAAGTTTGATGGCACCACATTAGGAGATGGAGCTGAGAATTGGCTCAGAAATGGAGAAGTACTTTACAATAAGGAACTTCTCAGAGGAAACCAAGGCTATATGGGGAGCATATCAGCTTTCCCATGAAGCATCTTCATGGTGGGACAGCTGTAAGGCTGAGTTAAATATTGATGAAACTAACATCACTTGGGATCAATTTAAAAGTTATTTTAGGCAACGATGGCTGCCACAACTCTACTATGATCAGAAAATGACTGAATTTCAGAACTTAGCTCAAGGAAAGCTAACAGTAACTGAGTATTGGGAACAGTTTACAAAACTCCTCAAGTATGTACCTCAGTATCAAACTGATGAGAAGTTCAGGATATGGAAATTCATTATGGGATTGAATCCCATTATTGGGGGAGAAGTTGATGTTCACAGCCCAACCACTATGGAAGGGGTTGTTGAAAAATCCATAAGGCAGGAACAGAAATTAAAGGCTATTTCTGCTCATAAGGAGGAAGTAAGGAAGAAAGTTCCAAACCCCTCTTCAGCTTCTCTTGCACCTAAGAAGGGACCATGGAAGAAGTTTGGTAATAAAAGTAAGTTTTCAGCTGATAATAATATGACAACAACAATGAATAAGACTACTAGAATTACATGGAACAATTTTGGCAAGAATAATAACAATGGACATAAGTCCTATGGAGGTCAGAATAATAACTTTAAGACTGGAAATAATTCTGAGTCTAGAAAGGGACCTGTAGGAGGCTGTTATAATTGTGGTAAGGATCATTACGCAAATCAATGTCCTTTGAAGAAGGATGATCGTAATCAGTAGCACAAGATACATGCTGCAGTAGCTGACAAGCAAGCTGAAAAGCAAGCTACACCTATAGAAGTTCCTGGTAAGTTATTTGGCATACCTGTAACTATTCTTTTTGATACGGGGCTACTGAATGTTTTATTTCTAGTAAACTTACTTCGAAACTTAAAAGAAAAGCTGGAAAAATGGATAAATCTTGGACTGTACATTATGGTAATAATGTTGTTCATACGGTTAGTATGTGTCTTTTTGGAGCAGTCCTTGAATTACCCAAATTTTCCACAGAGGTTGATCTTTATGTTGCACCTTTAGGGTCTTATGATGTAATCATAGGTGTTAATTGGTTAGCAGAACATAAGGCTAAAGTGGACTATTTTGAAAAATGCATTAGTTGTTTAGACGACCTGCAGAAAACAACAGAGATTCAGGGTGTGAAACGTGAGATTTCTATTAGAAAACTGTCAGCTATGCAACTTAAAAAGGCCAAAAATAAAGGATGTACCTTATATGCAGTAAAAATTTCAGAAACTACAAAGGAAAACAGTGATTTCATGGATCGATATCCATTGTTACGAGACTTCAGTGATGTATTTCTGGAAGAATTGCCAGGTCTTCCACCCAAAAGGGAATTTGATTTCATGATTGAGATCAAGCCTGGAACTGAACCTATATCTAAGGCACCATATCAAATGACTACTATAGAATTAGTAGAGCTTAAGGCTCAATTGCAAGAAATTTTGTCTAAGGGTTTGATTAGACCAAGTGTTTCACCTTGGGGAGCACCGGTGATTTTTGTGAAAAAGAAAGATGGAACACTTAGATTGTGCATTGATTACATAATGTTAAACAAAGCAACAATCAAGAATAGATATCCACTCCCTAGGATTGATGATTTATTTGATCAGATGCGTGGAGCATCGGTATACTCCAAGATAGATCTTCGATCTGGGTATCATCAATTGTGAATTAAGGATGAGGACATTCATAAAACAGCTTTCAGAACAAGGTATGGACATTATGAGTTTACGGTTTTACCTTTTGGATTAACTAATGCACCTACGACATTTATGAATTTAATGAATAATATCTTTCAAGAATACTTGGAAAAATTTTGCTCATATTCTTGGATGACATTCTCATATATTCTAAAAGCATTGAAGAGCATCATGAGCATTTGAAAGTAGTTTTGGAAATTCTGAGAAAGAGACGGTTGTTTGGTAAGTTGTCCAAATGTTCTTTCTATGACACAGAAGTCCACTATTTGGGTCATGTAATAAGTAAAGATGGAATTGTTGTAGATCCTTCAAAAATTACAGCTATAACTGAATGGCCTACACCAAATAATGTACATGAAGTTTGAAGCTTCATGGGACTTGCTGTCTACTATAGGAAATTTGTAAAAGACTTTTCTAATATAGCTGCACCAATAACTTCCTTACAGAAGAAAGATAAAAAGTTTGTTTGTAGTGAGAAATTTGAAATTGCATTTAAAACCTTGAAGGAACAGTTAACTTCTACACCTATTCTTGTAGTACCAGATCCTGATGGAGATTTTATGGTGGTAACTGATGCATCCGGTGAAGGTCTATGAGGTATTTTGTTACAAAGTGGTCATGTTATTGCATACGAAAGTAGAAAACTTAAGTTACATGAGTTGAATTATGCTCCACATGATTTAGAGCTTGCTGCCATTGTTCATGCACTTCAAGTTTGGAGGCATTATCTACTTGGTAAACCATTTGAGTTGAAAACTGATCATCTTGGGCTGAAGTATATTTTCACTCAGCCAAATCTGAATGTAAGACAATGAAGATGGTTAGAGTTTTTGTCTCAATATGATTTTGACATAAGTTATATAAAGGGTAAAGAAAATAGAGTGGTTGATGCTCTAAGTCATAGGAAGCACATTTCTGCTCTTATAACACTAAGAACTCAATTTAAGGATGAAGTAAAAAGTGTTATGGAATCTGATTCTTATTTTCAACAAGTAAAAGCAGCACTTGTTGCAGATTCTAATTATTTGAGGTATAAAGGTTTTCACTTTGATAAAGAAGGAATCTTACGATTTGAAAATAGAGTCTATGTACCTTTGCTTAATGGTTTGAGAAAGAAATTGTTAGCTGAATTTCATAATTCACCTTTCTCTGGACACCCTGGCATTACAAAGATGCTTGCTGATATAAAACAACAATATTTCTGGAAAGGAATGAAGAAAGATGTTATTGATTATGTAACACATTGTCTAGAGTGCCAACGTGTTAAGGTGGAACATATGCACCCAGCCAGTTTATTGTATCCTCATAGCATACCACAGTATAAATGGCAAGTAATAAGCATGGATTTTGTACAAGGGTTACCTATGTCAAGAAATAAACATGATGTTATTTTGGTAGTTGTTGATAAACTAACAAAAGTAGCTCATTTTATTGCTGGAAATCTGAAGGATGATTCACCTGTTTTGGCTAAAATATTTGTACACGAAATTTTCAGATTACATGGGGTACCTGAATTAATCATATCTGATAGAGATCCTAGAATGACGTCAAGATTTTGGAAAATGCTTAATGCAGCTCTAGGAACTAAGTTAAATTTCAGTTCTGTGTATCACCCAGAAATGGATGGACAGACTGAGAGAGTAAATCAAGTTTTAGAAGATATGTTACAGATGTATTGTATGGATCAGCAGTATAAGTGGGAAGAATATCTTCCATTAGTTGAATTTTCTTACAACAATACATATCATGCTTCTCTTAAGATGGCACCTTTCGAGGCACTTTACGGAAGAAAATGCAGAACCCCTGTTAGTTGGGATAGCATAGAGGATAGAGAGGTAATTGGACCTGAAATCCTTACGGAAATGGAACAACAAGTTAAGTTGATTCGTGAATGCTTGAAAGAAGCAGCAGATAGGCAAAAGAGTTACGCTGACTTGAAGAGGGTTGATAGGAAATTTGAACTTGGTGAGAAAGTCTTTCTTTGGGTTAAACCGAAAAAGAGTTCTATAACTTTTGGCAAGGTTGCCAAGTTATCACCTCATTATGTGGGACCTTTTGAGATAGTTGAAGTAATCAACCCTGTAGCTTATCATTTAGCATTACATCTTGCTTTGTCACAAATGCATGATGTTTTCCATATTTCTTTGCTTAAGAAATACGTATCAGATTTATCACACGTGTTAAATTGGAATTCCTTGTAGGTCCAAGACCCAGGAAAAATCATGGTTAAACCCATTCGAGTGCTGGAAACTCACCAGTTGCATTTAAGAAATTGAGAAATAAGCCAATGTAAGGTCCAGTGGGACCAGTTTAACGAAGAGAGTGCAACTTGGGAAAATCTAGAAGATATGAAAATTACTTTTCCATATCTATTTGAACAAAATTGATTTTGTTGACTGATAAAAGCTTATGATTTTATCTTTATATGACATTAAATATGTTAGTTTTGGGTAGATATTTATTTTATTTGGATAAACAACTATTAATGTTGATTTCTTGAATAATAAGATTATAATATATATTTTGACTTATGGTAAAAGAAGTGAATGAAGTGATTGTCCTGATGTATATTGTTAAAAAAAGGGGGGTAATCATCGGGACGATGATTCTTTTAAGGAGGGGAGCATGTAACACCCTTGACAGTTGTTCTTTTCCTCCTTTACATTTCAAGTGTTGACATGTGATTTTCCTTATAAAGATATGTTCTTTTGATTTTTGGAGATCATGCTTGATATGGATAAATCATCTTCTGTTCTTAAGATCCTTTGACTGAATTGGAATGGCTTCCTTGAATCCATTTTTCATTTCTTGTAGGTGGGTTGCAATCTGGTTTAAGAGTTGTGAACTTATCTATTAATCTGACTCATCCTTGGATCAATTTCAGTGATCCAAGGAATGTTTTAAAATCTGCTCTGTTGAATGAATGGTAAATCAACATTCCAGGAATTAAAAGACATATGACTGAACTTTGTTGGTTACAAGTTCTTTGATTGTTGTGTGAACTTGTTCTATTCAGTCGTATGTTGTGTTTGGATCTTTTCAGTTCGATCGTGGCAGGACAATGCTGACGCAAACGAACTATAGCCTGTACACGGCTTAGGAAACATTCTGGTTCCTAAAACTAAAGGGACTGTCCTACGGAATCCTAAGCTAGGTAAGAATATACACATTTACTACCTAGCTATGTTAATTAATTGAATTTATCCTAACCTAAGCTTTGTGCTAAAGGGTCATGGAGGGGTTACTAGGTTATTTAAATTATCCTAAAACCTAATGCCATATGGTTATATCTAACCTAATGCCTAAAAACAATTGTGTTAGAATTAGTCTAACCTATATGGAAACTACCTAAGGTGGTAAATTATTTATTGGGTTATATCCTAAGGTTACATATCCTAAGCTAACCTAAGATCTAACCTAAACAATTATGTTTACCCTAAACTAATGGGCATGAAGGGGGATTGGTGGTCGCATATGTCATGGGCGATGGTTCTAAAAGCGTTTAAGTTGTTGATAAGGTCTTAATTATAGGGAAGTACTGCCAGTTTTGGCAGGGGTTAGTGAACTTGGTGGAGGCTTATGTGGAAGTGTCACTAAAATGGAATTTCTTTTTAAATTTGATTTGGCAATCGCTAAACATGGAAGGTGGTGGCAAGGGAAGATAGGTGGGAAAATTAGAATTAATGGAATTTATTGTTTTCAGTTTTCATGCTCAAACTACTTTGGAAGGCATGCAAATGGGTTGGAATGTGGTTGTTTCACTTTGCATACTTCATGATTTTTTCTCTGCATGCTCTCTGGTTTTTCGAACCAGCAGATTGAACTGCACTTAATGGCTATTTTTGAGGTTTTAAACCTATTTTCAGTTCATGGAATATATAGGAGGCATTGTGGGAAAAGAACATTGTTATTTGATCTTTCATGGAGAAGAGGAGAAGTTTTGAGCTCGGCTGGAGGTTCTCTTTGATTTGACAGAAGTGCTATCAGGCATGATAGGCTCTAAACTTTAAGATCTCTTGCTTTCTTATAAATGTCTCATTAAAACAAGTCTGCTCTTTTGAGATTCTTGGATTTCTTATCTTATCTGGTTATTGGCTTGTTGGGTTTATTAAATCTTGTGATATTGGTTTTGAATCCTTGGTAAATGATGTTCTGTTTGGAAACTTACCATGTATAGTTCTTAAAAAGGAGAATGCATGCAAAAACGTATTCCTGTAACTTGGTCTTATCATTCTGGAATGGGTAATGGAAGTATTCTGTTTGGTAATCTTTATTACTATTTAAATTTGGTTCAGAGCTTTTGAGAACCTTGGGTTCTGTCTGACCTTGTTGGAGTTTTTGTTTTATTTGATCTCGAGCTTGTGTTGAGCTCGTGTTTTGTTGAACCTTTATTTGAGCTCGTTTTTGGTTTGGAACTTGGTTCTGGTTTTGTGTTTGTTGAGAACTGTTGATAGAGGTTCTTGTTGTTCTGAATCATGTTGGAATCTTGTATATCTCTGGACTGTTGTCGAAGCCCGTATAAATCTCGGTGCTTGTATCTTAGTTCCTTGTGATAATCTAAACTGTTACTGTCAGTTCATAATGTACACGGTATTTGAATGTTATTACTCATTTTTTTTGGGCTCAAACTTTGGTGAGAAACTTGAGTTCTGTCTAGGATAATACTTGGCTTTGCATTTTGATATGAATTTGTTGTTGGAGCCTTCTAGTTGTTCTAAACCAGTGTTGAAACCTTGGATAACGTGGGACTGTTGTTGAAGCCGTATGTGGCTCTGTACCCATGTTTTATTTAGTGGAATTTCAAACTGTTAATGGAGGTTGTGTTTTTCATCGCATTCGTAATTGGTTATTTGTATAGTTCTGAACTTTGTTAGGACTTCGTGTCGACTCTGTTCTAGTACTTTGGAGTTGGGTTCTACTTGTAATAAACGTTTAAAACTTACAACTCTTTTGTCGAGTTTTTGCTCAAAGAAAATTGGGAGAGTAATTGGCTGAGTTGTTGGGAAAAATCTCAGAGATCTTGATGGAAAATGTCCTCGTTTGATGAATATATTTGTTAATTCATTTTAAGAACTGTTTCTTCTTTTCTGAGATATCAATGGCATTTAATTGAGGGTATTCTTTTCCTCTCTGTTCCATGGAAACTTGTATCTTCAGATCTCTTAGAATAGACTCTGGGTTTCGTTTATGAGAAGAACTTAGTAAATTAGTACTCTGTACTGTTATAGAGGGATTACTTGACTCTGTTCTAATAGTTTTTGTATTATAATACTTATTGAATCAAGAACTGGTTATTCTTTTTGTAATGCAAAAATGAAATCTGACTATGGGATTTCAATCTGAGTTGTTGATACTTCTGATCATGTTGAAATTACTGATCGGTTATTTTTCTATCTCCTCATGAATACTATAAATACACCTTGATACTTTATATAGGAAAGGAATGTGATTCCCTTAAGACCGACTGTGTTTTTTTGGACTGCTATTTTTATTTCATTCTGTGTATGGAATTGAAACTCGTACTCTTTGAAAGAAAAGAAGTATAAGAAATATGGCAGTGTGCTTTCTTACTACTGGATAGATCACTGGTTGAACTTTTCTGTTTTGATTCTCTCTTTTTATTTAGAGATTTCTTTATGAGTTGTTTGGTCTTCCTTTACACAATCATTTGTAGAAATGATGTTGGAAGAGATTATATTATTTGTTTTTATTGAACTGTAAATGTCAGCTTGTTTAACAAGACTTACTTGTTTGGTTTGAGATGAGTGAGTTGTCTCTTGCACTCTATCTTTTTAAGAATTATCCTTGGATGATCTAGAGTAGAGAGTAACTCCTGTATGAGTCTACCTTGATCTTTGAACGTTGTTTCAGATCTTTAAAAGTTAACTTCTATATTTGAAGTAGATTTAAACTTACAGGTAAACCGATTGATTCTCTATTCCTTCTTAGATTAAAATGAAATTTTGTTCTGATGAATATCTTAATTGTTAAATTTTAAGGTAATTGTCTTTTGAAAGAAACAGTTAAATCACATTTTGAATCTGTTCTGTTTCTTGGATGTGTTGTGTTTGGGCATAGTTGTAATGGTTCTTCTTCTTCTTTTGTTTAGGAGATAGATGAGTCATCCTAATCTGAACCATGCTTTAAACTCTTCCTTTAGCTTGAAGCAAAGATAGATGTTGTTTTCTTTTATGAAAGATTGGAAACAATGAGATGTTATGACATGTTGTTTTCCTAAGGATAATTGATTGAATCAATTAGACTCTATTTTGTAAGGCTGATAAGGTAGATTATATTCTGTCCTTTTCTTGGAAGTGAAATCAATTGTTTAAAATGTACTTATTTTTCGTTGCTTTTGATATATTTATTATTGGATGTAATAATTGTCTCATTAAAGCAGAGTTGTTTTAATGGAACAATTATTGGAATGCACTTCTTTTTAAGGCTTAGTGCTTATCATGCTCAGTTCATTGAACTGACCCGTGCTAGCAATTTTTGCAGATGGACTTCGTAAGTGAAAAGGAAGGCATAAACTTATGTGACCATTGGCTGATTTAAGTCTGATTTTTGTGAAGAACTCTAAATCGTTCTTGAAATTGTATTGGAAAAGAAAAGTAGTATTCTTTTGTAATGAAGGCAATTGTCTTGTAGCATACCTAAATGTATAAGTTTTAGAGATGAATTAATGTTGAGAATTTATTACTTTGGGTGTGTATATTATCTTGTACTCTCATTGCATAGATGGAATCTTATATTGTTGTTATACTCCATATTATGTATATGCTTAATGGGGTATTCTTATATTAGTTTAACATTGGGAATTGGACTAATCTCCCTAATAGGATGCAACTTCTTAAGTTGCAGAATTTGATATCATAACTAAACAATTCAATGTAATAATATGATATGGAATAAACATTCATTAATGAATATTGAAATTGTAAATGATTTATAGGGCACTAGGCCCTAGCACTTAATCATGTAAAGGAAGATCCTTCCTCTATCTTGAGAATGCAAATAAAATGGAAGACGTGATTCCTAATCATTAGACTTGTTTAATAAAGTCTACTTAGTTACAACCTAGATGGTTGTTACACTTCCTTGAACGGTTAAGTCACAATAATGGAACTTATGATATTGATGTCCTGTTATGGTTGACAACTTGTTAGTCCATTAAATAACATTAAAGGAAATCTTAAGCTAAGAAAGTTCTTTAACAATCAATGGAATCTGTTATAGAGAAGAAATTATGGAGTGTTGGATTAGGGTTAGGCCAAGTTGCTGAAATCTGTTTTGAATAATCCAAATTAATTAAATTATTAATAAATTCCTTGGGGTATGTACATCTCGATGAGGTTGTTCTGTAGGATGTTGGCACATGCCAACTATGGGGCTATACCTTCAAGAAGATTAGGATCTTCTCGAGGATACAGTGATGCAGTCGGCATGTGGCAACACCCTTCGGCATTGATCATCCAGATCTACATAAATTGGACTTGATCTTAGTTTTTCTCTAGGTCAAGTTAGAAACATGTTTTAAGATATGGGGTAGCCCTCTAAAACTCAGGATACCTTGGCACACGGGGTTGACTTAGGTTGACCTAGTATGCCAACTTACCCTAAGTCTTAGTGAGCTTCCCCTTATCATAACACATGTTGTTAACTCAAACTAGGGTTAAACCTCGGTCAAGTGGACTGACAAGAGTCAGTAAAGGACATTCTAGATAACAATAGAGTGGGGTGAAGGATGTATTCCATATGGATTGACGAGTATGCCATCAAGGAATAGTAATACAAACAGTATGTTAGAAATATTTGGCCAAAGTATCGCAAGTACTGGTTGCGTTGTCCTCTGTCACCTAGTCTAAGGTTCGTGATGCAGATGAATATTGGTAACAAATATTCAGATAGGTTCCTTAGACAGATCACTCAATACCCTGAACAGGGAAAGAGAACCAAGTATACGTAGTATACAGATAAGTATTCAATACTTAATGTTAAACATGAATAGATCGGTAGTTTACTGAGTCATGAAATGAATAGATCGGTAGCACACCGAGTCATTACAGCTGCATATGGTTATCTGTTATATGAATGGTTGATAAATAATGTGTGTTCTAAATTATGAATTTAGAACAGAGAACATTATTTTTTTTAAAAAAAATTCCCTTGTTTCTAAAGTCTTAAAATGGGAATGTTACCTCTAAAGGAAAGGTTACATTTGAAGACATCAAGAGATCTATAGTAAAGACTCCAATTTTGGCATGCTCTAATTATAACAAATACTTCATTATCTATTGCTATGCTACTGAAAGTACTCTAGATGTTGTGTTAACCTAGGAGAGTGTTGAAGGTCATGAAATCCCCATAGTATTCATGAGTTATATTTTGAAATCCCATGAGCTTAAGTACACCATGATGGAGAAACATGCTTTTGCAATGGTCAAAGTTATGAAGCAGTTTCCTTTTTAGATCCTCAACTCTCATTCTATTGTGCTTATGCCTAATACAACTATTAAATCCATTCTTACACAACAATAATTTGGAACCAAGAGAGACAATTGGGTAGCCAAAGTTCAGGAGTATGATCTTGACATCAAACCCACCAAGCTAGTTCAAGGAAAGGGCTTATGTGAACTCATTGCTGAAGGAGCTGATGCCAAATTGTCTAAGGAGGAAGTTGATATCCCTGTTGTTCTTTTCCTCAACTCAACTGATGAATGGTATGTTGGCATTGCACATTTTATTACTTATGGAGAATTTCCATCCCATTTGAGTTGCCAAGGATAAGAGAGCCATAAAATTAAGGTCTGCGCAATATGTGTTGTGGGAAAATGCATTGTTCAAATGAGGCATAGATGGAAGGTTTTTGAAATGTGTCAAAAAAGAGTAGCAAAAGAAAATTGTTCTCAGCTTTTCATGACCAGGCTTGTGGAGGTCATTTCTCTTCTACTGTCACAACCCACAAAATCTTCAATGTTGTATATTATTGGCCTACCTTGTTCAAATATGCATCAAAGTGGGTAGGCAAGTGTGAAGCATGTCAAACCATTGTTGGAAGACCGAAATTAACTTGTTTTACCTCTCAAACTAGTGGTGATTGAGGAACCTTTTCAACAATGGGGTTTGGACCTCATTGGGACACTCAATCCACCTTCAAGTGAAGGGCATACTCATGTTTTGACTGCCACTGATTATTTCACCAAGTGGGTGGAAGCCATTCAGGTTAAAAGTACTACTTCTGAAGTAGTATGTAACTTCATCAAGGATCACATCTTAATAAGGTTTGGGATACCAAACAAGATTGTCACTGAAAATGATACCAATTTTTCTTCTGTTGAGATGATGGATTTCTACTATGGCTATGGCATTTCCCTTGCCCACTCTTCAGATTACTATCCCCAAGGGAATGGGCAAGCAGAATCAACTAACAAGAACTTGGTCACCATTGTTCTTAAGCTTGTTAATGACTCTCAGATGAATTGGCATAAGAAACTATATGATGCTTTATGGATAGATAGGATTACACCTAAGAGAGCCATTAGAATGTATCCTTTTCAAGTGGTATATGGAGTTGAAGCTCAGCTGCCAGTGACATTGGAACTGCCAGCCTTACATTTGATGAAGGCCATTGAGGATGCCAACTTTACCAATTCATTGGACAAAAGAATTATGTACCTCCAAAAGTTGAATGAAGATAGATTACAAGTGGTTGAAAAAATATCATCTCATCAACTCAAGGTAAAATCTTTGTTTGACAAAAAGGCTAAACCTAGAACTTTTTAAGTGGGAGATAGTGTTCTTCTTTGGTACAAAAGGCATGAACCTCAAGGAAGCCATGGTAAATTTGATTCACTTTGGCTTGGTCCTTTTAAAATTAGACATTTTGCTGGTGCTAACTACTTTTACCTGGATTACATGGATGGTTCTCCTCTTGCACTTCCTTATAGTGGGAAATTTTTGAAGTTGTTGAAAACCTAGGAGTTTTGGCGGTCCCTCTGTACATTTTGTATAGCATTTTGCTTTCGTTGTTTTTTTTGGTTGGTTTCCTTTCTGTGTTCTCTTCTGTGTTGGTATTACTTCTTTTTTACTCTGTTGCCCATGGATAAGGCACTGATATGTTCATCCCCAGAATTCTCTAAGGTTCTTGATTTTGCCTCTTTCCTTTACCAAATCATCCCCAGAAGGAGCCAGCTGTTGTCCTCTCAATTTTCCCCACCCTTTCGAATCTAATTTCATGAAAATTGGAGCCCTACCATAGAATAAATTCATGTTTTAAACTCCTCAGATGCTCATTTTCATTTCCCATGACGTTTTTAATCAAAATTTCCTTAGTCTTCTGCCGTTAAAATGTTTTACCTATTTTTCAATGGATGGGAAATGATTTTAGTTCATATTTTATATGTTTGGAATGCGTGGGACCTTACATATTTTGTTTTTAACCTTTTGAAGATAAAGAAATTCTTCATCGGGAGTAAAAATGGTGTTTTCCCATTTCCTGCAACTTCCTACGTTCTTTTCCCCGTCAAATTCTTTCTCAAAAGGTGAAGCTATGTGTTTTCTTCTCATTGGATACGGTCGAATGGGTTTCTTTTTGAACTTGTCACTTTTGGTGATTTTAGAAAAAATGTCAGATTTTCCCCACATCCCCGCCGGTCCCTAATTAGATGGAGTAGTTTTGGTGGAAGTTCAAGGAAATGGATCCATTTTATTCTCAAGGCATTACGACAGAAGGGTGAAAAGTTCTAAAATGACCCGCGACCCCAGCTCATGCGAAGGGATAAATTCTAAGTTGAAGCCCGCAACAAATTAGAAAGGGACACATGGACTACGTTGAAAAGTCAACGACGGAGGCATGGACTTTCGGTGGAAAGGTTGAAAATTTTCCCCTTTTCAAAGAGATAAAGTAAAAAAGTGAAGCACATCACCGTAACTAATTAGGTGATGCCATGTGTTAAAGAATGAAATAGGGACACATGGTCATTTCTTAGTTCATATGCGCTTTGGCGGGCTGACGGAGGACTTTAGGAATTTTATCCTTTTTTCCACAAAGGGCGAAAAGTTCTAAAATGACCCACAGTCCCGCTCATGCGAAGGGATAATTTCTAAGTTGAAGGCCTGCATAGTGAATTAGAAAGAGACACGTGGCCTACATTGAAAAGTCAATGACAGGGGCATAGACTTCCGGGGGAAAGTTATTTTTTCCCCTTTTCAAAAGTGGATAAAGTATAAAACTGAAGCGCATTCGCTGCAACCAGTCACGTGATGCCACGTGTTGAAGAATGAAATCAGAACAATGGGCATGCGGAGGAAATTGATAATTTGATCCTTTTTCACCAAAGGGTTAAAATGTTGAAAATTGAGCTGCGACCCCTTTTCAAATCATGGTGTGCCATGTGTTCAAGTTGAAAAGTCAAAGCGGGCCGGCGAAGGTTTTTGAGATTTTGAGCTTTTTGTTAAAAATAGTTTTAAATGGAAGATTTTTACCACATTTCCTCAGCCACTCAGATGGTGCCACGTTTCCAACCTTTGGCAGAGCTACAGAAAGGGTGAAGCAAAATGAGAAATCACACTTTTTCTCCCAAATGTCAGGAAATGTAGATTTCTCCCCCACGAATGTCGTTGCTTGGATCCTGCCATGTGTAGGGTCCAAATTTGAAGGTAAAAGGGGGAAAATATAAACAAATGCACTCATCTAGTTTTTGATGCCATTAATGAACCAGAGCTCCAAAGAATGCAAATATGAACCATTCTTCATTCTTCTCTCTCTGATATCCTTGTCATTTATTCATGAGATGCATTTTTGGTCTGTTGTGGAGCTAAATTGATAAATTTAAAGAGATGTAAAGTTTGAATCATTAGAAAATGGAGTTTATCAGGTTTACACGATAAAAAGGGGGAATACTTACCAGTAAGCACTTAAGTGCTATGAAAGTGGTTAAAAGGTGGAAACAGTAGGACCACATAAAGAAGAAAATCATGAGATGCCCCCTACTAAAGTAATCATGCTCAAACTAACGAAATATTCACCTTTTTGAACCTCTGGTTTTCATGAGTGCGTTTGTTTCATGTCACTTTCCAAAAGTGGATCTGCAACAAACATTATTCCTTTTGGATATTCTTTTCTTGGGGACAAAGTATGGATGTACATGAATTGTTACAAAAACATGGTTTTGGCCATGGAAAAGGGGATTTTGATTTTCTGGGGAAGGTTGTAAATTATGAAGTAATTCAATACAGAAGTTATTTCTTTCTTATTTCTTCTAGTATATATCTCTGTCTCTTCCTGGTTCAATGGATCATTTGTTTTTCATTCATTAGAAACTTTTTGTCTGCAGATTTGCATCGATTTACATGAAGTAATTGATCATTTTCTATATTTTCTTGGTTTAATGTGAGTAGGGAGATACTCTGCTATCTATATTTCCCAAAAGCATTGTTGTTTTCTTCCTTCTTCCATCTGTTTATTCTTCCATTCCTTCTGATTGATAATATTTTGAGTATGAAAACACTCTAGGATAGGAGGATCCAAACATTGATAGTTGTAGATTTGTATATTTGTTTTCCATCTTTCAATAAGGGAACCTCTCCCATTAAAGAGGAGGGACACGTTTGTCCCCTAACTGTGGTTTCTAGCCTTGTTCTGTTCTGAAACCCAACAGACTAATAAATGTATAAGATCTCCCACTCAAACTGAAATATTTAGCTTTTATCACAACCATAGCCATACATATAAAACGAACCATGTTCTCTATCCATATATCCATGTCTCCATGTAACCACTAATGCAACTGAACAAAGATAAGTCAAAATGGAATATCCATAAGTAAAACATGATCCTAGTGTTAGGAAATAAGGTATAAAATATGTGTAAAAATCCCTCACATAATCGCAACAATAGAAACTAATATACAACAAATATTACAGATCTCAAATAAAAGTGCAAAATAAGAATAGCACAACACAAAGAGACAATATTTAAGTTGGATCAGCCAATTTGGGCTACATCCACCAAGAATCACTTGTTCAGATTTTATTATAAGCTACCACTCTCTCAATACAATACCTAGATATGTTTGGATCTATGATCAACAAACTCTACAGAATTCACACCCGAATTCAGACACATTTGCAATGTTACATCCACCCTACCATATACACAAAACCACTTAAGTAGAAAACTACTTTAGGAGTTTTAAAAAACCATGGGTATCAAAACCATGGGAAAAAACATCCCATAAACCTATAGGTCAAAAAACCTGCCCATATGAGAAAATCACATTTCCCATTATATTGGGCACATTTTTTGAGGCCAAAACATTTTCTCAGGGGCTACACCCCTAATCCCCGGTGAGACAACTATGGAAATTTTACAGTACTCTTAGTGTATATTCTTGAACATTTTAACACATGAAAACACCCTCCACAACCTAACACCTAGGTCAAGACAACCCAAATGAGCTCTACATGCAACCCATGGTTAATTAATCCACAACACCTACACAACTCAAAGAATCCAAATATTGCAATCTAGAAATCCAAACATGTAAAAAAAACTAGCATGTCCAAGAAAACCATCCATATATAACACATCTATCAAGGAGTAACATAGTAAAAAGAGGAAATACAAACATCCCCTACTCATGCTTAAGGCATCTAAACTGTGTTTGTAACATATTTGACAAACTATTAACTTTTCCTCTTTGCATTGCAAATGTTGACATGTGATTTTTCCTAAGAAGGTGTATTATTTCAACTGTTGGAAATCATGCTTGCAATGGATAAATTATTTTGTTCTTGGATTCATTTTGCTGAAATGATGTTGCTTGCAAGGAATCCATTCTTCTTGAGATAGGTAAGGTTGTAAACTGGTAATGTTGTTTGTAAATTTATCTCTCTATAATAGCAAAACCCTGGATCAATTCCATTGATCCAAGGTATGCTTTAATTCTTCTTATCTGATCTGTATGACAAACCAACATTCAGAAATTAAAGGAAGTAAGGGACTGAGTCCTTAAATGTACACAATTTTATTGATCTTTCTTGGAGGTCCTTGCTCTGCATTCTGTTGTAAATAGTGTGCTCGGATCTTCTTGTTAATCTCTTAGGATGCTTAATGGCATAAGAAGGATAGAGGTCTACTTCAGGACTATAAAAGATGAAACCTAAGTCCTAGATCTTTAAGATCTACCTTAACTGAAATTCTAATCTAAGTTAAGCTAGACCTACCTTAGATCTATTCCTAACTATGCATGTTGCACCCTAATCTAAGTTGTATACTCTACGGGTGTGGGGTGTGAAGATCGTCTAAGGTAAAGAGAGGTCTATCTCTAACCTATTACCTAATATTGAACTATTATGGGGTATGGTTTAATCTATGATGGCTTGTAACCTATGGCAATATTAAAATGACCTAAGGTGAATACTTTCTATCTAACCTAAGGTCAGATCCTAAACTAATGTTTATTTAACCTAAACTAATATAAGGATGGAAGGGGACCTAAGGGGTCACATGGAAAGTGTAAGGTGGTGGTGATGGTTTCTAAGTCATTTATGTGATTTGATTTTGAATTTAAAAATTGTGGTACTGTTAGTTTGGCAGAGGCATGGAAACTAGAGGGAATCCTAGTTGGCATCATCACTAGAGTTAAGTGATGCATGCTATCTTTGAAATTGGACTCGCCAACTTTAGATGGTGGTGGCATGGAGATATAGGTGGGAAAGTGGAGTTTAATGGCATTAATGGTCATCGGTTCTGGCAAGAAAACCACCTTGGAAACCATGCGAGTGGATTTCTTGGGGGTTGTTTGGTTACTCATGCATTTCAATTTTTGCTCTGCATGGAGATATCTAGTTCTTCAAACCAGCAGTTTTGTTTTCAATTTGTTTCTATTTTTAGCTCCTTTGGACTATTTTCGATCCAATGGAGGTATAAGAGGCATATGAGGAAGAAGTTTTTGGTTGTTGACTTCATTTGGAGAAGAAGGAATTGTGGAGGCTCAGCTGGAAATCTTCTTCGAATCGACAGAAGCACTATCAGGCATGATAGGCTCTATCCATTAAGTTATTCTATTTTCTCTAAATGTCTTCATTAAAACAACTCTGCTCTCATGAAATAAATGGGTTTTTATTTTTGTTATGGTTACCATGCAATCTTGCTTGAAAATTCTTTGTATTTCTTCTGAAGAATCTCTACTTGATAAAGTAGGAAATGGGTTGTTTTCCTGTTCATTTAATGTTGAATCACACCTTAAATCTAGTTGTGATTTGAGTAATGTTGAACATGTGTGAACCCTGCTTGTCTGTTCAAAAGGGGGTTTATGGAAATGTAATGTTGCTTCAAGTTTTGAACTGGGTTTGTTATTTTGGTTGTTAGAAGGTAAAAGAATATCCTTCTCTATCGCATCTTTGTTTTGTTGAAGATTTGTTACTCTAGTTAGAACTGTATTAATATACTTTGATTCAGAGTTGTGTGAACTCGAATTTGTATAGAAAACAGTAAATGAGTGACTTCTTCTTGAACTTATTATATAAAATTTCATTTCTTTGAATTTGGTATTCGATGGAAGCTGGGTTGATAATGGGTGTTTGGATTTTCTATTTTTATGGATTCAAATTGTATGGAAACAAGAATGAATGTTTTGTTAATCCCCTTATCTTTTCAGTTAAAAAAAACTGAGTTGCTCGAATTAAGTTCTTTTATGGAAACTATGTGATAATTGTTCCTTGGACACTTAGATTTTGAAGTTATCTTGTTGATAATATCTATGTGTGAAGTCTTCTCTTTCTGATCTTATATGTATTGTGTCCTTCTTTAAGTTTTTGGAAGACTGAACTAAAGGTTACTAGATGAAGTCCTATTTGGTTGAGGACATTTTGAGAGTTGACTTTTTCTGAATTGATATTTGGGTTATTCACGTAGTTCTGTTGAACTTGCTTGAGGATGATCTTGTTGTCTACTCCACTTTTGAGTTAGATGTTGTTGATTAAGCATACCTGTTCCTGATCTGGGTTAACCTCTTAAGTAACTTGCTAGAGTAACTTGTTAAATCCTTCTTGTTGTGGTATCGTAAAGCTTTAAGGAATGTTTATTCATAATTTTGGTTGACGTTTTGTGATCTGGAACTAACCAAATCAGTTCAGAATAAGGGGTTTTCTAGACTCATCAGTTTCTTTGATCACTAAGTGAGATTGGAAGGAATGATATACCTTGTCAAATTAGTAGAGGTGTGCAGTTGAACCTATCCATAGAAATGTAATGAAAAGTATTTTATCATCTCTGTTGATAGCTTGTGCACCTGTAGCTAAGCCATGTCGATCTTGTGTTGCACCTTCTTTGAAATCGAATCACGATGGATCTTTCTCTGTCCATTCATAAGATGTATTTCTCTCACCTCTGTGAGGATTCAAATGTGAGTCTTTCTCACCGATTGTTGCACTATCATCTTGAAGGAAGGGAAAGACTATGGTTCCTTTGACTGAAACTTTGACGATTTTGAATGACTGTTGAAGGCTGTTAATTCCCTGTAAGTTAGTTTAGCAATTCTTGTTATTACATCTCTTTCTTGATGAGGATAGTAATATTGTTACTACTTTTGTTTCGTGTTTGGGTGAACCTTATTTTGAAACTCAAACTGCATTTTGTGGTCGCATGTTTTATTCTAACAGTTTTTGGTGCATGATTTCTACATTTAAAAGAGTTTAAGGATGTTATGATTGGGTCTGTACCAATCCTTTTACGACCATCCTTGCTTGTGAAGGAATGTTGGAATCCTCCTCTAATCATGTCGATTGACTCCTTTCTCTTTTATTCTCTGAGGTAAAGAGTCATCGCTGCCTCCTTTTGAAATTGTAAGAGATTATGTGTTGTATTCTCTTTTCTTGAGTTGTGAATTGATATTTGGATTAACTGAATTAGAAGGGAAGTTCTTATTTGTTATCTCAGTTCACCTTCCCTCTTTTGTGTAATCTAGTATATATAATTAGATCAGTCTATTGCATTACTCTTTAGAATGCATCGAGTAGTTGTTGATACTTCTCTCTTATTCACTTGATTTGTATTGAAGGGATTAACATTGTTTTGGATCATTAATGTTATATGCCTTTTATTGAGTGAATATTTTCCTAATTCTAAGGTTTGACCTAACTTGAGAGCTTAGGTTATATCGTGGACTATGAATTTGGGTATAGCATCTGAAATGAGAATCTCTTATTTTTATGTTGTAGATGACTCACCCTAAAACCTTTCAAGAAGCTGGAATTTACTTGGTTGTAGATGTCTTTTTATGGAATTTTGTATTGCTGAGTTTGTTGGTTCCTGCTTCATAAAGTAACTCTATGTTGGAAAATAGTGGAGTTAGTTCCTGTATTACTAATTCAGATTGAATTATGTAAGAAATAGGTAGTAAGTACTTTTATTTGATGTAGATAAGTAAATTGGTTGAAATATTACTTATCTAATATAATGTTGTAAAGTGTTGATTATTTCATGATCTTTTCTTAATGTTATTTTAGGTTGATCAATTGTTCTTCTTTTATGGATGTTATTACTTATGATTTATTTGTTTTCTTGGCTTTACTATTTCATAAAAGTAGAGTTGGTTTTATGAAACAGTTAGTTGAAAGCACATCATTTTAATGCTTAGTGCTTATCATGCTCAGTTCAATGAACTGACCCATGCTAGCAATTTTTGTAGATGGACTTCATAAGTGATAAAGGAAGGCAATAACTTATATGATGTATTGGTTGCTTAAAGTCTGGATCTTTTATAGAGAAATCTGATTCATTATTGAAATGTACTGAAGGAAGAAAAGTTGTATTCTTTAATGATCTTGATGTTGGTTGACATGAAATATGTCTAAAATTCATGGTCTTGCAAAATATGTATTTTACCATGATGAATTGAAAAATATTTGGAGTTACTTAAACTTGTTATGTCATTTCTCTTGTGCATTATATGAAGGAAATTTGTAATCTTATCTTCATGGTTTCCATTCATACCTGATTGGATCCTTATTTCTAGTTGACATTAAATGAGTTGGAGGGATGGGATTTAATTACAATATCCCTTAAATTGAATGCAACTTGATAAGTTGGCATGCATGGAAGTTATTTTATCTAATTTGTATGGTTCACTAAATGATGTTAATGAAAGTATAACTTAACTATCATGAAGTGTGAAATGAAAAGGGGTATAATAAACCCCAACACTTAAACAAGAAAGAGGAAGGTTCATCACCTCTTGAGAAATACCTCCATAGGTTTTAAACAAATGTATGGTACATAAGATCGTTAATAAATCTGACTTCATCTCTATGAAGTCTACTATAATGGAACCAGTTTTGGATCTTAAACACACCATGAATGGTTGAGTTGTACTAAGTAAATCTTATGATGGATGTTGTTTCTGTTTTAGATTAACTGAATGTTAAGAAAAAATTTAATGAACATAAAAGTAATCCTAAGTTTATGAAGTTACGTATTAACTTAACAACTCAATTAGGGATGAAAAACTTAAGGGTTGTTGGAATTAGGGTTAAGCAGGGTTGCTGTAATTTGAATCTTAATTAAGATATAAGAGGGTGAAAATGACCTCTTCTCGAGGTGTGTACATCAAGATGGATAGTTTTGTCAGATGTTGGTACACGCCAACTGCATGATTGTACCTTTGTGAAGGCTAGGGTTTTCACCAAGATACAATGTTGTAGTTGACATGTTGCAACACCCCTCAACATTGGTTCATCTAGATCTACTCAAACTTGGACTTGATCTTAGTTTCTCTCTAGGTCAGATTAGGAATGTGATTTAGTACAAAAAGTGATTCACAATGACTTAGGATAACTAGACACACCCAATTGACTTAGGTCAGTTTAGTATGTCTATATACCCTTAGTCATCACGAATGAGTTCCTATACTAAATCATGTTACTAACCAGATCTAGGGTCAAACCTTGAACAAGTGAACTGACAGAAGTTAGTAAAGACCATTCTAGATAACAAATGAGTGGGGTGAAGGATGTATTCCGTTGGATGAGTATGTCATCTAGGAATAGTAACATGTATAGTATGTTGGAAATATTTGGCCAAAGTATCGCAAGTTGTTGGTTGCATTGTCCTATGTCACCTAGTTTAAGAAATGAGATTTCAGATGAATATTGGTAACAAACATTCAGATAGGTTTCTTAAATAGAACACTCAATACCTAGAATAGGGTAAGAGAACCAGTATACTTAGTATACACGTAGTATTCAATACTTTAAGTTAACATGAGAGATCGGTTGGGAAAAACCAAGTCATGAAATGAGAGATCGGTAGTTCACCGAGTCATTTACAGCTGCATATGGTTATCTGTTATGTGATTGATTGGCATGGAATGTGTGTTCTAAATTATGATTATTTAGAACAGAGAACACATGTTACTAATAAATAGTGCAAATACCTGCAAACATGTCATCAACATACTCTACACAACTATCCAAGAGGAAAGAAAAAAATGGAAACATTAATAAGATGTAAATATACATTGTTGTCACACTGTAACCTATAACAAACAAATTGTCCTTCTTTACCCTTCAACATCAATAACATTTCTCTCTCTTCTTAACCCAATTGAACAACCATCAACTGCAATCCCATAAGGATATCCAGGCACTATAATTAAAACTAGAAGTGACATCATCATGCAATAAACTCAAAATACTTGAAAAACCGTGAATCTCCTCCAAAAAAACTTGTGCCTCATGCCACACAAAAATGTAGCATATTCCTCTCACTCTACATGTGCATATGTGTCAAACTTGCAATGCCAACAACTAGGGATTTCTCCCACTTAACTTGAACTCCTCTACATTACTTCTCATCACCAAGCTCAAAATCTATATATGTCAGTGAGAAATAAAATAGATGAAAGAAAATATAAATTGATTCCCTTCCTATTAAAGAATACTTCTACGTCACATAAGTTTGGACTTCTTGTGAAGTAGGTGAATCAACTTATTTTCATCCTATGTACTCAACGTCTTTCATTACCTGCAACTATGTCTAAACATGACTTTCATTGAGGATCCCATATTTAGACAAGATACCCTTGTCCTCAAGATTTGAACACATCTCGGAAATAAAATTCAAACACACCAAATATCCAAGGTGAAAATTTTTACTTTTTCACAAAATCCAAACATAATATCAGTTGCTTAAAATGAAAGAAATAAAACATGAACCATATAGAGATACCTAACCGAAAGTCTCACTGAAATAACCAAGCCAATTATGTCCTCTTTTTATTTAATCATTCAAGTGATCTGCACCATTTCTGCCATGTACACTCAGTGTAAGAAACTTGATCATGTAACATAAGACACTAAACCCTCCATGCCCTCTCCTACTGTGAAAATCTAGTAAAAATTTGCTGCCACAAAAATCGACCTCAGTTTCGTGACTGATATCAGTTCCTCTGTGACTGTCGTTGGTTCCCTGATCAGCAACGATGTTGTTGGAATGAAAAAAAAACCAAAAAATTGGCATAGTACACTAAACCAGGTGCCTACTATGACCAAATATGATAGCTATGTTGAGCCAATCATTTCAAGAACCACCCAAATCTTGTACGAAAACTTAACAATAATAATACACGTAAATAAATTACACTAAGATGAAATAAATCACCTTACTAGTACTAAGATACTCAAATGCATCTTCAACTGAAGAACATGCTTCTCTGATGGAATCCACACCTTCATTTTGTGCTACTTCCTTTCTATTGAAGCCCGTGCATCTAACTACACCAAGGATGCATTACTTCTCCTCTATCTCATACTCATATCTGTAATCCCTAACCATGCATGTGCAACCAAAACATACAAGCACTTTAATACCAAGATAAAACCATACCTCTATAACTGGGATCTTCAATCTGACCAACATTCTTGTGCCTCTAAGAACCAATGACACCTCAACAAAGAAGATACATTCCATGCATATTCTTAATTCTTCAAATATGTGATTTTTTGTTTAAAACTAGGTTTCTCAATAACCGTCCATGGTCAAACTATAACCGACCACAGTTACTCTATAACCAACCATGGTCACCCTACCAATGAATGTTACCACCTAACTGATGTTGTTCATTGTATTCTCCAGTAACCTCACATTTCTAGCATCCATTTGAGATTTAAATATCTTCCTATAAATTTCACATAAGGAAAAACAAACCCTACTCTCATACACCTGTTAGTAAACTACTAACAATATACAAAAGAAAAACCTTGCTCTAAAATAACATATCTATGATACCACTTGTTGGGAATTCGAGACTGCAAAATAGTTCTATGATTCAATAACAAACAAAATCATGCACACATGATCTAAACAATTCCCCAAAATCTATAACAGTGGAAGTATAAACTAGAATAATCCAAATAAAAACAAAATACACATACATAACACAACATGTATTGTGGTTCATCCAATGTGGGCTATGTCCACCAAAGATAGAGATCTCATGTATATAATATAATAATATTACAAACAAACTCTTTAATGCAAGAGTATAATGCATCTCTCCAAGAATATCTCCTCTCTTTCAGATCTCTAAATCGATCTACATGAGTGCACTACAATCGTGTCTCAAATTTCCACTAGAACTAACATACCAAGAACTATTGCATCTCCCACTGTGCAACCAATCTCTCCTAATAATCTATAAAAAGACCTCTCACATGGGTCTACCAATGTGCAACCATAACTCTGCACCAAGAAGTAAGTCTCTCCTCCACCTCTACATCTGCCATTGTGCAAACAAAAAGAAAACCTCCTCTACAATAATAGATCTATATGGATCAACAATACAACATGATATCATATATCTACAATAAAATATCTCACAATAACCTGTGTATCTTTAATACAAGATATCACAACAACATGTGGATCTATAAGATGAAATACTATGTGCTTTGTATACTATGCAAGCCATTACATTGAGACAAGACAATACAAAGGAAATACAGTAGAAGGCATAACACTCTTCTCACCATTGAGTCATACCTGCTATTTCCTTTTTTCCAGCTTCTCTCCATTGAATTTTTGTCTTCATGCAAACTTTTTATTATTTTTCTTCTTCTTCATATTCAACCAAGGAGAATTAGCATTCTTCCTCTATCCTTATGTTCTAACCGTAGTTTTCTAGATTATATAAGATTAGAAAAACTTAAGGTACATTAGATATGCATTTACAAAAATTAGATCACTTTTATAATCAACCCTCAGATCAAATCCTGTGTCTAAAATAATAACATAAACACACAGGTAACCGGTGTCAGTTCCCTGACTGGTGCTAGTTCCCTGATGCTGACCAGTGTCAAATCCCTAACTGATGTCAGTTCCTCCCAGTGACCGATGTTAGTTAGACAACTAATGCCAATTACAATGTAAACTAGTAAACCTCAAATATATGCCTTTGTGAATAAATTCAGCTCCACAACCCAACATACATTAGGTCTAAGATGGAGTGTAACACTCAATTAGTAAGTCCACCATTTTGGGTGCCGAGGAAAGTCTGACTCCTTCATATGCATCTTTATTTTTTAGGGATTTGATGCTCATCTTGGGTTTTTATAGATGATTCCTTATTGCAGGTACTACACCAACATCTGATGCAGTTCAACAAAGTTAGTGTGATAAGAAGAGAACATAAGTGTACATCCAGCGAAACCTCAAAGGAGCATTTCGAGCTATTTATACAAACCATAGCGTCCATATCTCAAACCAAGGAACCCATATGCATCTTGATCCTCTCCCAAGTGCCCTAGCCCACTCATATTTCTCCGACCTGAAATTTTCGAGACATTTCCATAGTTGTTTTTTCCTTTTTCTCTAGCCATCTCTACAACACAGTCTAGCAAGTGTGTCGAATTAGTTGATTTCATTATATATCTCATTATACTCTAGGGTTTTACATTTATACTTTCTTAGTTTCTTGGGTCACTTTCCTTATTTAATTTAGACATTTATTTCAATGTTGTAATTAATATATTAACTCTTAAATTTACATTTCAATTAATCAGGTACCTTAGGCCTACTTTGACCATTCAAAGAAATATTTGAGCTGTCACCTCCATGAAATGTCAAAGATGGTTAAGGGGAACCTATATTTGTTGATTTTCCTTCCTCAATATCTCTTTAATTGGACCTTTTGTTTACAACTACACCTTGAGGAAGGGATTGGTTTATCCCAAAAAATTCTTCCACTTACCAATTTACCAGTGAATTATCATTTTGAGATGCCTCTTAATTGACAATTTGTTGTTAATTTTTTTCTGTAGGTGTTTCTCGAGAATAAAATGCATGTTTCACCATTGAATCTTGGTTCAGGATGTTATTAGGGTATGTTTCTTGGTTATGCAGATGATTACAAGGGAAAAACCACTCATAATCTTGTACAAGATTGTTTTGGATAGGAACTAGAGCTTAAGATGAAGAGGCTGCATTTGGGTTATAAGGTTGAAATTGCCTAGTAGAAGGAAATTAAATTTGATTCTTATTTATAGCTTGGGAAGGAGGTTTATTTGGTTGATATGGGGGCCTTATTTAGTTGTGTATTGAGGTTGATGAGGTCTAAACATTTGGGCTTGTTACCTTTTAATTGACACCAACTCATTCCCAAGATTTTGCAATTGCTTCATTACCTCTTAAAGATCAACTAAGGTGGTTGAGGAAGTAGATGCCTCACTGGAACTCTGATATCTTTGAGTAGGAATAGGAGCTAAATCAGGTGTTTGATGAGAATTTGAGTTTCTAATTTCTAGTTAAATGGGCATTGGTGGTCTAGGGACAAGTTTTCTATGTTGGATAATATTATTTTCAACTCTAATAGCAATTTGAAAAGCACCAAGTAGTGTTACACCCCCCATAGACTGAATCATGACAACAATATCATAATTTAATGCTTTTAAAAAATAAATAAAATCACCTTCTAGAGCTAGTATTACCAAGACTCGAATTCTATCCTAAGTCTTCTAAAATCTTAAATTGAAGTCTGTCATGAGCTCATTGGGATCCCTCTTAATATTTGTTAGTTTTTCTAGAAAGGAAAGATTGCATGCCTTCTCTCCAAATTGATTGCAAAGGACTATTCCCAACTGATTCCAATTAGTTATTGACCCTACTTCTAGACTCTTGAACCATTGCAAATCTCTTCCCTTAAATAAAGAAGCTAAAATATTGATAGCCAAATCTTATTCCACAATCTGATGGATAACACAAACATTTGCAATGTATTGTATATGGTCAGCTGGAGTGGTATGTGATTTTCCCTAATTAAGAAAGGAATACTCTTAAGTGCAGAAGGTGAAATGGGATTTTGAGCATTGAAAGAAAGAGGAATACTATCAGTAAAGTCAACAAATCCTAGATTTTTCTTTTTGTACCATTAAAATAGGTCTGATAACTCTAGTAGATTGGAAGAATGGTCTATTGGGTGTTGGTTTGAAAAGAGTTCTATTTAGAGGTGAAGATGACCTTTGAACTTTTCTTACTCTCCTTATCCTATCAAGTGATAGTTATAGGTACTCAAAATTTCCTTTTTCTACTATTCTAGACCTTTTCTAAATTCTTCTCATGAACTTGAGGCACTTTGACTGCTGAACCACTAGTAGATATGTTTCTTGGAGTCGCTAGATGTGTTTATTGAATAGCCTTAAAAGGCTAAAATTTTACCAAGATACACACCCAAACTTGGAAAAAATGGAAATATTAACTTCTATGTCCCACCACTGGAGCATGTTGAAAATTGTTATGTCAAAAAAGTAGCACCCTAGGATTTTCATGACAGATAAGAAATCATTGTTTTTGGACTAACATGGGATGATATCACAAGTGTGGGACTTGCATAAATGAGATCAACCTCTAGAGAAGGTTGGTTCCTCTACCTATTCCAAATGCTAAGATATCCTAAGGAAGAAAAATTATCTACTCCTATTCTAATAATCCAAGGGACCAAGGAGAGAGAGGTACATAAAATGGGAAATCCTAAGTTAAATTAGGAAATAGCACCAAGAAGAGGGTGGAGAGACACTATTGAATGAGGAAAATGGGAGAAAAAAAGAGAAAATATAGGATAGACATGAGTATCACAATCTCAAACTCATTTAAACTATCATTTTGAAGACACGACAAACTTATAGCCTGCAAGGAGAAAGAAAGATACATATAACACCCATATATGCAATAAAAGGTATGAAATGAAAATAAAACACAAGCTGGGACTGATTGATAGCCACAAAAAAATGTCTTGATGCTTTAAAAGGATGCACAATACATAACAGTGAAGGAGAAAGACAAGATTCACATGTAGAAGCTCAAATATGATGTCTATAACTCATATATACATATGCAACACTAAATTTAGAATGAACGAAGCATTACAAGAATGTTCCACCCTTTTCAAAGAGTTTATCTCTTCAATATATAAAGAAGTGGGAAGAGAGAAGAGGAGAAAATTTGATTTGATCTTTCCATTGGTGAATTTTTCTTCCCTTTCCTTGGAACATGAAATTTCAACCCCAGACCATCAATTAAATACATTAAAACATCATGGGAACCCTGTTAAACTCATCATCCATGTATCATTTTGCTTGTAGGAGAAGGTAAGATCCCATATTTCATCAATTTGAGTGGTTGAAGCTACCTACTACTGCATTAAAGGTTGGATTGATGTTTTTTTTATATACACCCCTCAAATGCCACCAAAATTTATTTTTTTGAATGCCAAGTTGAAGGGCTTGTTGATACCTTCCCAATGATATATATTTTATCAAATTTGGAGCTTGGAGTTGAAAGATATGGCCACTTGAATTTCTACATGTTAGAGGTACAGGAAATTGACATGTGGCATCCCTTGATTGGTTTGGGATCAGGCTATGCCAATGTGAACCTTGCTTCTCCATTTTCCTTTTTGTCATGTGATTCTCCCATTGGGCCTTTAGGATTTCTTGCTTGCCATTTGTCCTCCTTTATTTTTTGCTACCTGGGTGATTGGCTTTAAAAGGTCTGGAGCCATTAAGAAATACAAATCAATAAAATCATGTCAGGTTTCTTTGCACTGACAATATCCCATCATGAACCTTTCTGAATCCTCCTTAAGAAAAAAAGAGATCCAACGTGATCTTTCCATGTTACTTCACACTGATAGACCTTTGATAGTCATTCCTTGACATCCATTACCAAGTGCAAGCCAATAATAAATCTCCACGTACTTCACATGTCAGCCTTTTCCTTAGAGTCCTAATTTCTGCAAACCAAAAACCAATGGGAAATGCTCCATGTAACTTCTTGTCAAGTTTGATAGCTCTTTAAACTTCATGGAAAATGAATTTCATGCCAATGAGAAATTTCCATGCACTAATCGCAATGTTAGACTTGTCAGACTCTACAAAAAGTGAGAAAATGGAAAGGACCAAAATCCAAATGTCCTACCATCGTAGTTTCTTCTAGGAAATGCTAGAATCTACCATGTGGACTTCTTAGCCGTCAACATTGATCCTTTGACCACTTTTATTTCCTTGCAGAATCCACCAAATATGGTCTTAGTTGATTAATCCAGGGTTTTCTTTATGGTTGGATTCCCATCAGGTTTAGTTAAATTCACATAGAATCTTAGTCTGAAACTCCTCTTGCTTTGGCCCGACTTTCTGTTACCATATAACCCAGCAATGAACTGAACCTTAGTATCGCCATGGATCTTCTTTGTTGTGCATATTTTGGGAAATGGATCCTATGATGGTTTAAGTTAAACCCACCCAATTCTTTGACTACTAAAGGCCATTACATTTCACGGGTTAGGAGAACCCTCAGAACACTAAGTTCTAAGGAAAACCCATGGTTGGACTAAAATAGTGTTCTACATTTTTTAAAAGACAACGGCCAATGCTTTTGGGAAATAGGATTTGACGGCCATATGACTGTTCAAAGTCTTGCAAAAATTGGTCTAAGTCCATTTTGATACTACTAAAGAATCAAAATGGATTTGTAACCAAAAAATTATTTTTGGACCTTCCATGGGTTATGTAAGTCCTCAGATTAACTTTACCATGTGTTAGTCTCTCATTGGGTCGCGAGATTGGGCTTTAACTTCCTTTGCTTTTCCTTTTCTTCCTCTACATTTACTTTATGAAAATATGGGCCAATAAGATCTTGCCAAGTCTTTTTGCACTGACAGGTTGTCCTTAGAATTTTCCAATCTCCTATGAAATGTCATACTAATGAGAGAGTCCCACACTTCTTTACACTATAGACCTTGTCAGTCTTCTTAGAGTTACGATCCGGTAAAATGTTTTCACGTTGCATTCTTTTGTTAGACTGTACATTTCCCCTGACTGTCAATTGTGAAATGTGGACCAATGAGAGAGTCCCTCACCCTTTTGCATGTTATTCCTTTTGATATCCCTTTGAAAAAATATGAAATAAGAGCCAAACAAAAGGCTCCATAAAACTTCACAATGTCAGACTTGTTAGAGTTTCTTAATTGATAAGCGTGAAGCATGAACCAATGAGAAAGCTCCAAGTCATTCATGGTGTCATTCCTATGCCTTTTACTAAAGATTTACCAATGAGGGAGATCCACTCCCTTCAGGAACATGTACAATATAGTTCTCACAATTTTTTTGATCTCCACTAGACAACTGTGACAAGATAAGAGCCAATAAAAAGGCTCCACGTATTTCAAAGTGTCAGGATTTCTCTAGCCAATGAATGACAGCTACCCTCTTGAAGCGAGCCAATAAAATCATGGCTCCATGTAGCTCTTCACATCAAAGTTTCTAAGTCCATAGGACTTAGAAAATTTTGTATTTTTTGAATTTTTTCTACGTACCCACTTTGACATGGTTGATTTTGCAGACCCGATGAAATATAAAACGCAGTTAACTTTGGGGACTTCACGTCTTCCAGAGCTCATTGCCTTAGGAATTGTCTGAATAATTCCATGTAGCCTACTTGAGCTGTTGATATGCCACCACATGCTCCTGCTGATGTTGACGCTGAAAATGAAAGGAATTTGGACATTAGGCAAATTTTATAAACAACCCTAGGAGGCACTATTTCACATGCATTCTCAAGGAATTGAAAAATTTCTCAAATTGATAGACCTAGACCTTATTTTACATTTTCCATGCCAGATGCCACTCAGAACATGAGTCAAGAGTTGCACACCTAAACCAAAGCACCTTCTTTTGATATAATACCTTACGATTTAACAAATCACATACCTCCATGTTGTATTGCAAATGAGACTAGATATAAATGCACACACACAAATCTATTGATAGACCTAAGACATTTTCATGTATTTGTAGACACCTAAATTCCACTTTTGTAGCCGTATTGCCAAAATGCACACAAATCACTCATTCTTTCCAATTCCATTATAATTAGTGATCTTTTCTAATTAACTAATGTTTCTTACCACTTTAGCCAATTAACAATGATTTATTGATTGTGTAACCCCTTTCATATTTAGGATTCCACTTTAAAGCGAATCTTAAGTCAAAATCCTCTTTAAAGTAGATAATTGGCGTTTATTAGCTAATTAAGCCTATTTTCCCCTTGTTTTGGTCAATATACCTGTTTTCGCCAAATCAATGCACCCTCCAAATGTCCAGAATGTGAACAAGATTTTTGGTGTGATTAGGACACATGGTATCACCTCTCAAACTGTGGGACTTGGGCTCAAGGTTAACCTCTGGAGAAGGTCAGATTCCTCTTCCTAAGTTAAGTATTGTACTACTCCTATTGCAATAAAACAATTATCTAGACCTATGCTAACATTTTCATGGGTTTTAGGGAAAGAGATATACATAAATGGAACTATACTAGGGATGGTGATGCACCAAATAAAGGGTGATACCAGACTTAGGAATGGTTAATTTCAAGAGGGTGTGTGCTCTAAAAGTGAACTTCACCTACTATAACTTAGAGAGGTTATAGAATACCACAGACTAGAAAGCAAGTGTTCCCTTTGTTAAACTTCCCTTATTAAAAGAAAGCATCAAGGCTTATATGCAAATGTACAACTTTCATCTTAAGGCTAGACCTCTGACATCTTGAAATGCTTTTATACCAAAATAGATTATCAATACAAGCGAATGGAAGAACTAAAGAAAGGAAAGAGAAGAATATAACAAGTACTTTCAGGAAATATAGATAGCAGAGTATAACCCTATACGTACTGAGAAAGAGTGATACAGAACATAGAATCATTCACATTCACAGCATAAGATATCATTCCATAGACACAAAGTTCTAGAAATCATATCAATAAGAACACAAAGTTTCTTATCACAGAAGATAAATGATCCATGAATTTCAGGTAAGCAAGAAGGGACAATGGAGGAAGATAGAGAAAAGGGGAAAATCCTTCTGTATTGATTTACTTTTGATTATAATTACACTTCAAAAGTATCAGAGTCCAACATTTGCAATGAGCCAAGCTCTTACATTTATAGATGAAGTGAAAAGAGGAGAAGAAGAGAAGGAAGAAAATCTGATTTGGAAGCTCAACCACCAACCATCAATGCCCCTGCAAATCCACCTACAATCTGTCAAATCTGGTTCTGCATGTCTTTGGCATGCTGAAGAAGGAAGGATGGAAGATCAGATCAAATTTGATCTAGTTGAAGCAGTCCGATCACATATTAATGGCACATGAAAGATGTTTTCCATATTTTCACCCAAATCAAGATATCCAGTCAGTTCTCCATGTCTGTTTGGCATGTTGGAGAAGGAAGGATGGAAATCAGATCAAATCTGATATGTTTGAAGCAATCAGATAACGTATTAATGGCATGAAATACATTTTCCAAATTTCCAACCATCAACTCCTACTAAAAACAATATTTTATGCTTCCATGGCATAGAGGAGACCAAGACCTTTCCAACAGTATAAAATTTTTCAATTTCAAGTACTGGAGTGAAAGTTATGCTCATTTGAATATTTGAATCGAATTCGTACAAAAATGGTGAAAATGCAATTTTCACAAAATGGATCCGCGGGCCCAAAATTGAAATTGCACCTTTAGCACAAAAGATGCAAAGTGCAAAAGTCTCCCTCAAACCCCGCAGGCCCACAACTTCACTTTTGATATAGGTCTGACACGTGGCTTTACCTGAGTGGTAACAGAGTCACGGCTCACTTTATAATTTTACTTCTTTTGGAAACAAGGCTCAAAATCTCAAAGTTCTCCACCGACCCGCTTCCCCATTTTGACTTTTCAACGTGGGCTCAAGACCCTAGCGGAGTCATGGAGCATTTTATAACTTTTAACTCTCTTTTTGGAAATAAAACCAAAATTCTCAAAATGCTCTGACGGCCCGCCTTCCCGTTTTGACTTTCGATGCAGGCTCAACATTTGACTTTATCCCTTGGCATGAGCAGGGCCACGGTTCACTTTATCACTTTATGCCTTTTATGGAAACAAAGCCAAAATTCCTAAAGTGTCCCAACAACCCACCTCTCCACTTTGACTTTTCAACGGATATTCAATACATGGCTTCAGCGGAGTTGTGGCTCATTTTTGTAACTTTACTCCTTTTGGCAATAAAGCCAAAATTACCAAAAGGCTCTGACGACCCGCCTTCCCACTTTGACCTGAAACATGGCCACGTGTCCCTTTGTGGGCCTATTCTATATTTTTGTGTTTTGACTAAGTCCCTCTATTTGACTGAAGGCTTTATGTCTGACTCGGGACACGTGGAGGCTTCCCATTGATTTGGAGACTCTTTTTGGACCTGACCTTTGGAGGTGTGCCAATTGGACACGTGGAGAGTTGGCACATGTTTGGGACCTACTTATTGATTCACCCCTTGAAAGAGCAGCGAAGGGACACGTGGGTATTTCCCCTGGTCCTCCTTTAGCCAATTCAATGGTCGATTCTGCCCCTTTTGACATCCCTAGACACGTAGAGATGGCCACTTGTTTGGGGAACTCCTTTGGATTCGACCCTTGAAGGTGCCTGATGAGACACATGGAAGATTCCGCTGGCCTTAGAATTTTCAATTAAACGGTGATTTAAATTTTTGAGGATTTGACCACGTAGAGGGTTGGTGCTCATTTGGGGTCTGTCCCTTGGGTCTCACTTCTGAAGTTGCGTCGATGAGGCACATGGAGGCTTCCACCGACCCTCTTATACTTAGTCGATTAAACGGTCATAAGGCGCTGTCCCTTTTCTGGACCTTGGACACGTCCAGGGCTGGCAAAAGTTTGGGGTCTCTCTTTGGGCCAATTTTGAATTTACAAATGAGGCACGTGGCACCTTTTCAAGGTCATCTTTGCCCCGAGTTGAAGACATGCAAAGTCTATCAAACTTTGAGCCCTTTCTTTAATCTTCCCCTATACGCTCTAATCTCCTTTGACGTCATGGCCTCCTTCACACCCTTCCCCTTCATTTTTGGATTTGGAATGTGGGCTCACATGACTGAACCACCCCTTCTGATTTTCTTCTGTGTGGGGTCTTCTCAATCTTATCAAACATCTCTCAAAGGCACCAACTCAAAATTTTTGAAACTTGACTTGAAAAATGAGGGGAATTTTGAGGGTGACAACAGTTGGCTCTTTCTGGGGATGACTTGGCTTGGATAGAGGAATGAGGCAAGATCAAGAACTCAAGAAAAACTCTAGGAAAGTAGACCAGTGCCTTATCCATTGGGAAAATAGAGTCAAAGGTGAAGCAATACAGAAGACAACACACACAGAAGGGAAACAAACCAAACAGGAAAAACTAAAAACAACACACCACACATAGTATATATAAAAGGACTGCCTAATCACCTAGGACTTGAACAACTTCAAATATTTCCCACTATAAGGAAGTGGGAGAGAGGATCCATCCATATAATCCAAGTAGAAAGAATTTTCTCCAGCAAAGTGTCTGATTTTGAAAGGACCAAGCCAAAGAGAATCAAACTTACCATGGCTTCCTCGAGGTTCATGTCTTTTTTCCCACAACAGAACAATGTCTCCCACTTGAAAATCTCTGGGTCTAGCCTTCTTATCAAACAAATCTTTCACCTTCAGTTGATGAGCTGAGATCCTATCAAAAACTTGCATCTTGTCTTCATCCAGCTTCTGGAGATACATGATCCTCTTGTCCAAGGAACTGATGAAACTTGAATCCTCAATAGCCTTCATTAAGTGCAAGGCTGGTAATTCCACTATTACTGGTAGCTGAGCTTCAACACCATACACCACCTGGAATGGAGACATCCCAATTTCTCTTTTGGGTGTAATTCTATCTTCCCAGAGAGCATCATAGAGCTTCTTGTGCCAATTCTTTTGAGAGTCATTGACAAGCTTCCTAACGATGGTTACCAAATTCTTATTTGTTGATTCTACTTGTCCATTCCCTTGGGGGTAATAGTCTGAAGAATGAGAAAGGGAAATTCCATAACCATAGCAGAAATCCATCATCTCAGAAGAAGAAAAATTGGAAGCATTATCAGTCACAATTTTGTTTGGTACCCCAAACCTTATCAAGATGTTCTCCTTGATGAAATTACACACCACCTCAGAAGTAGTGCTTTTGACTGGAATAGCCTCTACCCACTTTGTGAAGTAATATGTAGCAGTTAGCACATGAGTATGTCTAGCACTGGAAGGTGGGTTAAGAGTTCCAATGAAATCCAATCCCCACTGTTGAAAAGGTTCATCAATCACTACTAGTTTGAGTGGTAAAGCAGCCAACTTAGGTCTCCCAACAAAATTCTGACAGGCTTCACACTTACCTACCCATTTTGATGCATCTCTAAACAATGTAGGCCAATAGTACCCTACACGAAGGATTTTATGGGTAGTGAAAGCATAAGGTAAATTCCCTCCACAAGCCTAATCATGAAAAGGCTGAAAACAACTTCTTTTGTTGCTCTTTGTCCACACATTTAAGTAATCTTCCATCTATGCCTCACTTGAACAAAGCATTTTCCCATAATACATATTCTGCAGACCTTAGCTTAATAGCTCTCTTTTCCTTGGCACTCAAATGGGATGGACACTCTCCATAAGTAAGAAAATGTGCAATATCAACATACCACTCATCTGTTGAACTGAGGAAGAGAACAACAGGAACATCAACTACTTTTGTGGACAATTCTTCATCAGCCCCTTCAGCAATAAGCTCACATAAGCCTTTACCCCAAACTAGCTTAGTTGGCTTGATATCAAGGTCATATTCTTGGAATTTTGCTACCCAATTGCCTCTCTTAGTTCCAAACTCTTGTTGTGTAAGAATAGACTTGATGGTTGTATCAGGTACAAGCACAACAGAGTGAGAATTAAGAATATAAAAATGAAACTGCTTGACAACTTTGACCACTGCAAAAGCATGTTTCTCCATCATAGTATATTTCAATTCATGAGCTTTCAGAACATAGCTCATGAAGGAAATTGGAAGTTCATGATCCTCATAATTTTTTTGAGTTAGCACAGCAGCCAAGGTACTCTCTGTAGCATAGCAATAGATAATAAAATCCTTGCTGAAATTAGGACATGCTAAGATGGGGGTTCTAGCAATGGCTTTCTTGATATCTTCAAATGCTTCTTTACCTTCAGAAGACCAACCAAATTTTTTCTTTCCTTTCATCATGTGAGCAACACTCATAGTCAGTTCTAAAAATCTGGAATGAATCTCCTCAGGAAATTTATCTTGCCAAAGAAAGAGTGAACACCCTTTTTTTCTTGTGGGAAGAGGAATCTGCTGGATTGCTTGAACTCTTTCTGGATCTATCTTGATCCCTTCTTTGGAAACAATATGCCCCAACAACTTTCCTTCAGTAACACAAAAGGAAGAATTCTTAGGATTGAGGGAAAATCCATGTTCTCTACATTTTTGAAGAACTGTTTCCAGATGTTGAAGATGATCTACCCTTGTTTTGGAAAAAATAGTCAAATCATCAAGGTACACAACAATACACTTTCCCTTTAGACTTCCAAAAGATAAATCCATTTCCCTCTGGAAAGTGGCACCAGCATTGATAAGACCAAATGGCATTCTCTTGTAGGCAAAGGTGCCCCAAGGGGTAGTAAAAGTAGTCTTGTGCTGATCTGGGGTACTGAATTCCACTTGATTGTATCCAGAGAATCCATCTAGCATAGACAACATCTCAGAGCCTGAGACAACTTGAAAAACTTGATCCATCATGGGGAGTGGATAGTTGTCCTTTTAGAGAGGCCTGATTCAAATTCCTAAAATCCACACAGATGTGAATCTCACCATTCTTCTTTCTGACAGACACAATGTTGGCAATCCATGTTGAATGATGTATAGGGAAAATAATCTTGGCTTTTAGTAACTTTTGGATCTCTTGAAAAATAGTATCAGCAACCTTAGGATTATACTTCCTTTGCTTCTTCTTGAAAGGTTTGATCCTAGGTTTCAAAGGGATATAGTGTTATATCTCCTTTGGCTGAAAAGCCTTAAGATATTCATATGAATAGGAAAGAACATCAAAATACTTTTTTAATAGGCTTGCTGCTTTAGTGCAACATCTTCCAATATTCACCACCCTGGGTTCATCATTTCTTCCAATATTGACCTTCTCATACTCAACAGATTGTCAAGTCCCTTGAGAAGCTTCAAATTTGATGAACATATCATGTTCATCAAATAAATCTTCTAGACTCACCAGCCATTTGGGAATCTTGTTACCCTTGAACTTAATACAGCCATCCTGACCCATTTCTTCCATGATATCTTCTTCATTAGAGGGCACATACTCTCTAGGTAGAGTTTCACTTCCTTCAAAATATAACTGATCAAAGTTATCTTTAAGCTCCAAGAAAGAGAGAAAGTGTTGATCATCATTGAAAACCTTCCAGTTGTTTGCATTATCTGGCACACTAGGCCTATGAATCATTTCAATGGTAAATTTCTCTTGAGAGAAATATGGATGAGGAATCAACAAAGATCCTGAGACAGCTAGAGAATCATCTCTAGTATTATTTTCTCTTGGCACAACTTCAATTGAGAAAGCATCAAGGAATTCAATGGAATCCTAAACAAGATTTCTATAATGTTTCAATCTCCTATTCTTGACTTGGTAAAGATCCCTTACCTATTTCACAATCAACTCTACATCACCAGGAGCACAAAGATTCTTTACTACTATTTCTTTTTCCATGTTCAACCCAAGGATGAGAGCCTCATATTCATCTTTGTTATTTGTGTTTTCAAAATTAAGCTTGAAAGAAAATGGATGAATCTTCCCTTCTAGAGAGATTAACACCACACCAGCTCCAAAACGAGTTGAAGAGCAACTTCCATCAAACTCCAAAGTCTAAATGACATTGGGATCATGAATCACTCCCTTAGGAAGACTTTCCTCATCCTATGACATAATCATATAGTAGTCATGCCCTATATCTTCATAGAGTATTTGTGATTTTGGATCATCAGTCTTTTGCACAATATACTCAGTTTTCTTTTCTGGTAACAACTTTCTTATTTTTCCATTGACCAGGATCAAAGCATGTGACCAGTCCATCTAAATTTCACCTTCTACCTCTTTACAGAAATTCCTACTCAGCAACATACCATATGAGGGAGGAATATCAACAACAAAAATAGTGGTTATAACCCTTTTCTCTAGAAAAGCAGCGAAGTCTACTTGTACATCTTTAATCCTCCCAACCAAAGGCACTTCTCTACTCTCCATGGAATAGCAGGAAGCAAAGGTGTGTGTTAGAGTCAAGCCCAAAGCATGAGCTACATTTACATGCATTACATTGTCTGATTCTCCTAAGTCTATAACACAATTACTGAGTTTATGGCCAGCTATGAGGAGAGTCCCATATAATGGTTCAATTTTCTCATTCGGGGAGGTGACTGTAGCCACAAGGCTTGGTTGAGGCAAGGAAGAGGGAGTGAGAAAAGTACCTTTACAAATATTGGATGAGGCTTTGGATTTGGAATTGACAAATTTTACCATTTTAGTAAAGGATTTTCGATGGGTTTGGTAAAACTCTGCCTCTGAAATTTGGATTTTGGTCCTTTTGAGGTGATCAATGATATCAAAATACTCAGAGGTGGATGGGGCATCACTACTAGGAATGAGAGAAAATTTTGATTTATCAACTTTAGGAATTGAAGGACAAGAAGTTTTGGAAAAAGAGGTAGAAGGAGGAGGATTAGCATTACTCACCTTTTGTGTGGAGGTAGTGGGAATAGGAGATCCTCTTCTTGCAACCACTAGAATAGTTATAGGAAACTCCTTGGATTTATTAGCAGGCTGTATCACTTTTTCTTTTCTATTCATTTACTCCCGAGTCATAACAGCATATGACTCACTATTCATCTCTACCACTCTTTCATCATATTCGTCTTTGTCTTCCATACCTTCAGTGGTAAGGAAATGAACTTGAGATCAACCAAGTTCCTCATGTTCTTCATTAACCTCTTCCTCTAGGTCTTCAAAGTCTTAATTAAACTCCTCATCATCATGTTCTTGAACTTTGATACAGCCTAGAATTTACCAAATAACACCCTATTCACGCTGACACATCACTCAGCCTTGACTGAGCACTCACCTGAAGCACGAAAAGGTACCAGGTCCCTCTTTAGAGTTGTTATAGTAGGATGTTAGCATGATGAATGAAGAAACATATAGGTTGATAACTAATCCATCATTCTACAATGCATGCTACCCTCAGATCTATGAAAGAAAAAGTTTAAACAGGTAATCATGATTGAATCAATAACATGCACTACTCAATTACACACAAAATGACACTTAGATTTATCCAATATCTTCCATCTATTAATAAATACAGAAGCTCCTTACAGTAATTTCAATTTATACCAATGTGCGCATGGATCTGTTACAGTAATTTAGTTATATACGTATATATCTATACCTCCATACATCCATCACACTTTCTCTCTTATAGTCTGTACCTAACATCATATATATAGGGTGGGGACTTACCCTTCACTGCTTATCTATTCTAGAAATAGGCAGAATGCTATTGATAGAAACGTGCCATTTACAGGTACAGCCACACATGCAAGTGTGCTATCTATAGACCTCTTGTAGTTAAGTGAAGCGTGAATCCTATTCTTAGCTCATCTCCATGTAAAATGCTTCAATCCAATCCTCCAAAGATACACAATGCATGGTGCGGACGTCTCTGCATCGTTGGTGTGTTCCACACGCCATAGTCTAAAAATAGGTCTTCATGCTCAAAATTATTTAAGTCCTAAAATCTGAACTTGCCTTTCGTGCACATGTCCTTCATATACCTTTGTTCCCTTGATCCTGGCCTTCTATCACATGTGGACTCCTTGTGTGATCTTTGACAAGTATTCTTTGATCAACATTACCCCACACTAATCTCATTGTCATCCCGACAATGGGTATCTCCAAAAATTGAAGTAAAGAATAGAAGAATGGAAAGAATAAGGATGAAATAATGTAGATAAATAAAGAATTTTTATGAGGTTATGAGGTAACCTCCTTTGTATCAGTTTGAAGTATCAACTCTGGATACTCCTCCTTTATTTCAGCTTCCAAAACCTGCCATTTAGTGAGTGCTTATTCTACTTTTACTGGGATGTCCACAGCAATGGATTCCAACTCATCCCTTATAATCTATCCTTCCTCATTCTGCAGAACCAACACAAGGCTGGACATTAATGTCATTCTCCCTTCTAAAAGATCCATCTTCTACACAATTATCTTCCCAAGCTCTTCTAGCTGAGACTTGTGTGGCTCTTGTGCTATTTTCAGGGCCTCATGCTTCTACTTAACCATTGAAAATATTTCTGGGTGGCCCAATTTCTCATCCTTCATTACTTTCTGGACCTCATTATATTCTTCTAGGGTCTTTATGTTGATAAGCACCTCTGGAGTTGTGCATATTTTTAAATCTTGGTATGCTTTCTTCAATACTTCATGTAACGCTTGCAACAACCCTTCATAAGATGCAATCTTTCACATCACTGATGCTTTCTATCATTTAGCATCTTGTTCTAAGCTCCTTGGCCCTGGAATGCGTAGAAGTTCATCTTCAAGTACCAATTCCACCAACTTTCCTACATACTGTATCATTGAAGGAAACATTTGTGTTACCTTTACCTCCAAGTGTGGCCTTGCTCTGATGACATTGTCCCCAATCTCTTCTACAATGTTGATAAATACTTCATTTTTCTTCTATGTGAATCCCCTCTCTTGTGTTATGTGCACTATCTCTACATCCTTTGTCTTCAACTCCTCATGTAGCACTCTCATTGTTGCATCATTGTCAATGTTTCTTCTAGCAACTTCAGTAGAAAACCTTCACCAATGCATTGCTGAACTGATCATCCAACATGACAGTAGGATTTACTGTCAGTGTCTAGCTTGGGGTGCCTTCTTTAGCTGTCTCAAAATGCATGACTCTTCACATACATCAAATTCAGGATCATCCATGTGGGTGTGCATTGACCACAATAATTGCTTTCGAGTGTGCATACTCACCATATCCTCATCCATTAGCTCCTAGCCGAATAAATTTTTTTGTGCTATTTTGCTCTAGAAGCGGGCATGGACAATGTTTCCTCCATCCTCTACATACCCCATGGTTGGTGTAATGTGCTCTCTACTTTTTCTTCTAGACCATTACTGCTTAGGAACTTTATATTCCAAATTTGGGACTGGTGTCTCCATGTCCTAAACATTCTCTATAGATATATCCTTTGGTATTTTCTCATCCTCTTATTTTTCCTTTGATTTCTCACCATATTCTTCTTTGTTCTATGGAAGTTTAGGAGAATCAGACACACTTTCCTCTGACTCTTCCCCCTCCTTATTTAACTTTAGTTTCCTCCTTTACATGGTTGCCTCCTTTTATGGAGAGATTTTGGGTGATCTGTGCACCATGGTTAGAGTAGTTTCTTAGGTCTTTGTTCTCCTAAACACCCTCTTAAAAATGTGATCCCCTTGGACTGCATTTAATTCCTTGTCATCCCCCTCTTATGGCTAAGGTGGTGTGGTGGCACGCTCAGCTTCACCCTCATTTGTAGGATGTATCCTACCTCTATGCTTTAAACCACCACTATCTTCATGATCCTCCTCTTCATCCTCCACTTCAATTGGCTTTGTGGGATTTGTAGACACCAAATTTGTGTCTTACGACCCCTTGTGACCCGCATCTCATCTCACAACCTAAACTCATCACCTAAACCTTACACAATTATTTATTAATTACCTTGTAATTGATAAATCCACATCATCTCACCTGCCACCTCATTCTGCCACTTCATCATGACCTAGCCCTAACCCTAAACTAACCTAATTAAGACCTATAACTTGGTCTACACCTACACCCATGACTAATGACCCCTTTCTCGCACCCAAAACTGACCTTCTAGTCACTTGACCAAGCCCGCAACTAATCTCTCGGGAGAAAAGCAGGGAAGGTGGGCTATTTTACTAAAAATAGCCTACTTTTTCCTTACCGATGTCGGTTCCTACTCGACCGCCGTCGGTTACGTAACCACCATCGGTTCCCTGTAAATGGTCTCCCCAAACCAAAAACAAAGGATCAGAATTTCATTTTTTGGATCAGAGTGGAAGAATTTTAGGAATTAAGAGAGATCATTTGGGAGCGATAAAGAGAGTCTAGATCTTCACTTGACCAGGAAGAGATAAGTGAAGAAGCCAGAAGAGTTGCAGCAAAAGGAGATCAAGCCCAAAACTGCAACAGAACAGCCAGAGTTCTTAGATGCTCAGCTGATCATCGGGAGGGAGATATTTCATCTTCTGTTTGTCCAGCCATCCTACCTAGAGTTCTGCCTTTGTCATCAGAGTTCTTGGACCTGTATCTTCGTCAATAACCAGTAAGTTATATCTTGCATGTCCTCTTTAATAACATTTCTTAGACTTTTTGAAGCACAATCCTCACAAATCCATTCGCCTAGATCCACTACCCAGCGTGCTATTGTATCTAACTATCATTCATCTACCTCTCATCACCTTATTTCCTAATATCACCTATATACAGCCTTACAAATAACACAACTACCAAACAACACAACCACCCCACAAAACAACCAACCTTCAGATCTTAGACCATACCGATATCGTTTATCAACAACCGGTATCGGTTATCCTGACTATAACCAAAAACCAACCTTTCCCCTACCCAGTTCAACGAAGCAATTTAATTGATATCTTACAGTCTTTTGTGTTAATTCATATTAGCAGGGGAACTGACAACCTTCGAAAGGAAGTTTTATATTTCCTAGGCCCAAGGTAGTTCCCTCATTTATTTTCTAATCAAAATCATGTGGTCTTGTGTTCTTATTTGCAGGTAGTCCTTCCAAGACAAAAAGGAGTTCTTCGCAGTCAACCTGATCTTTCTCTACGGTACGCGCACACCATCTCGACGTTCAAACAGGTATTCCTCCTATTCCTAACCTTATCTATTTCTAAAAGGAACGAAACATTCCATGTGAAACATTTTGGCACGCCCGGTGGGACATCGAAGGAGGAGGCCATCAAAGCCACGTTTATAAAGGAGTCCCCCCATAACTACATAACGAGAAACGTGTTTAAGAAAAGTGCGTTTGCTTGTACTAGTAAGGTCAGAAGGTAGAACAGAGGTTGTAAGGTAGTCGTGAAATTGGTGGTACCAGGTATCCTGCGAATTAGTAGACACAGTATTTATCATACAAACTACCGGGGTTGAGTAGGATGGGGCAAAAAGTTGTTGGACCAAGACGAATAATTCAGAGTCAATTGATGAAGCTGGAATTTACGAGGCTAAGAAAGCCATAGTATCCGCAAATTTGTTAGTGGAGCAGGGAATGGTTTGGATAGAATAGTGAGTAAATAAGGCTAGAAGTGAATCCACGTAGTGTTTGTACTTTTGAAGTTCCTCATTTTTACATTGGTAGATGCCCATAACTTGATTGACTACCAATTGAGAGTCACCAAAAATATTGATAGATTTGATACCTAAGTGTAACGCAACGTGGAGACCCAGAACAAGGGCCTCGTATTCCGTTGTATTATTAGTGCAAGGGAAATCGAGTCAGAATGAAAGAGGCATGGGCTCAACGTCGAGAGGAATGAGAACAACACCGGCTCCTCCACCACAGTGGCATTTGGATCCATCGAAGAAGAGGGTCATTGGATACGACTCCTCCTTGAGGGAAAGAGTAGCGATGAGTTCGTCTAGGAATGTAAAATTGGTAAATTGTTCCCCAGGTAAAGGGGCCTCCGCAAGTTGGTCTGCAAGAGTTTTTCCTTTGATTGATTTCTGGTGGACAAACTCAAGGTCGAGGTCGGCGAGGAGCATGAGCCATCTGGCGATGCGTTGGTTTAGATGAGGTTTGGCATACATGTAATGGATGGGGTCTGTGTTGGTGATGACGAAAGTTTTGTGATTCAGAAGGTAGTGTCGGAGTTTGGTAGCCACGAATGATAGGGCTAGGCACAACTTTTCTACATGTGTATACCTAGTCTCATAGTCCACCAAAGTACGACTTATATAATAAACGGCTTGTTCTCGATTCTCGGAGTCACGATGTGCAAGCATGGCCCCTACAGCATGGTCAGTGGCGGAAAGGTAAAGGTAGAAAGGGCGGTCGTCCTGAGGTGGGATAAGCACGGGTGGCTGCAAGAGATAAGTTTTGAGAGCTTCAAAGGCTTGGTGACACTCTTCGATCCATTGAAAATCAATGTCTTTTTTAAGAAGGTGATGAAAAGGTTGACATCGATCTGAGAGTTGGGAGATGAAACATCGGATAGATTGGAGCTTACCTTGTAAACTACGCAATTGTTTGAGATTGGTAGGTGGGGGCATTTCTAGGATAGCTTTGACTTTAGATGGGTCGACCTCGATGCCACGCAAAGAGACGATAAAGCCAAGAAGTTTCCCCGAAAGGACACCAAAGACACATTTCTTTGGTTGAAGGCAGACAGAATATTGTAACAGGCGATCAAAAATAATGGTTAAAACATCGAGATGTTCACTACGATGTTTAGACTTGCCAAGAAGATCGTCGACGTAATCTTCAAGGATAGTGTGCATAATGTCATGAAAAATGTAGGTCATAGCCCGCTGATAGGTTGCACCAGCATTCTTAAGGCCAAATGGCATTACACGGTAACAGAAGGTTCCCCAAGGAGTTATGAAGGTAGTTTTATGTTGATCAGTGAGGGGCAACCAAAATTTGGTTATATCCCGAGAAACCATCCATGAGAGAGAGCATCTCATGGCCTGCAGTGAGATCTACAAGTTGGTCAATGCTAGGTAGGGGGAAGTCATCCTTAGGGCAAGCGAGGTTAAGATCCCGAAAATTTGTGCATATCCGAAGTCCCCCTGTCACTTTAGTGACAGGTACAATGTTAGAAATCCATTGAGGATAGTCAATAGGCAGAATGAAAGAAACAGAAAGGAGTCGTTGAAGCTCCTCTTTGACCAAGAGAGCAATGCGTGGATGCATTTTTCTCAATTTCTGTTTAATTGGCTTGGAATCAGGGTTTAGAGTGATGTTATGGACGGCAATGGTAGGATCAATTCCTGGCATGTCTGCGTAGGACCAAGCGAAAGCTTGGTTGCGGGTACGGAGAAAGGTAGTAAAGGAGGCTTGTTCTGATGTGTTAAGGGATTGTCTGATCTTCACAATGTGAGGATCCTCCTCCGTGTGGATGTTGATTTCTATAGTCGATTCATTCAACATGGTTTGAGTTTCAGATGGTAAGGTGCATTGAATATAGGAGTCGTCCGCCCCAAGGTAAGTGAGGATGGAGTCATCATCTTGGCACTCAACAACATTAATCGAAGGTGAATCCTCTTCGATCATGTCTGGATACAGAAGGGGGATAGAAGAGGGGTCCTCATTATCGCGTTGATAATTGAGAGGACCTAGGAAGATAGCATTTATGAAAAAAAAAAGTTAGGAGGGATAGATTCGGGATCTATTGACTCTATGGGTGACGAAGGAAAAATGGGTGATGATGGTTCGGTAGGGGTGACGTCATTGTCTTCTAGAAGACAACTGACACAAGGTTCCTCCTGTGTAGGTGTTTCAGGAAAACCAAGACCACTGCGATCATTGTGTTTGCATGTAGTCACGGGAATGAGTGTATGTCGGCCTTGTTCATAAAGACCAAAACCAAAGCCTTTCCAAGCACAGCAAGTCAAGAAGGTGAGGGCGAAATGATGATTTGTCAAGTATTGAAAATCAGATTGGAAGGGAACCACACCAAGAGGGGGTTCAGGGGTAATGGAGGATGCGTCAACACCCCCATATGTTAGGTTGGTGCGGCAATGGGGTGGTCCGTAAGAGATTACTTCCCCCACACGATGGTCATAGGTAGGATGTGCATGTACCTGTCCGTATTCCTGTGGGGTATGGAAAGAACTAACGTTATATAGGTGATACTCCCCCAGCGTAAGGCGTTGAAAAACATCTACTAAGGGGTCTGCGGTTGGGATGTTAGCTGCGGGAAGGGAAGTGGTTTTTACGACGGTGGTTTTATCAGTTGAAGGCGTAGGTGCGGTTGAGGTGGATGGTTGAGGTACATTTGAAGAGGATGGTTGGGTTGAATGTATGGGTGTCTTGATTGGTATAAGCACATCGTTAGGGCGGTATAACATATTGCAGGTTTTAAAGGGGGGAGGATCAGCTTTTACGGTGTAGGACTTCCCCTCGTACTCAAATTTTATGCATCTATGTAATGTTGAGGGAACGCATCCCATAGCTCAGATCCAAGGGCGACCTAGCAATATGTTATATTGGAACTCTCCTTCAAGGACATAGAAGAGTTCGGGTAAAGTACGTGGTCCTACCCAAATGTTGAGGATCACGGTGCCTAAGGTAGAGGTAATAGCGTCATTGAATGACCGCAACATGATGGGATTGGCACACATGTAGCTAGAGGGGATATTCATTTGTTGGAAGGATTTTGAAGAGATGATGTTTAGGCTAGCGCCCTCGTCAATCATAACATGACGTACCTGAATGTCACGGACGTAAGCTGAGATGAAAAGGGCAGGGTTAGGATCTTCTGTACCAAAGTCAACAATTTCATCTTCAGAGAAAATGACTGCCGCAGCTTGTTGTTGTACAGAAGTGGTTGGGGCAGTGGGTTGTTTGGTGAGAGAAGCAACGTGATTGGGTGTTAGAATGGAGGCAACAGGCAGGGTTTCATTAGGTAAGACCTCGATCCCTTGAAGAATTTCAACGAGAGCTTGTCGATGGGATTCAGAAGTCTGAATGAGATCATATAGTGTCATTTTTACGGGTGATTGGTGAAGCTGTTTGATCATGGCTCGATGGGCAACTCCATTAGAGACGGGGTAAGCGGGTCCACGAATAACCACTTTGGGTGGTGGTGCAATCGGGATGCTGGATGGAGAAAGAGAGGACGCATGTGTGCTTTCTTTTGCTTTCTCGTTGTTTTTCTGCGCTCGAGTAGCAACACTAATCATATTAATCTCGTAGACCGGAGATGAAGAAGATGGTTGGGATAAATCATGGTCTTCAAGAGGTGGGGTTGTAATAATGATAGATCTTGGTGAGGTGGAGATAGATGGTATAGTAGAGGGAATTGAAGCTAAAGGTCTCTCCCTTCGTAAGTTGTCTTTCTTAACCTTTATATCTGGGAGAGGTGACTGACGAAGGATGGTTTTTAAAGCTTTGCATCTCTCCACATCATGTCCTGGTGTGCGGTGATAGGCGCAGATTTTAGACTCATCATAACCTATAGGTCGAGGTTTAGATGGGTCATAAGGTCTAAGTGGGGGTAGGGAAATGGTCGCATTCTCCACCAACATAGCAAGGATTTTGGCGTAAGATCCTTTGAGTGGGTCAAAATCGGAGGAGGATGAGGGTATTGGTTTTGTGGGTTTTGGTAATGTTTGGGCGTGGTTGGTTCGTACGGGTGGTGGTTTAGCCGAGGGGTGTTGACACATGGTTTCCACTAAACGTGGTTTCTTTGGCGCAGAAGCTATATTCAGTTGGTTAGATGATGATGCTACAGATGACGTGGTAGCGGGAAACAACCACGGAGAAAGGGGAGTGACAGAAAATAAATCCTTTGATGATGGAGTTCGTTTAGGGTTGATGGGTGGACAGGATATGTGGGGTGACAATGTTGATATACCCTTTGATCTCTGTATAGGTGCAGAAGGCGTAGGTCATTTTGAAGAAAACACAGGAGGTATGATATATTGATGCAAGGTGGAGGGATGAGGTCCCAATATGGAAGGTAGGTGTGACGATGATGGTTTTGATTGTGATAGAGGCACGGATTGAGTTTGTCTCCTAGGTGGCGGGGTGGCTTTATTTTTGGATAAATCAAGTCACTTAGGCGGGTGCGTTAGACTGGGCATTGGTGAGGTCCCAAGTGTAGGGGAAGATTTGGTTAGGCTAATAGAGGTGGATGGGCTACTTGGTATAGATACGGGGGATGAGACTGAGGACATAGGCATTTTGAGTTTCTGTAAACACTTAGGATATATGGTAGAGGTGTCTAAATCGGTCACTTGCATTTGAGTAGAATAGGGGGTACTCAAACGTTCCCATAGGACTCGTCTATCTTCTGGAGAATGACAATCTTCAGGCATGAATTGTAAATTTGGTACGGAAGAAAGACAGGTTGTGATTCCAGTCCACTGTGGGTGTGATACAGGGGGTAGATGAGGTACTGTATCAATAGATATTAAGAGGTCGACCGGTTGTTGAAAAGATTTAGGTGATGAAGGACTAATAGGCAGGAGGGCATGTTTGAGAGGGTCTGTTATGGTTAAAGAATTTGGTGATGTTGGTGCAAGAGATTTCTCGTCTAAGGATGTCAAAAGGAGTGGCGAGCCTTCCTCTTGTGCAGCAAGAGCGGTAGAAGGGGACATTTGGGAAATAGATAGATTAGATAACATCCGTTCGCAGTCTTGTAGGGATGTGGTGTAAGCAGACTCATTGATGAGAAGAGAAGTTTGGGCAGTTAACTCTTTTATGGGTAAAGGAATGATTTCACTTTGGCTTGATGGTGGTGAAGGAGGTTCGGACTCCTGTGTTAGTGGAGAAGCTTGATTCAAAATTTTCTCTATAGAGGCTTTTGGCTGGGAGTCGAAGACTGCATGGATCTCATGAACACTCTCCTCGGCTAAGATATCCTGGTTTACGTTACTGTTGGACGAGTGATTTGGGAATGGTTTGTTGAAGATTTTCAAATTTCGGTTGGCAGGGGCATTAGGATTATCGAGGGTTATATCACCTGCGTCAACCATTTCCTGCACTATGTTTTTCAACATTTTGCAGTTTTCATGACTATGTCCTTTTACGCGGTGAAAGTTACAGAAGTCATTTTCTTTGTACCAGGAAGGTATAGCGCGGGTAGAATCAAACCCGGAGTGAGGTTTAACAGGAGGTAAGGTAATGGCTCCTGCTTTGAGCAATTTTTCTAATATCACACCATATGTTTCTCCCAAGGGAGTGTAGTTGATGGGTTCTGCTTTATACTTATAGGTGGTTTTTGGCGGGGTATTAGACGGTGGTTGGGATTTGACCATCACCGCGTGGACAGCTCCTTTTGATTTCGAAGCAGTCGATGGGTGAGGATTGGTGGTGTTAGGTTTATTGGTGGAATCTGGAGTTCGGAAATTGGGGTTTTTGTTGCGCAACCGCAATTTCTCTTCTTCTAAGGCTCGAATTTCTAGTTTCCGAGCCATGGTAAAGGCCTCATCGAATGTGCGGAAAGTTTGAATTTGAAGAGTAGGAGAAATGTGCTTAGCACATGCCCGCGTAAAAAGTTTGATAAGTTCAGCCTGAGGCAAGGCATATGTAAGTTGGTTGATAAGGCCCCGCCATCGTCCAACGAAATCTGCGATAGATTCGTCTTCGAATTGTCAGATGGCATAAAGGTCAGTGATAGATACTTTCTTGGCAATGTTAATGGAGAAATGATCCAAGAAAGATTGGGCTAGTTGGTTAAAAGAGAAGATTGAGTGCTGGGTTAAAGCACTGTACCACTCCAAGGCGGGTCCTGATAAGGACATGGGAAAGGTGCGGAGTAACAAGGCATCATCATGAGCAATCAAATAACAAGCATGTCTAAATGATCGCAAGTGTTGTTGAGGATCCTCTTTACTGTTAAAACGGGTAAATTTTGGTAATTCCCATTGAGGAGGATATGAGTGAAGGGGGACAGAAGGGTGAATAGGCTCCCGACAAACTTGCTCGTATGTCAAGGTGCTACGACTTCCTGAAACAGAAGCCTCTAGGTTTTGCATTTTGTCCATCATTTGTTTAATGAAATCCGTGGTTGGATGAGATGATGGTGCGATTGTGGTAAACGGAGGCAAATTGGGCCAAGGGCCTCTGCTGGACAATGGTGGGGTTAAGTGTTGATAAGGTATGGAGGATGAATATGTTGAGGCGACCGAATAGGGATGTCCCATATAAGATGTTGAGGTCACTGGATACGTGTATGGGAATGAAAAGGTAGGCGGAGCTTGAGAAGGAAAGCTAGTGTGGATAGGTGGCAGAGAGCACGTCATGAACGGAGTAGTCTGCAAGAGAGATGAGGTAGGGTCAGTCGGCGGTAATGATATGTGGGGTCCAAGATTAACCAACGGAAAGCCAATCTGAGTCGTATGAACCTCTGAAGCCGTCGGATTGGGAGACGGGGCTAGAGATGCAGGAAGCAAGGCAGTGTTATCAGGCGGAGTGGGAGCTAAATGAGTAGCTATACTAATAGGCATACCAACAAGGAGCTGACCATCAGGCGTACGGTCAGGGGTATGAGACAAATAGTATTGTACAGCGCTAGAATTAGCATCCAGAAACTTGGCAAAGTCCTTATCTCCCACAGGAATTTTAGGAACCTCGCTGGTATCCGTAGGATTCCCCACAGAATGTGAAGGGGGTGATTCAGGCAAAGAAACAGAGCAAGCATGTGAAACCATGGCGGCAGCTTGCTTTCGAGTGATAACAACCATGGACAGGAGTTCACAGTAGGGTTTCAATCTATCAGGAACAGAAACAAACTCAGACTGGTGAAATTGGTAGGTTGCTGGTTTGTCAGGAATTGGGAAAGACAGTAACCGATATCGGTCTAGTAACCGATGTCAGTTATACTATAGCCGACGTTGGTCAGGTAACCGATGTCGGTGTAAGAAGTCTGGGCCAACAAGATATAAAAGGCTGCTAATTTGATTTTTAACAACGTTTAGTATACTTGTCCAATTATTGATCACAGAAGATAGGGTATGAGAAAGAAAACAGAACTAAAAACAAGCAAGATGCACACGCAAATCCAGAGACTAACCCTAGGGTTAATTTTAATTATTGTGGGCTTATGCCTTTAGACGTGGAATGATGTCAATCCTAAACAAAAGACTTAGGGGAAATGTCAAGTTGTTTTGGCTTATAAGGTTACCTCAATCGGGCGGAGGAATACCGCGGAAAAGGGGGATGTTTGAGCTGTTGTGTTAATTGTGAATTGATTCGGTATGTGTTGTGCAGTGAAAGTAAGATTAATTTCTTGTCAATACCATGGATATCACCCCCACGTGTACGACCTGTTACTTAATCTATGTTCACTAGAATTGAAAACAGCAAGCAGTAATGCAATGCACGTGTTTTAAACCCAAATCGAAAATGATATTCGATGAAGCAAAAGAGATGACTTTCACTAATGCGAGATGTAAAAGCAAAGCAAGTTCTTTTATCAAAATAACAAAAACCTTGTGAATATCTTTTTAGAAGAAGAAAACAGCAAGTATACTCCCTATATGAAAGCAAGTAAGAAAGAAAGAAACCCAAAATGGGTCCCACCGGGCGTGCCAAAATGTTTCACACGGAATGTTTCGTTCATTCTTTTAGAAACAGATAAGGTTAGGGCTAGGAGGAATACCTGTTTGAATGTCGAGATGGTGTGCGCGTATCGTAGAGAAAGATCAGGTTGACTGTGAAGAACTCCTTTTTGTCTTGGAAGGACTACCTGTAAATAAGAACACAAGACCACATGATTTTGATTAAACAATAAATGAGGGAACTGCCTTGGGCCCAGGATATACATCAATAGGTAATCGAAGGATGCGATATACATCCTCCAATGTGATGGTCATCTCTCCAGTCGAGAGATGGAACACATTGGTCAAATCATGATTAAGATCCCATCTCTCGATGAGGGCAACCATCAAACTATGATCTCTGTCGATCGCTCTATATCACATGGTTAGGAACTACCACCGAGTCCCACCTCGCGCATGATATCCCAGTGCGCTGCGGACACATGTGGTCGCATCCGCACCAACATGGTATGTTAGTGAGGCATCCTGTCCCGCATCGTCAGCTGCTGACGTGCCTGCAAAACCCACCCACTACATTAGATGCTACTCTTCATCAACGATATCTTGGACCTATACCCCCTTTTATCCCCCCGACCACATCCCAACTCTCTAACCCACCCCTTTATACCCCCCTTTATCCCCCCAACCACACCCCAACTCTAGGTATTTTCACCCCCCTCTAGCCACCTATCAAGTCCAGATCTATCCCCCTCCCTCTTCCCAACCCAAAAACCCAACCCAACCATACCCACCCCAAGCCCAACCCATAACCCAACCAAACCCACACAAACCCCAACCATACCCTGCCAACCCAACCCATAACACCAACCCCAACAAAACAAAACCCATAACCCACCCCAGTCCCAATGCCCACCCCAAGTCCAACCCATAACCCACCCAAACCCACACAAACCCCAAACCATACCCACAATACCCAAAACCACCCCACCGACGCCGGCCGATATACGACCGGCGCCGGTCAGCAACAAAACACCATCTGCCCCTAAAATTTGTGACCGATGCCGGTCGCCTAGTAACCGACATCGGTCGCTGTAAACGGCGGAGCCGAACCCGACGCGGCCCCCCAAACCTATTTTTTTGCCTATTACTACCCTTTTACCCATTGAAAAGCCCTACAAACCTACCCACCCTACCGTTTTGACCTAACTAACCTACCTACCCTCTCTATTTTCCAAACAACTTCCATTTATTCATTATTTTATCAAAAACTTGGATTCCTACCCAAAACCCCAAATTTAGCATAATGCAATAAAATGAACACAATGAGGGGTTTCGAACCTACCCGTACGATGACACGTCATCGTGGTGGGATGGGTGGTGGTGGTCCAACTGGTCCAGCCCCTCCTGCTCCTCCTGGCTGGGCCATGGCTCCAAATGTCCTCTTCTGGGTCCTCCACCAATCAACTACTGCCTCCTCCTCACTCGGGCCCACTAACAACTCACTCCTCCGGTCAAATAACGCCACCTCACGCAACAAATGCTCCAATCTCCACTCTCCACGTCAGACAATTCAAATTGGCTTCCAAATTGCAAAAGTAACAATGACAGGCCATATTTTTCTTTTTATAGGTTTTTAACATAGAACCGACACCGGTCAATTCGTGCCCTAAGGAACCGGCATCGGTTACCTAACCGGTACAGTCATAGCTAACCGATATCGGTTTTGTCTTTATTCACCCAACTTTCTGCCCCTATTTACTAATCGCCCTTTCTCACCAACATCGCCTATATCACCTTTGCATGAACACCATTTGATCACTTATCCGACCCGATTCAAGGCCTCACCATCCGGCCCGACCCAAGGCCTCAACCTAACCATTTGGCCCGACCCAAGGCCTCAACCTACCTATTTGGCCCGACCCAAGGCCGCACCCAACCATTTGGCCCAACCCAAGGCCTTAACCTACCTATCCGGCCCGACCCAAGGCCTGCAACCAACCATCTGGCCCGACCCAAGGCCTCACCCTGACCATCCGTCCCGACCCAAGGCCTCAACCTACCATCTGGCCCGACCCAAGGCCACAACCTAACCATGATTGATATATTGGCCCGACCCAAGGCCTCAACCTAACCATTTGGCCCGACCCAAGGCCTCAACCCCAACCATTTGGCCCGACCCAAGGCCTCACCCTACCATTTGGCCCGACCCAAGGCCTCACCCTACCCATTTGGCCTGACCCAAGGCCTCACCCTAACCTAACCATTCTCTCACTTGGCCCGACCCAAGGCCGTACCACTTCGATACCTCACCCAACATCAACAACATATACTTTTATCCACCCATCATGTAGCTTTTTGTTCCATCGAGCTCACCTGTTCATGTTTTAGCATGATTAGGGTCCTTGACTTGATCTGTCGACCAACTTTGCCTAGACCTAGACCGTGACGTTTATCTCAACCAAACCAACCATTTGGTACTGCCGAACATGCCTAAACGTTCCTGTACCTTACCTGTTATATACCCTGGAGCTACTTCCTATGCCTTGGATACCAGGATTATATCACCCTTGTTTGGATAAACTATCGACCTTTGCCTATACATTGCTGGTTTGCTCGTCAAATCATGTACCCTAGTCGTACTATTGCATTTCAACATGCGTCTGCTGCCTTGGACCTACCCCACCATCTTACCATCCTCTCTACAACATTTACCCTTTATCAACCCTATCCCTGATTTCCCGTTCACTCAATCTGTGATAGATTTGAGGGGGATTACCTATATCCTTAACAGGAGAAACCACTTCATATTATTGTCCGTGCAGCTTTACAAAACAAGCTACACGAAAATAAGGGGCTAATGTAGACACCAAATTTGTGTCTTACGACCCCTTGTGACCCGCATCTCATTTCGCAACCTAACCTCATCACCTAAACCTTACACAATTATTTATTAATTACCTTGTAATTGATAAATCCACATCACCTCACCTGCCACCTCATTTTGCCACCTCATCATGACCTAGCCCTAACCCTAAACTAACCTAATTAAGACCTATAACTTGGTCTACACCCACACCCATGACTAATGACCCCTTTCTCGCACCCAAAACCGACCTTCTAGTCACTTGACCAAGACCGCAACTAATCTCTCGGGAGAAAAGCAGGGAAGGTGGGCTATTTTACTAAAAATAGCCTACTTTTTCCTTACCGATGCCGGTTCCTACTCGACCGCCGTCGGTTATGCAACTGCCATCGGTTCCCTGTAAATGGTCTCCCCAAACCAAAAACAAAGGATCAAAATTTGATTTTTTGGATCTGAGTGGAAGATTTTAGGAATCAAGAGAGATCATTATTTCTGATAAAGAGAGTCCAGATCTTCACTTGACCAGAGCAGAGATGAGTGAAGAAGCCAGAAGAGTTTGCAGCAAAAGGAGATCAAGCCCAAAACTGCTAAAGAACAGCCAGAGCCTCAGATACTCATCTGATCATCGGGAGGGAGATATTTCATCTTCTGTTTGTCCAGCCATCCTACCTGAGTTCTACCTTTGTCATCAGAGTTCTTGGACCTGCATCTTCACTCAATAACCAGTAAGTTATATCTTGCATGTCCTCTTTAATAACATTTCTTAGACTTTTTGAAGCACAATCCTCACAAATCCATTCCTAGATCCACTACCCAGTGTGCTATTGCATCTAACTATCATTCATCTACCTCTCATCACCTTATTTCCTAATATCACCTATATACAGCCTTACAAATAACACAACTACCAAACAACACAAGCCACCCCACAAAACAACCAAACCTTCACCGATATCTTATCAGCAACCGGTATTGGTTATCAGTAACCGGTATCGGTTATCCTGACTAAAACCAAAAACCAGCCTTTCCCCTACCCAGTTCAACGAAGCAATTTAATTGATATCTTACAGTCTTTTGTGTTAATTCATATTAGCAGGGGAACTGACCACCTTCGAAAGGAAGTTTTATATTTCCTGGGCCCAAGGCAGTTCCCTCATTTATTGTCTAATCAAAATCTGTGGTCTTGTGTTCTTATTTGCAGGTAGTCCTTCCAAGACAAAAAGGAGTTCTTCGCAGTCAACCTGATCTTTCTCTACGGTATGCGCACACCATCTCGACGTTTAAACAGGTATTCCTCCTAGCCCTAACCTTATCTGTTTCTAAAAGGAACAAAACATTCCATGTGAAACAGGATTAGGCACTGTGATTTTCTCCATTGTATGTTTTCCCTTTGGTGTTGCTGGAAGTGTGAACTCGCCTTCCACATACTTGTTATTCTCCATCTTTGGTTTCAGCTGAAGATACACCAATGTTTCCCCAAATCTACTACAACATTATACTTATTGGCTTAGCATATTCAGCACCTCTGAAATGATTCTCTCAGTATAAGCACTTCTTCCAAGATACACATACTTCTCCCTCAACATATGGTAGTCGCAGTCTACCTTATCTACATTGAATACCATTCAGCGCCAAAATGTCTGGTAAATATAAGAGAAATATGCTTGGAAATACCTTGTAGTGAATCATGGTAAGGAAATTTACACCAAGGGCTCCAGACTCCATCTTTCATTGGGAAGTGTATGATGTAGAAATGTTGATATACAACAAACTGGACTTGTTTCCCTACTACTGTTGGTAGGTCCTTTGGGATCTTCCACTCTTCCCCAAATTCCATATCGATCCTGTCATACCATTTCTCCACCCTTTGCTTTAGTTCATCTATCATGGCTCCTTTACATATGTACTTGTTGAACCTCTCAGCTGGTGACTTGTTCTCAATGGGGTATTCCCATACTTTTTCCTTCAGTCCGTCTAGTACTCCAATTTCCATGAATACTAGTGATAGTAGAACAATCCCAAAGTTGATTTTCCCTCCTATGTACATAGCTTCCTCAACTATTTGTTCTACCTTATAGCCTGCAATATTGTATATTTCCCCTTCTGACATCATGTGCACAACGTGTAACCACATAGTATTTACCTATGACCATCGCTCTTGGTTTTTCAAATTTGTAACAAGGTGTGCTGTTACTTGCACAACTAGACAGTTCTTCAATTTGTCTATATCCATACTGCACGGACCCTTCAGGTACCCCAACTCCTGTCTAGTCTTTAAAATCATGGCTTTATCTATGAGATCACTCTTTATGTCCTCTCCTGTGGCCTTCAAACCTGTAACTGATGAGATAAGCACATTGAGATTCTAACTCTACATCCTGCAAATTAGAAGAAGTCCTCGTGCACTCTTCGATCATGAGCCACTAGATACAAGGGCTCATTTTCTCGAAATATGGAAGCTCATATAATTGGTAGACCCTAATTCTCTTTAAAAGGCTTCTTGTTTGCATCATCATAAACTGACATGTCATTTTCCATATGCTTGTTCATCCTAGTAGTGAGCAAGGAATCGAGCTCCTTCTTATTCTCCAAAGTCCTATGATTATATTCACTTACTTTGCTCTTTCTGATAGGTGAATCCCATTCCTAGCCGATGAAGACTCCTTTTGGAGATTACATTTCTGAAAAATCACTTTCGGGTGCCATCTCTTCCTCCTTGATGACCACCTTCTTATTTTGTTTTGTTGCTACTGCAGATGCCTTCTTAGGTGTCCATTTTTACCTTGCAATATCTCCTTTTAACTCTACAACTTTGTGAATCAAACCCTAGCTCAATTCAATCTTCCCTAGGTGGAAACCTCATGTCCTAACTCCTTTCTGTCTCCCTGCTTCACTCAAACCCTTCACCGTCGGGGACGCAAGCTTATTTTCACACAGATCTAGTTGTCATGCTTGGTTTCACACCCTTCGCACCTTAATCCAATCACTCAACTCTTTCAACTTGGCTCTTTCCTCAAATACTCTTAGTCGTAATGGTAATAATGAATCCGCATTCCATCCTTATATAATTTTTTTCAAATTTTGATTCTTCTATTGCTTCTTCACCTACCAAATATCCCCTCATTCATTGACCAAATTCATTATTTTCGTGCGGTATATCTCCACACCCCAACTATAAATTTCTAGTGCACCTTCCTACCTATGGTCATAGAATTCTCTTCAGCACACGCCCTTGCACCCAAGTACCTCATCACTGTACCTTCTCCTGGTAGTTATCATGGCCTTCACTTACCTCATGTTATAATGTTCTTTCATTCATCTCCATCCTTGGTCACTTTTGAGAAGTAATCTTATTTTGACTTAAAGCACACCCATAGTAGCTTATTCCTTTCACCTTTCAATTCCCATAGTCTTTTACTTGGATAACTACAACCACCCCACACTAAAGGTATGTGTAGTCCTCTGCGCATAAACATTCTTCACATAGTAATTAGCTTCATGCGTGCAAGCGCGCTTATTACACAAGAACAACAACTAAATTGACAAAGCATAGCAAAAATGAAGGAAATACATTAAGGAAATACATAATTGAAAACCTAATCTAAATGGCAATACTACCTTATTACAAACACCAAGAAGACTTATTTATAGTAGGGCTTCAGCCTACTCCCATTAAAGTAACCAGGTAGCCATGTTCCATCAAGTGCTTCTAACTAGAAAGCACCTGATTCAAGTATATAAGTGATGACATACGGCCCCAACCAATGTACTTTGAGCTTTCCTAGATGGCGCAAGAACTTTGAGTCATAAAGAAGTACCATTTGTCCAATCTCAAACTTCTTATCCCTTATGTTTTTGTCATGCCATGCCTTCTGCCTGGCCTTTTCCTGCTTCTGACTCCATCGTGCTATGGCTCGTCACTCATCCAGTTGAATCATCTTCTTGATACACTCTTCTAAATCCTATTCATCAGCTAGACCTCCAGCACACAATGCACAAAGAAGGTAACATAAATTCTATAGGGAGAATGGATTCTGTGCCAAACACCAACTGAAACGGTGTGGCTTTGTTCAATCTCTTGTAATTTGTTCTATATGCCCAAAGAATAGCTGACACTTTGTCATCCCAATCCTTTCTTCCAACATCACAAATTTTTGTCAAAGTTTGGCTCAAAATCTTGTTGAAAGCCTCAGCAGTTCCATTTTCCTAAGGATGGTAGGGTGTAGTTTTATGGTGTGCAACCATAAACTCATCTAATAGGATCCTGATTGTCTCATTCAAAAAGTGTGTACCCCTATCACTTGTCAAGCTTAAAGGACATCCATATCTTGTAAGAACATTCTCCCATAGAAACCTAGTTGTTGTAGCTGTTGTACAGTCCTTGGTAGGTGCTGCTTCTACCCACCATGTGAGATAATCTATGTAAGTAATGATATAGCATGATCCAGTCCTACGTGTGGCTAGTGAAATAGGTCCTACAAAGTCAATGGCCCATTTCTCAAATGGTTCGGCACTAGTAATTGGTCTCAAAGGAATCTCATCTCTTTGCCCTAGTTTTCCTAGGTGCTGACAATGATCACACGCCTTACAATATTCTTTACAGTCCTTATACAATGTCTCCCACCATAATCCAGCAAGTAGGATCTTCTGGGCAGTCGCATCACCTGCATAATGGCCTCCTAAAATACCACCATGGGCTTCTTCCATAATATCCTTGCGCTCATGCTCTAATACACAATGGCATAATACTTCATCTCTACCTAGCTTGTAAAGGTCACCACTGATTAACATAAACGGTATCGCACGTATAGCAATCTATTTTTTTTGTAATGCTTTAATTCCTTCTGGTGCCATACCTATTCATAGAAAGATAACAATGTCTTCTAATTCCATGGGCATGCAAGTTGTAACCTATATAACTATGCATTTGGCATGGTTTCTTCAATTTTCTGTGCTTCCTCTCCTGAATTGATTCTAGATAAATGGTCTGGTCCAGAATTGCTTTTCCCTAGCTTCACCACAACTATGAAGTCAAACTCTTGAAATAGGAGCACCCATCTGCATATGCACCCCTGTAAGATGGGCTTGTTTACCACATACTTCAATTGCATGTGATCTGTATAAAACACAAATGGTGTTGCTAATAAGTACTATCAAAACTTGTGCAATGCATAGATCATTGATAAAGCTTCATGCTCTGTAGTTGTATAATTCCGTTCAGTAGGAGTCATCTTCCTACTAGCAAAACAAATTGGATGATCTACAATACCTTCACCAGGTTGAGCTAACACAACGCCAATGGCCATGCCAGAAGTGTCCACATGCACATGAAATGGTTTATCCCATGAGGGAAATCACATAATGGGTGCGGTAGTAAGTTTCTCTTTTAATATCTCACACACACATTGTTGTGGTTCTCCCCAATTAAATGTACCTTTCCCCTTTAGTAACTCTTCTAAGGGTGCAACAATTTTGGCACACCCTTTGATGAATTTTCTATAATATCCTATATGACCTAAAAATCCATGCACCTAACTTTGATTAGTAGGTGCTTCTAGGCCTAAAATGACTGCAACCTTAACTGGATCAACCAAAAAACCTTCCTTGCAGATTATATGTCCTAACAGTATCCCAAATGGCATAGCAAATATGTATTTCTTGATGTTCAAAGAGATACTCAATTGTCTGCACCATTCAAACATCAAGCGTAGATTGTCACAATGATCTTTCACAAGCCCATATACTATCCAATCATCTAGGTAGACCTGTAAGAAGTTGTGAATAAAATATTTGAATGCCTGAACAACTATGCACGAGAATACAGCAGGAGCATTTTTCAATCCAAAAGGCATCACAGTATAGGAAAAATTACCCCATTCAGTAGTAAATGTTGTCTTTTCTTGATCTTCCTGAGCAATCCTAACCTGATGATACCCAGAAAACCCATCTGTGAAGGAATATATTTCACACCCTACAACTCCTAGTATTTCCTCAGTGAATGGCGTAGGGAATGGATCTGTGATGCATGCAACATTCAGCTCCCTATAGTACACACATATTCTAATTTGTCCATCCTTCTTGATATTGATCACCATTGGGCTAACCCATTCTGACTCATCAAGGGGCTTGATAATTCTAGATTTCAACATTTTATCAATTTCTTCTTTTACCTTTTTGCGTAAATTAGGATTCATTCTATAAGGTCTCTTTCTAACTGGTTGTGCACCATCCTTAAGTTTTATCTTCATTTCCCCAAGTGATTCATGCACACCTTTAAGTTCATGATACCCTCGAGGGAATAAGTATTGATAATCCCTGAGTAACTCAATGATATTTGCTACCTCCGAGTTTGACCAGTAGTCTCCAATTTTGGCCTCCTTAGGCTCAGTCTTTGAACCTATATTCACCTTCTTTATCTTCATGGGTTCATGATAGGCATGTGTATCCTTGTCTGCACTATCCAAGACCTCACGCACCCCTTATGAATGTTCAATATCTAGGTTCTCAACTTCCTCATCATCCACGATGTAAACCATCTTTCCTTTCTCTTTCTCAAGGCAAGCATGTTCAAGTAGTATGGAGTCCATTTCTTCTTCCTTTTCAAAATGTGCTCCAAACTCTGCCTCACCAAATAATTCTTGAATATGCTCTTCTTCTTTTGCACTATCTCCCATAGTTAAGCACTTGACAAATTTTAATGCCTCTTCTATGGGAGGTTTAGTCAAGAAGTTGTCAAAGGTCTGGATCATTCCTGTAGTCAAATATTGCCAATTCCCAATCTCTCTATTTAGTTATGCATATACATACCAGGAACGTGCGCATCCTTGTAGCGTAGAATATAATCTATGCACCCAGAGTGAAGGTGGTAATGCTTCCTGTCCTACTATCCATAGTCTCTCACACTATTAAATGTGATACTAAACAAGTTGATCACCATGATAAGTGCAGATCTGCATAGCTGCATTGTTCCTTACAAACCTAGTAGACAAAGTGACTCCAATCTCTTCCCAGTTTATAAGATTATCTCTATGGACTACCCACCAGAGAGTTGTTGTCCCACGTAAGGTATATACTAACATATCTCTTCTCTTAATTTTATCTGTCCATTGTGTTTCCATGGCCTTTAAAAATGTAGGAAGATCTTTTGCCCCTGTATACCAAGGTACTGTGCTACCTATCTGTCAAATCGAATGAAGTCCATTCTTATGTGCAACCACACTTTTCACCTCGTGCCCTACTAATTCATATGTACCATGAGCCCAATTATTGTAAGAAATACTCATAGTATCACTAATAGAATGAGAATCCTCCCACTATAGGATGCCTTCTTTTGATGGCTCATTGACCTCTGGGTCCTGAATAGCGCGTACATAAATTTTATTTAAGTCCTCCTCACTTAGAGGCTCAACATATGGTGTAGACTTCCCATCTATCAAAGGTATCAAAACCCTTTCCTCCTTGTTTTCAAAGCTGATATACCCCTTATTGAATCTCAAGTCAGCATTATTCACATAACACCAAGGGCGTCCAAGCAGGGCTGGAAAATTGTCTACTTCTGCAAGTGCTAATACCTCAAAATCCCTAGTGAACTTGGCCCCTTGTATAGTTATAGATGCATCTTTCAAAACTCCTATGGGAGTGGCCTTAGTCTGTTTTTCCATAAACAATACATTAGATGATGGTTGCAATGGAGGCCTTCCCATTCGTACCCATGCATCTAAAATAAGCACATTTACTTCCACACCTATTCCAATCAATATGTTTCTCAACAGCCACCCATCCACAACAAAATTCAGAGTAATTTCTTTGTCATTGTCAATGCTATCAGGGGGAAGATTTGCATGCAGAATCTATCTCTCGGTCTCAAGACTTACACGTGGAGTGTTCCCTTTTAACCAACTTCCTAATAGTGGAATAATGTTCTCCTAGTGCAACATTTTACACACCTCTCGTAGATCATCGATATTAGTTTGGACTGTCTCTAATGCTTTCTTTTATTCCTTTAGGTACTATATCTCACCTTGAAGATTCCTTATCACTTTCATGGTATCCTAGTAAACTTCCTTCTAATGAGCAGGAACTAGGTACCTTGCATGAAAAACATCCTCCTTGGTGATCGTAAGCTTCTGGTGCAATGCCTCTCTTGCGTGCACCACTTCAACAGGTGTAGTAATCTTCACTATCAATGCCTCATGTCCTTCTACTATCTTGGGAATCCACTGATCTTCTACCACGCACTAGATTCTAACCATCCCGATGCCTTTGTTTTCTTACTTATGTTGCTTACTCAGATGCTCATATAAGTCCAAGCACTCTTCATAGCTATGGTTATTTCTACAAAAAAGAACATGAAATATTCTAAGGACATTCACACCTATAGTGGTCAAGAGATCCACACGTATAACATGTTCTACAAGGGAACTCACATATTCCTCCACCATGGCCTCGTCCTCCATATCCACCATGATATCCACGTCCCCTTCCATGACCTCCTTCAAAATGCCCCTCATTCCTGTCATAGCATGTTTGATTATGATCCCGATCCTAGTGCTCATTCTTACCCTTAGAATTATCTATTATACTTGTCTGTCATACCCCAATGTCTATAGCATCCTGGATTTGACCAATCAACTGAAAATCCTCAGTATCATGGGTCGTGGACCTGTAAATCTTGCAAAAGCAAGATACATTCTTCCTTATCACATGTTGTAACAAAGGACAGTGACTAGCATCATGATTCAAATGATAGATCTCACAATCCAATAGTAATGAGCATATAAATCTGTGAGGGAAACTATCCTTGGTGTGACCTTCCACTTCACAATCTATACACCAAATTCCTGAGCACATTTCATGGGCTAAATTTTCTGATAGCTTCTCTAACTACTTTGGCATAGCTGTAATCTGTGCCTCTAAGAATGGACTAATGCCAGTTTCAATGCTCCCAAATGCCTCAGCACACAAAGCTACTTCTAGTGCTTTACGTGGATCAGTGTATGTCTTATGTGACAGTGCCCTTCTAAATGGTGTAATCAATCCTCCAACGAACCATTGTGCATGCTGGCTAGCGTGAATATCATAAGATAGCTTAGATAGAAGTGTCTTAAAATGAGCATCATACTCACGTACACTCTCAGTAGTGCCTTGCTTGATATCCTTGAGCACACTTATACTCTTCTTCTCAAACTCAGGGATATGGAACTCTTTCAAGAAAGCATCCCTCAATGCTGCATAATCCACACAAGTTTGATCAGGGTCAAACTTCCTATACCAGATGTGTGCATGTACCTATAATGTAGTAGTGAATTGACTTGCCTTACACTCAGCAGCCATGATCCCTTTAGCGTGCCACAAGATTTCACACATATGCACATGTTTGGCAACATCCTCTATACCTCTATATTCTAGGAGATAAAGAGACATCTCCATATAGATATTATGTGGTTGTTGTAGACCTTGACCACCTGATCTAGAACCTCATGTGTTCCCTTTGCCTCTAGAACCACCAAATCCACCAGAACTAGAACCACCTATACCTCCTGATCCTCCACCTGTAGTTGGAATAGGACCTGTAGATGTACTCCCCTGTGCTTTGATAGTAGTACTATACTGAACCCCTACAGTCTGTGAGGTAGTTCCACTTCCAGAGGTGAATCCATCATTTTGTGCACTCACATTCTATGTAGATTATGTGCCTAAGAATTTTCCTCCAAATAACATTGAAGTCATCTATCCTACCATTGATGTACTTGATCCCTAACTTACTCCTTCTCTCCTACTTCCCAAGTTAGCTTGCTAGTTACTTGTCGTACTAGATACTGAAAAACCAAGCACAAGGGCTAGGTCACCAGGTGGATTAAGATGCATGCCCATGGTCCAGGTAGTCTCTGTTGGTGCACTTCTGTGTGAGGCCGAGGGGGGATCTCTATCATGCTTTCCAAGATGGGGGAGTTCCTGATGCTCTGGCTCCACATCTTCTACGTGAGCTGTAAATCCTTCACGAGCCATCTCTCTCCTCAATGCCATACTTTCTGTAATGGAACATTGCTTCTCTATCTCCCTCTCGTGTGCCTCATTATACTTAAGCCACCTTTCCTCTCTCTACCTCTCTGCCACTAGGTCTGCCATCTTTCACCAAACCTATTCCTACCCTCATGTGTGGTGAAGTTTAGTTAGCCATCAGTTTACTCTCCAGGTTCAAAGTTACCATCAAGATCTTGATCGCTAGTGGAATACCTTGCAAATATGCTCCTCTTGGATACCACAAAAATTGGAATTCAGCTACCTCCAGGCAAGAGTACGTCAAAATTGAATATTCCAGAATATAACTGTTTAGAACACCATGAAACCATGTATCCACAACGAGTCCAGATCAGATCAACATCATAAAGGGCCTGAAATTCTTCCTGTGTCTAGACAAGTGTGTGATACCTCCAATTCCACTGAGATGCATAAGTAGTAAGCCACTCATATAGTTCTACTAGAAAGATAGCAAAAAATCTCTCATATAAGTTGTCATACAGATTCTGTTCTACCCAAGTGTGTGCGTTAAACTCAGATCCACTGCTGAACCACCGTGCATATTCTTCCTCCAGATCATGTATCCATTCCTCAATACTTGCTAGAGTTAACCAGTATGTCTTCATCATGAACCATCCTGAAAACAACTAAAAAAGAGGTCCTGGAAATGGAACCAATGATGCAGCCTAGAATTTACCAGATAACACCCTAGTCACACTGGCACATCACTCAGCCTTGACTGAGCACTCACCCAAAGCGCACAAAGGTACCAGGTCCCTCTTTAGGGTTGTTATAGTAGGATGTTAGCATGATGAAGGAAGAAACATATAGATTCATAACTAATCCATCATTCTACAATGCATGCTACCCTCAGATCTATGAAAGAACAAGTTTAAATAGTAATCATGATTGAATCAATAACATGCACTACTCAATTACACACAGAATGACACTTAGATTCAGCCAATATCTTCCATCTATTAATAAATATAGAATCTCCTTATAGTATTTCAATCCATACCAATGTGTGCGTATGGATCTGATATAGTAATTCAGTCATATGCGTATATCTCTATACCTCCATACATCCATCCATAACACTCTCTGTACTCATTCTCTTTACTACTATGTACCTAACATCATATATATAGGGTGGGGACTTTCCCTTCACCACTTATCTATTCCAGAAATAGGCTGCATGCTATTGATAGCCACACATCATTTACAGGAATAGCCACACATGCAAGTGTGCTATCTATAGACCTTTTGTAGTTAACTGAAGTGTCAATCCTATTATTAGCTCATCTCCATACAAAACGCTTTGATCCAATCCTCCAAAGATAGACAATGCATGGTGTGCACATCTCTACATCATTGGTGTGTTCCACATGCCATCTTCTAAAAATAGGTCTTCATGCTCAAAATCAGCTAAGTCCTGAAATTTAAACTTGCCTTCCATGCGTGTGTCCTTCTTGTCCCTCCGCGCCCTTGATCATGGCCTTCTATCCTCTGCAGACTCCTTGTGTGATCTTTGAAAAGTATTCTTTGATCAACAAAATTCACAAGTTACATTGACTAGAACCTTGATATGTGGGCCTCCAATTGCCAATTTATTTTGAGAAGAAGGCAAACCATTCCTGGGCTGAAAATTCTTCCTTGGAATATCTTGGTAAGGAGTATCTTGAGCCAATTGTTTCTTGATAGCAATGAGATCATTTGCAAGCTTTTATACTAACTGATTAGAATTAGCTCCAAGGGAAGAGGAAGAAGAAGATGCTTTAGATTTGGAGGATTCTCTTTTCAGTTTACCAGACATGATTAAGTCATCCTCAACACTGATAACAAAATGTTGATCAACATCTAGAGTTTCAAGGTTAGCTCTCCTTAGTGCATAGCTTACTTCAAGTAACTGAGCATTAAGGAAGAAGCATTTTTGAATTTGATCTACAAGATGAGTGTTTTTTGGAATTTTATGAATGATCTTGTTGAATTTGGCCACAAATTCTCTCATGGGCTCATGTGGTTCCTTATTGATATGATAATTTTAACCCAAGAGATCATGCACATCTTTAGTAGGTTTGAAACATTGTTCGAAATAAGTTGTAAAGGTGGTCCAATTAGTAATTGACCTAGCAGGAAGATGATAGAACCAATCAGCAGCATTATCCTACAATGTTTCTACAAAGATCCTAACAGAAACATCTTCATGCTCAATCCTAAGAATCTAAATGCAACGTTGAAGGCAGTAATGTCTTCATCTAGGTGTACCTTTCCATCACCTCATAATTTAGGAAAATATTTCCTACTACTCCTAGGTAACTCATGCAATGGTTGAGGAAGAGCAAGAGGCCTAATCCATTGTCCCCAAGGAAGAGGTGTTGCCATCTATGGGAAGATTGTCTGAAGGGAAACTGGAACACCAGGAAGTATCAGAGTGAGAAGATTAGGGCTGAGTTGTTCTGGAGGAATGCATATATTGGAATTTTTATCTTTAATAGGAGGTGTGCTTATAGAATGAGTTCCTCTGTTCCTTCTTAGTGAAAGAAGAGAGAAGTTTTGTTTCTCCAAAAGTTGAAAATGAGAATCTTCAACCTCAAGAGCTTTATTCCTATGTGTATATCATAGAATTTCCAGACTGAAAAAATGATTTTGAAGTTGTTTTAGAAATGGATACGTTGAAAAAAATCCCTAGTAGAGTCTCCAAAAACTGTTGGGTTTTTAAATGGTACTTTACCAAAACCAAAGTCAGGGGACACCAATTCCCTCCTCTTTATGGGAGAGGTTCCCTTATTGAAAGGAAACAACAAAGCTTATATACAAATGTACAAATTTCATCTTAAGGCTAGGCCTCTAACATCTTGAAATTCTTGTATCCTAAAATAGCTTATCAATACATATGAATGGAAGTATTAAAGAAAGGAAAGAGTAGAATATAACAATACCTTTAGGAAATATAGATAGTAGAGTATAACCCTATACGTATTGGGAAACAATGATACATAACATAATCATTCACATTCATTACATAAGATATCATTCCATAGACACAAATTTATAGAAATCATATCAATAAGAACACAAAGTTTCTTATCACAAGAAGATAAATGATCCATGAATTTTAGGTAAGCAAGAAGGGACAATTGAGGAAGATAGAGAAAAGGGAAAAATCCTTCTATATTGATTTACTTTTGATTATAATTACACTTCAAAAGTATTAGAGTCCAACATTTTCAATGATCCAAGCTCTTACATTTATAGATGGAGTGAAAAGATTTGAAGGAGAAGGAAAATCAATTTGGAAGCTCAACCACCAACCATTAATGCCCACTGCAAATCCACCTAAATAATGTCAAATCTGGTTCTGCATGTCTTTGGCATGCTGAAGAAGGAAGGATGGAAGATTGATCAAATTTGATCTAGTTAGAAGCAGTCTACATCACATATTAATGGTACATGAAAGATGTTTTCTAGATTTTCACCCAAATCAAGATATCCAGTTAGTTCTCCATGTCTGTTTGGCATGTTGGAGAAGGAAGGATGGAGGATCAGATAAAATCTGATCTATTTGAAGTAATCAGATCATGTATTCATGGCATGAAAGACATTTTCTAGATTCCCAACAATCAAATCCTGCTGAAAACAATATTTTATGTTTCCATGGCATAGAGGAGACCAAGATCTTTCCTACAGTATAAAATTTGTTGAATTTCAAGCACTGAAGCAAAATTTATGCTCATTTGAATATTTGAATCGAATCCTTACAAAAATGGCAAAAATGTATATTTCACAAAAAGGATCCGTGGGCCCAAAATTGAAATTACACCTTTAGTGCAAAATATTCAAGGTCAAAATTCTCCCTCATACCCGGAGTTGCAAGAACTTCACTTTTGTTAAGGTATGACATTGGCTTTACCTGAGTGGTAATGGATTCGCAACTCACTTTATAATTTTACTTCTTTTGGAAACAAAGCTCAAAATTTCAAAGTTCTCTCCAAGGGGAAAAAATTCCCGTTTTGACTTTTCAACGTGGGCTCAAGACCCCAACAAATTCATGGAGCATTTTATAACTTTTAACTCTCAACTTTTGGAAATAAAACCAAAATTCCCAAAATGGATCTACAACCCGCCTCTCCCTTTTGACTTTTCAATGCCCATATCCAATACATTTATCCCTTCATAATAGTTGTGGCTTTTTTTGTAGGACTTTACTCCTTTTAGAAATAAACCAAAATTAAAGTGCTTCCGACGATCCACCTTCTCCACCTTAACTTTTCATGGACAATTTAATCACATGGCTTCAATGGATACTTTGTGGTCATGGAAACATTGACACTTTTGCAAAAAACTAACAAAATCTTCAAAGTTTCACAACTGAATAACCTTCCTCTTACACTTGAAAATCCACGTTATACTTTGAGATATCTACGTACTCGTGGATGTTTTGACCAAAGTTGACAAGGGAAAGGCTTTATTCACTGACTGTGAGACACTAAAATATCATAGAGGGGAAACTCCTCACTTATTTATGACCTAAAAGGAATCAAAGGTGCTTCCATGATTGGACACAGATACTTAAGTCCAAAACATTGGCTAAACCTACTTTTGGATTGACTTGAGAAAGAGTGGATAGGGATGGTGGGGCTTTCCACTGGAACTTCCTTATGTTATGCCAATTTAACGGTTTTAAAGAGCACCGATTGGACCCGTAGACACAATTTGCAGACTCTGGACTTTTCAGGGGCCGACCACCTTCCCCTTCGGACCTTGGACAGGTGTTCTAAGGAGACAGTGGATAGCCTTGCAAAATAGTCATGAATTTTCAACACATCGAACTTTTTAAAGTGCTGGGACCACGAAGGGTACATGTGGTATTTTGAGGTCTATTTGATGTTGGCTAAATTAGATGCACCATTGGGACACGTGGAGGCTTCTGCCAACTCTCTTATACTTAGCCAATTAAAGGATGTGGCTTATGTCCCTTTTTTAGACTTTGAACACGTGGAGGGCCTTTGCATAAGTTTGGGGTCTCCGCATTGAAATGGACCATACCAAAAGTTTGCCAAAGGACACATGGCACCTTCTTGGGTCCTTTATACTTAGCTGATTTCGATTGGGCCTGCGAAGTCCAAAGTTTAACATTTCGCCTTTCTCCAATTTTTCTACCCTTTAATCTCTACTTGCTTTCGGAATAGTTCTAATATTTTGGGGTTCGAATGTGAGTGCAACGCATGACTAACTTGACCCTTCTGTTCTTCTTTGCAAGATCACACTTTCAATTTTTCATAAGGGGAAAAATTGGGATAACACTACTCAAAATGCCTTCGAAACTTCCACTGGCAAAAACACCAGACAATTTTGAGGAAGTATCACAACCTTGTTTCAAAAGATTCATAAATTCCACGAATATAGAAAGAGATATTGCAAATATGTAGAGAGCAAAACATCATATTATGAATTTTAATGGAACTGTGGGATTAAAACCGATCACCAACATTTGGGACCAAAAAATTCATCTTTCATGTGTCAGGGGAATTTTATAGACAAAAAGAAACTTGATAAATGGTTCTATCAAGCTGGAGCAACTTGACGTGTAATTAGATGAGGTACTCTTGAAAGATGAATCTCCAATCTTTCCTAAGATATGGTCTAACAGACCTTATCTATGAAGCATCATTTGGAAATGAAGCTCCAACACTTTATAATAGAATGTGGGAGATCACGACTCAACCATAAAAACTATAATTGGACTTTGAACTCTAAGCAACATATGTTGCTCAAAATTATAAGTTGATTTGAACCATTTCTAGAAGAAATTCCATTCATTAAAATTAACACAAGACTTTGACCTAGTTTTTCCACAAATAGAATTAAAATTTTCCCCGTCATGATAAGGAGAACACCATAAACTAAACTATGCCACATTGGAATGAGATAAGCTTGAAGACTCCATTTTTGAACCTATGCAACTATGAACATGAAAACCTCATAGAATTTCCAAGTTTCTTACAAATAAAAAGTATTAAATTTAGACAGGGTCCAAAGTGAAAGATTAGTGCAAACCTATATTTTATGACTCTTCTTAACATGGAAATGGAGAATTTAGGAGACAATGCCATAATTTTTCAATTTCCTTGTCTCCATTTCCCTTTAACATATCCATTTTGCAAAAGAATAAGGATTTTTCTAAAAAAATCACTTTCACATGTCTAAAAGTTCTTCATATTAGAGTGTTCCCTTTATGAGATTACACCCTTTGTTGAAGTGCTAGACTTGAGCACCAAGTGAAACATTTCTAAAAACTGTCCCCAAATGTGGGACATTACAAGACCCTGGGATACCACCTTCTTCCAATGGATTTTTCCCCACTAACCATATTTCTAATTAATTAACATACTCTTATTTAGCTAAATAATAATATTATTATTAAAAAGGGATGCAACTAGAAACATTGAAATTAAATACACAAAAATTCATAAAGGATAGGCCCTCTTTGACTTCAGTTCTGTATAAAGGAGGGAAAACATAGTTCTAAGAGGGAAAAAAAAACATACTTCACCTTGGCTCAAACCATACTCATCATTCCACACATTTAAGACACATAGATGATTTGAAAACATCGTTGGTATCCAAATTGATTCTCCTGATGAGGGCTGAAAACATCACAAAAGTCTAGATAAGATGCTTAGAGATAACTCAAATCATGATATATTGGGCATTTTTATATTCAGGGAGGGGATTCAGCTAATGAAAAGTCACTCAGGCATTGGAGAAATGGATAGCACCTTACTAAGGGTTTGATCTACCCTCACTACTTTAGGTTGTGCCTTCAACTAGGGTAAGAGGACCCGTTCTGTAACCCATGTTGGTGAAGGATATCAAGAGATCCTTCTTTGCACAATTTTCATGAAAACCTTGAGAAAATATGATCAATACAACACAATATAACTCTCACGAGTTGTCACACTAGAGAGTGGAGATGTTTCCTAGACAAGGTTTGGGTTACTAAAGACAATAATTGAAACTTGATTGTCTCTGCATATTTTGGCAGTGAAATTTGTTAAATCTTTGTGGATACACAGTACAAAACAGGGGTAGTTCATGTAGGATTTATCATTTGAGAATTTTTTGGTGGGAAGTTAAGCAAGATAAAGTTGATTATACCAGATATTTGAGAGCCTTTACAAATATTGGAACACTCATAGAAAAAATGCTTCAAAATAGCCAAAATATTCCTTCAACCAGAAGGTGTGTATCAATGGAGGCCCAGAGATGCACGATTTCATACACTCTTCAAGAATTCAACACAAAGGCTCATGTTAAAGACTCAATTAAACATTGGAAATCCCTTATTCGTCATGCCTAAGATACACTCATAGGCTTAACAAACAATCTTTATCAACAAAGTGAAAGTAAAGTGATTTTAAATTGTTTATTTCATTACAAGATGAAAGCTCTTCTCATAATGAAATTGCAAATGCCACAATACTACCACATGGATAAGATCTTGTGTGATTCAGAGGGATTTTAACATAAGATTGCAACAGGAACATGAAAAACTATTTGAAAACATTCTGAAATAAAAGCAAACACAATTATGCTCATGCTCAGCACAAATTCATTCAAGGTTCATTAGATTCATCAGCAGGGGAAAGTTTCTTCAACAATCTCAGAGCTTGTCAATGGCTGTACACTTGCAACCATCTTGACATGATTAAATCTAAAACACAGGAAAATAAATAGGTTTCTCAGACGGTCTCTCAGGAAAATGGTTTTTCTCAAAATTTCTCAGAAAAATTAACCCCCCCATGCAAGAGTATTCTCATTGCATTTATACAATTTCACTTGCTCACTCATCCCAAATTTTCCCCCAAAAAATCTAAATCTTCAAGATAATATTCCTCTTTACAACATACCATTTAATCATGTTTATTCCCTTGAAAATATCTTACTTTCTATTGCTAGGTGGATAAATCATGAAAAAATCACGTTTCTCAATTCCTCAACTATGACTGGGATGCCATGTCATAACTTTTGACAGTATTTTTAATCATTCTTTTATTTTTTCATGCAAGAAATCCCCTTTTTAATAATTCTCAGGTGGCTCCATATGGCTTGATCTGACAAGAAATCCTTTTCACCTTTGAGAATACACCTTGAGAAAAATACCTAATTCATGCCTCTCAAAATGAGTGTCCTCGTAAATAATACCAAGACTCAATGTGATCCACGAATCCAAGGAAAGGACTGAAAAGAAAGGAGCCAGTGGAAATTTTAACGTGTCTCCTTGGAGCAACTAAAAGGTCTAACTAGAGGTAGGTTTTAAATGAGCAAAAGGGGTGAGATTACAATTGTTCACCAACACTAGAGAGTTGAACTCAGTTGATGGGCAACTTCCCAGCAGTAGTGCCACAAGAACAACATAATCCAGACCATGTGCCAAAAATCCATTGGGAAACTGGAGTCAAGAACAAGTTGCAAAGTAAAAAAACAATTTCCAACCTCCTCCCAAGAACAAACTGAGAAACCAACAAAAACTAGTCCTCCAAGGACCACGACGAACCAAAACAAAAAAATGTTAGAAAATGAAATTGAAAAACTAAAATAAGTATACACTGTACAATGATGTCCACCTTGATTCTGAGAAATTAATCAAGGAAATGTTTCAAGTGCCTACCATTAACAGGAAACTCAAGCAATTCCCCATCTAGATATTTTAGGAAGAAGGTGTGCTCACCGATCCTAATATCAATAGAATAAGGGCCCATCCATAATGCATCAAACTTTCCATGTTTTCCCTTATCCTCATGTCTGATATCCCATAGTAGCACCAGATCTCCTACACTGAAAGCTCTTGGGGTAACCTTTTTTCAAAAAGTTTCTTCATTTTCTCCCTAAACTTCACATGTCTTTGATGGGATTCTCTTCTCTCTTCATCTAGTTCAACAATTTGATTGATCTGTGCATCATAGGGACTAACCTCCTGGTCCTCCAATTGTTCAGATGAATTGATATGAAGATAATTACATATGCAGGGGAAGTAGAGCTTGAGTTCCATACACCAATTCAAATGGGCTCTTTCCAGTAGCTCTTTTAACAGTAATTCTATCAGCCCAAACAACAAACTTCAACTGCTCACCCCACTTTCTTTTATTTATCTCCAAATTTCTTCTGATTATCTTCAAAAAAAATTTGTTTCTCGACTCATCCTATCCATTAACTTGGGGATTATAATTGGATGCATATGATAAATTTATCCCATACTCCTGACACATGGCCACCAAAGGTTTAGCTCGAAAATTCATAGCATTGTCAATAATTATTTTGGTAGGTACTCCAAACCTACAAATGATATGATTTAGAATGAAATCCATGACAATTTGGTGGGTTTCCTTCTTAGTGGGGATTGCCTCCACCCATTTGGTGAAGTAATCAGTGGCCACCAATATCCACTTGTGGCCTGCACTTGAAGAATCTAAATTTCCCCAACAAATTCCATTCCCCACTACTTAAAAGGGGCTTCAATTGACACTGGTTGCAAAGGGAGGGATCCTGAAGCTTTCAATCTTCCTGAAAAATGTTGACAACTCTCACACTTTCTTACCAATAAAGTTTGTATCCTTAAAAAGTGTTGGCCACCAGTAACCAGCCCTTAAGATCTTATGGGTTGTTACTCTCCCAGCAAAAATTCCCCCCACAAACTCCTCCATGGAAATCAACAATTATTTTCGGGGCTTCATCCTCAATGGCACACCTTAAGAGAACTCCCTCAAAGTTTTTCCAAGCCAACCCATAATCGGTGATGATATAATTTTGGGAAGCCAACTAAGTGCTCTCTTTTGATTCTTTCTTAAGTACTCAGGGGATTAGATGCTTGAGATAAAAAATAATATCCTTGTACCATTCAGAATTTATCAATTTCTCAAGAATATTTAAACTTTCTTCTTCGATCTCATTTATCTCAACTGTCTACAGATTACTTTTTGTCATTAGCTTTTCCAGGTCCAGACCTTTGACCAATTTTGTAGTTTGGATGTCCATATCATATTCTTGTAACTTATTTTCCCATCGGCATCTTTTACTTGAAATTTCCATCTCTGAAAGGATATCCTTAACCATAGTATGAGGGACATAAGCTATGACTTTAGAACTTAAAATATATGGCCTAACTTTGTGGCTCTGACCAAAGAAAAGGCATGTTTCTCCATGATAGTATACTTCAAATCTACCCCTTGTAATGCTTTACTACATAAAGTAATTGGCCTTTCAGCTCCTTCATCATCCTTTTGTAATAGTAAAGATGCAATGGTATTCTCAGAAGGCAAAGGAAAACATTTGGAAAGTATTTTTATAATCAGGAGCTGCTAAAATAGGGGAATTTTTCAACATTTCCTTGATCCCAGTAAAGGCCTGAATAGCTTCTTCTTCCCATTTGATACTCTGATCCTTCTTCAACATATTAGTGATTGGGATAGTCAATTCAGCAAAGTTGGAAATAAATCTCCTAATAAAATTTATCTTCCCAAAAAAGGATTGAATTCCCTTTTTGGTTCTTGGAATAGGAACTTTGCTAATGGCTTCCACTCTCTCAGGATCAATCATGACCCCTTATTTTGACACAATATGTCCAAGAAACTTTTCCTTTTGAACCCCAAAATGACATTTCTTAGGGTTCAGTGAGATACCATATTCCCTGCACCTTATCAACATCTTTTCTAAATGTTGCAGGTGATCACTTCTCTTCCTTGAAAAAAATGTCACATCATCCTGATACACAACAATGAAGTCATTTATATATCCTGAGAATGCTACATCCATTTCTCTTTGAAACATGGCTCCAACATTCATCAGGCCAAATGACATTCTTACGTACACATAGGTACCCCATGGAGTAGTGAAAGTAGTTTTGATTCTCTCTGATTGCTTCACAACCACTTGGTTATACCCAGAAAAACCATCCAAAGTAGATAACAATTCTGAACCTGTAACCAATTGCAACATGTTATCCATATTTGGCAAGGGATAGTTGTCTTTAATTGATGCCTTATTTAAATTTCTAAAGTCAACACACAATCTTATGTCTCCATTCTTCTTTCAACAGGTACCAGGTTTGCAACCCATGAAGAGTACCTTGTAGGTTGTATGATTCCTCCATCCCTTAAATTTTTCAACTCTTCTTGCATTTTTAGGGAAAGGAGTGGATTAATTGGTCTTTGCTTCTACCTAAATGGCTTGGCATTAGCTTCCAGGGGTATTTCATGTTGAAAAAGGTCTTCCCTATATGCTTTCAGTTCTGAATATGACCAAGCCAAGCAGTCCTGGTACTTTTTTAGCAATTGGACATATGACTACTTTTCTTCTCTATTCAAGTTGTTGCCTAGCCATATTCTCCTAGGTTTATCCTTTGTGCCCAGGTTATATTCTTCAACATCTCTCGAGGCTGACATGTGTCTGTTAACAATGCAATCAACATTATCAAAATTTGATTCCAATGTAACCAAACCTCTCAAATAGTATTGGTTTTCAATTGGATAATGTCTTTACCAAACAAGGTCTCTTTTCCTTCATTTACACAAACCATTGGTTCCCAGTCCATACTTTGATTGGAAAATTCTCCTTTATTTTGCAAAAACCTTTGGACCTGGGCATCATCTTCAAAAACTTGCCAATGCTTGATATTATCAAGGACAGATGGCCTAGTCAATATTTCAATATCATATTCACAATAGGCAGATATTGTACAATTTTCAAACCTTTATCCCAACACTTCCAACTTGTCTGCTACAGTATTGTACTTCCTATCATGATGTATTATATTGAAAGAGTCAAACATTTCAATGAAGTCCCAAACTGTATGCTTATATTGCTTCATTCTTTGATTCTTTGTAGCATACAACTTTCTAACTTGTTTGACTATCAGTTCTGAATCTCCTTTAACAACAATGTCTCTGACACCATATTTCCATGCAATCCTTAAACCCAAGAGCAGTGCTTCATACTCAGCAATATTGTTTGTGCACTCAAAATTGAGTTTAAAAGAAAAGTTAAAATCCTCTTGGCTTGGAGATATCAAGACAACACCAGCACCATTACCAGATCTAGAACAAGCCCCATCAAACATCAAGGTCCAAGGAGAACCAACCTACTCAGGATACTTGCACTCATCAATTTTATGCTCCTTATAATCAGCATAGCCCACAAAGTTATCGACATCAACATCTGTGTACAATACTTCATAAAAATCATTGTTAGGGTCCTCAATGATATGCAACATTTTCTTCTCACCATACAACTTCACAAGGTTCCCCTCAATTGGTATGGTTGCATATGACATGTCCATTTGTATGCTTCCACCCACACTAGCTGCCCATTTTCTAGACAATAACATCCCCCACTTGGCAGGACAGTCCACAATAACCACATTCATGGTTAAGCATTTTCCTGGATAAGCTGCTAGTTGCACTACTAATCCTTTGACATATCCAATTACTGGCACTTCTCTTGAATCCATAGCAGTACATTTCCCAAAATTTGTTGTTACCTTGATATTTAACTCATTCATTACCTCAAGAGGCATTACATTACATGAGGCTCCTGAATCAAACATGCAGTTATGTACCAGCCTATCTTTAATAATCAAAGTGGTAAAAAATGGATCTACATCCAACTGAGATTCAACCAGAGAAGTTCCCAAATACACCTCAGATGATTCACCTAGTTCCTCCAATGTTTGTGGTATTACTAATTATGCAATAATAGGAGGAATCTCTATATTATTAACACTTTTTCCCTGAGTAATATTTTCTTCCTTAAATCCCAAATATTCGAATGACCTTTTCCTATGCTCAGGGATTCTTAGAAATTCAACAATCGGAACCACAACCTTGATCTGACTCAAGATTTGGGCTATGTCACAAGGAATATATTTGGGTAGGGCAGTATTAGGAGGAAGATTCACAACTTCATCTGATAGTATAGGAGTTTTCAGAGTCTGGGCATGGGCAGGAGTACAGGTTTTATTTGGGGTAATTAGGCCTTTTCCAGATGTATCTTTCTTAGGGGTTTCCTTCAGGATATTGGTAAGAACTAGAAATTTTGGCTTGGTTTGTGGCCCTCCCCCTTTGACAACCTTACTTCTAGTGTTATATTCTTTCTCCTGAGCAACTACTGCATTCATCAACAGTTTCATGTCCTCTTCAGAAGGGATCCCTCCATCATACTTTTTAATCATCAAGGCCCTTAAGTATTCAAAATCATGATTAGGAAATCAAATGCTTGCACCATATCAATTTCAAAAGTATTAATAGGAGGAAGAGGTAATACCCGGTGAACACAATCCCAGAAATTTTCAACAGTTCTGGCACTTATCAATTCAGTTGAGGTTTCCCCCTGCTGTGAGTTTACAGGGCATTCCATCATGCACACATCATCATACATCTCATCATCATCTACTTCCTCAACTTCTTGATCTACATCACATGGGGAGTGTGGTAAGAAACACCTATCACACCACTCAATAACATTGGCCTCCTCCACAGTAGCAACCCTGGTAGTCAAAGGATCAGGAACCAATCTATTCTCCCTGGGTTGAGGCTATTTATTTCCTGATCCCATGAGCCCTTTCCCTCTGTCATCTGGTCTGTGATCACCTCTGGGATGATTTCCAAATCTCTCCTGACCGTGTGGCTTGTGCTGACCCTGGGAACTTTGTCCTATCCCTTTTTCTGCTCTAGCCAGTTTATAGGATATCTCTTTAACTGCTCCAGCCAAAGTTTTCACAACCTCTTCCAGATCCACATCCTTGTTTGATTGAGGCCTCTCTTAATTGATTAACTTGACAACCTCTCTCTTAGGAAGCTTTCCAACTACTTTGATGTTATTTTCTATTTGTAAGGCCATGGTGAAATCCTGCCTCAATGTTCCCAGGGTTCTTATCTCTCAAGTAATAAGCAACCTTTTTATCAAAAGCATCAGAATATTTTATCAAACAGGACTCATCACTTGGCCTTAGGATTATAGGTAGCCTATTCAAGGTCTTATTGAACCTAGTATTGAAATCATGGACAGATTCATTTGGATTTTTCTTTATATTTTCAAATTCAAATAAAAGGAACCTGGGATCTGTCTTATCCCCATATTGCAATCTAAAGGCATTTTTCATCTCATTCCATGAATCTATTGAATTATCTGGTAAATCCTTGTACCAGTCACGTGCATCCTCCTCAAGAGTATGAATAAACAAATTTATATACACATCTTCAAACTCAATTTCAAAATCTTCCATCATATTGACAAAGAGTCTTAAATGGTGGTCACCAGTGATGGCATTATTCCCTTGAAATTTTGGCAACCTATTTCTGACATCTTGTGGCACCATATTAGGATATCCATCCATACCTCTGAAATCTATAGGTCCAAAAGTGTTGACAACAAAAGGATGTCTAGGTGGAGGTTGGGCCATATGCCTTGAGGAGGTGATCTTGTAGGAGAATCAAAATGATAAGGGACGAGGGGTCTTTGGAGCACAGGAGTATAACTCTCAAAGTAAATATCCTCTAATGACTCAGTTTCTTGGAAAACCCTATCAACCTTGGAAGAAACAGGGGAAAACTGAGAGGCACACTTTTCAGACACAAATGATGGCCCCTCTCTAGTTGGAGAACTCAAATTTATATAAATATTACTTGGTTCAGAATCACTTGAAGACGTATGGTAATCTTCAACCACATATTAATCACCTTTCAGAACTGATATCTCCTTTTTTGATTCTTGATTTCCAACAACTTTCCAGACTTGTTTTCCTTCTGAATTTTCTTTTCCTAGTTCTGGAAATAACTTTTTAGTAGGATCCCTAGTGAAGAAATACCTTCTTCCCTCCATCTTTGCAAATATCGATGAAAAATTTCACTTGACACAGGTTAAGACACTGGTAATCATCAAAATTTCAATTCAACATGGAGTCACCACTAAGGATTTTCACCTTAGTTGTGCAGATGCACTATAAGTAACTTGTCAAGTGTCTATCAATGCTTAATTTCTACAAAGCTTAACAGATCCAACCTTCCTTTACCCACATTTATCACTATTGATGCAAATTTAGTGCAATAACCACTAGAAACTGGAAATACTACACAATGAACTTGTAATCTTGCACAAATATCAACAAAGGATGATGTTTAAATAACTTATTTGTACTTAAACCATGTAAGAAACATTACCAGGGTTGGTATGTGTATGCATTTGTAAAAATAGTCCCCATTTGGTAAAAATAGGTCCCAGTGTTCAAATAATCCTCTACAATTCAAATAATCCCCGATAACAGTGCCACTTTGGTGTTGTTTCCACACAAATAGGTCCCGGTGTTCAAATAATCCTCTACAATTCAAATAATCCTTGGTAACGGTGCCACTTTGGTGTTGTTGCCACAAAAATAGGTCCTGGTGTTCAAATAATCCTCCTCTTTGGTCGTTGTTCAAATTCAATTCAAATCCCCAGAAACGGTGCCACTTTGGTGTTGTTTCCACACAAATAGGTCCCAGTGTTCAAATAATCCTCTGCAATTCAAATAATCCCCGACAATGGTGCCACTTTGGTGTTGGTATCCAAATTGATTCTCCTGCGAGGGCTGAGCAGCATCACAAAACTGACAGGATGCTTAGAGATAGACAAATCATGATATAAGTCATTTTGTAGCCAGGGAGGGGATTCAGCTGACTCTTTGTCACTCAGGCATTGGAGAAATGGATAGCACCTTACTAAGGGTTTGATCTACCCTCACTACTTTAGGTTGTGCCTTCAACCAGGGTGAGAGGACCCATTCTGTAACCCATATTGGTGAAGGATATCAAGAGATCCTTCTTTGCACAATTTTCATGAAAACCTTGAGAAAATATGATCAATACAACACAATCTAACTCTCACGAGTTGTCACACTAGAGAGTGGAGATGTTTCCTGGACAAGGTTCGGGTTACTAAAGACAATAATTGAAACCTGATTGTCTCTGCATATTTTGGCAGTGAAATTTGTTAAATCTTTGTGGATACACAGTACAAACAGGGGTAGTTCATGTAGGATTTATCATTTGAGAAGTTTTTGGTGGGAAGTTAAGCAAGATAAAGTTGATTATACCAGATATTTGAGAGCCTTTACAAATATTGGAACACTCACAGACAAAATGCTTCAAAATAGCCAAAATATTCCTTCAACCAAAAGGTGTGTATCAATGGAGGCCCAGAGATGCACGATTTCATACACTCTTCAAGAATTCAACACAAAGGCTCATGTTAAAGACTCAATTAAATGTTGGAAATCCCTGATTCATCATGCCTAAGATACACTCATAGGCTAACAAACAATCTTTGTCAACACAGTGAAAGTAAAGTGATTTTAAATTGTTTATTTCATTACAAGATGAAAGCTCTTCTCATAATGAAATTGCAAATGCCACAATACTACCACAAGGATAAGATCTTGTGTGATTCAGAGGGATTTTAACATAAGATTGCAACAGGAACATGAAAAACTATTTGAAAACATTCTGAAATAAAAGAAAACACAATTATGCTCATGATCAACACAAATTCATTCAAGGTTCACTAGATTCATCAGCAGGGGAAAGTTTCTTCAACAATCTCAGAGCTTGTCAATGGTTGTACACTTGCAACCATCTTGACATGATTAAATCTACAAACACAGGAAAATAAACAGGTTTCTCAGATGGTCTCTCAGGAAAAATGGTTTTTCTCAAACTTTCTCAGAAAAATTAACCCCCCTTTATGCAAGAGTATTCTCATTGCATTTATACAATTTCACTCACTCACTCATCCTAAATTTTCCCCCAAAAGTCTAAATCTTCAAGAGAATATTCCTCTTTACAACATACCATTTAATCATGTTTATTCCCTTGAAAATATCTTACTTTCTATTGCTAGGTGGATAAATCATGAACTGATCACATTTCTCAGTTCCTCAACTATGACTGGGATGCCATGTCATAACTTTTGACAGTATTTTTAATCATTCTTTTATTTTTTCATGCAAGAAATCCCCTTTTTAATAATTCTCAGGTGGCTCCATATGGCTTGATCTGACAAGCAATCCTTTTCACCTTTGAGAATACACCTTGAGGAATAGATACCTACATTCGTGCCTCTCAGAAATGAGTTTCCTCGCATGGATTATACCACATATCTGTGCTGCGAGTCCAAGTCAGCCAAGTGTAAAGAGGAGCCAGTGAAAGCCTCCACGTGTCTCCTTGGCACAACTGCAAAGGTGAAGTCCAGAGGTAGGTTCCCAAATGAGCACGGGCCCTCCACATGTTCAGAACTTGAGAGAGTTGCACCAGTCGTTGATAAGTATAAGCATGAGAAGGTCCAGTGGAAGCCTCCACATGTCTCTTTGGTGAAACTTCAAAGATGAAGTCTAGATGCGGGACCTCAAATGAGAGCAGAATCTCCACATGCCCTAGGCCCAAGAAAGTTTCCTCGGCCTGTTGGTAGTTGAAAAAGTTCATCAGTATAAAAAGGAGCCAGCAGAAGCCTCCATGTGTCTCTTCGGTGCCAGCAGAAACCTCCACTTTTTCAAAAGGTAAAATTTAGGGGTGAGTCCCCAAATAGGCGTGAGCCCTCCACATGCCCTGGGACTAAGAAATTTGCCTTGGCTGTTGAGAAGTTTCAGTATAAAGAGGATCCAATGGAAGCCTCCACGTGTCTCCTTGGCGCAACTCCAAAGGTACGACCCAAAGGCGGGACCTCAAACAAGAACATGCTTTCCACATTTCTATGGTCTAACAAAGTTGCACCAGCTGTTAAAAATCCTAAGCATGGGCAGAGCCAGTGAAAACCTCCACGTGTCTCCTTGGCACAACTCCAAAGGTCAAAACAAGAGGTGAATCCTCAAATGAGTGCAGGCCCTCCATGTGTCCTTTTGTGGGTCTTAGGCATTTACCTTATACTTTCAAGCCCTTCACCATAATGCATCAAAATATCAAATAGACCCACCATGCCACATCCAATCAGAAAAGACCACGTATCCATGGATGTTGGGATAGGATTTACAGAGGAGACACAATCGTGGAAGATGCCCAACAACAAAAATTTTCCCCACAGAGAGAAGACTGTAAATAATACCAAGACTCAATGTGATCCATGACCCAAGGAAAGGACTTGACAACGACATCTAAATGAAGGAGAAATTTTTCATGCATCCATACAGGGAGACAGAAAATACTTCTAACCAGGTGGGCTGGAAATTTTAAATGACAAAGGGGTGAGATTATTGAGGTTTTCTGTTATGATTGCATGGTTCCATTCTCTTGTAATTCTCCTATGAAGGTTTTATTTTTCCCCATAATGACATGGAAATCTTTGAGAATATCTTCGTGAGTTGGACTCAGCTTCAATTTGGCTCCCCTAACTCTACTTGCAAGCTCGCCACTCCCTTTCACCAAGTTTTTCGGCTTCTCACTATATGACACTGCGCTCCCTTGAAATATTTCTCACTCTTACTTGACTCGATAAGTGAGTTGACTCATGTAGCTGAGATCCCTTCTTTAAAAATTTTAAATTTTAGCTCGAATAAGCTCCTTTGTTTGCACTGAGTTATCTCCTCGCACCTTCTGAATGCATCATCACTGAATAAGCTATGTAGGAGCTCAAATTTCTATGCATCACCTGTAATAGTTTTTCCTTTGAGTTTTGACACGACCTAACTTGATCTTGAAAATCTTGTATGAAGATTATCTTCTTCCTATAGACCACTAAGCTTTAACCAAACTACCTCATGTTTTGGAATTTGAATAGCTCAACATATCATTTTAGGGTTACCTCCCACATTCCCTGATTTCTATGCCAATTCATTTGAGATTAGAACTTCACTCAATAAATTGGTTACTCCATGACCTGACGTCCTGCAGGAAAAAATATTCAAACCTCCTGGCTCGAGTAACCCAGATATCCGCATTTGTAAAATTTCCCCAATGGATCCTGAACTCCCCTCGGTCATAAAAAATTTACCTAAATGTCCTGAATCTCCACCATGGTTACAAAATCAAAACTCCCTAATTTACCAATTTCCATCATGACTTTCCATCTCCCCTATTAACCAACCTGGCATGTTGGCTCCTAATCCTCAATTTTTTGTGTTAAGCAACTTTCTCATGAATAATTTTAGTGTAGAGTTGAGACACCACTTAAGCCACTCGACTGGAAAAAGAACCAAAAATCTCCCATGAGCAGGATTTTCATGTTGGTAGTCCATAATAACACTCCCACTTGGCCATGGATCCTAGAATTTCCCATAACTTAATGAGCTATGTTCGGCTCACAATAGACCTTAGGCACCGAGTTACTCATTCTTTACTCAGCCGTCCGAGCTCCTCCTTTCTCTGTGAATGGTTCATTGATCCGTGTTCTTGCAAACTTTCCATGAGCTTGGCCCAGCCGAGTTCCACTTCCATTTCTCACTTGGCTACATTTGAGCTCTTCAAACTGACTTATTGCTACACCTACCCTGATGAAATGGTTTCCCATTGTTATGGCTCTGCAATGAACTCATATTCATCATCTTCTCACTTATGTACACCATGCTACAAACTCAATACTACCAACTCAAACAAAGCATATTTTCATGGATTGTCGGAGCCTTACTCAAAAACTTGCAATGAATCTATCCAAGATATACCTGATGGCTTGCTAAGCCACTCATAACTCACCTCAGCCCAATGCATCAAGCCAAATGTTTCCTTGGTTGTAATGATGACCTACATGAGCTACACTCGAAATCATTAGTGCACTCCCATGCTCATGTGGAATTATCATGAACTATTACCTTGTGCTTGGCATTTTTTTTCTTGAGTCCAACTATGCAAGTCCTAAACTTGTTCAATTATCCACACCATCCCCACATACTAGACATTTGGATCTTGGCCACTAAAAGAATCATTCCCTACAGATCCTTTAAACTTGTGATAGACACATTGAGATAATTTCCCCAATAACCCACCAACTTAATCCAAACCATTTTTCCCGAGTCACACGATGCTAGCATGATGGCTCCATTGATGAGCTCAAACCCAAATTTCTCCTCTACACATTTGATCACAAATTTATAATTACCTCATTGAGTCATTTGATTCTACAACACTACTCATTTCTCAACGTCGAACATGTTTGGCTAACATTCCAAGCTCTTTATGATACTCAATCAATTTCAATACAACTTGGTCGAAGCTCGAATTAGTCATTTCCAAGGTAGTGCCAACTTTTGACACTCTGATTCCTGAATCATAGATCAAAAATCCAAAATTACTTTCCCTTTTCAATGTCAATGGCTCCTTGCAAGCTCCTACCATCTTTTCCGAGTCGAACCTAAATATTCCCAAGTTCCCAGTGCAAAGCATATCCCATACCGAGCCAAAACTTGGCTCGAGCTTCATACCATAATGTATAGATGTTTTTCAAAATCACGAGGTCATCCAAAAAATCCACTGTAGTGAGCTATGTATCACCTTGATGATCAAGCTATGTCCCAATGATCTGCCAAGTTCTCACTTAAATAAAACCTCTAAGCCAAGTTTTCCATCAAAATTTGTTTGCATTTGGGCTCGTTATTTTTCATTGGTCCTTGATCGACTCACTCGAGCTCATTTATGGTTACTTCACCAACATGTCCAACACTCACTGAGCTTGTTCTTATCTTGATCGAGCTATTCCTAGAGGACACTTAGCATGAGGGCCCGAAAACATTGGGTTGTGAAATAATTCATGTGTTGACTCGGTACAATCTAACCCCATCTTCGTTTCATTTGTAATAACTCGCTTGATATAGGTATGCTAATGGGACCCCAAGACATCATGTTTTTGACTAACCATAACTTGATCTAGCTCCCAAACCCTGTCAAACACAATGTTCCAAGTTTGAGCTTGAGAGCCTAGAATAACCTACCTAATTCAAAAGCAATCCTACTAAAATGATTTTAATTTACATTAATGCACTTATATGTTGATTTGGGCTCAACTGAGCTACGTAGAGGGTTGTCTCCATTTTGTAAAATATGTAAGCTTTTGAAGCTATCAACATAACCCGTATCATGTCCATTTAGCTTGACTAAGTTATGTTTGAAGATCCTTCTTCCCATGTGTTTAAATATCCTTCTAAGGCATCATGAAGGTATAGAAGAACTCCAGAAAAATTTTATACACTAACTTTGACAATTTTATCCTATAGATCCTCATTGTTCATTTTTACTCAGAGGGAAAAAATGGACAAAATTTCTAGAGACCTCTCAGGGATGATTGCCTACTAAGCATGATTCCACTAGCCTTAAGTTATCCATTAGGCATGGAATCTATATTGGAATCTTGAAATCAATTTGATCCTCTGTGATACATCCCAGAATCCTCTTCAGAAAATCCAAACCTGGACCTCCCTGGAATGATAAGGATGAAGTATAGTGAATATGATGAACACTTGGCATCTAGAGCATAATGTAGAACTTTGAATGAAGCAACTGGGGAATTGGGGGTATATTGAAACTTTGAACTTTTCTCTTCCTTGAAAAACCTCCAATGAGGAAACAGTGTGTAGAAAAACACAAAAATGACAATGAAAAACAAAACACATTGAAACTAAAAACCATAAATGCCTCAATTGAAACATGTAGGGTGTACAAAGTACTTATTCTATTGAAAGAAAACCTATTTCTATTCTACACTAACTAGAGGAACATGTGAGTTAAACAAACCCTGCAACTGGTTATGCAAAATAGCTCCCTTTCCTCAAAATGGATTTCCATGCAAATGATTTGACAATGGACATGGATGAGATTGAGAGTGGAAATATAAAACAAGCACAATTTTATAATTGGTCCACCAAGGCATCAACTGGAAATAGAAAGAATTCCTCTTTTATTTGCTCTATATTTTTCCTATATTACAACGGATCCTTAGAATTGTGAAACTCATCCTCGCATTATGAAATGGGTGTGATTGGTTCTAGCATCTCCTCTGGGTTCAATGAAGCCAAATACCATGTGGGACATGGTATAACGCATTGTAAATTCCTGTTGCTTTGAAATTATACTTTAACAAGAAATTCTTACTGAAGACATCTTTGAAAAAGATGGTTATTCACGACCTGATTTCCCTCTTGTTTCCCATTTACAAATAATTGATCTTTCACCTGGATGGATGGTATTGCAATGACATTTCCCTCATTTGACATAGAATTTGAAAATTCAACCCTCATATTTGTATCTTTGGATTATTTTTGTGGGAAGAAAAATCTTCAAGAATACTTTCCTCTATCACAGACTTATTAACAAAAATAGGTTCTGTAATTGAAAATAGAAAACTCTCCATGGCATAATCTTCGTTCAATGCTTCTAGATTAGTCCAAGCTTCTCCTATGTGTTCCTCCTTTACGTGTGATGAGGGATACAAAAGACTCAATTCCTCCAATTATGATTCCAAAATAAAATTATGAGTAATGATATGTTCTTGAGAATATCCCTCCACAACACTCAACAATTTGTGTTGTAAAAGAAGTGATAGAATAGAAAAAATTTCAAGTTCCGTAAGCTCTTTTCCATCGAAAAATTATTCCAAATTTCATAGATAATCAACTTCTTCATTCTCCAACTATGTTAAAGGTTCCTCTGCAATCTGAGTATCCTCCATATTAGAATGTCCTTCACCTTGATATTCTTCATTCTTAAACATGAAATTAGAAAGATCAAAGTCATCTAAGAGATCAGATTTTTGTAAGAATGAAGAAATGGAAGGATTCAAAAACCTCTGCATGATATCATATGCATTAATGACTTTTGAATCTACCTTAGTCTCATGAAACTCCTTGTGGCTGATTGTAACATCTAATGATGACATTAGAAAGGTGTTACCACCTTCTAGAAGTGATGTCAGTTCTTCACATGCATGGAAATTAGGATCATTTTAATAATTAGAACTATATTGTACACTTGAGATTCTTTCTTCTTTGACTTGCGCATGCTCTTTTCCTAGAAGATTTGGAGTTGGCTCTTGGTTTTCTACAATTGGTTTTTCCACTTGTGGTGATTCAACCTCCTATGAAGATGTGGATTCATTAACACATAATATAATTTTGTCTTGAATATGACTATGATATGATTTTTCATTAGAGGAACCTTATTCAAGAAACAAAGATCATGGTACACACCTTATAGCATCAATCAGTTTATAAACAACCCTAGGATGAACTATTTCACACATGAATTATCAAGGACTTTAAAAATTTCTCAAATTGATATACCTAGACCTTCTTTTACATTTTCCATGCTAGATGTCACTTAGAACATGAGTCAAGAGATGCACACCCAAACCAAAACACCTTCTTTTGATATAATACATTAGAATTTCACAAATCACATACCTCCATGTTGTCTTACAAATGAGAATCGATATAAATGCACACACACACATTTTTTGACATACCTAAGACATTTTCATGTATCTGTAGACACCTAAATTCCACTTTTGCAGTCTTATTGCCAAAATGGACACAAATCACTCTCATTCTTGCCAATTCCATTATGATTAGTGATCTTTGCTAATTAACTAATGTTTCTTACCTTTTTAGCCAATTAAAAATGCTTTATTGATTACGTAACCACTTTTGCATTCAATATGCCACTTTAAAGTGAATCATAAGTCAAAATCCTCTTTAAAGAAGACAATTAGTGTTTATTAGCTAATTAAGCCTATTTTTCCCTTGTTTTGGTCAATATACCTGTTATCGCCAAATCACTGCACCCTTTGAATGGCCAAAATGTGAATAGTATGTTTATTGTGATTGGAACACATGGTATCACCTCTCACGTTGTGGTATTTGGGCTTGAGTTGAAGCTCCAGAGAAGGTCGTCTTCCTCTTCCCAAACTAAGTGTTGTACTGCTCCTAGTGCAATAAAACAATTATCTAAACCTATGCTAACATTTTCATGGGTTTTAGGGAAAGAGATCTGCATAAATGGAATTATACTAAGGATGGTCATGAAAAAAATAAAGGGTGTTTCTAGACTCAGGAAGGGTTAATTTGAAGAGGGTGTGTGCACCACTAGTCGACTTCACCTACTGCAACTTAGAGAGGTAATAGAATACCATAGACTAGGAAGCAAGTATTCCCTTTGTTAAACTTGATCAGAAAAACATGTTATCAGTCTTCCAGTGAAGAAGGATGAACTTGAGAAGGTTGAACAAGCACCATAACTCAACTGCATGAAACACTCCACCACTTGATAAGCACAGAAATCCAAGAACCTGCAATAGAACACAAACTTGCACAATGTACCTGCAAGCATGAGAAAAGGAACAAAGAAGTATAGAAGGATAAAAGGACCAATATTAGTCACAAAACACACACTTTTATTACTTCAATAATGTGCACAATGCATCATACATTTAGAAGAGGAAATGGTTTCCATTATAGTCTTGAAAAGGAGGCTTGACAGTTCCCTCAACATACAAGGACAACTTATACAAGAGAGAGGACTCTTGAAAAATTACACATGCCTAAGATGTCTAACTTTCCAACCTATCTAACCCATTAGAACCCTTTGGAATGAGATTCCAACTTACATTTATAAAAGAAGTTGTGAGAGAGAAGAGGAAAGGTCATAATTACATTCCTAAACTGAAGGTACATGATGGTTCATTTATTATAGTTGGTTGAACCACTTTAGAATCTTTCATCATTTACCATTAATACCATGTTGACCTAGTTATCCTTAATTAATTAAAATAATATTTAAATAATAATAATAAATATTATTACAAAAATATTTGAATAGAAATATTAAATTAATTACTATTTTTGGTAGGCCCCCTATTGACTAGTTTGTGTTAAGGGGAAAATTATGAGGAAAAGGCCAAAAAGACTAGCTTGGTGGTTAGCTTGTTGAGCCAACTCACCAAGTTGGTCACAAGTTCCTCCAATGAACTATGTCTCTATCGCCATGACCGAGCTCCTCTGTTTGACACTGATTTTATCAGCCTCCACTCCCCATTACTTGCTAACTCGTCAAGTAAATTGATTCACGCAACCCAACTCCCCTCTAACTTCTGAGTTTCATCTACTAACTTGGCCTCCTAGCCCGGCTCACCACCGATTGCCTCGCTTTGTATCAATTCACGTTTTCATCATTTCTCGACCGTATCACCTTAGTTCCCTTAACACCATTAGATTACATCATTCTTGAACTTGATGTTGAGTCCTCTATGAGCTCGAGTGTGATTTTGCGTGATACCCATAAGTTCAAGATTCAAATACTATCTATCTATTATTTCATTGTTTTGTTCAATGTTATGAGTTTGAGGTTTTTTGTTGCGACTGCATGGTTCGATTATCTTGTAATGCTCCTATGAAGGTGGTGTTTTTCCCTATAACGACATTGAGATCTTTGAGAATATCTTCATGAGTTGGGATCGGCATCAATTCGGCCCCCATAACTCTTCTTACAATCTCACCACCCCCTTTCACCCAGTTTTTTGGCTTCTCAGTGTATCTCATGTTATGACACCGAGCTCCCTCGAAACATTCCTCACTCTTACGTGACTTGGCGAGTGAGTTGACTCATGTAGCCAAGATCCCTTATGTACGAGTTTTAACTTTTAGCTCGAATGAGCTCCTTTGTTTGCACTAAGTTAGCTCATCTCACTGTCTGAATACATCATCACCGAGTTAGCCATGCAGGAGCTCAGCTTTCTATGCATCACCTACAATCATTTTTTCCTTTGAGTTTTGACACGACCTAACTCAAGCTTTAAAATCTTATATGAAGATTATCTTCTCCCTATTGAACACCGAGCTTCAACCAAACTACCTCATATTTTGGCATTTGAATAACTTAAAAAATTATGCTAGGATGATCTCCCATGTTCCCCAATTTCTATGTTGAGTCGTTTGAGATTGGTACTTGACTCAGAAATCCAGTTACTCCACAATCTGACTTCCTACGGGAAAAAATATTCGAACTTCCTAGCTTGAGTGACCTAGATCTCCACATTTGGCATATTTCCTCAATGGGTCCCGAACTCCACTTGTTCATAACAACTTGGCCTAACCATCCTAAATCTCCACCATGACCACAAGTTTCAAAACTTGCCAATTTATTGATTTCCACCATGACTTGCCATCTCACTTATGAACCAACCTAGTGTGTTGGCTCCTGATCCATAGTTTTCTGTGTTAATAAAATTTCTCATGAATACTTTTATTACATGGTTGAGACACCACATAATCCACTTGACTAGGAAATAACTGAAAATCTCCCATGAGTGGGATTTTCATGTTAGAACTCCATCATAACACTCCCACATGCCCATGGATCATAGAATTTCCCATAACTTGATGAACTATGTTCAGCTCGCCCCAAACCTTAGGAACCAATTGATTCGTTCTTTGCTCAACCAATTGAGTTGCTCCCTTCTCCATGAATGGCTCACTGAGTTGTGTTCCTGGAAACTTTCCATGAGCTTTTCCCAACTAAGTTCCACTTCCATTGCTCACTTAGCTATGTTTGAGCTCTTCAAACTGACTTATCCCTACTATTACCCTGATGACTTGGTTTCCCATTGTTACAACTATGCAATGAGCTCATCTTCATTTTATTCTCACTTATGTACACCATTATACAAACTCAATACTACCAACTCAAACAAAGCATATTTTCATAGATTTTCACATCCTTACTCAACAACTTGTAAAAACTTTCCCAAGCTCACTTATCAATGAATCTATCTGAGCTATACCTAATGGCTCATTGAGCCACTCATGACTCACTTCATCCTAATGCATTGAGCCAACCATTTCCTTATGTTTAATGAAGACCTGCATGAGCTACACTCAAAAACATTAGCACACTCACATGCTCATGTTAAATTTTCATGAACTCTTACCTTGTGCTCGGCATTTGTTTTCTTGATTCTAAGTATGTAAGCCCTAAACTTGTTCAATTATCCATACCATTCCCACATAGTGGACATTTGGATATTTTCCACCGAGAGAATCATTCCCTACAGAGCCTCTGAGCTTGTGATAGGCACATTGAGCTAATTCCCCTAACAACCTACCAACTCGAGCCAAACCAGTTTTTCCATGTCACTTGATGCTAGCACGATGGCTCCATTGATGATCTCAAACCCAACTTTATTCTCTACGCATTTGAGCAAAAATGTATAATTAGCTCATTGAATCATTTGATTCTATGACACTACTCATTTCTCAACATCAAAATTGTTCAGCTAATATCTTGAGCTCTTTATGATACTCAACCAATTTCACTACAGCTCGGCCTAAGCTTGAATGATTCATTTCCGAGGTAGTGCCGATGTTCAACACTTTGATTCCTGAATAATAGATCACAAGTCCAAAATTAATTTCCCTTGTCAATGTCAATGAATCCTTGCGAGCTCCTACTATATTTCTTGAGTTAACCCCAAATATTCTTGAGTTCCCAGTTGAAAGCATCTCCCGTATTGAGCCAAAACTTGGCTCAAGATTCATACCGTAATGTACAAATGTTTATCGAAATCATGAGCTCATCCAAAAACTCCACTGCATCGAGCTATGTCTCACCCTAATGATCAAGATATTTATTTATATCTTAGCGATCAATCTATTTCCCAATGATCCACCACGTTGTCCATAAAAATTTGTTTGCATTCGAGATTTTTCTTTTCATTGGTCCTTAATCAACTCACTCGAGCTCATTTATGGTTACTTCATGAACATGTCTAAGACTCATCAAGCTCATTCTTATCTCAACTGAGCTATTTCTAGAGGACACTTAGCATGAGAGCTGGGGTAAATTGGGTTGTGTATTAAGTCATGTGTTGACTCGGTACCATCTAACCTCATCTTCGTTTCCTTTGTAACAACTCACTTGATATAGGGATGTTAATGGGCCCCCAAGCCATCATGTTTTTGACTCACCATAACTTGAGCTAGCTCCCAAACCCTGTAAAATACAATGTTCCAAGTTCAAACTCAAGAACCTATAATAATTTACCTAATTCAAACATAAGCCTACTAAAATTATTTTAATTTGTATTAATGCATGTATATGTTGATTTGGGCTCCGCTGAGCTACGCAGAGGGTTGTCTCCATTTTGTAAAAAATGTAAGCTTGTCGAGCTATCAGCATAACCCGTATCATGTCCATTTAACTCAATTGATTTATGTTTGAATATCCTTCTTCCCATGTGTATGAAGATCCTTCGAAGGCATCATGAAGGTATATAAGAACTCTAGAAAAATTTTATACACCAACTTTGAAAATTTTATCCTATAGACCCTCATTGTTCATTTTTACTTAGAGGCCAAAAATGGATAGCAATACCCTAGTATTGACTCAACCCCCTCTTCCAGCCACTCAAAATCACCCCATTCACCTTTACAATGTCTCAGCAACCTTCAAACACTTAACTTAGCCTCCTAGTCAACCCTAATAGGTTGATTAAGGATGCACACCTCTTAATCACTTGGTAATTCACTAATTGTGATTAATAAGGCCTAATCATGGTTAGCAACTATAATCTAATTTGGGGCTTTTAGTCCCACATGCACCAAAATACAAGTTTCACCCAAAAGGAAAACTATAAAAAGGGTGAACCTCATTCCTATATATTTTACACCATGCTTTCATTTGCATCTCATATAATAAATATGGTATATAACCAAGTCCAATCCTTTCTTAAAGCCTTCAATGGGGTTAGTAGATGGATATCAAAAATGACCAAGTAGTCATTGGAAGAGGCCATTTCGCTTTGTTTTGAGTGGCAACCATAACCATTTGATTTCCCTCTTAGGTATATTTATGCCCATGTTAGGTAATTCAAGCATATTAGTAGGCATGTTTAGTTAGATTTTGTATTATTTTCATACTAGTTAAGAATTCGTTTCAAATTCTATATTGATTTTACATTCCTAGACTTAGAAACTTGTCTATATGGATGGCAATGGTGTTAGCTTTCCTTGTTTAGTCATGTAATTTCTTTGTAAAGTTTAGGGTGTCATCAATATCTTATGACAACCTTACCTCTAGCAGCACTTCAACAAGACAGTGATGACACCTTGCATCAAAACATGGGCCATAAGACACTAATTAAGAGTGAAAGACTTCCATGATTAGAACATAGAAAATTTAGACCATACTCTTACTTGACAACACAAGAAATACTATACCATCCTTTGACATGTTTGAGACACACTCGGTACACTGAACTCGTGACAAGAACCTAAACACCTTGATAGAACATGACAGAATTACTAAGGACAAGAACATACCTCAACACAGTAGAAACCTATCAACACTAAGGCCTACTAAATACATACTTCATGCATAAATATCACAATTCATACCTTATTACTTTTGAGGTATCCCAAAAACCTATCTTTTTCAACCTCTCATGAGAAGGAGAATGGATGGAAGATAGACACATATTATGTTCTTTAGATATAAGATCTTCAACTAAGGAAAACATGCCTCCTTGAGTGAACTTGTCTCTGATCTTGATACCACTAGAACCCTCTTAAACAAAATTTATTGGATTAGGCTTCATGATATACATTTCACGCTTAGAATCTAGTCAATTAATGTCTCATACTTTATTAACCATCTTCTTGGCCTTAGTATTTGACATGACATTCTTAGACTCATTCATGAGATTATTCTTCTTGAATACTCTTCCATTTTGAGATTGAAATTTGTTGCTAAACCCAGAATTTTTACCTTGATAGTAATGTCTAGCAATATGACCTTTTTTTGACATTTTGGATAAACATTATCATTCTTCTTCCTTCTTGAATCATACACATTTTTGGTTCTCAATCTTGGCCCCTGGATTAAGATGGTCTTTCTCCTCAAATCTTCAAAAATGTAACTGTCATGTTTGCTTCATATTTTTCCCCTTACTTCAAAGTTTAGTCTAAGTAATGAAGACTTATGAATTTGTAAGAAAAAAATTTCCTTGTCAAAATAATAAAGGATTCAGCAAAAATATGGAGGAATGAAATGAAATCATATATTTTAATGATGTCCATGAGATTGAAGAGTCTCTGGGACCAAAATCTAATACTTTAAGATGAATCGAGACTCTTTTCAATATCATCTCTTCTACTGTGAATCTTGAGCATGAAACTCATGATATTTTCAAGCCTTGTTGCTTTGACTAACACCATAAGAATTCCTTGGTGACTAGTTAATGGAATGGTTGATCAAAGTATAAAGGATTCAGACTTTTAGGTGATCGATATATATTTACATCTTTTGCAAATGAAAAATACATGCAATCAACACCGAATGACAAATTTAAAGTGGACTTAGCAGTTTTTAAAAAATTCTAGGACATCCAAATGGCTGTCAAAGATCTACATTGCTAATTAATTTAAATTCCCATGAAGCAGATGACACGTGGTGAGATTCTGAGCCTCTCTAAGCTGTTCAAGTTTTATGGACTTCAAATATGCGTAATCAACTAAGGTTGATATAATTTTGGGTCTGGGTTGTCTAACTAGTAAAGAAACTATATATTGCAATATTTATATGAAGCCAGTGATGAATTCTACTGAGATAGAAGTCATGATGTGAAGGCCTAACCATGCAACCAATAAAAGGAGAACATGAAAGCAAGATAACTTGACACTGTGAAACTACAATGGTGTGTAGAGATTTCTCGTTATTTTATGCTTTGCACTCTGACAAGAATGACATTTCCAGTAGCATGGATCTTTCTCATTGGTTCATGTTTCACAATTTTATAAGGTCATTATAAATTAAACTAAATTGTGAAGTAGCATGGAATTTTTTAATTGGTTTATACTTCACACTCTGATAAGGCTGAAAATGCAAAGGTGCATGGAGCTATTTCATTAGTTTATGCTTTGCACTCTAATAAGGCTTTTTTAAATGAAATTGAATTGTGAAGTAAGCATGGAGCTTCCTTATTGTCTCATGTTTCACTAGGGTCATTCAAGGTTATCAAACATTCTAACAATGTGAAGAGTGGGAAGACTTCCCATTAGCTCAATTTTCACAGCAATTAGTCAAGGTTATCAAACAGTCTGAATTGCAAAGGAGCATGGATATTTTTCATTGGCTCATGCTTTATGGTGATAAGTACAAGTAAAATAAAATAATAACATTACAAAAAGCGTGGATCTTCCTCATTGGCTCATGTTTCATGGAAGGCAATCAGGTAAAATAATAGTCTTAAAAGGGGAAGGTGCGTCGAATTTTCTTATTAGCTCTCATTTCATAGATAAAGGAAATTCCCAAACCAAATCAAAAGTTATCATGTGTCACACTCTTGTCCATCTCAACAAGAAAAAAATTAAATGGCCATAACTTTTGATTCAAAGCTCCAAATCATTCAAAATTGATCTTATTGGAAAGTTCTCCTCGATCCCTTCAATTAAATCATTTGATTCAAGAATTGATGGCATTTGTCAGAAAAATGAGATAATAAAAATACATAAGTGCACCTGACAGTATGAGCTAACCATTTTTTTATGCAGAAGTGAAGGCATGGAATCAATTCCAAAATATTAACATAAAATAAGATATTTTTAGTTAGACAAGTTACATTCTCACTCTAATTAAAAATATATTTCTTTGGGAACAAGGAGAAGATTCACTTGTTATTTTTGTGGGGGGAACCTAATTGTAATAATTCATCATAATTGTATAAATATGGGGGATTTTACTCGTATAAAGTGGAGTTATTTTCGGTATTCTGATCAAATGGGCTTATTTTTCCTATTTCTAAAAAAGGTCAAGAGATATAATTACAAACAATGCATGTTTCCTTTGTGAAATGGATATAGATTTTAATTTCCCAAAATTCTTTTTCAAGGTGGTTGTAATGTACAACCATTAAAAAATATTGAGATAATTTTCTTTATGTTCTGGTGTTAAGAAATTTCAAGATCTTAATGAAATATGTCCACTTTTGAGTTTAATTTCTATGTTCTAGGTTCTGTATGTTGAATTGTTAATTGATGAGTTATATTTTATACTATATTATTGTGTTTATTGCTTCTATTTTCATACACTAGATTATTCCTCAATGGTTATTCTTTGGTCATTAGTTCAATATTTTGTTGTGAGCATTTACTCTGCAATATTAGAATTAATTGTGAACTCCTTACTCTAACCATTTTGTCGAAGTTATTTTTTTATCCTTTGAGTGTATCTTAATCATAAAAGAGTAAAACAAGTAAATACTTCATTAGAATACTTACACAAGATATTTTTTCGAGTATTATAGAGAGTGTGTTGAAATTTTTCATTTGTTAAGTATCAATGAATGTAAATATTTCTTTATATAAATAGTCACTACTTGATCCATTTTTATTTACTTTCCAGAATTGTAGGTTGCTCTAAGTGTTAAATTCTTTGTTATAAGGAATCTCTCAGCCTATAATTCCCCTTTTTGAAGTTACAAATACCATAATTGATCCCATCCCCTCATATTAACTTCCTTTTATTCGATTACTACCTTATTGCTCTAAATATCATTAAAGGTGCTAGCCTTAATTCTATTGTCAAGAGAGTGAAAAGAGAAACTAAACTTTGTTGTCTATAGTATCATGTGCCTGGTGCATTAAGCATATGCAACATATTTTTGTGACAGCTCCTAAGAATGAGTCTTGTATTCATGGCCATGTTTAACCTAGATTAATCTCTCATTGAAACAAATCAAGAGGAACAAAGAATATATCTCCCCCTCTGCATTCAGGTTACATCCCGAGTCCTCTTACCCTAGTTCAAGGCAGGACCAAAAGTAGCAGGAGAAGGCCAGATCCTTTGTATGTTCCCCTCAATCCTCCCAAAGCTTGATCCTAAGAAAATTTTTGAACCCCTTGCTGGCTACAAAATGACATACCACATGGTCTACCACCATCCAAGCATCCCCCCTTCCCTAAAGGATTGATTTTAGGCCACCACAAGGTGTAGAATTAAGTACCAACACACACTTAAGTTCCAACCATATTCCTTATCTTTGTGGCCATACTCAAAACAAGAATTAAATTCACCATTGAAGAGGTCTATACCATTCCTAGGAAACATCCTTTTGCAATATCTATCTCTATGACCAAAATCATGAAAAACATAACAATATCCATCGAAAGAAGCATGATAACTAGAATAATTAGGTTGTCTAACAAGGTTATACATTCTCAAATCATCCTTCTTTGTCTCCTTATTTCTTTCTTAAGAGCTTGGATCACCTTCACCATCAAGATATTCAATACTTTTTTATACCCTCTCATACTTCTTCAACCTGCTAGATGCATCTACTAAATTAGATTCTAGTGATTTTAACTACACTTCATACCTATAAAAAGCGTCTTCTTTATCCTTTAGGGCTTTAGACACACTTTCAACCTATAACTTCAAACCCTTGATTACTTGGCCATAATCTATCTACATACATCTGAGCTGATCTTGTAAGTTATGATTCACTAACTCGTACACTTCATACTTCATATTTAATACAACTTCAACATCTAAATAAGTACCCATTTCTTGTGCTTCAAGGATCTCCTTCAAGTGATTAAACTTTCTTCTCAAGGGCCCACTCTAATACTAACTATTAGAAGAAATAGAAACTGAGAAGGGGAGGTGAATAAGTCTATAAAAAATTTATTCCATTTCTATTCATCATTCAATATCATTTATACAACAAAACAATTAACCTTTAACCATATGTGTGTTTACTTAAGCATTGAAACAACCATACACAAGAGAAAAGACAAGAGAGTACACAAGAACACCAAATTTAACTAGGAATCCCTCAAGGGGAATAAAAACCACTGAAACTCACTTATATTACATGAAGAAAATATATTTAGTGAAGCACCAACTTTACAAGGAGCACCAACCCCTAGTTTAGTAGAGCACCAACCCTACAAGGAGCACCAACCCCTGATTTAGTGAAGCACCCACTCCAAAAGGAGGTTACAACCCCCTAAGATGATCAAGAACCAACTCAACCATCTGAAGATCAATATATCTGATTTATTTTTCACCAAAAATGATGGAGATCACAATTTTAGTTCACAAATCTTCTTCAAACCCTCATTCCTTCAACTCTCTCTTTCTTCTTATTCTTGGAATTTTCTTGGATTTAAACACTTGCACACATTCTCTCTATAAATCCTTAACATGTCACAAATTTTCTCTTCTCTCAAATCATTCCTTCATACCTATTACACACTTCTACTTGGGTCATATTTTCCCCTCTAGTAACACTAAATCAAAAATGAACTAAAACATCACTTAAACATACTTTTCATCTCACAAACACAAAGGAATTAAGTATCCCTCATTTATTTCAACCATTACAACATAAAAATATAACAACACAATCATCAAAATTCATAAAGTTGACCCATATAGGTTGGTCATGCCCAAATGCACCAAACTAGCTCAAAACAACTCAAAACCCCATCACCTAGATGAGGAAAAACCACAAACACCATAACCATGATTATTCAAGCTCCAAAATTCATCACATATTTCAAATATGACATAAAAACACCATCCATTTTCATTAATTATCTTGCACCAGTCAAATTATTCATAAAAAACAAAGAAGGTGTATATCTTTCACCAAATAACATTTTCCACAGCCTTGTCTTCAGTTTGGGCATAACGACCACCCAAGACCATCTAAAATAATAAATTTAACCTTTCATTTGAATCCCTAGGACATATAGATCACATCCATTCTCATTGGATATCATGAACCATCCATATGTGCAAACCACACCAACTTTCCTCTTCACCAAACTGAGCTGCCCAAAAAGTAGTTTTGAGATCTCAATTTTTTTGCACCCTTACTGCCACTTTGAATACCTCTGATGGAGTTAAATAAGAAAACAAATCATCCATATTCACTCTCCAACTGATAGAAAACATAAAATAATCCATCTCATGAATCATCTACCTCAATCTTTCAGCTTGAGCAATCTTGTCCTGAAAAACAAAAAAGCTTCTTCTTTACATATTGAGCTAGATGACCTATTAAATCACCTAAAAATAAATTGAACAATACACCATTAGAAATATATTATAATCATATTTCCATAACACCTTAAATTTCCTTCCAACTCCAACTAGAAGGCCTTCGACTAGGTTCATCTCTAAAACTACTCCTTTAGCCTTCTAGGACTCAAGAACTAACCTTAGGCTCAACTTGATCCATCACCTCATAACTAACTTCCACACTTAAAAAAATAATGTAAAATCCTTATAAAAAATTTCTAAGCACTCATCAACCTTCAAAAATCATTAATAACTCGAAACTATCACCTTACCTCATGAAGCTATTCAAAAAACTACTTAACTAGACATCCTCTAGATTTGACCTTCAAAGAATGAGTCATAACTTCATCACTTATTAAAAACAAAATTTTTATATACCATTGGAAATCTCTCTGAACCAATATAAAACAATTAACAGAGTCCTAACTCCACATGTAACTCCTGTAATTTCACTTTTACCACAAGCTACTCGAAATTGTCCCAAACATGAGTCTTCATAAATAGGGAACAATTTTACATTTATAACCTGAACAATGATATGAAAATATAATAAATATCTAGAATAACTCCAATTCTAAAAATAATGTCAATTTATTTCTCACCTTCTTTGGACAACTTTGCTACAAACTAGACTTCTTCATAAACTTATATTTTCTAGTGGTGTCCACTCATCACCACATGTTATATCATAACTTTATAGAATTATAGAGGATTCCTATATAATATATAATCATAAATTTTTTAAAATAAATAAAAAATGGTTCATTACACACCTTTTTATTTAATTCACTTTTAGCTAGGGTTCAGCTAGGGTTTCAAAGAAACTTATCTTCTAAACGATCGTTCATAAAAACTAGGTGATTAAACCACCTCATTATATTTTTGAAACCTTGATAACTAACCGAAAAATATATTCCAAATATATAAGGTTCCCATGAAAATCACGCAACTTACAAAGAGCATCATAAGGTCAACATTTCTTTAAAAACACACTGTAGATTACCCAGTTTGTCTGAAACTGACATATCTTTCAATTCCTTCTTCATAATTACCTAAAACTTGTCATAAAATAATCATGACAACATCCTATCACTTTCCATGCTCACAAGATATAAAAATAAATATATATTAAAATCTCTATCCATTAATACTTACATGTGTCATCTTGCATGTTCTTCATCTGCTTTCTTCCCAAGGACCATGAAACACCACTAAACATCTAAGAAATGACCTAAAACTCCTCATGTACCTCATATAAAATTACAAAATGCAGCTAATATGCTTCATCGTTTTTTATTATCTCTAAAAATAAATTCACCATACTATTCTGCATGATCCATGGCTAGGAATAGACCTGAAAAGAACTAACACAACCGTGATACCTCATGAATTGACCATGTTGACCTCATACAAACTCTTAAGAACATTTAAAACATCATATGGACCATGATTTACCAAATGAAAACCTTCAACCATATTGGGGAGACTTATACCATGACTACACCTAGCAAACCAAGCTCTATGACCTCCTAGAACTCACCAAACTTGGACACTAGAAATCAACCTTCATATTTTACACTGAATGACACCTCATGGAGACTCATATGATCTCATGAAACCATTTTCCATCAATGTACTTGACATCAATGAAAATATAAACATACAAATGCCAACATAGATTATAGGATTTTTAGGAGCCATGAAAGAAGATCATGTAGAATAGGAAAAATGAGGATATAAGTGTTTGATCACGAGTGGCGTTCACCAAATGATTTAATTTGAATTAGGTCTAATTATAGAGAAAATTTTGAAATAAATTATGTATAAATGCTAAAATAAAGTAAGACACAAGAAAATAAGCATGTATGATGTCAAACCCTAAGCAAGAGATAGAGAAAATATGACTTAGCTCATATGCATGCAATTTGGTAGTGATCTGAGTAGGGAGAAGTGATGAACAAGATGTAAAAAACATCGTATTTGATCTCTGTAAATTTGGTAACTAACAAACAATGACGAAAAAGGTGTGCTTGGTCATTGGTGACTAGATCTGAGTGCTTATGACTATGTAAAATATATTCATCTAGTTTCTATTGTGTCAAAATTGTTCCTTGTTGATCACCTGATGTTCACTCTTGGATCGTTGAAGGTACTTGTAACCTGCAAAGATAATTTCACCTCCAAAATCCCACAAATCACATAAACTTGAAAAGGAAATTACATATTGGGGAGTTTGACTGGCCCTAATGGTCACCTCGAGAGTGAATTTACAACTGAGCATTACACTACGTCTCAGACTTCATGGAGTTCTTGTGAGTGTGTGTAGAAATTGTGCCCTAGGATTCCCTTGTGCAAGATGCATTAGATAACAGTATATATTTTCTCTAAGATGTAAAATTTTTGGATGGAATAGAATAAACTTCCCCTTCCTATGTTGTGTATGAAGAATATGTATTCATGTGTTCCTTGAATTGATGCTAGAAGAATGCCTTAGAGTTCTTTTTGTGCCTTTTGAATGCAAGCTTAGGTGGTAATATTAATGATTAGTGCTCGGTCCCTTGTTTTGAAAAAATAACTATGTATTTATATGATTCCCTTGTTTGAATTTCATAATTGACAACTGATAGACCGACCCAAAGTTTTAAAAGGTGACCAAGAAGTAAAAGAGACCCAAAAGAGTAAGAAGAAGATAAAGAAGGGTAGGAGCGCCCAGGAGAGACATGAGCACTTGGGCACTTATGTCCTCACTGGGAGCTAGTGTCTAAGGTCATAAAATATAAATCAGTCAAGTGTTGACAAAGTTGTAAGATGTGTAAGACCAGTAAAGTGCAGGAGATAAAGTAATCAAAGAGTCAAAAGGAGTTGTCAACCACTCGTTTTCTTGCTTAGGAATAATGTATACATTAGTATGCTCTAGGACCTAGAAATGTACCCAAGTGCATAGCTTTTGTGTCTACATTTTACCCCACTTTATGTTGTTGAGTGAATACTTGTAACTTCCTGCTACTTAATCCTTTTTTCGAAATTTAATTAATCCAATAAATATGAAAAATGGAAAAAATGGATGTTTATTCGATTAATTAAATATAACTACGGTTAACAGTACTTAGTTATCTCTTTACATAATTAAAAATTAAGTACTCAAACAACTAAATACCACCTATTGGTATTATTTAATGTTGTAAGTTTATCACGGAACTTCATTTTCGAGTTTGGGAAGTGTCATTGTTATAATTATATTAGGACTACGGAAATTGTTTTTGAGATGTTATTTTTTGGCAAAAAGATTCCCTAAGGCTTATAATCTGGTTGAATGGCTTTATAACATTAATTTGTGGCCTATTTTAATATTATTGTCATTAGAAAATCCTATTGGGGGCATATTGTCACACCCATGGAATTGAAAACCCTAATGTTTGATTTAATGGTATTGACTTTAAAATTAAAATGTGGCGATTAAACACTGAAAGGCATGATTTTTCAAAAGGTATTATTTGTTTGGGGATTCAATTGTGAAATGACATACTGAATACCATAATGTGGTATTCTTTTATCCACTTTAGTGGACATTCACACAATGTGGGGGGGATTTAAATTATTGGTTGAATATTCAATTTATGATTAAAAGGAATCTCCCACCCACGATGTAATAGGCTTCTCCAAACCTCCACTTGGCATTTTGTGAGATGGTTAAGTAAATAGGACTTAGGTTTTTTTGGGATTTGTTTAGAGAATGAGGGAAAATTGGAGATTGGAGTTTTGCATGGCATTCGACATAGTTAGAGCTCCTTCTTAGTCATGGAGAAACTCTGCCAGAATTTTCACTACATGTAGTTATTGAGTCAATTTTTTATGTATAACCCTCTTATATCATTGAAGAGGGCATTGTGGAGATTTTGGTAGTTTTGGGAGAGCTAGAGTTTTAGCATCCAAAGCAAATTGATTGGGGTTGTAGAGTGAATTTGGAGGCAAAGTCTAATACATTTTGCCCAAAACATTTTTAGGCAGGGGTTTCTCTACTGCTCTTCTTGGATTTTGATTGATAAAATGATTGTTATCTTTTGTGGGTTCTGAATTTTCACTAATTTTGGGAAAATAAATTGTGAGTCCGTTTTCTGAGTTTGATTCTCTTTCATAAAACATTTTGCTATTCTGGGTTGTATTAATTTGATGTGCAAATCAATTGTGTGGGTTTTTAATTAGAATTTTTGGCATGAAATTTTTGGTTATGATGGATATTGTGAAATATGTTTGAATCTGTGTTTGAGATGGTCTTTTTTCATAAAAATCATTTGGCTTCTCATAGAGTTCTTTTCCAGTTTTGTTTTATGGGTGAATATATAGGGTAAAAAAAGGGTATTCTAAATACTCCATGTTATTCCATGTCTATCTCCTTCAAATAAGGGTTGATTTACTCTCTGATTTTTATAGGTTTGTGAAAACATACGGACATAGGGTTTGTGTAATTTTATTTGTGAAATTTTGTGGGTTGTCAAACTTACATTCTTGCCTGAAATTAGAATGGCTTCCATAGCTTTGGAAATGATCTGAAAACACTTGTCTATTTTTCTTTTTGATTTCTCTCTATCAAAAGTATGGATGTGTTTAATCTGTAGTAAATAGCTTGTGTTAAATGAGTGATTGAATAGGAGTTGAGGAAATTGGTTTATAATAATTTGAACTTGCCTTCCTTTAACTAAACATATGGCCATGTTTTCATCTATGTAAATAATTGATGCTAACTATAGTTACATCGTTTAATTAGTTTGTTAGTACTCATTCTTTGAAAGGAAAATTAGTTATATGTATACTTTCATTTCAAGTTATGAAATAAAGAGTGAATTAGTTATTCAAGGACAAGAAATGAACATATGATAAAATTTGCATTACTTGCACATTGTAGAGATTCTTAATCCTTTTTACAGAGACATTTTGGAAAATGTTAATGAATAAAATAGAATGATGATGATTCAACTAGGTAAGGTTATTTACCATCATTAGTTCATTTATTTTTATTTTATCTCGAGATCCTTTGACTCGGAGGGTTGTATCACTTGATCCATACATTTTTATTTGTAACTTTTATTTCCTTATTTGGTTTAAATGAGTTTATAATGATTTTTGGAAAATTTTAAAAGTGGAAAATACAAGGGGAAACTCTGGAAAAAAAATTCCAGAATTCTATACTTAATCATTTTTAATGGATTTAAAATAAATGGATGACTTTCTTGGCATGAGAATTAAACTTCATAGATGTTGGATGCAAAACAGATTTAATTTCCTTGAATGTTTTAGCTTTATTTGTTGTTTGAAGTGGTTTTGTGTGTGCGACGATAGTGGATCCGACACAGTTCAGGATCCTTAATCCCTCTTCCATCGCATAACTTGTGATTGAGAAAGTGTGAGGAATGTATGTGAAATGGTCCTTCGAGAACGCTTCACATATATTCCCCATGCCTCTTCCATCACCAACTATGGGATTGTCTAAGAAGATTCTAGTTCCCTTGACTGTTGTGGATGCATTACCCTTGCAAATTTTAAATAGATAGTTAAGATGACTAATCTTCTTATTTTTCAACAACTTAGTTGGGCATGTAGATTGACTTCTTGCCAGTTCTTTAAAATGACACCTCAAAACAAAACAGTGTCACAGGTTTAGTAACGATGAGTGGGCCTTCTTTCTCTGGCTTGTGAAGATCAACATTAGAAGGGATGAATTAAATTACAGATCTTGGATCCTAATGTAATTTTACTTATGATTAATTAACTTGCTTTGGGTAAGTAGTACTTTGTAATAGTTCTTTGATGGATGAAACTTGAAATGTATAAATATTATGGCTGACTTGTACTTGTTTAAAGAACTGTCATATTTAGATTGGCATACAAAACAAATAATTTGATAAAGTTAAGGAATCAATTACACATGTATCTTATACCTTATTTGGGAACAAATATGTATCAAGAGATGGATCTCACATCTATTTGACTCTTCATGGTTGCAAAGAATGAATATGGGTAAATGGAAAGAATATAAAGTGATATATGAAACTGAAATTTTGATGGGAAAATCATAAGATGTTAGTCATACCTCCTTAAAGGATCTAAGGTTCCTCATAATCTACTTCCTCTGTAGACACCTAAAATATGCTTACACTTAGCATTTCCTCCAATTCAACCAATTGACGACACTTCGTTAATTCCCCATTCTTCGCTCCATTCTCGGATGCCCATTCACGACACCTTCTCAGTCGTATTCCTCCTATAATCAACTTATTTGGCTAATATCTCTCTTATTAGCTAAACATTCCTCCTTTCGACCATTCAGAACCTCCCTAGTTCTCTCTGAACCACTTCTGCAAGCTTCCTAGGCTATCTATCAGTCACAAATGGTTATCCAGACCCCTCCCAACTCTCAATGAGTCTCTAATCACTTGCTAATCAAGTTTAACTAGCCTAAACCCTAGTTAACTAGCCTAAACCAAGCTTAACTAAGCCTAAAGCATGTTTATCCTAATCTAATCTAAAAGTGATTTTTGAGCTTTAGTCCCACATGCACCCAAATTCCAAACTCTTCCAAACCAAAAACTATAAATACAAGGCTAAGCCTACCCATTCAAACTTACAACTTTACATAACACAAAACCAAAACAAGCCTAAGAAAGCTTGGATCTCATTTGTATTAGCTTTAAGCTAATTAGACATTTGATCTTAAGCTTACCTCCTCCATTGACCTTGAGCTAACACCTCCATTTGCATCCATAAACCAAGTTTTAAGTAATATGGAGAGAACCATTGGCCTTGAAGCCATTAATGGTGAGACTCCATTCTTGAAAGCTTGAAAACCATAAACAACTAATCACATTTGATTGCTAAGTTGATCTTCATATGTTTAACTTTTAATTAGTAATCTAAAGAGTAGAGAGTAGTATATATGCTAGGTTTTGATGTTTTTGTCAAAGTTATGATGCATGTATAGGATTAACTCTTGTTTAGCTCTTATCTCATGGTGCATGGTTGAGTTAGTTAAGCTTTGAGGTTCTTTAGCCTCATTCCATAGCTTTGCAACTTTTCCATTGCATACATTTGGCATGCCCGGTGGGACACTTAGTCCATCCTCCATTAATGGAGGTCTTTTTAAGCTTTTTATTTTCAAAGTCTAACACTTTCATGTTTTTAGGAGAAAAATAGCTTGTTATTTACATTGATTTCATTTTTTAAGTGAGCTAAATCATCCTTGTTCATGCATATATTTTGTGGGTTTGAAGCTAGAAATAGGATTCTTTGACTAACAATTAACCTGTTTGCTTGTGAAAATTTTCATTTCCATGATTTTTTGTAGGTTTTTTAGGGGGTGTACGTATACATGTCTTAGAAGGGGAGCATCTCCATCGAACCCTGTATCCATTGAAACAGGCATGTATGCATACACAAAACCATGGTGCAAAAACACCTGTGTGCACTAGGTGTCATTTTGGGGCGTATCCATTGAAACAAGCAGTGTCATGTCTTTTGGGTGCAAAAACACCTGCATGTCATATTTGGTGTATCCATTGAAACAGGTGAGCGCATCAAACGTCTTGTATTTTGGGTAAGGCACAGGTTACAAACTGAGTGCATTTTGGTGCACACATCCATTGAAACACAGGCACAAAATTGTCACACATGTCAAAAACTGTACGCATACATTATCATTGAAACATGCGTGCACATGTCACGTGCATGAACTGTGTACATAACCTATCTTCCGGAGGCCATAATTTTTGCTCCCGAACTCAAAACGACTCCATTTTTTTGCATTGGAAAGGTATTGAAGCGAACTATGCAATGGAAACATAAAATTAGGATTTTGACTTACTGAAAAATTTATGGTTTACCTTATTAGAAAACTAGTCATTTTCTAACATATCTTAAAGTTTGAAAAATTGTTTTCTTGGCTATTCTAACACTTTGAAAGGTTTTGTGACACTAATCAGTTGTTTGCAGGGTTATTTTGGTTTTGTTTACTAACTTAGTTAAGTGTTTCATTTCTTAGTTGATAGAGGTTTTTGAAGTGTGTATGCTCTTCCCTCGCACCTTCTAGGTGATCTTGGGAACTAAAAACACTTCCAAAACCTTCTTATTGCTTTCAAAAACACTTATTTTATGCTTCCTAATGGATGGACCTTTCAAAATTGGTTAAAATGAACTCAAACTTTTGCAAAACACTTAATTTATTTTCCATAAACTTGTTTTAGTTGAGTTTTCACATTGTGTATGCTCTTCCTTCACACCTTTTGGTGATCTTAGGAATCAAAAGCAACACGCAAAATCTCTTTTGATATCATGATATTTTGTGGAAAATTACTAACTCTTTATATATAGGACCTAATGCTTGTCAAAGAAAGGAGGATTCAAAACAAAAAAAAACTAATACACGTGTTTTCATACAGGTTGCCAAATGGTGTGCTACTTAAAACCACATTAAGTTAAGCAAGATAAAAAAACACACCACTTCACTTCACACTGTATTGCAGGTTTCAGAAAAGGGTACGTCCCTATCCACTCAACTGGAACATAACCCCTTTGGCATAACACCTTAAGCTACAACAATGGGGGTGGTTCCAGGAACCCTAAAGTAATCCACCGCTGAGTAACCTCATGGATGAAACAGGAAGCACTCCGCTTACCCACTTGACTAGTTTTACATTGTGAGTTAGAGTCAAATATTGTCTGTATCATGACCCCAGTGATGGTACAACTGAACACACTAGTTTCTCATTGTATCAGAAGGGGGTAAAGTAAAGCCGAGATACTCCCAAATCAGTCAGTGTGACTCTTTGGGTAAATCACACTCGCATTAGACAAACTTGTGACACCTAGTTGAGAGATCTTATTAGGGAAGCCATTCTATCTTGGAGCCCACTTTACTAGTCCATGTATCACATCAAGCCATCATGAAGTGATAACTTACTTGGATTCTGAACCTTGTTTGTCTAACAAGGAAAAGAACCCACACAAGTTTGATCTAAGTGTCTTTCATCACAAATTAAACGACGTCTCACTTAGCTTGGTTTCTTTCTCACCTTCGGACAAGGAGAAACTATGCCCAAGTGGCGCTTAGTTTATTTTCATCTTTTGATCTATACCTTTGCATTCTTGTTGCCCATTTGGGACAAGAGAAGGCATCTTTCGGAGTGTTGTCATAGATAGTGTTCACCACTTTTTTGTCTGTTTACGCTCATCCATGTTTGCGGCTGAGTTGTTAAACATCTAAAGTGTGTGGATGCATCCTCATATCTTTGATGGCCACTTGATCTTGATTTCAAGATCATCATCATAGTTAGGATTGATTCATCATTTGATCTCCCTTTGACATGTTACCTTGTTCACATTGTCTCAACACAATTAAGATACTTATGTCATGTTTCTCGTAAATGTGATCTAAGTGTCTGCATTGTGGCATTACGCTGCCCACATTTTAGCACATCCTTAGTATACTTTGACTTAGTTTGATTTCAAACATTGTCCCAAATCTTGAAAAGTGTCACTTACTTTGTTTTCATCATTTTGATACAACTTTAACACTAATATCTCACTTCTCCACAAATCTTGATAGACGTTTCCAATTGGTGTGGTTACATGACTTACATTTGTAAAACTTTCCATTTAACATTTAGGCCTTGTTGGTTTTTGAACTTATCATGGTATCCTTTGATTGGGAGTCACCTTACCCTTTGTTAATACTTACACCTTGTTCATTTTTTTGAACTTGACATAATTATTGACATTGTGTTGATCATCTTTGCATCAAACTATTTTTGAAACACACATTTTACAAGGGAGTATTTCCTTATTGATTGGCTTTGTGTTTCACACTTGCATGATTGTTCCTTGTGATCATTTAATCTAGAAAATCATAGACTTTTCTAGGACAATCCTTTTTTATCTCATCGATATTGTGTCATCACAATGTCTATTTTCCTTAGACCTTCTTCAAAACATCACGCACGCATCTCCATAATTACGAAACATCTAGTTGGTTTCTATTATGCTACTCAAATCGACATGGAACTTCCTTCCCTTTGAAGGAGTTCCATCACACTATCTAGGTCTAGACATTTGTGCTTAAACGACACCAACAATGACTGACTATCACACGGTTTCTCACACTTACAAAAATACAGAACCTAGGTTTAGGAATTCAAATCAAAAGATTCCCATTACAACTAAACCTCGTTTGGTTCTTCATGCTAGAGGGCCCATTCAGGTACCCTATTCCCCACCTTCAGCTCATAGTCAGTGGTATGGTTTGGATGCTTCTGATCCAAATTATTATTCAGGTTCCCCCCACTCTTCTTCTGATTCAGATCCAAACTACTGTTCAGACTCCCACTCTTCTTCTGAAGATTCAGATCCTAACTATAATTCAGATACCCCTAGATCAAATCTCGAATCATGGTCCTCCCTTCCTTCGTAGGACCTTTATTCCAAATCACCTCAATGATGTCTTCCTCCTTTGAAGACTCGTGTGACTCCAAGTTCCGTCGATCGAACATCTGATTCGGTTCTTGAGTCACGGTCCTCCCTTCCTTCGCAGGACCACCTTTATCAATCACTTCAATGACCTCTTCCTCCGTCAAAGAATTCCACAACTCAGATTCCATCTAGTTCAATCATCTAATTTGAATCCTACATCACAACTCAATGGATGGCTATACGATCCTATTTTCTCTTCCACATTAAGTCATCTTTTAGAAAAATGATCTAAGACCAGATCTAAATCATCCATTCATGAGACACTTTCCTCCAATCCTACTTCCTCTCTTGAGTCATCTTCTTTTGTCAATCAATCTTCCCCACTTATCAGACCATTTCTTCTATTCAACCTTCTATGGCCAAAGAACAACAACCTCTACTAATTGATTTCTCTCAGAATGAAGGAACAATTAGACTACACAAAGATATCCCTTTAGAGGATTGTAAACAAGGATTCTTTCTAGAACTTGATACGCTCATGCGTATTGGGGAAAATAATTTTATCCTTTTTGTCATAATATAGATGAGGATCCTAAGGTCATGGAACTTGACTCTTCTTCTGACATTCCATCTTCACCTTCTTCTGAGCATGATGAGATGTCAGGGTCTAGCATTGATCCATGGCCTATCTTCTCATTACCAAATCATTCCTTATCTATCATCATTCCTCAATCAAAATCTCACCTTGGGTCACCATTGAGTAGCCCATCATCTTCTTCTATCTTGGAGCCACCCCTAAGTAGCCCTCCATTTTCTACTTGTGGGTCACCTCCTGGTAGCCCATTACCTTCTATTCTTGGGCCATGTCCTAGTAGCCCTTCATCCTCTTCTATCTATGGGACACCTCTGAGTAGTCCCTCCTCATCTATACCCTGGTAGTCCCTCCCCTCATTATCTATTCTTGGGCCATAACCCATTACCTTCTATTCTTGGGCCACGTCCTAGTAGCCCTTCATCCTCTTCTATCTATGGGAAAATTTTGGGTAGCCCATCATCTTCTATTCCTGGGCCATGTCCTTGTAGCCCAATTTATTCCATCTTAGGGCCATATTCTAGTAGCCCTTCATCATCTTCTATCAGTGGCTCACCTCCTGGTAGCCCATCCTCTTCAATTCTTGGACCATATCCTTTTCATCCATCACATATTTCTTCTATCAATGGTTGTGGCAATCCCACAGTCATTTCTCACATCAGTTCTAAATGTCCATGTTCACTTTCTTCTCATTCTCATCAGACAAGTCATGCATCAACTTATAAGAAACCCAAACAGTTTCTTAATCAAGCTCAGGTCAAAACTTCCAAGAGCTCGAAATCCCCCAACAACTCCAACAATCTCAAAATTATAAATCAAGCACAATTCAAGAACGAACATCAACGTAACCATCAAGTATGGCTCAAAGTGCAGAAACCTATGGATAGGGAACTCAAGCTCCCGTATGAACAATCAATGTTTCAAGATAAATCACAGTCATTTGTTGAGTATGAGCTCACCACGATCATCGAGATCAGAGATAATATGACTCTTGATAAACAAACATGCACCTAGTCTCCCTTATCAAGGAAGTCACAAACATCATTGTTGGATCTTACCATGCATAGAGTGACTTTATTAGTCCCAACCTTTCCAAAAACTATCAAAAATATAAAAATCAAAAAACAATTCAAAAATACAAAAAACATGAGAAAACACAACAAAAATCAAAGGTACAAAGATCAAACATTGCAATCAGGTATTGCGTACACATGGATTTTTCTTTCTTCCCTTCCTTGTTATTATTATGCAAGTCTTCCTAACCATTTTCATCCCTTCATGATATTTTGGTTAGCCTTTTTGCATGCATTTTGTGACATTTATCTCTATGGTATCTGTTTGACCTTGGTCTTTCATCACCTTGGTAAATTAAAGAATGACTGACCTCTTAGAGATCCTATCACATTCAACATCTAATAAACTTGTTGCGAAGAAATTTTGGACATATTTGTTGACACTAGCCAATGTCATCATCATAATCACTTCCACCTCCTTCCATCAAGCCATCAGTGGTTCTTAACCCCTTGTCAAACAAGAGAGCTGAAATAAGTTTTCAGAAAGAAAAAGAATCAAAATCAATCAAAAAATCAAAAGCTAAAAGAAAAGCAAAAGCAAATTGATATATTACTCTCTCTTGGGGTATTTCCAATAATCTCTATCAAGGCTATGGATGCCTAACTGGCAGTAGAGAAATGTTGTGATTAGAATCAAATGCATCTCTGTCAGGGCTATGGATGCCTGGTTGGTAGCGGAGCAATGTATGGCTATCCTTCCACTCTTCATTCACAAATCACCTATCACCTACAAAATAAATCATTCCTACACATTGGCTAGGGTGTATTCACTTATTTTCTATTAAATCTTCCCTTCAAGAGGTAATTAAATTCCACATGCACACACTGGATCTCTATGAGTAAGCAGGATTAGTATGTTACCAAGTGTCTTTTTTTGGACCTTGTTCAGACTCTTACTTTAGTCCATATCTTGTCTCACGATTTGTGCCTTTGGCTAATCACTTTTTCATCATGAGGCTTCTAAGCTACATTCATAACATTCACATCATTCTTCTACTTCATTCAGAACATCCATGTGTATAAGATTTCCTTTTCCATGTTTGTGGACACCTTTGTCACCTTTCACAAAAACAATCTTCTCCTTCCTTTCTATCATGTGCTTTTAGGCCAACTTACGTTGGGGGCATCCTTGCTTCTTCCCAGCACTTCATTGGTTTACGTTCATCATCATGTTGAACCTATCCATAATGGCCTTGGGTCCCTCTTCTATCCATGAATAGTTTTCCTTTGAATACTCCCACCTAATTGCTAGGGGAATTTTTGCATCTTCACCTTTCTCATACGCACGTGGCATTATTCCCTTGTACATCCCATCTATCATTGCTAGGGGCATCCACACTTCTTTGTCTTCCTGTACATAGTTTCAGAAAACTTTCAAAATCATAAAAAACATTCAAATATGTTAGAAAAATAAAAAAATTCAAATATGTTTTAGAAAACTTCTAAAAATTAAAAAAACATCCTACAAAATGTCACTCTTTGGTTCTCATCTGTTTAGAATGTAAAAACAACTTACAGATCATCTAGATCTACCCCCATCAACAAAAGCTAGGATTCTTACTTCGTCTGTACTCTGGGGCACAACAAGTTGCCTGTTACTGTTTCATAGTGCACATCAATTTTTCATAGGACCGAAGTGTCCTCCGTTATTCCCCTTGCATGTATCCTTGCTTGGGGAACCATCGTCAACCCTTGTCATTAATTCAATAGGTTGGAACTGAAGCTTGATAACAAAAACATTACATTATGTTTCTCTGTTAGGTTAGCTTGTTTACTTTCTTGTATTGCATTACATTATGTATGTTGCATGGAGTTAGGCATCTTTTACTTTCTCGTATTGCATTACATTTTGTATGTTGCATGGAGTTGGTGTTTTTAGCAATGGACATTTGTTCGTATATGGCTTTTCATGTCATACTACACTTTTGTTCATTATTTTTAATAAGGACTGATGATGAAGATCACTAGCAATATGATGAAAAATAAAGTTGTTTAAAAGGAACTTGGATGGATGTTAGCTCATTCCCCCTTCCTCATACTCCTTTTCTTCTATATCCCCTTTCTTTTCTTCTTTCACACTATTCTTTCTTCTGTTCTCTTTCTATCATATTTTTGATCGTTGATTGAGTTCTTCCATCACCCCATCGACAATTGAGGGGGCATCCTTCATTCTACTCATTTTTCTTCTATCCCTTCAAAATTTTCTACTTGTTTATGCTTGTCTACTTTCTTTGAAGTGATGTCACTTACGCCACCCCAAAGAGGGGAAAATGTAGACACCTAAAATATGCTTACACTTAGCATTTCCTCCAATTCAACCAATTAACGAAACTTCATTAATTCCCTATTCTTCACCCATTCTCAGATGCCCATTTACGACACCTTCTCAGTCGTATTCCTCCTATAATCAACTTATTTGGCTAATATCTCTCTTATTAGCTAAACATTCTTCCTTTCGACCATTCAGAACCTCCCTAGTTCTCTCTAACCACTTCTATTGGCTTTCTAGGCTATCTATCAGTGACAAATGATTAACCAGACCCCTCCCAACTCTCAATGAGTCTCTAATCACTTGCTAATCAAGTTTAACTAGCCTAAACCCTAGTTAACTAGCCTAAACTAAGCTTAACTAATCCTAAAGCATGTTTATCCTAATCTAATCTAAAAGTGCTTTTTGAGATTTAGTCCCACATGCACCCAAATTCCAAACTCTTCCAAACCAAAAACTATAAATAGAAGCATCTCCCTCTCAAGGATTTCCTTTCAAATGGTCAAAATCTCTCTCATATTTGGAGATATTGGCATTAGACCTCATTTGCATTAGCCAAGCTAATAAGGCATTTGATCTTGGCTATCCTCCATTGTTAAAGCTCCTCCATCTTGCATCCATAACTTCATAGTAGGTTAGTAGGAGGGTATCTAAATTGGCCTTGTAGCCATTTTAGAGAGACCTCTTCACCTCCATTGAAGCAAACAACAAATCTAATTTGATTGCTCATAGGTTTAACTAGGTTCAATTTATGTTTTAAGTAATCATAGAGTAGTTAGAGATAAAATGATAGTGTTTTATTTTAATTCATTATTGTAGAAGTTATCTTGTTTAGCACTCATCTTGATGTTTATGATAGGTTTAGTTAGATCATGGAACTACTTAGTTTGTTTCTTGTTTATTAACATAGCTAAACTTCTCATGCATACACTAACCAAGGAATAAAAAAAGTTTTCACTAATTCAACTAGCGATGGAGGTATCATGCACAAAAACTTAAATAATGTTGATTTGGAATATGCGCGAAACCAATTTTAGGAAAAGGAAAATAACTTATAAGTATGTGAAGGCATGGTTCATGTTAATATGTAAGATAGTTGAAAACAATATGCTAATGATTAACACTGACACTAACACATATGACAATGACATCGATCCCACTAAGTGATGATATTTATAAGTCAATTAAATATTTAAACATGAAAGTACGTTAAAGAGGACATGAAGACATGAATTGGAAGAGATGGATGCCAACTTAATAGACAAGGTAGATACCTTATAGGGTGAGGTGAACAATCTTAATAAGGAAAGAATGTTAGACATGATTTTACATGGGTTTTTACACTCCACATAAATAATAAATGATAATCTTTTAATAGAGGAGGCTTAAACAACCATATTAGAGGCCAAAATTTATACAATAAAGAACAAGGTATAGTGGAAAAAAGTACACAGTGAAGGAAATGAGATCTAGAAGAAGTTAGAAGCATAACACACTAAGTTTTGTGAAGGATATATGATGTTGTAGTTGGAGGTAATTGATTAAGAAGATGTCATGCACATGGTGCATGAGTGCCATTACATGGAGTTCAATCACATATAAAATATGATATAGAATGTAGAGGTGACCATAAAATAGTCATTATGTTCTACAATATATAGTAGATAAGATTGTGCAATGAGCACTTCTATAAGCATTGAGACTCTTTTGATGGTAAAATTTAAAAAAAATGGCCTCAGTTCTTTAACGTTAAAGAAGAGAATGAATTTTCCAAATATAGAAAAGATAGCAAGGATGGGATGTTTCGCCTCCAATTTTTACTAATTCAAAGATTATGCATAAGGGAATAACATTTGGGTACGTGCACGTAAAATATGGTTTTTGGCTAAAGAAGACGTTGGTAAAAACATATCGATAGGCATGAATGTTATAAATACTTGGGGCATATATGTAACTCAATATTGTTGAAGACTGTTGTTTAATAAAACACAATACACTAACACCATAGTAATGAACTAGTCCCAAACCAAATTTGGGTGTCTAGTACAATATGATATCATATGGTCTATTGCCTTTGTACCTTCTTCGTTTTCCTTCAAGAATGTGAAACTTAATTATGACATAGTTAATACCGCTAAACTCCACTAGTAATAACTTTCCTTCTTGTAAAGCATATAATACTGATAAAATGTAATTTTTTACATGGGAGCATTTATTACTTGTAAAATTGTTTTACTCAATGCTAGTTGTATACTTTTACAATATTCATCTAGATTAGGTTCTTATTGGCACATTGTCATTTTTTACTAGTTCTTTGTTTTGTGCCTCATTTTTCTTTCTCCTCCTCTCTTTCTCTCTCTTCCTCTTATGTCCCATGTGTTACATGTCTTTTCCACAAGAACTACAACATTATGGTTATTGGTTCTTATAACTATATAGGGTCACGGTTTTCCCATAATCGTAATTTTACAGTTATGGGAGATATGGTTCTATAGTGCCTTATGAGATTTCTTTTTGTCTCCCCGGTTATTTGGGCATCATTGGTTTCTTTTCTCACTTATTGTGCATCGACTTGCATGTCAATCGAGTCCTTATTTGAACTCACAAAGTCTGTAACTACATAGTGCATTTAGGAATTCATATAACAATCAAAACATATAGAAATACACACAATATAAGAGAGTCTCCAAAAATGAAGTCAAATCATTTAGAGTAGGGATGAAGAATTTTTTTCCTTATCAATCACTCATCGTAGAGCGAAAACTCATATAGAGTAGACAATGCATTACACTGGAGTACTTGACTGAAGCATTGCATTTATACTTAGTGTGTTATATTAAATATTATATACGTTGAGGGGTTTGATATATATCAAGAATGTTTTACAATTCACAATAGCTTAACAGATGCCGCAAAACTAATATTCACTTTACTCATTTTGAAAATCTAGCTACCCTATTAGGGGTTGGAGGAAGAAGATCATTTTCCTAGAGATTTGTGATGTTTTCACAATCCTAGACATATTGTACAATGTTATAAAACTATATTTTAATCGTGTAATTGTTGTCATAATTGAATCTGATAATTTTTAAAAACTTTAGTTTCCCTCCTAAAAGAGTATCATGATGATTCTAATGAAGTCTTCCATTTGATACGATTTTTCTGAATTCTCCCAATAAAATTCCCACGTCTACTATTTACTACTATAACTATTTCAAAATTCATGTAAAATCAAGAATTATTTAAAAAACCCTCTTGTTAATTCTTACACTAAACATACTTTAATATATATTATTTTAAGTTTCATTTAATGTAATTTCAATGATTGTAGGTAGATTTTGATATAAAACACTTTCCCATTTTAAAAAAGTACTCAAATTCGTTATTTAATAATAAATGAAAGGGTCAAATCTTAGATTACATAAATTAATTAAATAACCAAATTAATAAACCGTACTTTTGCGCCGTGAGTCATTGAATGTTTTATAGAAGTGACATGTATTTCTTGTTTCATAGGGATGGGTGGCATTATTGAGTTTGTATCGCTTTATATAAGCAATGATGGAGTGGTTTTCGATGATGAAATTGTCTTTTCTTTCGTGTTTCACTGGAATTGATAAATCCATTTTCCACGACGGGCGGATTCCTCGAGATCTAATATTATTATTATCAATGAATATGGAATTACTATCTTATCATAAAATATAAGGAAAATGTGTACCACAATTATTGACCTGAAAATAGCGTGGCCACTTAACACGCGTGAAGGTAAGAACCTTATAATCTTATTTTTTATTACCACAATCAAAGAACCCTAGATACGGACATCTATGTCACACTCACACATGTATTAGATTTTAAGAATTTCACTCATCAGCCGTAGACTCTTCATAGCATACCATCTAATTTTTGTGTTTCTTTACAAGTAATTAACTTTTTATGTATAATATTAATATGATTTTTTTATATGGAAAATTACTCTATAAAAATATAATTACAGTTGTTTTCAGAAGTCTTTTTCATAATAACACAATTTAAGTGTTTTCTTTAAAAAGTAATTAACTTTTTATGTATAATATTAATAGGAACAAATTTTATGGAAAATCACTCTATAAAAATATATTTACAGTTGTTTTCTAGAAGTCTTTTTCATAATAACATGGATGGTTCAAGTTTGAAATCACTAATAGTATATTATAACTCTGTGTACTTGTATATATAAAAACAAGGTTTATATAAATAATGAAGTACAACACCCAAAAACATATATTATATATCACTTTCACATATACAATTACAATTGGAGAAGAGAAAAATAAGGCAAAGCAAAACACAAGGGTTTAGTTGTTGAGATTTTCCCAATGCCAATTCATGACTTGACTTATGAGTAGGAATATAGCAATTAGTCCTAAGTAGATATAACTAAGAAAATTAGACCTAACTCCAAAACAAGAATAAATTAGGAACATGGAAAAAGGGGTTTTAAGTATGTGATTGCCATTATAGCAATGCAAAAGAGAGTCATTAAAAATAAATAGTATAATACATGTCCACATAGAATCAAGAAATGACATGAAACACACCTATAACAATCAAGATCAATGGAGAACCTCAAGTAGAACCAGAATATTCATTAGTTTGTATGACCATAAGTGTAGTAGTACATTTTTTGGGAATTATTAGTTATGGTGAATAAAATTACATGACACTATTAGTCTACCTCAATGATAAAAAAACACAACTTTTCCACAATTCACTACAAATTATTGAGAAATTGATCTCCTTCCTTGTAACCCTATGATGACCACAACACATTCCAAAATTGTAAAAACTATAGTGAGTTAATGGAACCTTTTTATTCCTTAATTATTACCAAGCCCATAGGATTTTGAATAGTCTTGAAAACAACATATTAAGTGTATTGTTGTTCAATAGGAAGTCTCGTACAATGAAAGTTTCTAAACCCTTATCACTTTCAACTCTCTACTAAGTGTAACAAGTAAATGTTAGGGGCCTTTTCTAAAATGCCTGAAATAGGCTTCTATTGGGAGGATGATCTTGAATAAATGAATCCCTTACTTATACAACTTCAAGGATTCTCCTCCTTTGTGTATCTTGATTGTCCTAAATGCACCACCTATATATTTATCAAATTTTTGAAATCAACGGAGGACCCTCTTCGTATGCATCATGATAAACAACAAGTAGGAACATAAGATAAAGAATGGGAAAAAAACTAGGGGAACTACATAAGGGTCAAAGCGAATATGTAAAAGGACAACGAGACCCGTAGTAATATGTTTCTAGTGAATTAAAATTCTACTACTATGAATTTATTATAAATCCATAAAAATGGAAGACGAGGGAGGGAGAATACAATTAAGGAAATATGAATTTGGAAGAAGAGATGAAAGACAAGAAAAATAGAGGAAAATAGAGAGGAACACGTCACAAGTCAAACTAACATAATGAACACATGCCAAAAAAAATCTAGCATGGACCATTAATAAATTAACCCACAAATACATAGTTAATATCATAGTATAATGCAATTTAAATAAGGTTTTAATATAATTGAAGTATATTAGAATGTGTAAATATGAAATCAAATTAGAATAAAATAAATAATAGTAAACATACATATCATAATCACGTGTAGACAAATATAGAAAATTACAATGACATAGGTGAGATAAATAAGGAAACTACAAGCTAGGATTAGAGATGATTAGACAAACGACTAAGATGGGATGATAGTGATCTTTGAGAGTGTGCATGAAGGTTTTGTAGAGTGTCAACAAGTTTTCATGAAAATAAGGAGTTGTGAAATTGAGTGTACGATGAAGATGGTTGTTGCAAATAAAGTATCCTAGGTGACTTTGTTTAGTATGGATGGTTTTTTCCTCTAATGGATTTGACTAGATCTCACCTTTGGCGTTATGTTCTTGTGTGCCTTTATATTTTCCTTCTGTGACTAAAATTTTATGATGTAGTTATTATATGAAAACAATCATGCACTTTGGGTAATTATCTAATCATGATCGCATACTACTATTCATATGATTCCTAAGTAAGAAAATTACTAATTAACCCATGTCTTTGGCCACCTTGCTTTATTTTTTGTTACTTTTTTTCTTACACCCTTACTTGCTCAGTATGCCTTTTTAGTCTTTGGTATTTGTCATCCTGAACACTAGCACCAAGCCAGGATGCCAACACCGGGTGCCCTTGTCCTCTTTGTAATTTTCTCACACTTTTTGGGACCTTTCTAGTTGTTTTATCATATTATCTTTTTGGTAGTAGGCCTTTTTGGGGTTAATTACAAAATTCAAGTGAATGAATCATATAAATATAAATCTATGTGATAATAATAAAGTACCAAGCACTAAACACCCTCTATAACACCTAAGGTTACATCCATCAAGGCATCTAAGAGATCCATTACATCCATCTAGCTCCATAACAAAAGACACAAAGGATGGTTTTCTACATACACTTCATAGGAGGGAAGTTCATTCTATTCCATGCACACATTTATTACATTCTACATCTAGCTACTTGCTCGCTATCCAAGTGCGAATTGGAACAAGAGAAACCTAGGGCACAATTCCACACACACACACAAAATTACATTAGGTCTGAGATGTAGTGCAACGCTCAGTCATAAGTTTACCATTGTGACAACTAAGGACAGTAAGGCCCCTCATTTTACATCTTTCTTTTCTAGGGTTGGATGTCTATTTGACTGGTTTGTAGGTACATATTTCATTTTAGGTTTCTAGTGACCTCGATGATCTTAGTGCAACCTCAGAGTGACAAAAGTTGACTAAAGATGAACACCTTTTGATAACTCAAAGAATATTTTCTGAGCATTTCCGTAGACCCAGGTACTTAAAAACAGGTATAGGGTGCCCACGGGTGTCCCTTTCTAGGTGCCTCATTCAAGCCTATCTCCTCCGATCTACATTTTTCTGTGCTCTAGTGTGATGGTTTTTGCTTCAAATTTTAGAGGTTCTCAACTATGTGCATTCTCTGGAACTCTGTGAATCATCTAAGGATTCTTACCCTCTCTTTGCACATTAGGGTTTCATCATTTATTACTTAGTTGATTGGGTGTAATTCATGTCTTTCATTTTTATTTATTTACTGCTGCTATAACATTCAGATTAGGCTCATATATTTCATATTTAGCTTAATCATTTTGGTGAACCTAAACTCAATCTACAAGCTATTAGTATCCTCATTCTTTTATTTCTCACCTTTTTAGAGTCTTAACATCATGAGTATCTCCATTAAGGACTTCTTGTTTATCAATCCTGAATTAAGATAAAGAGTCAAATATCTCCTTGCTACCCCTCACATTACTGAAAATATTCATCTTGACTCAGTATATGAAACATTTGTGGATGCCTTCCCTTAGAATATTTAGAGGATCCCAAAATCCTCATGCCGATTTACTGATTTTTGGACAAGTTCCACCACAATGCATATCATGATTTAAATTTATAATTTTGGTATCAAATGTACTTTAATTGATAATGGATTTGAACTTAATATTTTTCCTATGTCATTCCTAAAAAATTTGGGTCTTTTTGTTGCTAATGTCAACCCATCCTCTCTTTCTCTTTGTGCATATGATGGCTCTGCTCGTCTATGCTTATATCACATTACGTTACATATCACTGCTGGACCAAAAAATCTTAACATTGTCTTATTTTTCATTGACTTTCCATTTCATACAATTATTTACTTGGTAGGCCATTAATTCATGCCATACAAACGGTTCCCTCTATCGTGCATCATTGTGTCTGCATGAGGGCATTGAGTATACTATTTTTCGTGACCTACTACTACTATGATTCTTTATCAGGGGCCTGTACAGCCTAGGGACATTGATCCATTTCCTGTACCTTTACATGGGTCATCTCCATTAACATGGCCACCTTTAACATGTACACTTTTCATGAGCGACTCTTAATGGGAAAACCCTTTTTCTTATTATTCGAATCCTACTTTATTTTAATCTTATTTGCACATTTGGGCCTACTCAATAGTTGACTTTACAGTTGACGACATCTTTCCTCCACCTTATAATAATCATCTCTACCATGGGTTTGTTTGCATTACCTTTGCTTATGGTATTCGAGACTTTTATCTCATGGTTAATTCTTGCACATTCATGATCCCTGTACAACTCCAAATTGTTACATTAGGATTTAAATGAAGATAAGCTTGATTAAATGGGAGCAATGTAAGATCCTGATGACATTGATATATAATTTCCCATGCCATTTAGTCATGACTTGCATTTGCTATGATAAAGTCATTCCTCCATATTCACAAAATTACACTCACTGAAATTAGTGTGCTATCATGGTTTTCCATTGTTATCCTCCATTAGGTGTTGATGTGTTGCTATGGGCATGTATAAATTATGCATAGATGGTGGGGGGGGCGGGGACCAACCTAACACTATTTCTTAAAGTTTTTGATCTAACACTTGTAAAGTTTTGACCCTACATGACAATGACAATATTGAAAAATTATGAATTACTATGATCATTTCATCCTTCATTACTGGTCTTAGATATGACGCTTATGAGTGCCTGCTCCTGACTATCATCACCATGCATATTGCATATTCATCACATCACAATTAGACATTTACTCACAACACTCGTACTTTGTCACATAAATCATTCAAACCATTACCCTATGACACACTCATGTGCTATCGTTCACACTAAATTGTCACTGAGGGCATATTATGATATGAACCTCACTTTTTATTACAATAATGACTATTATAGATACCATTAAATTTTCAAGTACATTGGATGCACTTTTTTAACATCATTAGGGATCATCTTCACATCCACTATGCATCATTGGACTCACTAGCTTGGTTTTGTACATTCATACATTACACATTTTTTTCTGCACTACATTATTATACAAGATTTTTACAATCTACATATCTTACATTAAACATTGCACATTCTCTATCAAATCACAATTTACACATGGTGGTACAACATTTTATCATGACCAATCTACTACACATATTGACACATTTTAAGAGTCTTGTTCTGGTGCATCTGACTGCACTACCCAATGACACACTTTCTATTCCAATGGTTTATACTTGACTGTTGAGGTCCATGAGATAAAATTGAAGTTACCTCATTCAATCACATTTCAGATCATTCTAGCACTTTAGGACATGGACCTCATAACAATCAATCAACCATTGAATTTATCGCACAGAAGAATTTTTAGCCACCACCTTCTTCACATCATGAAATGGGGCTTTTAGGCTAAATCATTACCCATTTCTATCCTTTTATCCAAGATTTGATGTGAAATAGTTTGTGAGGACTACATCATATGGTGATTCTAGGTGAAATCTTAGCATCATACCTCATGATATACGCTAGCAACATTCAGAAATCAACATTTTCTAATCCAGCATCACATCCAACTATTTAATGTTGGGGATTAGCACAAGGTTTGTACATATAATATATCAGATCTAAGCATACATGCAATAAAAATGGATATTCTACCAGAAGAAATATACAAAACAAGAGATATAAATCAACACCAGATTTAACGTGGTTCACCCAGTGTGGGCTACATCCACCAAGAAACAAGCCAATCTATTATCCAAAGCTTTTCACAATATATACAATTTAAGATTTACAATCTTTCACACCTCTCAGATGTACAATACTTTCTTTCACACAAGCTTTTTCTTCTTCTCCAAGAATTCTATCTCTCACAATTATTCTTACAATAATCATTCAATTCTTACAATCTTTACTTATAAACCCTAGCTTTCATTCTTATATAGGCATATACAAACTTAGGGCACTTAGCCATCCAATTACAATCAAGAGATCTGCTTTAATACTAAAGATAGATCTAATTCCCATGAGTTAAATAAAACACCACACATAGGTAACTGACGCCAGTTAGCCCTAACCGATGTTGGTTCCTCCTTTCCTGACCGATGCCAGTCATAGGTGACCGATGTCGGTCCCTCCATAACCGATGTCGGTTACTGTGCTTTCTCAACAAGTTTCATACTACATGCTAATATGAAGTAATTGAGCTCCAAAACTCAATAATCTCCCACTTGGAGATTAATTACTGCACCATGTACATGTACAACATCATTCTTGGATTCTTCCTTAGCTTTTTTCTTCCTCTTCAAGTCTCAAACTCCAAGAGCAAAAAAAGTGGAGTGTATCCAACTTCTTATCCTAATGTTTGTTATCATATCTGCAGGGTTCTCATCATATGAATTTTAAGATTTAACTATACCATCCTCCAATATTGAGTCTATGAAGTGATACCTCAACTGAATGTGATTTGTTCTTAAATGAAACACATGAGTTCTTTGAAATGAATTGCACATTTGTGATGATGTCACTGAACAATTTGCAATCATCTTTCTCCTTTCCCAACTCTTTCCATGAACCTACTCATCCATATCATCTCCTTGCTAGCTTCTAAAGCTGCAACATACTTTGGCTCTGTAGTAGACAAAGCCAAAACCTTCTGTAATCTTGAAATCCAGCTAACTATCATCCCACCTACTATGAAAATATATCCAGTAAGTGCTCCTCCTACCATCCAAATCTCCAGCCATATCCTGAATCAACATAGCCACATAATGAAATATTTGAACCTCCATAGCATAAAGGGGCATGCTAGATGTCCCTTTCAAATACCTGAGATTCATTGGACTTACTTTCCAATTTCTTTACCTGGATTAGCCATAAATCTACTCACAACTCCCACTAACCTGTGCAATGTCTAGTTTGAACAAACCATAACATACATAAGACTCCCAACTACTGAAGTATATGGACTTGTCATGTATTTGACCTCCTCATGTGATGAAGGACACTGATCTTTTCAATTTGAAGTGTCCAGCCATAGGTATACTAACATTTTGAATTTGCATGTTAAACCTTTCCAACACCTTATAATGATATAATCCTCCTGAGACAAATACAATTTCTTGTTCTTCAGTGTCTTTATGTATTTGCATGCCAAGGATTGATTTTAGGCAGCTCCTAAATCCTTCATATAAAATGTGTGAGCTAGCTTTCCCTTAAGCTCACCAATGTTCTGCATACTAGATCCTACAATAAGCATATCATCCACATATAATAACAAAATAATGTAGCTCTCATTTCCAAGCTTTTTGAAATAAACACAATGGTCAGATTCACATCTCAAGTAACCATGCTCATGCATAAAACTATCAAACCTCATGTACCATTTCCTTAGAGCTTGCTTGAGCCCATATAGGATTTTTCTCAACCTGTACTTTAATTTATCCTTACGCTTGACTTCATACCCAAAGATATTGCATATAAATGACTCTTCATCCAAATCACCATGAAGGAAACCGTCTTCACATCTAGTTGCTCTAAATGTAAAGAGATAGCTTTACTGCAACTAAACTCAATACAGTATGAATAGAAGTCATCTTTACAACAGGAGAACATATTTCACGAAAATCAATACCTAATTTCTGTGTAAATCCCTTTACTACAAGCCTTACCTTTTACCTTTTTTGCCCATCCTCTTCTTACTTGATCTTGTAAACCCACTTGTTCTGCAATGTTCTCTTACCTGCTGGTAACTTAACCAAATCCTGAGTTTGGTAGTTGTTCCAAGGAGTCCATCTCCTCATCCATGTCATGCTTCCACTGAGATGTGGGTCTTATCCTGCATTGTTTCTAAAAGTAGAAGATTGGTTCACCATTATCAGTCAATAATAAATAAAATAGATAAAGTGAAAATATTTTTGGATGTTTACTTACCCTTTATGACCTTCTCATGGGAGTTTGGGGTACCAGAGGCTCATTCTGGACCTCCTAGACATTCGTATCCAAAATTGTTAGTGACTGAAATTGGTCACCTATAATCGACTTCAATTCTACTAACCGATTTCGAGGCAAAGAGTTCTGTAACTGAACTAGGGTTCAAAGTTCCTGCTAACCTATCACTTACTATCATTAACCGGCACCGGTTACTATGTAACCATTCGGTAGCTATGTCTTTAGGCTCTGAGAGTTCATTTTCAGATCACAAACTTCTCAACTAACATGTCCTTGGGTACCATAAAATTTGATTCCTGTACATTCTCTTTTCATTCCATTCAATATCACGACTCCTAATAATTTTAGAATTATCTAAATCCCAAAAATAAAAATGGAATCATTAGATCCATAACCAATGAAAGTGAATATCTTAGATTTTGCATCCAAATTTTTTCATATTTTCCTTATCAACATACAAAAATCTTCTAAACCAAAAAATTTAAGAAAAGAAATATCTACTTCTTTTCTGGTCCAATATTCCTATGGTATTCCTCCATCTAGTGAACTTGAAGGCCCACGATTAATAAAATAAAATGTTGTATCAACTGCTTCTGCCCAAAACTGTAAGGGAAATCTAAAATGTATCTCATACTTCTATGCATGTTTCATGATTATTTATTGTTCATTCTCATCTCACCATTCTCCTGTGGTGTTCTTGGAACCGTTCTTTATCTAGGACTATCCCATTCACTGAATGGTTAAATAATAATTGAAAGCCTTGATATAGTATTCACCACCATTTTCAGATCTGAGGCACTTTAAATTTGAATTTAATTCATTCTCAACAAGGTATTTCTATCTTTTAAAAGTCTCAAAAACACCAGTTTTATGTTTAATATAAAACCCATACCTTTCTTGTAGCATTATCAATGAAAGTAACATATATATTCCTCCAATGAGAAGCTACCTGCGTTGGTCCCCACACATATGAGTGTACAAGATCTAATTTTTGAACTTCTTAGTTGTCCCAACTTTGATGAAATCTCACTCTCTTTTTCTTTCCAAAAACACAAATGCTCACAAAATCAAGATCTAAATCTTTCAAATATTGATAACTTACCCTTAGCTTTAAGATCTACATTCCTTTTTACTCATATGGCCCAATTAAATATGCCACATGCATGCATATGAATCTAAAGTAGATAATTCTAAAAAGAAATCAATAACATAAGTGGTTAAATATAAATTCCTACCTTCTTACCTCTTGACCTAACAAGATTACCCTGGTGACTTTCCAAGAGTCTATTGTGAATGTAACCATGTAACTAGATTCACCTAATTACCCTAAAAAATAAGATTCATCTTTTCGGCTTGGCACATGTCCTCACATCTTTCAATACCCATGTATTTCCATTCTGTAATTTTAGATGAATTTCCCCTTTACCAGTAATACTGCAAGGTTCATCATCACCCAAATAAACATGCCCAAAATTACTATGGACATAATTTCTAAAATAACTCTTATTAGGGGTTGCATGGAAATAAGATCTTGAATCTAAAACCCATGTTTATATTCTATTATCTAAAGAAAGAATAAGAGCATCTATGTATTACCTCTGCTGCAAACAAGATTTGACTTCTTTACCTTTTTCTGATTTTGCAATGGTTCTCTTTATCCTTTGAAGGATGTTATAACAATCTTTTTTACATGTCCTTTCAAAGATCCACATTTCCAACAAGTAATTCCCTTACCTCTGGATTTAGATCTGCCATCCCTTGACTTTGATTTCCCATTACTCTTACTCTTGATGATCTCTCATTCTAGATTTACCCCTGCTTTCTACATTCAAACATTCCTAGATGATGATTCTCTGTACTTTTAACTTACTATGAATTTCTTCATTCAAGATTATACTACACCACATCATCAAACTTCAAAATATTATTAGCAGATGTTGTATTGCTAATTACCATTACCAAGTTATCCCAAATATCTAAAAGAACATAAGAATAAAAGTGCTTTTACTTCTAGAATCATAGAAATGGAATAGTGCAACCGATTTTAACTGATTTACAATAGATCATAAATGCATTCAAATGATTAGATGTAGATCCACCTTCATGAATCTTAGAACTAAATAATTTCTTCATCAAATAAACTTTATTTAAAGCACTAGGTTTTTCATATAAATTAGCAAGAGATTTCATTAACCCTACCATAGAAGTTATTATTAATTTCTGTAATATTGGAAGCCACTGATGCTACTAGGCTCAATCTTATAGATCCCAAAGCCTTTCTATCAATAATCTTCTATTCTTCATTAGTCATCTTCATAGGTCTAGAATTATCATCCAACGGTAAATAAAAATATCTTTGATATAGATAATCCACAATTTATCTTCTTAGAATTTGAGGATTCTAATAAATACAGATTTAATCAACTTACATATTACATAATGTTACAATAAATATTTAAATAAAGATTACATCATAACATAAGTAAATAAAGAAATACTTACAGGAAATAAATAACACAGGTGACACAATATTTATAGTGGAAAACCCCAATAGGGTAAAAACCACTTTGAAAATAACCTTTTACTTCAGAGAACTTATTTTACATCCAGTAAGATCACCTCCTCCTTTGAAACCCTATTTACCAAGGGTAAAACCAAATCACTTGATTTGCACACCTTTGATATATTTCCCGAATATATCAAATGAGGACCTAAAGTCCTTTTTATATAAGGTGATCGGGTATGTCTCCCGACCCACCTTTTCAACCTAAAATGGTTGACACATACACCTAGGTTTATAATATTTAATATTAGAAATATAATCATTTCATGATATTAAATATTTAACCTAAAGTATATACCTAGGTTAGCATATTTAATAATAGAAATATAAATATTTCATATTATTAAATATTAACCTATATATTAGTGATGGACCCATATACATTAAGGGTTGGCCAGACCACTTAATCATTATGTTCCAACACTCCCCCTTAATGTTAAGTGGGATAACATAACATATGCCAATAGATTACCTGCCCGTGGTACACTACAGGATTTACAATCCTTAAACCATAAAGGTTTTAGGCTAGCATATCGGTTGAAGGAATTATAACACCTTCATCATACTCAATTTACCTTTTGGTACAAAAGGATTTGGAATCCCAAAGATCATCCCATGATCAGTGGCTAAGTATGATTTGTGAGTTTTACATGTTCTCACAGGTTCTCATAAAAGGTTATTGAACCCAAGCATATAGGAGCCTTTTACAACCAAGGACCTCCTTAACAATATGCTTGTACTGGATGTTTACCAGTAAACTCAATAACACTAAAGAGTTTACTGAAGACCACCTTTAAGATCTTTCTACACTTCTTTCTAAAAAATAAGTCGAGGAGGTATACATGCCCGAAGGTCTTTTTACACTTTCCCGAAGGTCTTTTACAAATGCCCAAAGGTATTTTTACAAAAACCAAGTTCCATTAGGAGGTGACATTGTCATGCACACTCCCCCTCAATGGAAACTCTGAAAATCCAAGCTTTTCACGAAAGTGACAAAACTTTGCAGCACTCAGGGACTTTGTGAAGATGTCAGCAACATGCTCTTCAGTCAACATGAACTTGAGATTTATCTCATCACTTTACACCTTCTCACGGGTGAAGCGTATATGTATCTCAATGTTCTTTGTCCTCTGATGTTGAACTAGATTCTTAATCAAGAGTAATACAACTCTGACCACCACATAGAAGATAAATACTTCCTTTAGCTTCCATGTGTATCTCTACCAATAGCCGTTGCAGCCACATGACTTCTTTACTTCTTCCATTGTACTTCTCTGCCTCAGTAGAAAAAATGGAGACTGTTGATTGTATTTGTTGTTCCAAGTAATGGTTCCTACACCAAAAAACTTGAACACATATCCAGTATATTTTATAACACAACATCATTATGGTTAGAATCACAAAATCCATATAAGATAGCATTTTCATTCTTATTATAATGCAACCCATAATTGATTGTTCCTTTCAAATATCTAAAAATTCTTTTTGCAAGATTCCAATGATCTCTAAAAAAGGTTCCTGCATAAACCTTGAAGTAATTCCTTTTGTATAGGAAATATCTGATCTAGTTATAGTTAGATAAATCAAACTATCAACTAACAACGTATATAAAATAGGATCAACCTTTTTCATATGCAGATTTATGATCAATATTTATTCCAACTTCCATTGAAGTAGAAAATGGTTTACAATCAATCATAAGAAACTTTTTCAATACAATGGTTGCATATTGTGTTTTGAAAAATAACAATAGAATGAAATACAATCATACAAATAACATGATGTGAGAGACCTAACTCATTCATTTCAAAGTACTGCTTCAATTTCTCTTTAATCCTATGAATTAAATCAGAATTGTCACCAGACATAAGAAAATCATCAACATATATACATATAATGATAATATGCGAGCCTTATTGCTTAATGAATATATCATTGTTAGAAGAACAATTAACAAAACCTAACAGTTTAAAGAAGGAAACAATTTTCGCATACCAAGCTCTAAGAGCTTGTTTTAAACCATACAAGGATTTCTCAACTTACAAACATAGTTTTCTTTACCAGTTTCTTCAAATCCTTTAGGTTGAAACATGTAAAGTTCTTCTTTTAAATCGTAATTCAAAAAAGTATTTTTCTTATCCATTTGGTGGATTTCCCACCCAAATTGAGTGGCAATTGCAAATAAGGCCCTAACAGTACTCATTTTAGCTACAGGAAATGTCTCAACATAATCAATACCAAGTTTCTGAGTGAAACCTCTAGCAATAAGTCTAGCTTTATGTTTGTTAATACTACCATCACCATTATATTTTACTTTGTATATCCACCTAGACCCTATAATACTTCACGGCTCAGGTTCATACAAGGTAATTAATGCATGGTACATATGATGGCTTCTGGTCATTTTCCTAAGGTTAATAGGATTTGAGTTTTCTAACATAGATTGAGCCCAATTTAATTTCTTATCTAGGAAGATAAGAGTTTCAGAAACATCTATAGCATCAAAACATCATCATGACCATTTACTAAATCAGAATCAAAACCATCATTTAGAAGCATTTAATGAAGTAACTTCAAGAGAAGAAGACAACACATGTAAACCTTTCACTAGACTATATCTATACATTTCATATAAGCTTCGATAATTAACATGTCCTAACCTTTCATGCCATAGTTTTGAATTATTCAAACTCTGAGATATAAAACAAGATGCAGAAGAGAAATCATCAAAAATATATAGATCATTTCTTTGAATTCCTTCAGCTATTATACTCTCATTACTATCCTTGATATACCAAGTATCCTTCATGCATGGATTCTAGTTGTGTCCATACCTCTTTCGGATGTTCGATATTACCAATGTGTAGAAGGTACTCATCGTTCACATTGCATAGAAAGAGCATCTTACATTCATTGCAAGAATGCATTCATGTTATCTACAGTTGTTTGACGACCGGTGGGAGCAACCTCAGATCCAGAAACAATCGTCTAGAGTTTCCTCACCATAAATTCTATTTTGACCCAAATGTTGTAGTTGGTTTCATTCAGGATCTGGGTTTTGTCAAGACAGAAATAGTTGGACGTCATTATTTTCCTAAACCTGTAAAACACACCCCATTATAATATACAATGTACCACAGAGTTAGATACATATTTATCGATAAAAACAACACTTTTAATAGAATCAGATCTAAATTTTACAGATCTAAAGAAACTATTTGATCATAACTAATTCTGTCATTACAATGCATACTAATTAACCTCCCATGATCAAAATAATAACCCGCATTATAAAGGGCTCTGCATTATACCCCAGATTTATATAAAAAATATTTCCGACCATATAGAAGTGAAGAAGAGACCCCTAAGAATGCATAACAACTTCAAATTTCTGAAAAAAATTAATGTAGACAAAAATCTGGCCAACTTAAATTTGACGTCTAAATGACCGTCATAATGGCTTATTTTTTGGTCTATCGTGACGGTCATTTGACCATCAATTTTAACACAGTTAAAGTTTCCTAGAACCTACGAGCTTAAATTTGACGTCTAAATGACCATCATATTGTCTTATGTTTGGTCTACCATGACGGTCATTTGACCGTCAAATTTAATGAAGCCAAAACTTGTTGTGTATTTCCAGAATGTGAAATTCTAGAATTTCTTCTTCTGTATAATATTAGGGAGGTTATATTTTAACACATTATAATAACCTATTATAATTTATAATATAAAAATATATACACTTTAAAAAAAATGTATTTAATTTATAGAATGAAAATAAAAAACAACATATAGTTCATAAAAGTTATAAACTATAGTATATTATTTTTATATTAAAACACACATAACCCTTATTAAAGGGGTTTAAAGGACATAGACCAGGTTAAAAGAATTTTACCAGGTGCAAGTAGATTTATGAGAGTATAGATTAACCTGCATATTTTACAGAGGGGACAAGTAATTTCACCCGACCAATGAAATAAATTGAAATCCCTATTTTCATGAACCTTGTCTCCTCCCTTCATTTACTCTTAATTTTACCCCGCACACATTTAAAAGTATGGAAATATTGTAAAATATTTTATATAATTCCTGCAAGCTAAAAACTTTAAAACTTTTATGTGGCTATAACTACCAATATTTTAATAAATATTTACCACACTTCACGTGGGCCACCAATAAACTAGCCCCTTTTTTTAATTCTCCATTTATACTTGAGAGTTCCACATTTATACCTGAGATATTATCTCATTTTATTCTCCACTCCCACTCTTATATAAAAGAAAACCTTTAAATAGGTTTATTTATATAGTTTTTATAAACTATAAGATCTAAATGAATGGGGCCGCCCCCTTACATGGATAATATAAATGGTTAGGGACACATGTTAGGTTTTATTTAATAAGTATTAAGATTTAAAAAGTAATCCCTTCATGGCCAAGAAATAAACACGGGCCCCCTTACTAAAAAAAAGTAAGCACTTTAGTTTTTTTTAAAACATATATAAACCAAATCTAATAAAATTTATATTTTAAGCGGTTTAAAATAACCATATATATAAAATATGATTCAAACTTAGGTTTGTTTCTTTTTTTTTAAAAACTATATATGCCTAGATTTATAAGTTAAGTTTAAATATGATTTAAACTTAGGCTTAGAATATGGTCTGTTGACTCTTCCCTCAATCCCATGTAATTTTAATATGGTTTAAGGCTTTTAATATATAGTTTTTTTTTCAAAACTATATAAATTTTAATATGATGTTTATATAAATTATTATATAAACCTTATTCTATATTATATATATTTTTATTTAAAAATAATAATATAGTTTTCAAATTATATAGGATATAGTTATAGATTAACTATAAACTATAGTTTTTCAAATCAAATCCTTTTAGAGGGGACCAAAGAACACGGGTATGAATTTACCTTCTGAAATATTTAACCTGCAAACATTTGAAATTATAGAAAACATGAAAATTATTTCATATAGTAATAAATCCTTTCTTTTTCTGTATGTGACTTTCACGCAGGTAAATATTTGAAGCCCCTTTCACCTGTGCACACATCAATCTCCAAACAAACATTAATTCCATATAATTTACAAAATGTAAATGAAATTAAGAATCATATCATATTACATCTCCCCCCCCAAAAAATTAGGGATTTAAAATTGAAAAACCCTAAAAAATTTACCGAGAGTTTAATTGCACAAATGTAATGCCAAAATAAATTGGGGAAAAAAAAGAAGGGGACCAGATACTTTTAAATACCCTTTCGGGTTGGTTGAAAAAACCCGTACAAATTAAATAAATAAAATACAAAACATTTGATCTTAATTTATTTAATTTACCTCGCTCTGTTACCATGTTAGAATTTGAGGATTCTAATAAATACGGATTTAATCAACTTACATATTACATAATGTTACAATAAATATTTAAATAAAGATTACATCATAACATAAGTAAATAAAGAAATACTTACAGGAAATAAATAACACATGTGACACAATATTTATAGTGGAAAACCCCAATAGGGTAAAAACCACTTTGAAAATAACCTTTTACTTCAGAGAACTTATTTTACATCCAGTAAGATCACCTCCTCCTTTGAAACCCTATTTACCAAGGGTAAAACCAAATCACTTGATTTGCACACCTTTGATATATTTCCCGAATATATCAAATGAGGACCTAAAGTCCTTTTTATATAAGGTGATCGGGTATGTCTCCCGACCCACCTTTTCAACCTAAAATGGTTGACACATACACCTAGGTTTATAATATTTAATATTAGAAATATAATCATTTCATGATATTAAATATTTAACCTAAAGTATATACCTAGGTTAGCATATTTAATAATAGAAATATAAATATTTCATATTATTAAATATTAACCTATATATTAGTGATGGACCCATATACATTAAGGGTTGGCCAGACCACTTAATCAACCACTTCAATCCTGAACACCTCTTCCAAACCCAAGACTAAGAACCCAAAACTTCACAAGATTGACATCCCTCACTCTTCCTAGGTTCTTAGAATCACCAAAGAGCTTGAATTTGTGATTAATTTACTGCATATTAGTAATAATGGCTAGGATATGGCCCTACAATAAGAGGGAATAATATTACTCATAGGTTGGATTCTATGGAAAATGAGCTGATGAAGTTAAAGGACCTGTAAGACATGGCTAAATAGAAGGGAAAAAGAAAGGTTGATAATGATACTGATAATGAGAATGATCAGATTGCTGACATCTACAAGAAATTGAACTCTTTGGACAACAGATTGAGGAGAGCCAAAGACACGCATGACCATAACATAGCTATCTTCAATGCCATTAGTGACTTCTTGGAACAACATGTTTGCAGAATTTCCATGCTTAGTGGGGTCTCTGAAATTATCTGGGGGATTGATAAGGAGAGAAGTCAGACCATATTGAATTTGAATGCAAGTCACCCCACACACATCACCACTTTGGCGTTGTTCACTTTTCTACAAAAAATCAAATCCAGGATCGACAGAGATTCCAAGAAATAATCTCCCTCAGGCTGGAGGGCTTCGTGCTAGATGCTGCTATATTTCAATCTTTTCACTATTTTTCTGCTGTTGTTTTGTTGTCTTGATGCAGTTTCTGTTTTGTTTAGCTATCTACTAGTAACTATCTTTTGGTTACTACCGGACATAATGCTTTATCTAGATTTTGATCCTCTTTTGTTGTCCCTCTTTAGCTCTATTTGGTTTTTAAGCCCTTATTGTAACAAGGTATAGTCCCTTCAAAACTATTTACCAATAATAAAAAATAAGATCTTCTTTAACACTAAAAATAGATCTAATTCCTGAGAGTTAATTAAAACATCCACACACAGGTAACCAATGTTAGTTAGCCCTAACTGATGCTGGTTACTCCATTCTTGACTAATTTTAGTCATTGGTAATCGATGTCAGTCCCTCCATAATCGATGTCAGTTACTGTGTTTTCTAACAAGTTTCATATTGTATGCTAATATGAAGTAATTGAGCTCCATAACTCAACATACGCTTTGTTCTACATCATCATGCGTACAAGCATCTTACCCACCCATCTAGTGATCTACAATTTAGGCTAAATCGTCACATAAAAATAATTCCCTATGTTGTATACAATATCATCAACGCATTACCATTCCACAATCATCAATCTATTCATCAACCCATTTCTACATATAACACATCACTCAAACCATTTCCTAATAACACACTCTTTTTCGTGGTTCATTCTTTATTTTTAAGGGGGAACAAACAAATGAACCTCATTATATACATACACATCTATTCGGGGAGCATGTTTCTCCTATCATTCACTCTACATTTCATTCCACCTCATTGATAACATAATGTATATCTAAGTTGCATTTACTCTTTTTTACTCATTTTTTACATGTTTATCTTATTACACATGCTAGATAGATAACTTATATGTCATTATATTTCCATACACACATGTGCATTCACTTAATTTCTAGTTGTGATCACAAATTTTATAGATATATAAACACAACATGTATGTTTGGCACAATACTTAGCACTAATCCCATAGTGGCTCCTTGGGGCTTTCACTTTCGTACACTACAGGTGGTATTGTTTCATTTTTTTCATAGCACCCTAATTTATCCAATTATACATGCCTTGGCATACCTTCTATATTTATAACATGCTAATGGATGCTTCATGTGCAAAATTTATTTTACAGGATTATTTTCTACACTATTTTCTTTTTCTTGTCATTGTTTACGGGATTTTCCCTATGTCTTGCTTGTTCACTTATTTCTTGTGGTCACTATGGAATTGGTTGTCTTGTGACATTGTGAGTGATGTATTATGTTTGAAACCCACTTTTTTTGTTCTACATTATCTTCTTCTTGCATCTTAGATTATACATTGTTTGTGTAGCTTACATTTCATTTTATACATGAGTGTTTGTCTTTTCTTGTAATCACACTTATTTTTCCTAGCCACTTATTTGCATTAATCTTGGTTTATACCAAGAAAATTTCTTCCCTCTGCATGAAACAGTTTCATCACAGTGGTTGGTCCTCCTTTGGGCACCATACTCCTTCAGTGACATCACATGCACCCAAAATGAGGGGGGAATCATTTGGGTGAATCAGTCACTCCATATAATGTTATACAGATTACACGATACCGATACAACACCGTTTTTCAGTTTCAGACATGGCTCAAAATCATACTTGGTTCCTTAGCACAGTGGCCTTTTCCTAAATTCCTGTGACTAGGGGAAATACAACGACCTTTCTTAGATACCTAAAACTAGGGGGAAGTTACACAGTTATTAATAGTTTAGCAGAGTCTACATAATTCCATACACAATGGCTTTCACATGGAAGATAGTCCTTAGCACATGCATTTATAGACACCATTTGTAGTGGTATTCTACACAATAGGAAGCAGTTAAAGGTTGGAGGATGACACAATAAATTTATCCTTACATTTCTTCTATTTCATTAGTGTGAGATCGCTTGAAAAACTCGCGCATCAACATCATTTATAGGATCCAATCTACACTCTTTCCTCATCATGGATCAGGTGCACATGTTCCTTTTTTGTCACATTTTCAGTATTTTTACAAACTTTCCTTACACAATTTTTACATATTTTGATCATATACATGTGTATTTGACTACTTGTCGGCTTCTATTTTGTAGGTCCATCCGTCTGAGAAACAATATTCAACACCAAAAATAACAACATCACACACACCAACATCAACAATAGGTACATCGTGACATCTACACATACAATTCTTCCCTAGGTTCGTTTTCATCATCAGTTTTACACTTTATCCTCCTTAGCATCCATACTTCACATTTGTATCATTCCACACTTTGTCTAGTCCCTCAACACGCCTTTCATCATCGATCTACATGATTATCAGGTGTGTAACTTTATTTACTTTATGTTACCAAGCTTTCCACTCACCAAAATAAAGTGGGGTAAAATGTAGACACAAAATCATGCACTTTGGGTAATTATCTAGTCCTGATCCCATAGTACTATTTATATGATTCCTAAGTAAGAAAATTACTAATTAACCCATGTCTTTGGCCACCTTTCTTTATTTTCTATTGTTACTTTTGGTCTTACACCCTTACTTGCTCAGTATACCTTTTTAGTCTTTGGTATTTATCATCATGGACACCAAAGCCTAGCCAAGATGCCAACGTCAGGCACCCCTATTCCCTCTATGTGACCCTATCCTCTTTGTACTTGACTCACACTTTTTGGGTCCTTTCTAGCAGTTTGAGAATCTTATATTTTTGGTATTCTTCCTTTTCGAGGTTAATTATGAAATTCAAATGAAGGAATCATATAAATATAAAGTTATGTGATCATAATAAAGGACCAAGCACTAAATACTATATATTATGTAACATTCCCATTTTAAGACTATAGAAACAAGGGAAATTTTTAATTTTTAAAATATTTTTCTCTACTCTAAATTAGCATAATTTAGAACACACATACCAAAGCCAATCCATCTCTTAACAGAAAACCATATACAACTGTAAATGACTCGGTGGAACAAATATTTCTCATTTCATGACTTAGTATCATACCAATCTCTCATGTTAACTTAATAATGTGTATACCATGTATACTTGGTTCCTTTACCCTTTTAGGGGTGACCAAGTGTTTCACTTAAGAGGCTTATCTCAATATCTGTTACCGATATTTATCTGAAATCCTACTTAAACTAAGTGACATAGGACAGTGTAACCAATAGCTTGTGATACTTTGGCCAAATATTTTAAACATGTTTATCATATTTACATTCTTAGATGACATACTTGTCATACGGAATAACTCCTTCACCACACTTGATCTGTTATCTACAATGGTCTTCACTGATTTCTATTAGTCCCACTTGATTCAAAGTTTATCCCTAGACAAGGTTATCAACATGCCATAGTGTGGAAGACTACTTGCGGTGAATAAGGGTACATATACATACTCAATCGACCTACGTCGATTGGGCGTGTCTATTTATCCTAAGTAAACGTGAGTTGACCCTGACACTAGATCATGTCCCTATCTCTACATAGGGTAGAACCATGATCCCATCAAGAATTTATGTTAGTCTAGTTGAAATAAAATTTTCCAAGTATTGCAACATTTTATTTTTGATATACTATCCTCATAAAGACTTCTGTCATCACGAGGGTACTACGTTGCAGTTTGCATGTTTCAACATCCAACTGATTTTCCTCATCTGGATGAACATACCTTAGATTGAAAGTTCATATCTTATTAATCACTTTGTTACGGATTAATTAAAATAACCTTACTATTTCAACTAGGTTCTTTAACACTTAGGGTATAAGTTAAAATAGCCACACACGTAGGTATGCAGATAAATTATGCTTCCTAACCAATTTTTTTACATGCTATGTTATTATACTATTAACAGCTTGAATGATGCTTTACATGATAGACATATTATAGATGAAAGTGTTACTTATTTACTCACTTATTACATCCCTAGCTTATATAAGTTCCTTACAAGCCTTTTCTAGACTTCATTGAAATGAAGTCTAATTCCCTTTTTTTATTTCTCTTCCAAGCACCCCTAATTTTGGTTAAGGAAGTCTGTATAAGGAAGAGCACTTTCAATTATTATGTCTATGATTCATTTTATATAAGTTATCTTTCCTTTCCCATATTAAGGATCAATTTTAATTTATAATATAATTGTACATTATAAATTATAATTGAAGTTTAATTCTCATACAGTCATTTAATTCAAATAAAGTCCTTTTGTAATAGTTGAGTATTCTGCATAAGAATTTCAACTTTATAAGTTGCATCTCTACTAGAGAGAATAATACAACTAACACCTAAGATCCCTATCCCAACTGATCCATATCATTTAAACATATATACTATGTTCCTTTATTAGGGTAATACATAACAAATCAGATCTACTCAAGACAAGGAGTATTGTAATAAATGTTAATCAACAATCATCACATCTTTTATTCATCAAGAAAGAGTAATACATTTGCTAAATCTAGATGTATTTAAGATATTTCAGAATGTCAAAACAACAGTACTTAACCAATTCTTATTAAAAATTTAAATTCCAAAGAGTAAACTCGAGTAATGAAGAAACAATTCCTTTGCAAAATAAATGTAACTTTTCTAATTGTATTTCTCCTCTAACCTTTTATGTAGTTTATATGCAAAATTGTTACTACAGGTCAATTCATTGAAGTGAGCATGATAAACACTATATAATTAAAACGATTATCTCTTAACTAACTGTTTCATAAAAAGAACTCTAATTTTTATGAAGTAGTCCAGAAACACAGCCGAAATTACAAAAGGACATAGCCAAGAAGAAGGAAATCTAAGAAGAGAGAGAGATATATTTTAAAGTTTATAAATCAAAAGTAAGGTTTGGTCAATAGGCCTATCATCTATAACTTCCCATCATAAAATCCATTTCTTCATACAAAATTAAAAAAAAAAAGAGTTAAAGAGGAATTATAATTTCATCATAACCTTAACTTCACTTTCATGTATCCAATTTAAGTTCCTTCAATCAGCTAATATCCATTTAACAAGAATAAATAAAAGATACATATAAATATCTTTCAGATTCAATTATATTATTCATGAAGTAATGATTATTTCCTTCTATCTAACTGTTCCATTTTACTCATATTCATCCTAAGTCAAAGATAACATCATACAAACCTTACCAAAAGTATAAGGTTACTTCTATCAAGAAAGGCAACTAACATTCGACCTCAAACAAGATATGCATTAGTTAGTATTTTAGAAAGGAACATATTAGTTTCAGTTCAAATCTTATACAAGGTTCGACACTCCTAAGAAAAACATAAAATTATTCTTTGTTTCCCTAAGGACATTAATACACAAAGTCCTATCACAAGGTCAGAAGTGTTATAAGCTGAAATAGACTAGAGAAGGATCATCAATGATACCAAAAGAACCATATCCCCATCGTATGATTGAAGAGTGTATGAGATAAATTGAAGTCTCCTCATCTATCCAAACTCTTTTGAAGAAGAGTAAACATTCCACATGCAAAAGTAACGAAATACATAGGAGAATTTTATGAATGAACTTAGCATGTCATGTGTTGAATAGTGAAGAATAGTTCACATGAGACCAATCAATCTCAAAACTCACAGTTCATCCAAGTACGTATTGGTTGGGTACAAAGAATAAGGAAAAGGAAAATGAAAATAAAACATCCAACTTTTACCTTTTGTCCTTTCAAGAGGGAAAAGTTCAAAAACGCATGATTCTAACAAAGGATTTAGAATCGATTCCTTTTCTAAAAACATAGTGAAGAAAGGGGAAATAGATCAGTAGGTCTAATCCAAACCAGACCTCCAAAGAACTCCAAACCATCTGTCAAAAACATAGATAAGAACTCGAGCTTCATCCAATAAAAGAGATAAAATTCATCAACAATTAAGATATCTACCTCAAATCCTAAAATATCTTTTATTGAGCTCTGAATCCCAAGGTGGGTTGTAAGAGAATATGAAAAATATACAACAGGATGAAATCAATTTTTTCAGAAATATAATCTTGTATACATTCACAAAAAGAACAGCTACAACAACCCGATACCCAAAATGGATTTTCAGACTTAACATGAAGTGGGTATTCCTCTTCTAACCTATAATCTCATAGCAAGTTGAATCAAAAAAGCATTTTCCATTTACATTAACAGCTATTAAACAAAATGTCAATGATTTATATTTCCCTAAATGTCTACACTTGAAATCCTTCGAAGTTCTATTAATGATAACAAACACATGACATACAAGTCTAAATTTGAGGATTCCACCACAGTCATACTAATGTTCATAGCACACAACTCATAGCATAAGTTTTTTCTCAATCAAGAATAAATAATCATCTTCAAGTCAAAAATAGAAAGGCAAGCATATGCATACACCAGAACAGTAAGGTCTTAGACAACAGTTTATTTTTTAACAAGCTTCATATTAATAAATCCTCCAACAATAATAAAAAGGTAGCCATGCAAGTAAGAATATTTAGATTCTAAAAAACCCAAACACATTCCATGTAATAATACCCTGTAGTCGAAAGATTCTATTACTGAGAAAAACTAGTTTCAAGCCACTACTCTAAGAACTCATGAAAAAGCAAGATTACTCATAAATAAGGGAAAATACTCCAAGATTTAATTTCTAACTTAATAAACCAAAGTTGAAATGCATCCAAGAAAACAATCAAGCTCCATTGAAGTATAAAATATGAAATCACAGAACAAAACGAGAAGATTTCCAAAAAAGCAGAGTTATTTTTATGAACATTTAAGTAAAAGCATAAAACTTAATGGATAGGGCCTATCATGCCTAATAGAGCTCTTGTCTTCTCTATTTCATTGAAAATCTCCAAGAAGAGCTTCAATTATTCCCTTGAAACTCTAAAACCCTCAAAACCTTCTCTTTCTCTTTCTTATAGCTTCCATGAGTGCCAACTTCTTCATTCAAACACCATGCTAGGTAAGAGATTCCATGTCAAGGATTCAAAACTGAAGAGTGAAAAAACCACATGCAGAGCTTGAGCTCGAAGACCAAATGACCAAAACAAAACCAAAACCCCCTCTTTCTTCTTCCTAGGTGCAGTTTTTCACCAATTTCAAAAATATTAAATGTGAATTAGGATTGTCAGTCCTTCTAATTCTCCTACCACCACCACCTCTATTTCTGGCGAAGACTAAGTTCAAAATTACATGCATCTAAAACTTGGTGGATATGCCAACTCAATCCTCCAAATTTCCTCATGCCTTTGCCAAATTTGGCAGTTAAAAAGAGATAATAACACATTAACTTCCTCATAAATTTCTAGGAATCGATGCCACCGACTTTCTCCTTCCCTACGTTATCCCATAGGTCCCTATAGGTTAGCCAAACATTAGGTTAGGTTTGACATTAGTTTAGGAACTAACATAGGTCCTTAGGTCTAAGTCCATAGTTTTAGTCTTAGGTCACTTTTGTCATTAACATTCCATCTTAACAAAAGAACATAGTAACATAAGTTAGGTTTAACCTTTAGGATAGAGTCACTAATTTTAAGAACATAGTTATATTAGGTTCCATGTTCATAGTAAGTATTGCATTCCACTAACAAAAGAAGAACCAAATTAACATCAAAATTCAAATATGAAGTAGGGAGCCGTGGAGTTCATTCTGGACTTAGCACAGTCAGAATTCAGAGATCACCTGATCTATCTGACTTGGTCGTTATGACCAAAAATTCATGAATTAAAAACATACCTTGGATCAATGAAATTAATCCAAGGTATTGTTGTTCTATAACCAGAAATTATGAAAATGGAAGTACCAATTCAAGTGTATCCAAGACTCATACGTTTTTTTAACTTAATCAATTTCTCATTTTCCAAAGTAACGAATTATCCAACGTAGACATGGAAAAGTTATACCTATTACAATCGATAACATATTTCCTACTGTAACCATGATTCCACTATTCATAAGAGTACAACATCTTAAGACAAGAATCACGTGTGAACGTTTGCACCTTCCAATCAGAGGTCATCATAGATATCAACCATGTTTGAGGTGTTACATATTACCACCTAAGGTTACATCCATCAAGGAATCTAAGAGATCCATTGCATCCATGTAGCTCAATCAAAAGGGACACTAGTTTTCTACATCACACTTTATAAGAGGGAAGTTCATTCTATTCCAAGCACACATTTTTTACATTCTACATCTAGCTACTTGCTCGCTACTCAAGTGCAACTGGCACAAGAGAAATCGAGGTATAATTTCAAACACACACACAAAACTACATTAGGCTTGAGATGTAGTGCAATGCTCAGTCGTAAGTTCACCATTATGACATATAAGAATAGTCTGACCCCTCATTTTGCATCTTTATTTTTTAGGATTTGCTGTCTATTTGATTGTTTTGCATGTATACATTTTAGTGCAGGTTTCCAGTGACCTCGTAAATTTTGGTGCAATCTCAAAGTGACCAAAGATGACTAAATTCAAACACCTTACGACACCTCTGAGGATTTTTTATGAGCATTTCCGTAGACCTAGGTGCCTATAAATAGGTCTAGGGCACCCTCGAGTGCCCCAAACTAGCCTATCTCCTCATATCTATATTTTTCTATGCTCCAGTGTGATGATATGTGTTTCACATTTTCTTTGTTCTCTACTCTGTGCATTCTTTAGAACTCCATGAAGTAATTAAGGCTTCTTATCCTCTCTTTGCACATTACGGTTTCATTATTTATTGCTTAGTTGTTTATGTGTAATTCCTATATTTCATTTTCATTTATTTACTGCTGCTATAACATTCAGATTATGCTCATATCTTTCATATTTATCTTTATCAGTTATGGAGAATATTAAATATTTTTCTTTTAATTCTTTTTTTGGGGACCTTAAAAGGGGTTAGTCCACATTGGTTGAGTTTCCCCTATAACACCTATTTAGAAATACTCTAAATAAGAATCAAACCCTCATATTTTCCCACCTAATGTATGTGTTCAAAATGTATATCACAATGTATTTCATAAATGAAGAGCTTAATATGACCTTTAAAATTTGGTAATTATTTTTGGTGTGATATATCTTTGTAATATGTATTAATGTAGTCATGTTAATTAAGTGTAGAGTTAGAGCTATCCGATATGCTTGAGAGAGTGTTTTAGCAATTAGGTGTTTTTTTCTTATTTCCTAGGTAGTCCCCAAATATGTGAGATGTGAGGCCCTTAAAATGGGTTGTTGGAATGTGTTTTTATAGGTGAATATTGTGAAAATGTTTCTCAATCAAATGATACTAAAATAACTAGGGTAGTTTTGAATTTTGAAATGTGATCATTAGATATTTAGAGCACAATTTCGTCACCTCAAGATAAATTCTCCCAAGTGTCTTTCTCTATTATGGACTACTTTGGCCTAATGAATCAAAAAGGAAATATGTTAATTGGAAATGGCGGTGAGATGTCTAAAGATGTGTTATATATTTTAAAATTGAGATTTTTCCTTGTCAATGACATATAACAATGTGACATAGTGGCTGATAGTGTTGATCAAGAAAGGTGTATATAGAAATAATTTCATTGAGTGCAAAATTATTTATGGGATCTGATAAGTGCCAAGGATAATTTACCAAACATCATAGGTCCAAGTTTAGATATCTACATTTTTCTAAATTTTAAATTAGTACTTGAGAATCAATTGATTGAAATAAAATGATGTGAAACATAAATTTCCCAAGTAGAACTTGTGTATTCCCTCCTCCTTTTTGTCTATAGTTGTATATGTGAAATTTTTTTCCACATGAAAAATGTGTATTAGATTCAAATTAAGATGATTATATATAATCAATATATATCATAAATTGAAATTAAAAATCATAAAACATGTATAACTATTATCCCTTGGAGTTGTTCGTGAGGGAAGAGTAATTCAATTATAAATTAAACAATATAATTTTGTCTACTATGTAAAGCCACTTTTGTAAAAATTGAGCCTACTAAGTGGATCTCTCTCTAGCAATTATGCAAACTAAGGAAAACCTTTTAATATTAATTATGTTTTCGTAATGAATCCCTATAGATGTTTTGATGTAGTCATTGTGTAAGTATCATGTTGTAATAATTTGTAGATGTCATGATGTAATAATTGTGTTCTTATCATCACACGGTGTCATGAAGCACTATATCTAAAATATGAATAAATGTGTTATAAATTCCCAATAATATGCCTCTATTTCTATATAAGGTATGTTGTAAAGGATAATTTATCCCAAAATAGAAAGCGCTAGTCATTTAAAAATAGATAATTAATGTAATAAATGCTATACACCCGTATAAGTGTATCGATAATATGGTACAATGTGTGTAAGTTGTAGTATAGAAATAATTATTAGCACAAGTATTGTGTAGCCTTCAAAAAATAAGTGTAATTTAATAACTAATGTGTATGATCATAGGAGTAACATTTGATTGAGGAATTCATGTTAGATTTATCATTTAAGAAAAAAACAATGTGCAGAATTTGTATAATAAAAGTAGTGTAGACTTCAATGAAATATGTCATGTAAGTATTATAACAATATTCAATAAGGTAGCATAGTAGTGATAGGATTATTATCATTATAATAACACTTGAATCAATAACTAATGGATTGATAAAATTTATTAGATTAATAGTGTAAATTGTTAGTTCATGTGTACAAGAATAAACATGCCACAAAAATTAATATAAAGCAAGTGTGTACGAATAAGTGATAATCATCATGTAGTAAGAAACAAAATAAGAAGTCATGTAACAATAAATGTTGTAATTATGAAATATGAAAATCAATGTACACAGAGAAATGTGTAAAAAACAATGCCATAATCATGAAAATATAGCAATAAATGTGCACAACACAATGTGTAACAAAACATTATCTAATTTGTAATGTGTAACCATCCAAAGTTCCATGATAAATGTGTAATAATAAATTATGTATTAGTCAAATTTCTAAAACTCAATGTGTAAAAAGTGATGCCAAAAAGAATTAGTCATATTCTAAATAAACCCTAGGGCCTAGAGCAAGAAATGCAATCAAGAAATGTGTTTGAAGAAAGTACATCCGTATTCCATGCATGCCAATCAATTCCTATGATATGTAATGTGTATCAAGGCAATGCATGTAATAAGCTAACCATGTTGTAAAAATGTGTATTTAATGTAACTAACTCCAAAAAATATACAATATGTTATAGGATGTCTGATCATATTATACATATAATAAGTAACTTTTCGTAGGTTGTTTTTTTCATTATAATGATATTGTAGACACCTAAATTCCACTTTTGCAATCTTATTGCCAAAATGCACGCAAACCACTCCTATTCTTCCCAATTCAGTTATAATTAGTACTCTTTGCTAATTAACTAATGTTCCTCACCAATTTAGCCAATTAACACCACATTATTGTTTGTGTAATCCCTTTTACATTCTGGATGCCACTTTATGGCAAATCGCAAGCCAAATTCCTCTTCAAAACAAACAATTAGTGATTATAGGCTAAATAAGCCTATTTTCCCCTTGATTTGGTCAATATACCCTAATATTGACTCAAATCCCTCTTCTCACCACTCAAAATCACCCCATTCACCTCTATAATGTCTCAGCTAGCTTCAAAATCTTATCCTAGCCTCCTAGTTGACCCTAACTGGTTGATTAAGGCTCCACACCTCTTAATCACTTGGTAATTCACTAATTGTAATTAATAATTCCTAATCATGATTAGAAATTCTAATTTAATTTGGGGCTTTTAGTCCCACATGCACCAAATAATAAGTTTTTCCCAAAAGGAAAACTATAAAAAGAGTACACTTGATTCCTTTATACGTTACACCATACTTTGAAAATATGATATATAACCAAGTTCAATCCTTGATTAAAGCCTTCAATGGGCTTAGTAGATGGATATCCAAAATGACCAAGTAGTCATTTGGAGAGGCCATTTCACCTTGTTTGGATTAACAACTATAACCATTTGATTTCCCTCTTATGTCTATTTAGGATCATGTTAGGTATTTCAAGCATATTAGTAGGCATGTTTAGTTAGATTTTGAATTATATTCATGTTAGTTAATTATTCCTTTAAGCTTCTATCTTAATGTTACATTCCTAGACATAGAACCTTGGCTAAATGGATGGCAATGCTTTTAGCTTTCCTTGTTTAGTCATGGAATTTGCTTTGTAAAATTTAGGGTGCTTTCATTTGGCATGCCTTGTTGGTGGACTAGTTTAAGAGTACATATGTTAAGACCTGATCCGCCATCCACAAGCACTCTCTTAACCTTCTTATGTTTGATGATAACCTCACTATACAATGGTAGATAATGTGAAGGATCTTAAACTAAGGCTTCTATAGTGCTAAAGGTTATGTGTTCCAAGGGAACAAGTTGTGCTACCATGGCTTGCTAATGTGTTGGGTCAACATCAATGGATACTCCTGATCCTTGTAAGGTTTTGTATAGTATATCCTTATGGACGCTAGATATTTTTAGAAGGTCTAATATGGAAATATTGGTTGTAGTTTTTTCTAGTTGATCTAACACATCAAAGTGACTCTCTTGAAGAGGAGGGGGAGTAGGTTCATAATTTATAATGAGGTGTGCCCATCGCGTTACCACAACACACTCTCTTTTCTTAATTCTAATTGTATTGATTTTCTCAATGAGGGGGTCAACACAACCTATCAGGGAATTGAAATGGTATTTTTTAAACATATAGTTAGCATTCTTATTATGAGACGATTGTCCCTTATCCGAATTTTTATTTTATTTGTGATTGGAAAAAGGCTTTTTGAAGATACCTAGTTTTTCATTTGGAGATTTTGCAGCTTCAACAGAATCTAATTCAATATCACTGCTATCGACTAGGTCGTGAATATAATGTTTTATTCTTAAAAACTTGTTCATTTTTTGACCTTTTACGTGGTGAAATTCACACAATTCATTCTCCCTAAAACATGATGTTTTAGGTGTATCATCCCTATAGGGTTGTGTTTAAGGGTGTTTTACCATGTTTACGGCCTCTAACTATTTTAGTATAGATAATATGGATTCAGATAGAGGAGTAAAAGTGTGGTGTTTATACTTAGTGGGTAGATTACCATTTGCAAGTTTCAAAGGTGTGTGGTTTTGTATGGCTTGTACCCATTTAGAGTCTACTATCCAATCACTAATGAAATTTTTGTTTCTATTAGGAACAAAATTTGTTTTATCATTAGATTTAGAATCATTGTGTTCACATGGGAGAAATGGTTTTAGAGGTCCCTCTGGCTAACAACACTTTTTCGATTTGAATTCCTTTTTCAAGCACCTCTTCGAATGTGTTACCACAGTGCATTTGTAAGTGTAACGTAATGACAGGGTAGGAGGTTAGGAACAAATATACTTATTAGTTATTTTTCATGTATGGAGACAAAGGAAGCGACTAGCTACACCTCTACATTTTTATAGGAAATGCATTGAAGTTCTCATTTTTTCATTGTTATTTCACATTACATAGATCTAGCATGGTGGCATCACTCTCTATATTGAAAGATAAATGTTACATACTGAAATGTCTCCACTAGTTCTGACTATGTAGATAGGCATCCCTTAGGGATGTGTACAAACCCACTCTAGCGTCGTTGTCCTCCTAAACTCCGTGGGAAGAGGAGTCCATAACATAATTGTATCACTGAATGCGACCTCCTGACATACCATATAAAAATATTTGATATGATCTCAAGGGTCATCTTTTCCCTTATATTTATCAAACTTTGGACAGTCAAAAGTGTCTTGGGAAAGGTACTTGTAACATGGCTCTATCAAATGGGTAAGGTCACAACTCATCGAATCAATACTGGTACTTCTTGATGTATTACCAGTTTTTCCCTTCTTACAACAGCTAGAAGGACATTCCTTCATGGTTGACCACTATTGACTGGATATTTGGATCTTGTGTGGGTGGTGTAGGCCTGTATGAAGGATTAAATCTAGGTGTATTCACATCCTCTATTTGTCTATGAAAAAAATCTTCATAGGGGTCTCTTTCATGCTCTCTCGACGAGGAGTATTTGTTGGGATCTCATGATATGAAGCTTTAGGTTTGGCCTTTGGTATAGCTTTTTTCACAGGTTTCGGTTATTCCTTGTTATACGTGTGAAGCCAAACTTATCCAATTGGCGAGTAAGGGCTTGCACCTGTTTTTCTAAGGTTATCTCTTGAGTGGGTATTTCATTGTTACAATCTTCATGTTAGGAGGAGGTTGTCTCATGATGAGCATGTTCCTTCATGGTATTCACAATTTACTCTAACAATAGGTATATGATAGTCTCCATCATTTTCAAAAGTTACTCTCCTCATCATTTTGTTCATTTAGAAGTAGAGGCATTACCCGGGTTTAATATTTCATATAATATAGCGAAAAGGACAATCCACTGTCTTCTTCTCTTTGAATCATTTTGGAAATGATATAAGAGTCTACCATGTAGAAGGTAATCTGGTTCTCCTAATTCTATGATAGGTAAAATGAACCTCATGCTTGTCTTGAAATAATGTAATCATCAAAGTTGGTGGGATGAATGTTCCATGTCCACACAAGGATAATTATTCCTCACCCCCACTATGATCAATCATGGAATGTTATCCTCTAAAAGTGGGTTTTCACTTCCAAAGGACTCATTTTTTACTAATCTTCAAGATACCCCATTCAAATAGTAGGCATACTTGAGATAGGCACATATGACGTGAAGATTTTCCACTAAGGTTTATTAAAAATGGACCCTAGGTAAAAAAAATTTTGCAGTGTAACGACACTAAGTTCGCTATAAAGAATGGTGACTAACAGAATAATCATGAAAGTCCAATAGGTCAAAATGTGAACCCAAGGATACCAAAGAATAAATGAATGATCCACCCTAACAAAGTAATATATGATGAGAAATGATCCTTATGAATCAATACAACAATGTACACCACTCAAATTCCAGTCACAACAAATATTTTACTCCCTATGGTTTATTCAAAATAAGTTTATAATAAAATAGTGACAAAAAAATATCAACACTTAAGCCAAGTTTGAAATAAGACAATACCTAAATGTTAAGAAAGTGCTGACACGATCCTCCAACAAGGTATACTAAAAAGCTATTTTCTGGACTCTAAACAAATTCCAAGTTATTGTAAAATGGACAGTTAGCAATGTGAGTAGCGTAATGAACACTATTTTAACACATGTGAACCAAGATTTACGATGAAATTAATATTTTTAGTATCAAAATGATGTTTTTGTGATGCGAAAAATGTAACCTCAACACTCACAAAAACTCAAGATCAAAGTTAGGCTGTAAAAACTAAGCCTAAGAATGATCAAGAAGCTATTATGCATGCGAGCAGTGTAACAATACAATTTAGAGAATTAGACCTGAGTTTCACAATGGAAACAAGACGTAAGTATCATCAACTTGTATGGCTATAATGTGTACAACCTAACAACTTAAAGGGAGACAATGATGATATCACCTAACTACAATGATAATTAGTCTCAATCATGGGTTTTTGAGAAAAAGAGGGCTACTAGAACATGAAGTACGTACCATTCACACTTTCAACACTTGTGCATTTTGGAAATTACAACCTAGTCATGCAAGTAGACTATAAAAGTGGTGGGCACGCGATTATTTCTATCGAAGTATCCCCGTATCTTGTGATCCTTGTTTGTCCTAAAATGGGCAACAAGAAAACAAATGGTGTAAACCAAGTGGTGATGAGATAAACTTAAGTGTAACTTTGGTAGAGTTTCACCTTGTCTTAGGACAAGTGAAAAACTAAGACAAAATGTACACTATGTTGTTGGTCTCATGATGAATAATCACGTAGTTTCAATTTTAAGAAATTATTTCCCTTGTTCAAAAAACAATAGTTTGAATCTCAACAAATTTGTCACTTTGTGAGAGCTCTCAAGTATAATAGATAAGACAAAAAATGGCTCCAAGCTCAGCAAGCTTCCTAGGTGGTTCTCTCTCTAGGTGTCACAAGTTACCTTTAGCAAAGCTTGATTTTCTAAGAAAGTTTCACACTGAATAATCTTGGAGTATATCTCAGCTTTACTTTAACCTCTTCAATACAATGAGAACTATGAAGTGTACTTTCAGTTCTACTTTCACTAGGGTTTGCGATAATGGAAATAACTTTGACTCTAATCTCACCAAGGCGTACTAGATCAATTCAGTAGTAGTGGAGAACTTTCCTTTTTCATTCACAAGGTTATCTCTTGTGTGAACTACTTTAGGGATTCCTATGAGCATTCCTCCATTGTTGTATCTTAAGGCTTATGCCAAAGGAATTATTCTCCTAGTTAAGCGGATGAGCCATAGCCTCTTAAGCAAAACCCGTACATATACAATGATTTGAATGATTGTATTGGTGTGTTTTCTTATCTTTTGGATTAAGCAATTTGGTTTAGGCCATCGTTTGGCAACCTGCAACACACATGTAAATTATAGGTTTGTTTAGATTCTCGTTTCTTAGGCTAGCATCCTTTACAATCAATACGTTAGTAGTTCAGAAAGATTGTACAGGTCATTCATAAAAAGAGGATTCATTGTTGATTTTAATTCTCAAAATCATCCAATGATGCTAGAGAAGAGTATACACAACATAAATCCAACAAGATAGCAATGAAAAATTATTGTAAATCAAATGACTAACCATCAATGTTTTGTAAAAAAACTAGATTCATTCCCAATTAATGCTAAGTGATTATTAAGTGAAAGAACTAAAGTTGATTTTTGGTTCTCAAGATCACATTAGGTGCAAGAGAAGAGCATACACAAAATTTAGCCTTGATTTATTTAACAAATGAAAAATATCTTACACTAAAAGATCATAGTACATGCTCAAAAATGAAGGTTTATTCCCTTAAGCTTACAAAATGAATGATGAAATGTTCCTACTTACTCTAAAGATTAGTCAAAGATAATGGTTTAGGGGTGCTATTGATTCTCAAGATCACAGTAGAGTGCAAAGAGAAGAGCATAGATAACCCTATTCTAAACTCATTCAAATTATGAAAACAAAATCACTCATCAAACCCTAAGCCAATTTTACTAGAAGAATCCTTTACTCTAAACCCTCAGAAAAGTCTATAGTAATAACAGCTAAAAATCCCTGGAAAATGAAAGAAGTTGACAAAAATACAGAAGTTGAATTTTTTTAATTTAAACCAACTTGACCTCAGAACTGATCAGCACACTTCTTAGTGCAATAGCACGTCCCTGCAAGCATCAGTGTGCACTTTGTAGCATCAACACATTACTTTAGATGTATAAGCATGCCTCTGTCAAAAACTACAGTTGCACATTTCACATGCACAACCAGTGCACAGGTGCTCAACGCATACTTTGAAGCACCATCGCAGCTTATACCCAGAGGTCAAAAATTCAATGTGGCACAGGCATTTCCAGTGAGGCATAGGTGCATCCAGTGAAGCATAGGCATGTTCAATGAACTAAAAACATGGACTTTAGAGAGTGATCTCTCCCCTTTGAGTGTGGATGCGCACCTTCCTATAAGTGGTCAAAACACGGGTTTTGACATGAAAAACTTGAAAAAGATCAAATCTTTTGGACTTCCTACTGGAAATTTTGGTAGTACTTTACCTCCTTAGCTCCTGTAAAAAGAACATAAAAATGCAACATCTACTACTAATCTAGTTGAAACAACTATCAAAATTAGACAATTGATCTACAAAACTTTGAAAAACTACTCTAAAAATCTTGAAAGTAATCTAAAATATTGAGGAACTAATCTAGAAATCTTGAAAGGTACATCTAGAAAAGCTTGAAAATAATCTAGAAAAACTTCAAACTAATCTAGAAAAAATCAGACTAATCTAGAAAACTTGAAATTAAAAAACTTTGAAACTAAGTTTAAAAGGTTAAAAATTGAATGCAATGGGGTATTGATCCCACTGGGCGTGCCAAATGAAGACTAGTAAAAGTTCCAAAGAAAAGCTAAACTAACAAGACTAACACCACATAGTCTATTGTAACAAATTCTTACCTGAGTATAACAATAGTCTACATCAATGATAAAATCTTAATGGAATTCTTGAAACAAGTAACATGATATAAATCAATCCTATGCTAAATACATCGCCTACTTGAGTATGACATTGTGTAGCTAATCATAGACCCTAAATCCATCTAACGTACCCTAGGTGAAATCAAATTGGGTTCCCTCTCTCCTACTCCAAGAGAGGTGAGATGGTCTCTCACAAATAATGACTACAAGGTCACGATTAGATACACATCTACTAACCCCATTTAACACTTGAGGCAAAGATCAGATCTTGGTTACTTGGCTCTATATTTCGTATATGACTATGCAAATCAAAGCATGGTGTCAAATTTAAAGGTACTTGTTATCCAAAATGAGCCCCTTATGAGTTTTTTTTGGCTAACTCCCTTCATTTCATTCCTCCCTTGTGCCTCAGTCATAATTTTTCATCTTTTTAGGACTAAAAAACCTTCTGGAAATGGCACCATTGGATAGAGCTCTTTCTCAAATTTCCAGAGAGGTAAAGTTTTCTTCCTAACTCCATGTATTTTTGAAGTTATGGCTCAGCGGAGTTTTTGTGAGAAATTTTCCCTAGACAATCCCATCGGCCAATCAGAAGCTGCCACGTCAACATCGGAGCAATCGGGAGGAGGGAGAATTTTTTTGGATTTTTACCAAGTGTTGGTGTAATGTGAAATTTTCCCATGCAAAACCTAAACCAATACAACGAGGCCACATGTCCCACGAAATTAGCGTCATGGAGGGAGACTTGGAAATTTCGCCGGTTTGAGCGGGAAGAAGTTGGGACCAAAGGATGCACCATCATGCCAAAACGTCAAGGGCCATGGGGCAGGGGGTCGGAGTTGGCGACAAATTCCATTTTCGGCCCTTCAGGCCAAAGTAAAAATTTGTCCCCTAGGGCCCGTCTAACCAATGAAGACTTGCCATGTGTCCTTGCATGTGCGGAGCGTGGGAGAAAGTTTGGAATTTTTCCCAAGGCAAAATCGAAGGAAAATATTGAAGGAGAACCCGCCCCTCAAAACCTGAGCCAATAAAATCATGCCACGTGTCCACGTGGTGGTAAAAAACATAAGGCAGGCCCACAGAAAAAATAATCATGGAAGAACCGCATCCAATAAAATTACGCCACGTGTCTGGCCCAGGGAAGATAGTCAACAATGGCAGAAAAGATAGAGCAAATGCCCACGGCTTCCACAACATGACACGTGTCCTCGGATCATCCAACCGGTGGAGAATTTTTGGGAAATTTTCCAAAGAAAAAAATGATGGAAAATGAAGTAGGAAGGGCCTGAAACCAATCAAAATGTGCCACGTGGCACCAAACCGGCGGGGCATGGAGATTTTTGGGGAAATTTTCAAATTTTCGGCCCGCCAACCCTTTTTGGCCCTATTTTTCCCTAAATGTTCAGAAGGGCATAACTTTCGATCCAGAGTTCAGATTTCCACATTATTGGTGGCATTGGAAAGACATTGAAATTATCTACATGTTGGAGGTCTCATTTTTGTATCTTGATGAAAATTTGTGGGAGAAAAATGGAGAAACCTCCCTAGCACGAAGAATTTATAGAAATGACGTTTCAACCACCATTTTTAATGAAGTATGGCTCGCATTCTCTCCCGGCATGGTCAAAAACATTGGGGAATGAAATTTTAAGGGTGCCTATGTTGTTTTAATGCAATTTGGTCAATGGTTGAAAGCTCCTCTCACTTTTCCTACGTTTCTCTCTCCTAGGCTCAAATTTTCATTGTTAAAAGCCAAATTTGGCTCATTTTGTAGTGGTTGGACATTTTTATGTTTTACAAGCTCCCTCTTTCACCCTAGGAAGTGATTTTGTGGAATATCATACCTCTTTCAAGACTGCAACATGTTTTATACCTCTCTGTTTTGTAATGCATGTATTTTGATATTGGAAATGACAATGTAAGCTCTGTGAATGAGTTTCAGCCCTCTTCTTGTGTTGTTTGATTCATTCATGATCTTTCATTACATTTTATCATTTTGTGCATGATGTTTTGTTGCATTATTGTAATCTGTGTCAATTTGCAGAAGTAAATGTTCACCACTCCTTTGGTGTATCACCTTATTAGTATTAGTTTTATTTCTTTTGCATTCTCTATCTCTGTCCCCTTGGAATTTAGAGTAGGATTTTGAGTTTAAACCTCTGCAACTTTCAAGTAATACATCTGATCAGAGGATTTGAGGAACCAGCCTCTAATCTGGAGATTATTTTCCCACTTTTACAAGTCCCACACTTGGGGAAAAGATTCAATGTTGTGCAATCACACTGGATGCTAAAATGTCAACTAGAAATCTGATAGAACATCTAGAGGGTGCTGTTGATTTGCACTAACAGTTTTGGCATGCTTGGTGGGACCTTAGAGGTATTCATCTTCATTGCAACAAAATTGATGTGCATTTTTTGCAAGTTTCTTGCTTAAAAGAGCCCTTAATTGCACATCTGGCGACTCCAAGGAAGAAGAATCAACTGGTTTTAGCAGTCTAGACCTGAAAACTCATGAGAAGAATCACCACAAGGTCAAGAGTTGGAGAAGAAGAAGTATTGTTTGAGTATCTGTAATTATCTCCAAGAAGAAGACAAAGAGGGAGGAGAATTCAAAGGTCTCCATCTCCACCAAACAGAACTCTATCAACTCCTCCACCTGGTAGACCTTTCATCTAATCAACAAGGGTTCTAAGGCCAATCAGAATGGCACAACACAACCCATATGTCAACTTCACTGGCAGCAGCCCACTTGCTCTCAATGCACAAAATCCAATCCCAGTTGCAGCATTGAAGAACATTCCATACTTTACTGGAGAGAATCAGACCACTCCTGGTGATCATGTCAAGGATATTGCTAATATTTGTGTAATCCATGAGATTGATGAGATGCAAGTTGTTGTCAAACTGCTGGCATCTTCATTCAAAGGGAAAGCTTTGCAATGGTTCAGGAGCCTTGCTTCAGGCTCCATCCAAAATTGGAACCAGCTATGTATAGCCCTCCATGAGCAGTTTGGAGAAAAGGGAGATAACTTGTCCCTTTTGGAACAATTGACAACTATCAAGAGAGCTCCCAATGAGTAGCTGACTGACTTCAACTTTAGATTTCAAAGGACTTGGGAGAGAATTCCAATGGCAGTAAGGCCAATAGCAGAAGGTGCTTTTCTATATTACCTTAAAGCTTTAAATTCTGATATTTCTATGTTGATTTAATCCATGGGAGGCACAACTATCCCTGCTGCTTATAGCATTGCCATTAGAGCTGAAAATTGTCTGATTCAAGCTAGCAAGCTAGCCCCTAGGCCTCCCATGCCATTATATCCAAATTTAGAAAGTCTAAGCACTAGTCAAGTGCTTATTATAGCTCCTATTCCCACTCCTAGAAATAAGAATTCAAGTGAAGCTTCTACTTCATCTTCTAGTGCCTCAAATGAACTTCAAGAAGTCATGAAGCAATTGCAAAATTTAGGTAATGAGCTGGTTACACTCAAGAGGCAGCAAGCCCAAAGTTTTAGACCTTCTTATCAGCCTCAAGCTTAGCCTAACAGGAAGCCATATCAGCCTCAAAGACCACCCAATCCAGCTGCAAATCAAAATCAAACAAGACCTCCTACTAATAGACCATTTCAGCCCTATAATCCCAATGCTGCATCTGCCTCTAAAGCACTAGTGCCAGTACAAAACAACATAGCTCAAGAGTATGATTGGTGTTTCTGATGTAATGAACCTCACAACCAGTCTATGTGCTTCAATGGTGCTCTAAATCAAGCCTTAATGGTAACAAAAACTGGTGTGGAGGGTGAAGGGAGTCAAGGAAATAACCAATAACAAGAAACATCCCAGCAACAAGCAGCTCCAAATGATACCACACTTATAAACTGGCAGGCATAAGATTTTTGTGGCATGAATCAAACAATCTCTCAAAGTGTTGTAGCCAACACAAGGTCAAAAAGGAGAAATTTGGGTGAAGGACAGCCATTGGCTCCAAGTAATCCACAACCTTCTACCACTCCATAAACTGTTGGCAAACAAAATGCAGTTTCAAACATGCAAGGACTGCCTAAACCAACTCCTAGACTAACTCAAATGCCAATAGTTATTGCCCATGTGTAAGGAATGAATGTGTAGGCCAAAGGACAGCAAAGAGATGCTTCATCTCCATTCAACATCATTGATCAGATGAAGAAGACAAATGTAAACATATCAATGTGGGAATCACTATCCATCCCAGGCCAAAGAGATTTGCTACAAGCTGCCATGAAGGACTGGTCAACTTCAAATCAACAGGTCCAAATGCAAGAGAAGGTACTCACAAATGTTGCCCATCCTGAAGGGAATCATGGAGGAAAACAAGGTAAAATGTTGAAGCCCCCCCATTCTATGATTCATTGATCATTGGGGACCAATTAGTACACAATTGCATGATTGATTCCAGGGCAAGTAGTTCAGTAATGCCCAAGAAAATAGTTGATCAGTTGGGGCTCCAATATGAAGTCATATCCAAAGGGGTAGTGCAATTGGATGGGACAGTAGTGACAACAGTAGGAGTGATTAAAAACTTGGGTCTTACTTTGAATGTATGCCCCAACGTTGTTTTTTTACAAGATGTCTCAGTGATAGATCTTCCACCACTCTTTGCCCTATGTTTGTCAAGGGATTTCACAGCTAAGATTGGAGGTTACTTATCTACTGATTGGTCACACATGTTGTTTAGAACAAGATATGGAACCAAGGCCACAATCAGATCTGAGCCTATTGCAAACTTTCACATTGAGCCTCACACTCCAAGCCAAATCAATACCAATTGTTCAGCATTTGATCAAGAGGATTATCCAAGTACTGATGAAGCTGACACCAAGGTTGGAAGCATCCCAGATTTGACTCTTGATGAATGGGCAAGCAAGGTGCATGCTTTTGATCCTTATCAAGAAATAGAAGAATCTGAGCTAGGAGTCTATTGCATGCATGAAGAAAATCAGCCTATTCCTAGCATCACCAAGCCAGACCACAAGGATGACAATGAGGTATGGCAGTTGTTCTTTGATGGATCAAGAAGTAGACAAGGTGCAGGAGGGGGAGCTATGCTTGTTTCACCTCAAGGAGTTAAGTATTATTCAACTTTTAGATTTCAGTTTGCATGTTCTAATAACACTACTGAATATGAAGCTTTGATGCAAGGATTGCATTGGTCAATCAAGAGAGGAATAAATAACTTGCAAGTCTTTGGTGACAGTGAACTGATTGTTCAACCAAGTTAGAGGGACAGCATGCTGCCAAGAATGATCTGCTCAAATGCTACAAAAATAGGGTGTGGAACCTCATTGATTGAGGGCTTTAGCATCAAATCCATCCCTAGAAAAGAGAACCAAGCTGCTGACAGGATTGCAGCAGTTGGAGCAGCCTTTGATGTTGTTGAAAGCATCAAGAAAGACAAAGTATAGCCAAGCATTCATGTGATTGTGAGGCCTTCAGTGCCAGACAACAATGTAAGTTTGTAAGTGTTTGAAAATGATCAACAAATCATCCATTTCTTGCAAGAAGAGGCTGAGTTCTCAGCTAAAAATCAGGAAAAGTTAGAACAGCAGTATGGTGATCAAGTGGTACAGCTGAGAACCAACAAACTACCAAAGGGACTTATCACTTTGGAGTCCATTTTCAATCCTAATGATCAGTTTAGGAAGGAGAAAGCAAACATCCAAGTCAAGGGAGAAGATTCAGTGCCCATCTTGGTGGAAGAAGGCAAATCACTTCAAATTGGTAAGATGACAACTGAACAAGAAAGGTATGAGTTCATACAGCTTTGTCAAGAATTCCCTGATGTGTTTGCTTGGAGCTATGAAGATTTGAAAGGTTTCAATCCCAAGTTAGCTCAACACACTATTGAATTGGACCCAAGTGCTAAACCCATCAGGAAAAAACAAAGGCCAGTCAATCCACACATGGAGCCTCTCATGAGAAAAGAATTGAATAAGTTGATAGAAGTCAAGTATCATATTCCCTATCAAGCATTCTAGTTGGGTAGCCAACTTGGTTCCAGTTAGAAAGAAGAGTGGAGAAATCAGATTGTGTGTTGACTTCAGAGATTTGAATAGAGCATCTCTCAAGGATCATTACCCACTTCCTTCTATGGAGCAGATTTTACAAGTTGTTGCTGGCTCTAAAAGGTTTTCATTGCTTGATGGCTATTTAGGGTACAATCAGATTATGGTGAAGGAAGAGGATCAGTTCAAGACAGCCTTCACAACCAAATGGGGAACTTATGCATACAAGAAAATGCCATTTGGGCTGTCCAACGCTGGAGCTACATTCCAAAGGGCAATGGACATGGTGTTCAAGGATTTGATTAACAAAATGGTGCTGATATATCTTGATGATATCACTATTTTTTCAAAAAATGTAGCAGACCATCTCTTTCATTTGAGACAAGTGTTCCAAAGGTGCAGAAGATTTTGGGGTATCCTTGAATCCCAAAAAGTGTATTTTTCTAGCTCATGAAGGAAAAATCCTTGGCCACATTGTCTCCAAAGAAGGATTAGCAATTGATCCAGAAAGAGTTGAAGCCATAAGAGCACTACCATTGCCAAGCCACAAGAAGGCCCTTCAAAGTTTCTTGGGAAGGATAAATTTTGTTCGGAGGTTTGTCCCAAATTTTGCAGCCCTAGTCAAGCCTATCACCAAGATGTTAAAGAAAAGCATGGCTTCCAAATGGACTAGCAGAAGGAAAGGAAAGTTTTGAAGCAATCAAAGAAGCCATCTCACAAGCTCCAACTCTCATTAACCCATATTTCTCCAAGGATTTCATCCTCTATGCATTTGGAGGTGATGATACTATTTCTGTAATTTTGGTACAGCAGAACAAAGGAAATGATGAGCAGCCAATTGCTTTCTTCAGCCAAATCCTGGAGGACTATGAGGTGAGATATTTTTTCATTGAGAAGCATGTTCTTGTAGTGATTAGGGGCTTGAAGAAATTTAAGCATCTAGTTTCAAACAACAAGGTTCAGTTGCTGGTTTCTCATGTGGGAGTTAAAGACTTCCTCCTCAACAAAGACTTGAATGAAAAGAGAGCAGGTTGGATTACTCATGTCATGGAGTATGACATTGAGATCAAAGTCACCAAGTTGGTCAAAGGAAAAGGATTGTGTGAGCAGCTGGTTTTGAGCAAGCAAAAGGAAGCATACAATGAGAAAGAGGTTGTTTTGGTGTTGCAAGACAGCCATGAACAAGGAAGCACTCAAGAAGAAAATGATGGTGTCCTCACTCCTTGCTAGACCCAAGACATAATGCACTTCCTAAACACAGGCCTATGCCCTCTAGAGATGAACAAAACCAAAAGGAGACACTTCAGATTGCAGGCTGTCCCATATGCCCTTGTTGATGGTGTTTTGTTCAAAAGGGATGTGAATGGAGTGCTGCTGAGATGCATTGGTACAAATCAGATTCACAGGGTGTTGGAAGAGTTCCATGGTGGATCAGCTGGTGGTCATTTTGCACCAAGAGTGACAGCTCTAAAGATCATGAGGGCTGGCTATTATTGGCCCAAGATTTTCAGTGATTGCTAAGAATGGATCAAGAGGTGCAAGAATTGTGCATTCTTCATAGGTAAAGAGAGACTAGCTGCCCTTCCATTGCATCCAATTTCAGTTGACCAGCCATTCATGCAATGGGGTTTGGACTTCATTGGAGTCATTAATCCAAATTCAAGCCAAGGACACAAATGGATTCTAACAGCAACAGATTATTTCACCAAGTGGACTGAAGCAGTAGCACTCAAGGAAGCAAATGAATCTAGCATCCTAGACTTCTATGAGGGGATAGCAACCAGATTTGGCATACCTGCTACAATAATATCAGATAATGCATTGGCATTCATTGGCTCCAATGTGACTGAATGGGCTATCAAGAATGGGATCTACCTAAGCACTTCATCAAATTATTACCCTTAGGGTAATGGCCAGGCTGAATCTACAAACAAGAACTTGTTAAGGATCATCAAGAGGACTCTTGATGAAAATCATAGAGGTCTTGGCATACTAAATTGAAATCAGCCTTATGGGCTGATAGGATAACTCCCAAGAGATCTACAGGTAACTCTCCATTCAAGCTTGTTTATGGAAGAGAGGCAATCTTGCCCATGTCACTTGAGTTGCCAACATTGGAACTCATGAAACAGTTGGAGTTGTTGGAGTTTGGGCCCATGGAGGTTAGATATGCAGAGTTGATGGAGCTCCAAGAAATCAGAAATCAGGCATCCCAAGAAATGGAGAAGGATCAAGCTCTGATCAAGAAGACCTTTGATAGAAAGGCCAAGGATAGATCTTTCCAAGTTGGAGATCTAGTGTTAAAATGGGATGCAGACAGAGCAAAACCGGGGAGGCATTCAAAATTTGATGCCATTTGGAGTGGCCCATACATGGTCACAAAGTGTAAGGACAGCAATGCTTTCCAATTGTCTTCATTGGATGGAGAAGAACTGCATATCCCAGTCAATGGGATCTACCTAAAGCATTGCTACTAAAGGGAATTCTCCACCTTGTACATATTAGTTTAGATTTTCATTCCTCCAAGTGCTTATGCACATTGTTTTGTTGTAGTTTAGTTTTCTTTCCCTAAGTGCTTTGGCACAAGCTTGTTGTTCCTGGAAATACATTTTGCAGGCCTTGCTCCAATCAGATGGTGTTCTACCCTCCATCTTCCTCCTTGCATTGTTCTAATCAGTTGGGGTACCAAACAGAGAATTTGATGACTCCATGCCCAATGGATTGCTTCAGGCAACTGGTAACTTCATCCAGCAGGTAGATGACCCCTCTGAGTCGCCAAAATTGTTATCCAAAATGTAGCCCCTTGCTCATTTTTTGGCTAACTCCTTTCATTCTTCCCTCCCTTGTGCCTCAGTCATAATTTTTCACTTTTTGGCACTCAAAACCTTCTAGAAATGGCACCATTGGATAGAGCTCTTTCTCAGCTTTCCAGAAAGGTAAATTTTTCCTCCTAACTCCATGTATTTTTGAAGTTATGGCTTGTAGTGGAGTTTTTGTGGGAAATTTTCCCTAGAAAGGCCCGTAGGCCAATCAGAAGCTGCCACGTCAGCATCAGGAGTGGTTGGGGGTCGGAGGAAAATTTTTTTTACCAAGTGTTTGGACGCAAGCTTTCAAAAAATTTTGCCCCGCAGGCCAATTGGGAAATTTATCCACATGTCTAGTGGAGAAAACTTGAAAATTTTGACTAAGTGTTGGCACAAAGGAAAATTTTGAAGGAAAGTGGCCCGCGCCCAATCACGTTTCGCCACGTGTCCTATGGTCAGACCAACAGAGGGAGGAGAAGTTAGAATTTTGGTGAAGTTGGCTAAATTTCAAAAGGAAAATTATTGGCCCTTAGGCCCACCAACCATTCAAAACAAGCCACGTGGTCCTAGGGCACCTGGAATGGCGGAGCGCGCTAAGGGGAAATTGGGATTTTTTCAAAAGCCCTTGCAAAAGGAAAAATGCCCACCAGAGGATCTGCGGCGAATGAAGATTATGCCACGTGTCCTTAGGCAAAATGGCAGAAGGCAGGGAGAAAGTTTGGAAAATTTTCCCAAAGGAAAAATCGAAGGAAAATTTTGAAGGAGAAAATCCCGCCCCCCGAGCGCCCGAGCCAATAAAATCATGCCACGTGTCCAGGTGGCGACAAAAAACTATACAAGGCAAACCCACATGGAAAATTGAAAGGGAAAGGCCCAGCATCCAATGAGGATTTTGCCATGTGTCCGAGTCAAGGGAAGAGGGTCAAACAGTGATGGAAAATTTAGGAGGAAGGCCCGAGGTGAATCAGCATGACACGTGTCCTCAGATCATCCCAACCCGACGGGGAATTTTTGGAAAATTTTCCAAAGGCCAAAAATGTCAATGGAAAATGAAGCAGGAAGGCCCACACCCAATCAAAATCATGCCATGTGGCACCTAAATGGTGGGTGCATGGAGATTTTTGGGGAAATTTTCCCAAATGCACCAAAAAGTGGGAAAATTTAAAAAAAAATTGTCCCGCCAATCCATTTTGGCCCTGTTTTGCCCTAAAATCTTCAAAGGGCCATAACTTTCGATCCAGAGCTCATTTTTTTGTGTTCTTTATATCAATGGAAAGGTATGGTGAAATTATCTACATGATTCTGGGCTCATTTTTTCATTTTGATGAATATTTTTGAGAGATAAAATGGAGAAAACATGTCCTCTAGCACGTGGTCATGGACAGAAATGACGTTTCAACCACCATTTTTAATGAAGTATGGCTTGCATTCTCTCCCAGCATGGTCAAAAATGTTAGGGGAATGGGCTTGTAAGGATGCCATGTTGTTTTAATGTGTTTTGGGTTGGTGGTTGAAAGCTCTCCCACATTTTCCCATGTTTCTCTCTCCTAGGGCTCGAATGGCTTGCATTGTTAAAAGCCAGATTTGGCTCATTTTTTAAGGAAAGGACATTTTTATGCTTTGCAGGCTTCCCTCTTTCACCTTCTTGGAAAGTGATTTTGTGGAATATCAGACCTCTTTTCAGGACTGAAACATGTTTTCTGCCTCTTGATCAGTTGTAATGCATGTATTTTGATGTTGGAAATGACAATGCAAGCTCTGTGAATGAGTTTCAATCCTCTTCTTGTGTTGTTTGATTCATTCATGATCTTTCATTACATTTTATTAGTTTGTGCATGATGTTTTGTATGTTTTCTGTAATCTGTGTCAATTTGTAGAAGTAAGAGTGTTCACCACTCCTTTGGTGTATCACCTTATTAGTATTAGTTTCATTTTTTTGCATTCTCTATCTCTGTCCCCTTGGAATTTAGAGTAGGATTTAGGAATTTAAACCTCTGCAACTTGTCAAGTAATACATCTGATCAGAGGATTTTGAGGAACCAGCCTCTAATCTAGAGATTCTTTTCCCATTTTACAAGTCCCACACTTGGGGAAAAGATTCAATGTTGTGCAATCACACTGGATGCTAAAATGTCAACTAGAAATCTGATAGAACATCCAGGGGTGCTGCTGATTTGCAACTAACAGTAACGATTGGTCAAATTGTCATTTCACCAAGTCTATACCCTAACTATGATTTATGTGAAAGGCCCAAAGTGAATAGTGAAAATATCGTATCAATACATAGGTCAAGTTAGAAATCTAACAAGACCTAAATATTAAATCAGTACCCATGACGCAATCTCTCAGCGAGGTATACTAAAACTAGTTCGAATACCGATGAAAGTTAATTTTATAAAAATGGAAGTTACAAGTATGTATAGCATTAAAAAAAGGGTATCTTGACACATTAACCTATAAGAAAACAAGGTGTTAGTATCAATTATGACATTATTTTGATATATATAAAATAATATCGACACCCTTTAAAAAGGCTTAGACGACGTTGAAACTAAATCGAAGTAAGAGTATAACAAGAAGTTGCTAGTTACGTGAGTAGCGTAACTTGCACAATAAAGGGACTTATATCAAGTTCTCAAGAAACTGGAAACCCATATAGTAATGGGTACCAACATTGTGTGATTAGAATGTAAGTAAATTCCTAGAACCATTAACCCAAGGAGGATATTAATAAGATGAAGGTGATCTTGAGATCAAGATCAAAGACCTTACCAAAGATATGAAAATGTACTTGCACACTTTAGATGTTTAACAACCCAGCTGCAAATATTGATGGGTGTAAATGGAAAAAAATAGGCAAGTCCTATCTCTTGATAAAATGTAGCGAGGTATGCAATCCTTTCTCACCCCGAAAAATGGACGATGAGAATGCAAGGGTATAGATCATTTTCGAAATGATGGCCGAGTAAACTAATAGTGCCACTTGGGTAGTGTTTCACCTAGATCCAAAGATGAGAATAAAAATAAGCTAAGTGGGAAAATAGTTTAATTCTACGATGAAATACACTTAGATAAAAATTACGTGGGTTCTTGCATGCCTTGTTTTGAGAAACAAGGTTCAGACTCCAAGCTAGTCGTCAACTTTTTGATGGCTTGATGCAATCAACAAACTAGTAATGTGGGCTCTAAGATAGAATGGCCTCCTTAATAGGTTCTCTCAACTAGGTGTCAAAATATTGTCTAATGTAAACATGATTTTCCCAAAGAGTCGTAATGAATGATTTGGGAGTATCTCAGCTTTACTGTACCCCCTTCTGATACAATGAGTAACTAGTGCATTCAGTTGTACTATCACTAGAGCCATGATACAAACAATATTTGACTCTAACTGTATAATGTGTACTAGTCAAAATGGGTAAGTGGAGTACTTCCTATTTAATTCATGAGGTTACTCAGCGGTGGATTACTTTAGGGTTCAATGGAACTACCCCCATTGTTATAGCTTAAGGCATTATGCCAAAGGGGTTATGTTCATCAGTTGAGCAGATAGGGATGTACCCTTTTCCGGTCAAACTGATTACGGAATCCATAGTGTGAAGTTAAGTGATGTTTTTTAATATTTCTTAGCTTAATGTGGTTTTAAGTAGCACACTGTAGGGTGGAAACCTATATAAAAACACGTGTATTAGAAGGTTTGTGTAGGATTATATGGGTAGCGTGACTCTTTTTCTTTGACAAGTAAATAGGTCATGTACGAGATGAGTTTAGCTAATTTTCCAGTTTGAATACTGATATCAAGAAAGGTAATTTACACGTTTCTTTTGATTCCTAAGATCACCGAAAGGTGTAAAGGAAGAGCATACGCAAATGAAAAATTCCACTAAAAATAAGTTACATGTAAAGTAATTCACTTTTAGAAGGTGTGATAAAATAAGTGTTTTCAAACGTGAAAAAAGGTTGTAAAAGTTTTTTTAGATCTCCAAGATCACCTAGAATTTTGACACAAGGATGTGTGAGCATAATGTACTTTACAAACCTCATTTTAGTTTAAGGAATGAAAAAAATTTAAGTCTATGTGAGATTTAAACAAGTAATACAACACCCTACACTTGCTTTGTTGTCACCCTCAAAAACCCCCCTCATTTTCTGGAAGTCAAATTCAAATATTTTGAGCAAACACCTACGCCTCAAAATGACACTAGCACAAGTAAATTGGAAGCACCCCCAAACATAGACAAATTCATGCTTTGAAGTTGTTTAAACTCTCCAGTCTGCACTGTTTTGATCAAATTTTCTAGTTTTCCTGTCTGCATGCGTGAAATTTTTATTGTTGTCCTCATTTGAATGAAATTTTTAATCTTTCTATAGTCATGGATCATCCAACCTTGTATTGTTTTCAATCCCTTGGTTCGTGAAAGAAATTTGAAAATCAGGCATGAAATGGTGGAGTTTTCTTCTTCTCTACATTTTTCCATAGTCGTGAATGATGGGCTTTTCTTCCCATCAAATTTTGGAGACCCCATTATCCATGGGTACATGGACATATCTAATTAGAGGTGGGCCAGTGGAGCAATTTGAGAATTTGAGCCTTGTATGTAAACAAGGGTTAAAATTCATAAAGTGACCCGTAGCCCCGATCATGATAATAAAGGAAAAAGTCAAATTTGAGCCCACTTCAAAAGAGTCAAAATAATAATAGGTTTATCCTATCATACATGGGGAAGATTTTAGAATTTGAGTAGCTTGAAAAGACTCCATTAAAGGGGCTTAAAGGGCATGCCAAATGTGACCAAATAAACATTGCCACCAAAGCTATGGAAGGAAAAACTCAAATCTTGAACCCGCTGTTGGAAAGTCAAAGTGGGGAAGCGGGTCGGTGGAGCCTTTGAGTTTTTGAGCCTTTTTGAAGCAAAAAGGGCTAAAACTTCATAAAGTGACCCTCTATTCAAAGCTTAATTATGCCTATAAGGATCTAAGAAATTCAAATATTAAGCCTGCATCGAAGGTCAAAGCAGGGAGGTCCCATTTCCTCCATGAGTAATTTGTGTTTTTGAGCCGCATTAAAAAATAGGTAAAATTATAAAAGTGTAAGCCTATGAATAATACTGTCTCCACTCAAGTGAAGCCATGTGTCAGGACCATATCAAAAGTTGGGTGCAGTGGGCCAAAAAAAAGTTCCAAAATGCCAAATCTCTATAAAGTCACAAAATGCAAAAGGCATCCTCCACGCCCCGCTCCAGTAAATTTCTCCCACATGGATGGACTCTTGAGTTTAAAGTTTCAAAGGCAAGATGAATGGTTCAAATTCAAAGTTACAAAAAGTGTAACAGCTGCATTATGAAAATAAGGTTTTTTAGCCTACCATTGGCATTTCTTTGAGAATCAAGAATCTGAATGGATGTAGAATGATTGAAATGACGGTAAACCATTTCTTGCTAACAAAGAAGAAGTTGTAACCATTTCTTGATCAAGATATTTAATGGCTTCTTCATGCCATTGTATAGGGTTGGCAATTGATCTTGTAAACTCATGAGTGCATTGTACTTAGAGAAAGAAAAGGAGATAGCCATTTTCTTCTATTTTCCTCCATTCTCAAATTTCTTCCATTCCCACATTATGTACAACTTCTGTTTAAGCATCAATACAAGAAGAAGGATTTTGTAGCCTCTTTGATGAGGATATTTTGGTACTTTGAGTTCATGCAATCTTATCTCATCTTGTTGCCATTACATAGATTTGTTTCTTCTCATAAATGCATGTGTTGAAAGTTTCTAACTAATGTGTGTATGAATCTCTAATTTTCTACCTGCAACATTAGTTCTCCTTTTCTCTATTCTCACTCCCTTTCCCACCTTCATAGAAAATTCTTCCCTTACAAATAGATTACAAGATTTTTCCACAGGGTCAGTGGAGTGCCCCTGTTGGATCCCCCAGGTCAAAGGCCACTAGGAGAAAACTCACCTTTACACGTGCGAATGCATATATGACAGCTGCACTGGTTAAGTAGAGGGACTTAGATTCCCAAGAGCATTGGCAAGATAATCCACAAATTTTTCCACCAAAAAAAATTCCTCGCCAACAGTTTTTGGCACCCACTCGTGAGGAAGATTTAGCAGCATCTGCACCCAAATGCAACCGCAAGGTCTGAAAAATACCAAAAAAATCAGAAAATTCAAAATAAAAGAAGGAAAAATTTCTGAATTTCAATGGCTAAATGAGCCACGTGGATTGAAATCATGGCTATTTTGGGAAATCCTCCTGTTGAAAGAACCAAATTTCTCTTCCACATCCAAGAAGATTTTGTTTCATATTTGAGGGAAGCCTATCTGACAATAATAGACAAAGTTTCAATCACTACTTCATTACCATGAGAATGCTTGGACCTTGAAGAAGAACGCGCTACTGAATTGGAGAGGCAAAGAAAAATTCTAGCACCACAAAAAAGAGCATAGATTTTCAAGCTGGCGGATAGAAGATACAACCTAAAGCAGAGACAAGGAGGACAAATGATCCCATTTTTGAAGAACTTTAAAGGAGACAAGAGCTACTCAGGAATCCATAGGCCTCCTTCAAGACTGTCACGTTGGGAACTTGAGTGTTACCAATCCTTTGGATGGTGAATTTCCATACATCAACTGAGAACCTTGAAGATTTCACTGACGTAGAGACCGAAGAAGAAGCTAGAGAAAGAGAGGCCATGAAAGAGTGAAAAGAAATAAGAGCTCAGCTCAAAGAAATCGAGAGACTTCCAGCCAGGTAGATGAAAGAGCAGCAGTAGAAGCTCCGTAACCTTAGCAAGGTTGGAAGCTAGAAACAGAAATAGAATGGGGGATCATGGCGTGAACATGATTTGTGAGGCCCGTAGGCCTAATGTACCATGGGGAGGAAACACCAATCCACTCGCTCTTGCTCAATCACTCCATGAGCTACCGAGAGGCTCAAGAAAAAACTTTCCAAAATTCAGAGGGGATGGTTCTCAACTCCCTGAAGAACATGTAGGAGCATTTATCACTTGCTTGCAGTGTGTTGGGTGTTGAGGATGAAGATGTGTCAATTATGTACAATTCTTTTTGGAACCCTTCACTCCAAGAAAATTTTTTGAATGGTTCTACATGCTACCCCCAGGCAGGTCTGTCACCTGTTGGGAGAGATATAAGAAGTGCATATGAACAAAGGTTTAAGACCATAAGAAAGACTATCAAGGATCTCTTGGTCCAATTGGTACAACTGAAGAAATAAACCTCTGAGTCAATGAGAGAATTCATAGCAAGATATAATAGAGTGATAAGAAGAATCCCTGAAGATGTGGTGCCTCCTGAAAATAATTTGAAGATGTTCTTCATTCAGTGCCTTACCATCAGAATTAGGTTTCTTCCTTAGAGAACCCAACTAAGAACATTGAGGGGTTCAAGCTCAAGATCATGCAATAGAAACCAATGATGATCTAATCCTATCCAGTAAAGTGAAAGGCCCAAATGGAAAGAAAAAGAACATAGGCTAGAATTCAAGCTCTAGTCACCATGGAGACCCAATGTTGCAAAAAATGGTTAATGAACTTGGTTGTCTTGAAGAAATAGCTATCTCATATCACAATGCAGAATGCTTCAAGGAAACCAAACCCTCCCAGATAGGCCAAGGATTTCTCTCACCTCCTCGTTGGATTGCTCTTGAAGCACCACTAGTCAATGCCATCTGTGACACCAAAGAACCAGAGGAGGAAGTAGAAATGTATGAAACTGAAGAAGAAAATATGGAAGGAATATGAAAACTATCTTGAGGTCGAGGAAGTTGATATGTGATAATGGCCTAATTGAGTACCCAATTGATGATGTTGATGATGATGAAGAAGCTCCAAGTTTCTCATGTGTTTCGTTTTCACTCATGCACATAGTCCAAGAAAGGTGCTCCATCCTCAATGGTTGACTATAAAGGAAAAGAAGAATAAAGAAGATTCTCCTGCAGAGGTCACACAAAATAAAATCATGAACAGAGGATCACCATTACCACCTTTTATGGATTCAGCCAAAGAAAAACCAAACCCACTGGTTATCAACGATCATGCTACTATGCCAAGTAAGTCATCTAATTCTTCTCCCATCTCAAAAGTTGCTAAGAATAATTCTCCTTCAAATGTTGTTCCCGTAAAAACATCTAAGTTTTCAATCAAAAGCTACACCCTCACCCATCTCCTTCCAAGCCAAGTTACACCCATGAAAGGAAATTCAACACCCAAAGTAGCAAATCCTCTACCATGTAAATCTTCCATCCATTTCGGAACCTCTTCCTTCTCACCATAACCCCATTTGACTTTGTGGAACATGCAAAAAAAACCAAAGTCCAGATCTCAGAAATAGAATACCTACTAACGCACACCCTACCCAGTTTGACAGGTTCATTAATGTATTTCATGGTGGTAACCCTGTAACCTCAGTCCTAATTTCCAAAGGCTTACTCCCCACACTATCCACACCACCTTCCCAAAAAATGCTAGCCCTCAGTTCTTCTAAAAACAAAAAGGTTGATCCTTTCTATCTATCACTCCTCATTAAAGGATTCCAGCTAAATAATTATAACATAGATTCCAGAGCCTCAGATAATGTGATGCCAGCCAAAGTTACAAATTCTCTAGGCCTCACCTTGACCCAAGTAAATGGCACCTGATACTCAATGGAATCCAAATAAGTTCCATTGGTAGGAAGAATCAAAGATGCACAGGTAGCACTAGCTGATTTTCCAGACAAGAAGGTGCTCCTAACCATACTTGGTAGTTTGACATCCCAACATCCTTTGGTATGCTATTGAGTAGAATTTTTTGCAGAGACCTAGGTGGAGAAATAAAAATGGATTGGTCATCTGCAACTATCCTAGTAAAAGGTGAGATGAAGAAGTTGCTACCAGTAAGAAAGATGAAGTTCACTGTATGAAAGTATGATGATCCAAAAGGTAAACATTCTCTTTCAAGATAACGGGCTAGGAAACTACTTCCTCACATCAAAAAAAGAGGAGAACTTGCCACTTCTCATGGAGGAAGAGGAAGATTAAATTTGGAAAATGGAATTTGATGGTAGTAATTCTAGTGCGGGTTTGGGAGCTAGTGTAGTATTGTACTCTCCTTTCAATGAGGATGTACCCATTTTCCTACAAGCTATGGAATTTTATAATACAAATAACATTGCAAGAGTATGAAGCATTAATCTTAGGCATGAGTGTAGTAGAGGACATGGGAATCAAGAAATATGAGATGCCGAAGGTGATGCAGAGGTTGTAGTAAAGTAGGTCTGCCAACAATATCAGGTGAAAGAATCCAATACTCTAGGCATTACAGAAATAGAGTGTGGGACTGTATTGAATCTTTTCTATGCATTTTCCATTGAAGCTATTCCAAGGGAATATAATGAAAAGGATGATTCTCTTGTAGTATCAGCTTCCCTATATGACACCTCATCCTTCTTTTGGTAAAGACAAAGTGACCATTGAAATGGTATTCAGGCCTAGTGTACCAGAAAATGTAAATCATTGGCAAGTCTTCAATGATGATAACCAAATTCTAGCCTTTTTAGAGCAAAGGGATAATTTCAATAATCTCTTCTTTGAAGGAGGTGAAAATCCACACCGAGAAGTAGTCCCCAAAGAAGAGAAAGAAGGAATTGAAGGGATTGATGATGAGGGAGTAATCAAATTCAAAGGAAACAAAATTCCCAAAGGCCTAGTCTCTTTAGAAGACCTATTTGACAAACATGAAAGATTCATTCAATAGAAAGAAAAGCAATCTTCTTAGTGCCTAGCTGATTTTGATAAAGAAAACATTGGTACCTCAGAGGAGAAAAGGATGGTAAATATCAGAAAATGTTTCTCTCACTGAAGAAAAAATAAGGTTTTTGCATTACTCAAGAAATACTCAGATGTCTTGGCCTACTCTTATGATGAACTCAAATCCTTCTAGCCAAAATGAAATGCATCACTCAATTCCTTTGAAGCAGGGTGTTAAGCCTTTTAGGTAGAAACAAAGGCTATACAACCCAAATATTGTTGATACCATCAAGGAGGAGGTAATGAAGATGCTTAATGCAAGGATCATCTTTCCCATCCACCATTCAACGTGGGTGGCTAACATTGTGCTAGTGTGGAAGAAGAATGGTGAAATAAGGATATGTGTAGATTTTCGCAACCTGAACTAGGCATCACTAAAGGACAATTATCCTCTTCCTATCATGGACCATATCCTATAAGCAGTCACTGGATCTGAAATTCTTTCATTACTTGATGGATTCTCAGAGCATAGAATCAAATCAAAGTGATCAGAGGAGGACCACACCAAGACAATCTTTACAACACCTTGGGGCACTTTTTCCTACAGTCAGAATGCCTTTTGGCCTAATCAATGCAGGAGCTACATTCCAAAGGGTGATGGATTTGGCCTTTAAATATCTGAAAGCATTGAATTTGTCATATATCTTGATGATCTCATAGTATTTTCAAAGTTGAAGAGGGGAGATCATATCTATCACTTGGAATAGGTACTTGCAAAGGTGTAGGAAACATGGCATATCACTAAATCCAAAAAAGTGCATTTTTGGAGTCACAGAAAGGCAAATTATTGGGAACACATTGTGAACAAACATGGAGCACACATTGATCCTGAGAGAATTAGATTCCATTCAAGCATTAGCCCTGCCCCACAAGCAAGAAAGGAGTTCATTCATTCTTCGTAAAGGTAAACTTTCTTCAATTGTTTTGTGCCTGAGTTTGCTGAGTTGAAAAAGCACATCACTTCCATGATGAAACCAAAACCTAAATTCAAATGGAACAATGAAGGGAAGGAAACATTTAGAAGAGAATCAAGAAATCCATTACCAAGGCTCTGACTCTTGTATCTCCAGATTTTAACAAAGAATTCATTATGTATTGGTATGCATTAGAACATACACTCTCTTCCGTTCTTGTTCAGAAAAATGATGAAGGTGTGGAAGCACCTATTGCTTTCATGAGTTGTCCTTTGAAAAATCATGAGCTAAAATACATCCAATTGGAGAAGCATGCCTATGTAGTGGTCAAGGCTATAAAAAACTTCAAGTTTTACATCCTCAATTCCCATACGGTGGTGATGGTCCCTGACAGTGCAATCAAGTCCATATTGACACAGGATAGGATCCAGTTGTTCGAAGCTAAAAGAGGAAATTGGATTGCAAAGACTCAAAGAATATGACTTGGAGATTCAACCCTCTAATTTGGTAAGGGGAAATGGCTTGTATAAGTTGATTGCTGAAGATGAAACACTCAAAGTTCAACATGGTGAAGAAAATTGTGCTTCCTCAACTTGTTCAGAAGACGACCCACATGTTCTCTTTATCACCACTATTGATGAGTGGTATGCTGATATTTCCTATTACCTGACTTATAGAGAATGCCCTCCTCATCTTGATTACAAGAAAAGGAGAACACTCAAGCTGAAGGCAGCTAAATTTGTAATCTGGAATCATGCATGCTTTACAAAAGAGGCCTTGGATGGTTGTTTCCTCAAGTGCATAGATAAAGAGCAACAAGAAAAGTTGCTTAAAGCATACCATGACCAAGCAATGTGGTGGGAATTTTTTAGCAATGGTCACTACACACAAGATCCTCTCGAGGAAGGTATTATTTGCCACCATCTTCTTCAGAAACTCGAGATTGGTTTCTAAATGCAAAGCATGCCAAACATTTCGTTGGAAGACCACAAATCGCTGCATTACCACTCAGGCCTGTGGTTATTGAAGAACCATTTCAACAGTTGGGGCCGGACTTCATGGCAGTTCTGAACCCTCACTCAAGCACGGGGCACACCTATGTACTCACAACAAAAAAGACTACTTCACCAAATGGGTGGAAGCCATTCCGGCCAAACAAGCCAACACTGAAACAGTATGTAACTCCATCAAGGAGAATATCATAGTACATTTCATAGTACTGCAAAATATTGTAGAATATAATGCTACTTATTTCTCTTCAAGAGAGCTAACTGAGTTTTGCTATATCTATGGAATCTCTCCTTATCTCAGTCTTCTAACTACTATCCATAAGGAAAACAAACATGTTGAGTTAAGCAACAAGAACATTGTGACCATTGTCTGATAAGATTGTAAATGAGAATCAAAGGAATAGGCACGAAATGTTATACAATGCATTGTGGGTAGATAGGGTCACTCCCAAGAAGGTGATTGGTATGTCTCCATTCCAATTGTTGTATGGACTTCAAAGAATAGATTCCCTCTCACGATCAAGATGCCAACTCTCAAGCTACTATAGGAAATAGAAGATAGTCAATATAAATATTACATAGACAAAAGGATCCCTATTTCTAGATAATCTGGAAGAAAATAGATTCTAAGTGGTGGATCAAATCAAAGAACACCAATTTAAAGTGAAGAAAATCTTTGACAAGAGGGTCAAGGAAAGAGAATTCAAGGTTTTAGACTTTGTCCTACTATGGGACAAGAGAAGAGAACCAAAAGGTAAGCCATGGAAAGTTTGATTCACTATTGCTCAACCCATTTCAAATTCATGGAATCTTGTGGTGAGAATGCTTTTCTCCTCTCATACTTAGAATGAAACACCACTTGGAATTTCATCTGGAGCTTGGAAATACTTGAAATTGTATCATTAGTGAAAGTGGGTTGTTCCCCCGCCTTGTACCATAGGTGATTTCTTGGTGGGTTTTCCTTTCCATTGTGTGGTTTTATTTCTCCTTTTATTGCGTGTTGTGTGTTTCCTTCCCGTCGTGTTCATGTGTGTTTCCTTCTTCTAATCATTTCTTTCTCAAAATTTTACATGACTCTGCAAGGTCTAATGGATAAGGCGTTGTTCAAAGAATTATAGGGTTTAAAAATTACAGATTCTAGATTCCTCATACCACGCCTTCGCCATGCTCAGTCCATGCCATGTCCCCAAGTTAGAGCCAACTATTATTGCCCTCAAAATCCCACCCTTTCATTTTCAAAGTTAAATTCAAAAAATTCAAGCTCTCGCCCTCTAGAAATTATTCAAGCCAAGTTCGAAGTTTTAAAAGATAGAGAAATCCATGCCCTGAGAGTTGTTTAAAATCTCTCTAGTCTGCATACGTTTTGATAAATTTTCCATTTTCCTGTTTAAATGCGTGAAAATTTTATTGTTGTCCTTATTTGAATGAAATTGTCAATCTTTCTATATCCCTAGATCATCAAACCTTGTATTGTTTTCAATTCCTTTGTTCGTGAAAGAAATTTGAAAATCAGGCACGAAATGGTGGAGTTTTCTTCTTCTCTGCATTTTTTCCATAGTTTGAATGATGGGCATTTTCTTCCCCATCAAATTTTGGCTCCCATTATCCATGAGTAGGTGGACATATCTAATTGGATGTGGGTCGATGGAGTCCTTATTTGCGAATTTAAGCATTTATTTGTCATTTTAGCAAAAAAAGTCATAAAGTGACCCACACCCCGATCATGCTATGAGGGAAAAATTCAAATGTTGGGCCCACCGTTGGAGAGTAAAAGTCAAAGTGAAGGTCGAATGTCAGAGGAAATTTGAGAATTTTGAGCCTTTTTCATTAAAGGGGCTAAAAAAAATTGACCCGCAACCTTGATCAAACTACAAAGGAAAAAGTTAAAATCTTGAGCCCGCCATTGGAAAGTCAAAGTGAGGAAGTGGGTCGACGGAGAACTTTGAGGTTTTGAGCCATTTTGTAAAAAGGGATAAAATTCATAGAGTGACCCGCAGTCCCTGATCATGCTATAAGGAATAAAGTCAAATATTAAGCCCGCATCGAAAAGTCAAAGCAGGGAAACGGGCCACCGTGGAGCACTTTGTGTTTTTAAGCCCGCATTGTAAAAAGGGCTAAAATTATAAAAGTGACCCGCGACTCTTCATGCTAATCAAGTGAAGCCACGTGTCAAGACCATATCAAAAGTGAAGTGAGCGGGCCAAAATGTTCCAAAATTCCAAATCTCTATAAAGTCACAAAATGCAAAAGGCATCCTCCACACCCACTCCAGTAAATTTCTCCCACGTGGACGACTCTGGTTTAAAGTTTCAAAGGCAAGATGAACGGTTCAAATTCAAAGTTACAAAACGAGTGTAACGGTTGCATTATGAAAAGTTTGGTTTTTTCTGCCATTGGCATTTCTTTGCGAATCAAGAATCTGAATGGATGTGAATGATTGAAAATAAATTATAAACCGTTTCTTACTAACAAAGAAGAAGTTGTAACCATTTCTTGGAGGAGATTTAATGGCTTCTTCATGCCATTGTATAGTTGGAAATTGATCTTGTAAACTCATGAATGCATTCTACTTAGAGAAAGCAAAGGAGATAGCCATTTTCTTCTACTTCCCTCCATTCTCAAATTTCTTCCATTCTCACATTATGTACAACTTTTTTTTAAGCATCAATACAAGAAGAAGGATTTTGTAGCCTCTTTGATGAGGAGATTTTAGAAACTTTGAGTTCACAATCTTATCTCGTCTTGTTGCCATTTGCAGGGTTGTTTCTTCTCATAAATGCATGTGTTAAAGTTTCTAACTAATGTGTGCAGGAATATGATTTTCTACCTACAACATTAGTTCTCCTACCTCTTTTCTCACTCCCTTTCCCACCTTCACAGACAAAGTTTCTTCCCCTTGCAAGTATCTTCAAGCTTTGTCCGCAGGGTTAGTGGAGTGCCCCTGTTGGATCCCCAGCCGAAAGGCCACCACAGAAATCCACATTTTCTCACACATGCATATGACGGTAGCTGCAGCGGTTAAGTAGAGGGATTTAGATTCCTAGAGTGTTGGTAAGGAATCCACAAATTTGTCCACCCGACAAATTCCCTCACCAATAAATCTTTATACATTTTCTCCCACCATAATCCAATGAGTATCAGTCTTGCGCATAATGGCGTCACCTACATAGTGCCCACCTACAATACCACCATGAGCCTCCTCCATGATATCTATGTGCTAATGTTCCAGTACACAGTGGCACAATACTTCATCCTAGGCTAACTTAGTACATGAAAGTGCTAATCAACATAAATGATGCCACGTGAATATCTATTGTTTCTTCTTTAAGGATTTCTTTCCTTCTTGCGCCATACCTACTCGTATGAACTACAAAAATGAGCTCTGAATTCTAAAGGCGTGTGTTGTAACCCTATATAACCATGAATCGAGGTATGGTATCTTCAATTTCATGCACTTCTTCTGCTGAATGTATTCTATCATAGATGATCCGGTCCATAATTACTTTGTGGAAAAGGGTCTATGAACCACAACTGTGAACATTAAACTCTCTGAAATAAGTCCACACAGATCTGCTTATCCTACCATCCTGTAAAATGGGCTTGTTACTATCAGAATACTTCACTTTGATTCCTCAATCGAGCTATAATGACTTCAAATAGTGTCAACTAGTAGGTATCTATTTCTAAATTTCACCTTGACATGCAAATTAGGATTCATCCTGTAAGGTCCCTTCCTAACTCGGTAGCATGTACCTTATTATTCTCTTGAGGAGTCAACTTTCTACTAGCAAGACAGATAGGATGCACTCCTTTTATACCTTCTATAGGATGAGCCAACACTGCAGAAATAAGTCCATGCAAGTTGCGTGTCCAGATGTACATGAAATCTTTGGCACTTCCTACTCTGACCAGTAATCACCACATAATAGGCCTCTTTAGGATTTACAGTGTGTCATTCAATGTCTCAAATGCACGTTACTGCTTTGTTTTCATAGGCTCATGATACACGCGCACATTCTCATCTATTGTAGTCCATCACCTCACGCATGCCTTCAAGGTGCGGTTAACACCTTAGGTTTTTGTCCCTCATCATCATCATCATTCACTATGCATACCCAGTGTACCCCTTTCCTTTTATTCCCGAGCACTGACCATTTCTTCTGACTGGTCAGTCTATTTCAAGGCCAAGGCACACCTGACTAGAATCTTAGCTCTTTAAACAACGTCTAACATAATCTTCCTTGTAGATGATTTGCCCCTTACAGTCTTCCAAAGTAAGGTGCTTCATAATCTATAGCTCATTTATTGACCAATGGTTTAGTAAAAAAGTAATCAAAAGTCTACATGGATCATACCTTAAGGTCATCTCCTGTTAATTAATTGATCTCTTATGTCAAGTCTCATACATGGACCAATCATCTAAATAAACGCTGCATGGAGTTTTTTAGGGTGGCATAGAATCTTATGTACACTTGAACAGAGTGATGCGTGAAGATATAACAAGGCCTACTTTTCAAACTCAAAGGGCTTCATAGTATACACAAGTCTGCTCACACTTCTATGTGGTGTGAATTAGAATCCTTCCCATGGATCCTTCTATGCATATCTGTGAAGGCTGATGATGCTCCTTAGAATCCATCTGTAGAACGAAGGTAAATTCTCACCCCATACAACACCTTCTATTATTTCCTTGGTGAATGGTGTAGGAAAGGGATCAATCACACGTGCTACATTTAGCTCCTTGTAGTCCAAAAAGATCCTAATCCGACCATCCTTTTTGATACTGATCACCATTGGGCTAACCCACTCTGACTTGTCTAGGGGCTTGATGATTCTAGAATTCAACATTTTTTCAATTTCTCTTTGACCTTTTCACACAAGTTAGGGTTCATCCTGTAGGGTCTCTTTCTGACCATGCATGCACCTTCCTTAACATTTATATTCATCTCTCTTAATGATTCATGCACACCTTTAAGTTCATGGTTACCCCTGAGGAAATAAGTCCTGATAATCTCATAGTAACTCAATCATTTTTTTCCATTTCCGAGTCAGATAAATAGTCCCCAATTATGGCCTCCTTAGGCTCAATATCTATTCCAATGTTTAACCAATTTTTCTTCATCGATTCATGATAGGCATGCATGGTCTTATCCAAACTGTCTAGTACCTCACTCCTCCCTATTGAATGGTTTACATCCAGGTTATCTACTTCTTTTTCATCCCCTAAGTAGACCATTTTTATTTTCTCTTTCTTAAGGAAAGCGCATTGAAGTAATGTTACATCAGCCTCTAGTTCTTCATCAAGACGCACTCCTAAGTATTCTTTACCTAATAAATATTGAAGGATTTCTTTAGCCTTGGTGTTATCTCCCACAGTTAAGAACTTTATGACTTTCAATGCTTCTTCCACTAGAGGCTTTGTAGAGAAGAAGTAAAATGTCTGGACCATTCCTGTAATTAAATCCTACCAATTTCTAGTTTCTATATGGAGTTCTGCATACACATACCAAGTACGTGTGCAACCTTGTAAAGTGGAATAAAACTTGTGCACCCATATAAAAGGTGGTAAAGCTTCCTTCATTTTTTTCTAGAGTCTCTCACACTTCTAAACGTGGTGTTGAATAGGTTGATTATTGTGATAAGTGCAGATTTGAGTAGCTGTATTTCTCCTGAAGAACCTAGTAATAAGAGAAATCCTAATTTCATCCCATCTGACAAGATTATACCTGTGGGCCACCCACCAGTGTGCTTCTGTCCCATGTAGTGTATATGCTAGAATATTTCTTCTTTCCAATGGGTGTATCCACTTTCTTCCATGGCGTACAGGAATACCATAGGATCCCCTTATCCTGTGTAACAAGGTACTGAGTTATTTCTTATACTCCTAACATAACTTGGTTTTGTGTCTCAAGGAAATATGCTCTTTACTTTGCACCCTACCAACTCATAAGTGATGTGAGCCTAATTATCACAAGCAATACTTGTAGTATTTCTAATATGCTTTTCATCCTCCCACTGAATTAGTCCTTCTTTGGTTGGTTCAATCATCTCTAGATCTCAGATGACGTATACATAAATCCTATTCAGATCTTCTTCACTTAAGAGCTCAACATAGGGTACAGATATTCCATCAGTTAAAGGGATAATAAATATTTCTTCTTTGTTTTCAAAACTGATATAGACCTTGTTGAACTGAAGATCAACATTATTTGCATAGTACCAAGGACACCCAAATAGATTTGGGAAGTTATCTAACTTTGCTACTGCTAAAAATTCAAAGTCTCCACTGAACTTGGCTCCTTGTATGGAAATTGATGCATCCTTCAAAACTCTGACGGGAGTGGCCTTAGTCTGATTAGCCATGAATAATACATTAGAGGATGAAAACAATGGGGGTCTTCCCATTTGTGCCCATGCATCCAAGGTAAGAACATTGACTTCCGTGCCTGTATCAATTGGTAAATTACTCAATAGCCATCCGTCCAAAAAAAAATTTAGGGTGATTTTCTTGTCATAATCCAGGCTATGAGGGGGAAGATTCACATATAGGATCTGTCGTCCAGTCTAAGTACTTACACGCAAAGTGTTTCCTCTTAACCAACTTCCTAACAGTGGAATGTTTTTTTCTTGGTGGAACATTTTACACACTTACCTCAAGTCATCTATATCAGTTTGGATCATCTCCGATGCTTTCTTCCACTCCATCTTCCATGATTTCTCTTTTAAGTACTATATCTCACGTTGAAGATTCCTTAGAACTTACATGGTTTCCTGATAAACCTCCTTCTGATAGGTAGGATTTGGGTACCATACATGAAGAAATTCTTCTTTAGTGATGGTAGGTTTATGCTGCAATGCTTCTCTAGCACGTGTCACCTCAACACGGTTCATGATATTCACTTGTAGTGTTCTTGATTCCTCATCCAACTTAGGAATCCATTAATTTTTAACGTGTTGTATCCTAACCATCCCAGTGCCTTTATTTTCTTGTTTATGTTTCTTACTCAAATGTTCATATAATTCTGGGAACTCCTCATAGCTATGGTTCTTTCCACAAAAAAACATGCAATATTTTTGTGGCATTCACACCTATAGTGATTAGGAGATCCACATGTATAACACATTCCACAAGGAAACTTTCCTCTTCCTCTGTACCCACCTCGATATCCACGTACTCTTTTACTACCTTTGTCAAAACACCCCTCATTACTTTCATAGCACAGTTGATTTTGATCCCAATCTTGGTGCTCATTCTTGGTTTTAGAGCTATCTGTTGCACTTGTTTATCATACCCCAATGTCTATAACATCATGGATCAGACCAATCAATCTACAATCTTCAGTATCATGGGTCATGGACTGAATTTTTTTACAATATCAGAATACGTTCTTCCTTATCACATGCTGTAGAAAAGGATAGTGGCTAGAATCATGATTCAAATGAAAGATCTCACAGTTTAACATCAATAAACATATGGACTTGTGAGGAAAACTATCCTTGGTGTGTCCCTCCACCTCACAATCTGTACACCAAATCCCTGAGTGTGTTTCATGGGTTGAATTTAACGATAATTTCTCTAACTACTTTTCCATAGCTATAATCTGTGCCTCTAAGAATGGGTTAATGCTAGTGCCAATACTCCCAACTGCCTCAGCATGTAGAGAAACCTCTAATGACTTGTATGGATCAGTATATGTCTTATGTGATGGCGCCCTTCTAAATGGTGTAATCAATCCTCTAACGAACCATTGTGCATGTTGGTTTTCATGGATATCATAAGAAATATTAGAAATAAGCATTTTAAAATGGACATCATACTCACACACACACACACTCAGTAGTGCCTTTCTTGATATCTTTGAGCACGCTTATACTCTTCTGCTCAAAATACAGAATATAGAAATCTTTCAAGAATGCATCCTTCAATGTTGTATAATCCACACAAGTTTGATCAGGGTCAAACTTCTTATACCAGATGTGTGCACATCCCTGTAATGTGGTAGAAAATTAGCTTTCCTTACTCTCTGAAGTCATAATCCCTTTTTCATGCCATAGTATTTCACACATGTGCACATATTCAACAACATATTCTATTCCTCTATACTCTGGGAGATGAAGATACATCTCCATATAAATATTCTGAGCTTGCAGCGGGCCTTGCCCACCCAATCCAGAACCTCTTGTGTTGCCTCTTCCTCTAGAACCACCAGATCCAACGAAACTAGAACCACCCATACCTCCTAATCCTCCACATGTAGTTGGAATAGTACCTATATATGTACTCCCTTATACTCCGATAGTAGTACTATAATGAACCCCTACGGTCTGTGAAGTAGTTACACTTCCAGAGGTGAATCCAACATTCTATGCACTCACGTTCTATGCAAACGATGTGCTTGAAAACATACCTCCAAATAACAATGAATCCATCTTCCTTATTATTGATGTACTTGCTCTCTTACTTCCGAAATCACTTGCTGATTACTTATCGCACTAGATAATGGAAAAAAAAAGTGCAAGGGATAGCTTATCAAGTAGGTTCAAATGCGCACCCGCAGCCCAAGTCATCTCTGCTGGCACACTTCCTTGTGAGGCTAAGGAGGGTTCCCTGTCATGATTTCCTAGATGGGGGAGTTCCTGACACTCTGGCTCTATGTCTTCTATGTGAGCTCCAAATCCTTCATGATCCATCTCTCTCCTCAACTCCATCCACTCTCTAAGGTCATGCTACTTCTCTATCTCCCTCTCACATGCCTCATTATAATTGAGTCGCATTTCTTCCCTCTACCTTACCGCCACTAAGTCCACCATCCTTCACCAATCTTGTTCCTTCCCCTGTGCATGGTGGGGTTTAGCTAGCCATAGGTTTTTCTTCCAAATTCAAGGTTATCATTAAGATGTTAATTGCCAATGGGATGCCTTGTAAATATGGTCCTCTGGGATATCACAAAAATTTGAATTCAGCTACCTTCGGGAAAGAGTACGTCAAAATTGAGTACTCCAGAATATAACTTTTTAAAACACCATGGAACCACGTATCTACAACACAAGTCTAGATCATATCAAAATCATAAGGGCTTGAAATTATTCTAGTGTCCAAACAAGTGTGTGATATCTCCAATTCCGTTTAGATGCATATGCAATCATCCATTCGTATATCTCTACTAGGAAAATAGAAAAGAATCTCTCATATAAACTGTCATACATATTCTATTCCACCCAAGTGCACATGCTAAACTCAGATCCAGTGTTGAATGTACATGCATATTATTCCTCCAGATCGTGTATACACTCTTTAACACTTGCTACAGTTAACCGGTATGTATTCATCATGAACCATCTTGGAAATAACCAAAAAAGGGGTACTAATAATGAAACTAATGATGTAGCCTATATTTTACTAGTAACACCCTAGACGCGTTGACACATCACTCAGACTGGATTGAACACTCACCTAAAGTGTGTAAAGGTACCAGGTCCATCTTTAGGGTTGTTATAGAAGGATGTTAGCATGATGAGAACTTAAAGCTTATAGATCCATAACTAATACATCATTCTAGAGTGCACGACAGTTCTGGATCTAAGGAAGAATATACTTTAAACAATAATCATGATGGAATCAAGTACATGCAATATCTAATTACACATAAGAATAACACTCAGGTTCAGCCAATATCCTCCATTTATTAAAGATAACATTGACATAAAAGCTTTTTACGGTAATGACAATCTATGCCTGCGTGCACACAAATATGATTCAATAGTCCAATCTTACACATGTTTATACATACATATCCGACTCTCTATATGTCTTTATATTCACCATTATACATGTATATCTACTACGTAGTTCACTACATATATAAGGATTGGGGATTTCTCTTCACCACTTATCCATTCCAAAAATAGATCGCATGATATTAATAGCCACATGCCATTTACAAGTATAACCCCACATGCAAGTGTTCTAACTATAGAATTATGTTAATTAACTAAAGTGATAATCCTATTCCTAGCACGTATCCATGTAAAGCATTTTGTATATGATCCTCCAAAAATATCTAATGCATGGAATGCATGTCTCTGCCTCATTTGTGTGCTCTACATGCCATCTCTAAAAATTAACCTTCATGAGCAAAAATGGCTAAGTCTTGAAAGCTGAACATCTGCTCTGCACACATGTTCTTCCTATCTATTCACATCTTTGAGTATGACCTACTTTCTCATGCAGACTTCTTGTGTGCTTTCTGTGAAGTGTTCTCTGATCAATAGTTCAAAACTTTCTAAGCTATTTGACTTCTTAGTTTGATTCTAAGGTTTCTGCTATTGAAGAGGAAAAAGATCTCACCACCTTGAAATTGGATGAGTTGCATGGTACTTTGATTTCTTATGAAATAAAGATAGGAGACTCAAAACCATCCAAGAAGGAGATTGCATTAATATCTAAAATGAATAGAAAATATAAGAAGGTGAAAGAGGATGATACCACTCTCCAAATTGAAGATGAAGATCTCTTTTATATGATGACTAGAAGATTGAAGTAAGGTTCTGGTAATTATAGAGGTAAAATTCCATTCAAATGTTTTATTTATGGATAAGTAGTACATTTTAGTGCTAATTTTCCTCATAGGCATGAGAATGAGAATGTTGATGTTGAAGATCATGAGGAAAAACCTAAGAAGAAGACTTATAAGTTTGGAAAAGGTGAGAAGAACTTTAATAGACCCAATCATAAAAAGGATAAAATAAGCTTTTTACTCAAATCAAGATGATTTTTTAGATGCAAGTAGTGGTGTATTAGACTATGAATTTGAAACTGAGTATGAAATCATAAGTAGTGAATAATTTTCATGACTAAAGAAGCTATGAGGTCTTCAAGTGATGGTTCTTCTCTATTAAGTGATTTTATTTCTGGTTATGGTAATTATTCTGATAAGGAATGTGAAGATGACAAAGATAATCTTGAGAGTGTCAAAAGGGAACTTGAACAAGATGAAAAAGAGAATAAAAAAATGACTTTACAGATTAAGGAATATGAAAATCAATTTCACAAGATGGATGAGAAATATATGGTTGAATCTATAAAGCTAATTGAAGTAAACAAGTTTCTAGAAGAAAAGGTAAAGTTTCTTGTCTCTAACCTACAGGATAAGGAGAGTTTGTGTATCAAGTATGAACAATATATAGTTTTTTTGAGGGCTAAGCTGTTTGAAATCAGTAAGAAGACTATGTCCTTACAAAAATTTGAAAAGAGTGCTAAGGATCTAGATGACCTACTTGGTAAAAAAAGAGTTGCAGATGATAGGACTAGTTTGGGATTTAAAGAGGATCCTAAGGAAAAAGAACTTAAGAAATAATCTGGTGCATCAAGAAAAGAATCAAATATGCCTATTATAAAATAAAAAAATAAAGCATCACCTATAAAGAAAAATGAAGGATCAAGGCTTAACAGAGAGCTTAATGCTTCAAGGTATGAAATAAATTTCAATAGTCATTTCTTTACTTGTAATGCTTATTGTCATAGATCTAATGAGTTTAAAATATACTCTAGAAATTATTATCCTTGGAATGAAAATAGGAGTGATTTTCTTACAAGAATTGTATGTCATAATTGCAATGAACAAGGACATACTACTGGGCATTGCTTACATAATAGACCTAGTCAAAATGAAGGACTAAAAATGAAGAACTAATTTTTTTTCTAATATTGTAATGAGATTGGTCATGTGGTGAGATTATGTTTTCTAGATTATTCAAGAAAAAATAATATAAAACAAAGGCCTAGATTTTATGAGAAAAACATTCAAGGAGATAGAATGCAAGGTAATGACTCTAGAAGAGCATGGGAACAAAGAAAAGACAATTTTGTCCCATCAAGAGTAATTAAAACTGAGAAATGAGTTGTAACACAAGGTTTAGATCAGAAAAGAGATGATGATGGAGTTTTGCAAGTTCCTAAGAAGGCTTGGGACCTTTTCAAAACCTTATTTTAGGTCTCTATGGAACATATATACCTTCAATATGCTTCTTATAAGTATATCAATGCAAATGAAGCATCCAGGTGAGGGGTATCTATCTATGTCATTATGTATCACATCTACAAGGTCAAGGTATGGGTGTGTTTTCTCTTCATAGTGTTGTTTTTGTTCATGATAATGATTGTTGTGTAAAAGTATTGTCAATCATTCGTGCATCTCTAAGTTGCACTTGTAAGTAACTTATGTGGTCTGTGCGTGAGTTCTCAAGGTATATAATTCATCTGTGATGAGTCTTAAATGGGTTAGTATCATCTTGAAACGTCTGTATGTGTGTCTAAATCATTTTATTAGCCTTAAATATCATGCACATGTCATTTTTGTCCAAATTTGGTCTCGATTCTACCTTTGGGTATATGAAAGTATGTCTGTCTTATCTGAGTCACGGGAATGATATATGAATTTTTCATGGAATATAAATGGTCTTGATAGGTGTGGAATATAGTCAATTATGTGTGTGAAGTTAAATTGTAATTAGTTCTTTAGAAGGTGGGATGGTTTGCATTCGAATCAAGAGTATTATCTTCATTAGGGGTCTGTTGGTTCTCAATTTTATCTCGCCCCATTTTTCCTTGAAATTCTTTAGATTGTGGGCTCTGTCATGTTCTCTATCTCCCTATATTGATGCATGAAAGATCTATTTTTCATTTGCTTGCCATGATCAGCCTTTTCCTTGAAATTATTTGCCATGATGCGTGAAAGAATTTGTTTTCTGTTCCTCTGTCCACATGAAATATTTGTAACTTGGGTGTAAACTCATGTTTTTCCCTTCCTTCCATTTTTCCACAGCCACGTTTTGTTTTCCCTATCAAATTTTGTCCCAATATCATGTGGAAAAATGTTATTCATTTCTAATTAGATGTGGCTCAGTGGGTAAAATTTGGTCCTTATATCATTTTCAAATTCTTTTTCCTTAAAGAAAGAATCATGTTCTAGGCACGAATGGTGATTTCCCTATATTTTATAGTTTGACGGGTGTGTTTTCCCCTTGAAATTTATATCTCATCATCTATGAAAACGTGGTCCTTTCTAGTTGGATGTGGCTTGGCGGGGAACTTTAAAACTCTAAGGCCCGATTCAACTCAAGTTTTTTCCACATGGAGGGTCGACACTCATATAAAAATTTGCCTTTTGGTTTGACCTTGGAGTTGCGTTTGGGAGACATGTGGAGGTTTTCACTGGCCTTGCCCAGACTTAGACATTTTTTCATGTAGCCAGTGTAGCTTTGTTGGACCATGGAAACGTAGATGGCTGACACTCATTTGAGGATTTTCCTCAGGGTCCCTCCTTAACAGTTATGCCAAGAGGACACGTGGTGAGCCCGGGCTTGTTCAAGGTCTTCACTTTTGGGGACCATCTCAAAGTTGCATTGAGGAGACACGTGGAGGCTTCCGTTGGCTCCTCTCTATACTTAAAATTTTCAAGCAACTTTCTTAAGGCCTGGGACACATGGAGGGACCACGCCTATTTGGGGACCTGCCCCCAATTTTTATTTTGAAGAAGTGCCAGGAGGACAATTGGAGGTTTCCACTCACTCTGCCCTTGCTTGGAATTTTCAACGGCTAAGGAAAACTATCTCGGATCCTAGACACATGGTGCCTTCCACTGATCCTTCAATGTTTTCAAAAAATCTGCCAGACTGAGACATGTGGTGAGCCCATGCTTGTTTGGGGTCTCCACTTTTGAGGACTATACCAAAGGGCACGTGGAAGGCCCGTGCTTGTTTGGAAACTTTCCTATGTACCTCACCTTTACAATTACACCAAGGAAACATGTGGACGGATCTAATCTAAAGTTGAGAAGGGGTAGAATCAATGGTTGATGTGCATTACATCTGTTTTCCCACCATTTTTTCTCCAATACTCCTAGAGATGTGAATACACACTATTTTTCATCATTTTTTGATAAAAATCCTTGTCATTTTTATCTACAAAGTGCCAATTGAATGGATTTAGAGCTTAATTTGTGAGTCCAAGGATTGTTAAGGTCAATATTTTGAAGTTGGAATTTCTTGGGAACTTGGAAAAATGTGAATTACTAGAGAAGTTAGATGTGGGACAAAGTTGTAGAGGAAAGAGGGTGAAAAGGATGAAATGATAGAGGTTGCAGGTGCAAAGGATGAAAAAGGTGTTGCCTCGAGAGTGAAAAGTATTACCTATTAGATCCAGCTATACAGAGCCTCCAGAAAATGATTAAAATGGGGATTTATCACATGATAGAATCAGAATGATTACAATAACTATCAAAATGTTGTGGCATGGCATCCTAGTCATTAGTCGAGGGTATGATGAATGTGATCAGTTCATAATTGGTCCACTTGATAGCTTTCAGATGTGAATTTGTTAAATGTCACTTTCTAAGGAAAATTGGTAACAAGAAAAGGTCCCTTGAATATTATTCTTTTTGGGGGAATATTTGGGCAATTGAAATGTATAAATGCAATGAGAATACTCTTGCAAAGGGTCGGGGGTGGAATTATTAAGAGAAAATTTGAGAGAGCCCATCTTCTGGAGAGACAAATCTGAGAAACCTATTAATTTCCTGTGTTTTATATTTCAATCACGTCAAGTTGGTTGTGGTGTAAAACCATTGACAATATCTGATATTGTTTAAAGAAAATTTCCCTTACTGATGAATCTAATCAATTTCGAGTTAATCTGTGTCAATCTTGGAGCAATTTGTGTCTGCTTTATTTCAGAATGTCTACAAGTAATTTTTCTTATTCCTATTTCAATCTTGTGTTAAATTCCCTCTGAATCACACATGATCTTGTCCCTGTGATATTTTAGTGGCATTTGTAATTTCATTTCAAGAAGATCCTTCATCCTATAATGAGATAAACAATTTAAAATCACTTCACTGTCATTTGTTGATAATGATTGTCTATAAGCCTCTAAGTGTATCTTAGGCATGAGTGACCCAGGGTCTTTGATGTTTAATTGAGTCTTTAGCTCAAGCCTTCATGTTAAATTCTTGGATATTTTGTGAAAGCGTGTAAATATGGGCCTCCATTGATGCACACCTTTTGGTTGAAGGAATATCTTAGTTATTCCAAAGCTTTATATCATTTAGCTTTCCAATTGTTATGAAGTCTCTCAAAGATATGGTATAATCAATTTTATCCTGCTTAATCTCCCACAAAAATTATTCAAAAACCATGAATCCATCTTGAATTACCCCTGTTTACCCTGTGTGTCCATAAATGTATAAATTCTACTGCTAAAATATACATAAGCAATTAGGATTCCAAAATGTCTTTACTAACCTTAGCCCTGTCTAGGAAATATCACCATTCTTTAGAAGTGACAACTCGTGAGAGTTAAATTGTGGTGCATTGATCATATTTTCTCAGGGTCCCCTTTCAAATTTTTTTAGAGAAGGAAATCTTCATTCTCCTTCACCGAAAGAGGTTATAAAACAGGTCCTCTCACCCTGGTCAAAAGGCATGGCCTAAAGCAGTGAGGATAGATCAAATCCTTAATGAAGGTGCTATCCATTTCTATGATGTCTGAGTGATAAAGAGTCTGAAAAATCCCTCCCCAGCTACAAAATGACTCATAATAAGATCTTTCTGTCTCTCAGTGTCCCTCTAAATCTTTGATGTTTCTCAGTTTCCAAGGGAGAATCAATTTGGATACCAATAGGTTCTATGCTTGGGTCTAAATATATGAAAGTCTCTTATGCTTCTATATAGGATTTCCTCAAGAATCTACAATAGGCTGGAGTATATTCAATAATATTGTGAAGATGATCAAGTGTCAACATGATCAGTGGTTATGGAAATAATGGCTCTTAGTGACTTAAGCTACTCAACATCATGTTTCATCAAGAAAATTGGAATGCTACGGGTATTAGGAATGGTTGTTCATAATATCTATATATTGAAGAGGTGTTATTTATGACTTAAGTTGTATTGCAAGATGCTAATGATAGCTTGGAGGTGATATTAACATAATTCAAGAAAAAATTGTTTTTCATTGTCCCTAAATTTTCTTACATAGTCCAACTGAGTAGTAGGTGTGGAAACTTAGGGTTAAGTGGTCAAATGATGTATTTTTTTGATTAAATGGTTGTACTTTTCATATAGACATGTGGGGCTAGAGGATATGAAAAATTGGAGAGTAAGGTATGTATACTTTTTCAGTTATGCTTGATAGAGTTGGAGTGTTTTTTCATGGTACATAATGAGGAGGGTTTGACTGAGAAAACCCCATCTCTAGGATTCTTCACAACTATACTAGTATTCAAGATGTTATATAATTTTAAGGAGTTCTCAAATGTTGTATGACGTGTTTCTTATGGATAAGTATGGCTATGATGAAGAATTGGTTATTTTTCCTCATGATTTATGCTAAAAGGGGCACGTTATTATACAGTGGTAGAGTTAACTATGTTTGAGGTATGAGTGATGGATTTCTTCACTTTTGACATGTTTCTTGAAGTTTCCATACTTGTGATATGTTCTTAAATTTCTTGTAAGTTTATATTTTTATGATCTCATCTTGTGAGTACTTGTGAGAGCCTAATACTGCTTCTTAAGAAGAAGATGAATGTAGATTGAGCAATAGGGGCAGAAGCTTGATAAATTATATTAAAATAAATCAACCAAATTACATATGAATGAGATGTAATACTTATAGGTATTGTAAAGCTGAATAAAAAATATGAGGAGTTACAAAAATGCAATAACCAATACAATAGCTTCCAATATTACATCCGGGAAACACATAATCATTATAAAAAATCATAACAATTATACCCGTGAAGAAATAAAACAAATATGGTTAATAAAACCAAATGAAAACATTATTTAATTAATAACATTAATTGTATAATGCATAATTAATTAGCCTAACATTCCTCCCTTTAATTGTGCATTGTCTCAAGGGATGAGGAGAGGAATTATCTGAACAACTCAAACTTGTCACGTGGAATGACTTCATCAAGATATCTAATCGTTGTTCAAATGCTGGAAAAAATTGAAGTTAGATGTTGTGATTCAACACATGCTCATGTATGAAATGAACATGTACCTAAATGTGCTTTTTTCTTTCATGAAACACTGGATTGCGAACAAGTTTGAGAACACCTTCATTATCAACATACATGGTGGTCAGTTTGTCTTTTGTTATTCCAAGTCCTTCTAGTATGTGACGTACCCAAATCGCTTCACAGAAAGCTTCTCCTATAGAATGATGCTCAGATTCTAAGGAAGAACGAGAAACAAAGTGTTGTTTCTTGCTTCCCCGTGATATTGGTCCAGATCCCATAAAGAATACAAATCATGAAGTGGATTTTTTGTCATCAATATTTCCTGCATGATCTGAATCTGAATATCCTAACAAGAATAATTTGTCGTTCTTCTTGTATTCTAGACCAAGATCCACTGATCCTTTGAGATGTCTCAAGATGCACCTTACTTATTTCCAATGACAACCTTTGGGGTCCTTGCATGAACCTAGATAGATAGCTCACTACAAATATGATATTTGGTCTAGTGTAGGTCAGGTAAATGAGACTCCCAATCAACTACCAATAGAGAGTGGCACTTACCTCATGAGATGGCTCTGAATGAGATAATTGCAATGTATTCTCCATAGGTGTAGCAATAAGTGTGTAATCCATCATCCTGAATTTCTTGAGCATTGTCTTGGTATATTTCATCTGAGAAACAAAAATGTGATTCTCTTTCTGTCATACTTCCAATCCAAGACAATAATGCATCAGCCTGAGATCTATCATGTCAAACGATCAATTAAGATCTTTCTTCATTGCATCGATCATCCTCACTAAACTTCCAGTGATGACTAGATCATCGACATAGACAATGATAATCACAATCTACCCCCCCTTGATTTTTTAGGTAGAGATTAGGGTCATATGGATTTATAACAAATCCATGTTATACGAGATGCTCATCAATTTTGATGTACCATGCCCGAGGTGTCTGTTTGAGGCCATACAGAGATTTCTTGAGTATGCATACCTTTTCTTCTTGACCAGGTACAACATATCCCTCATGTTGATTAATATAGACTTCTTGTAAATCTCCATTTAGGAAGGATCTTTTTACATCCATTTCATCGACTTTCCATCCAAACTGTGCAGCTAGAGAAAAGATCATCCTGATCATTTTGATCTTAGCTGTGGGAGAAAATGTCTCCTCATATTCAATGCCTTATTTTTGTGCATATGCATTTGTTACTAGTCTCACTTTATACTTGTCCACTGTCCCATCTACTTTGTACTTAGTTTTGAATATCCATCTGCATCTAATGGGTTTCTTCCCTAGTGGAAGATCGAAAAGCTGCCAAGTGTTATTTTTCATCACTGATTGATATTCAAGAGTCCATGGCATCTTTCCAAGATTTTGACTATAGGGCTTCCTAAAATGTAGAGGGATAATTAGATTCAATAACTCTACTCATCAAAGAAAGTTTAAATTCTTCTCTTGCTTTACTATAAGTACATGGTCTAGGGGTGGATGTATCCGAGGAGCATCCATTCTTTGAATCTCGTAACATGCTTAGTACACCACTTGGGCATATGTTGAACTGTTCCCATGAGGTCGTGGTTTATCATATCAACACCATCATCCCCATCCTCACTTTCATCATCTTTGAGGGAACATCAGCTTCAATTTTTACAATTGGTGAAGAATCTACATCTGGTGAGTCTAGAGGAGGAGTATCTACTTCCTTCTTCTAAAAGAACTCAACATCTCTTCTAGTGTAGACTTTTTTGGTCTTTAGATCCATCAATTTGTACCCAAGAGTCTCTTCACTGTACCCAATGAAGATGATTTTATGTGACTCCATGTCCAATTTATTTCTATTCTGCTTGGGTATGTTCATACTTTCTTTGCACATGAATACTCTAAGGTGTGCAATATATGGTTTCCACTTTGACCATGCTTCTTGTGGCACTTTACTTTGTCAAGAGAAACTGTGGGCACTTTTTTCAAAAAATACACAAATGTCTTTGCTACTTCTTCCCAAGAATTTCTTTTGCAAGTCTATAATCATCGATCATGCATCATGCACCATTTCCATGATAGTACTTAATGTTGATGCAAAATCACAGCACCCCTGGATGCAGATCAGGTTTCTAGGTTGATCACTTTGGCATCCAGTGTGATTGCATAACATTGAATCCTTTCTCCAAGTGTGGGACTTGAAAAATGAGAAAGGATTCTCCAGAGAAGGCTGGTTCCTATTCCTCTGTTCAGATGCACACGAAATATGCAGAGGGTTTTCTCAAAACCTAATCTAATCTGCCAAGGAGACAAGGTAAGAAGATGCATAAAATAAATCTAAGCTAATAGAGGTGATGCACCGAGGAATGAAGAACACCTATTTTTCCAGTGAACACAGACCATTCAAATGTGATATAAGATCATGCACAGATAACAAAACTTGTAGTGAAAGACCAGGAGGATGCAAAATGAACACAGAGAGGGTTGAGAATCATCCACAGACATGTATTACTTGCTCCAAAGATTGATACAATACACTGCAGAATGCCAAGAGGCAGAGTCGTATTACAGTTTCAAATGAGAGGTTCGAACTCCACAAATTCACCTGATAGGAGAAGAAGGGAGGAGCAAAACAGAAAAATGTTCGACCTTTGAAAAGAAGCTCCTCTTTACAATATATAGAAAGAATGAGAGAGGGAAGAGAGAGAGGAAAGCCAAATCTACCCCAACCACCTCCAGGTTGCATTCCATTCATCTCATTATGGCAGAAGCGGCGGATCCTGGCAAAACGGCGGGCTGTCTAACAGAAGCGGCGAACTGTCTGCTGCATTAAAGTTGTTTGTTGAAGCATTACTTCTGCTTGTTATTTCGCGCCAGAGGCATTTCTTGATTTTCTCTCTCCAAACTGAACCAAAATGCAAGATTGACCCCGGAATCGTGTAGAGAATTTTACCAGCTTTCCATTGATATAAAGAACGTGCCAATCCGAGCTCTGGATCGAAAGTTATGGCGATCTGAAGATTTAGGGCAAAAAAAGGGCCAAAACGTGTTTTGAAATCTTTCCCGCGCTCTGCCACCTGGATGACACGTGGCACGTACTGATTGGACAAGTAATTCTCTCTCCTCTACCTTTCGCGGGCTTTCCTTTTGAAATTTCCTTGTGGGCCCCTTAAACTTGGACACGTGGCGCTATTTCATTGGTTCGGGTCAGTGCTCGAAACCTCGCCCTTTGACTTTTGGACTATCTCCCTTGTGACACGTGTCGTGATTTGATTGGTCCGCGGGTTTGCCAGCTTTTTGCGCGCCCTTCGCGTCTTTATGTCCCGGATGTCCCAAACTGTTTGGGACAAAAACCTCCGATCCGCCCGAAATGGGCTTCCTCGTCCCTCATTTGCCGATGACACGTGGCGCAATCTGATTGGCTCTCAGCTTTTTCGGCTATCCGCGTCCCTCGCGTCCCTGCGGCCCAGATGTCCCAGTACGAACTTTCTCTGTTTCGGCCGAACCGGCCGGTTCGCGTCCATTTGTCCCAAATGTCCCAGTGCTTCGTGGGACAAATTCTTCCAGTTCGCCCGATCCGGCCGATTCGCGTACTTCTGGCCCAGATGTCCCTTTTGCTTCCGGACTGTTTGTTCTCATTTCGGCCGATCCGGCCGGTTCGCGTACTTCGCGTACTTGTGTCCCGTTTGTCCCGGATGAAGACTTGGGAAAATTTTTCCTTCTTTCGGCCGATTCGGGCATTTCGCGTCCCGCGCGTACCTGTGGCCCAGATGTCCCTTTGCTTCACGGGCCGCCTGGAGGCTTTTCGGCCGATCCGCGCCTAGATGTCCCAAATGTCCCGACTGCTCCTAGGACTAGGACTTAGCCATTTTTCGTGATTTTTCCTGTTTCAATCTACTTGCCTGGAACTGCAAAACTCTGATGCATGTTATCGAAATTTACCCTGGGGGGTGAAATTTTGACAACAGTTTTGACGACTCAGCGGGGTCACCTGCCTGCTAGGTAGAAGATCAGTGGCCTTTTAGCGATCCATTGGGCATGGAGTTATAAGCAATAACCTGAAACGAGCCTGATACTGCAACTTCTTCTCCAGCAACACTCTGAACTGTAGAAAACAACCTGAGAGCAGCAAAACCTGTGCCAAAGCACTTAGGGAAATAGAAACCTAACTACCACAGGACAATGTGCATACGCACTTGGAGGAATGAAAATCTAAACTAATATTTACAAGGGCAAACCTTTTCTTTTTTAGTAGCAATGTTTAAGATAGATTCCGTTAACCGGAATCGGAAGTTCCTCTCCATCCAATGCAGACAATTGGAAGGCATTACTATTTTTGCATCCCGTGACCATGTAGGGACCACTCCAGATGGCATCAAACTTGGAATGCCTTCCTGGTTTTGCCCGATCTGCATCCCATTTCAGAACTAGGTCCCCTTCCTGGAAGGTCCTTGCTCTTGCTCTCTTATCAAACCATCTTTTTACTAAGGCCTGATCCTTTTCAATCGTCTGAACTGCATGTTCTCTGATTTCTTCTAATTCCATCAATTCTGCATACCTGACCTCCATTGGTTCGAACTCAGATAACTCAAACTGCTTCATGAGCTCCAAGGCTGGCAATTCTAATGATATAGGCAATACTGCCTCCTTCCCATAGACCAACTTGTAGGGAGAATTACCTGTAGACCTCTTTGGTGTTATCCTGTCAGCCCATAACGCTGATTTTAGCCTTGTATGCCATGTTCTTTGATTTTCATCCAGAGTCCTTCTGATGATTTTTAGCAAATTCTTGTTTGTGGACTCTGCCTGTCCATTACCCTGCGGGTAATAATTTGAAGAGGTGCTCAAATAGATTCCATTCTTGACAGCCCATTCTGTAATTTTTGAACCTATGAATGCTAATGCATTATCTGATATGATGGTGGCCGGCACACCGAACCTGGTTGCTATTTCTTCATAAAAGTCTAGTATGTTAGACTCACTTGCCTCTTTGAGCGCTACTGCTTCGGTCCACTTGGTGAAATAGTCTGTCGCTGTAAGAATCCACTTGTGGCCTTGACTCGAATTGGGATTGATGACTCCAATGAAGTCCAATCCCCATTGCATGAATGGATGATCTACTGAAATTGGACGAAGGGGCAGTGCTGCTAACCTTCCTTTCCCTGTGAAGAATGCACATTTCTTGCATTTCTTAACCCATGAGTAGCAATCATTGAATACAGTAGGCCAATAGTAACCAGCTTTCATGATTTTGAGAGCTGTTACTCGTGGGGTGAAATGGCCTCCTGCCTCCCCGTCATGGAACTCGTGTAAGATCCTCTCAACCTGACCTGTCCCAATGCATCTTAATAGAACACCGTTGATGTCTTTTTTAAACAAAACACCATCAACAAGCACATATGGAACTGCTTGTAATCTGAAGTACCTTCTTTTTGCTTTGCTCATTTCTGGAGGGCACATGCCCGTCTGTAGGAAATGTATCATATTCTGAGTCCAACAGGGAGTGGACACATCATCATTTTCCTGTTTTTGATCATCTTGTAATAGCAGGACAACGTCTTCTTCATCTTCTGGGTTGTCTGGTTGTTTGGAAGCGAGCTGCTCACACAAACCTTTGCCTCTTACCAGCTTGGTGATCTTGATCTCAATGTCATACTCCATGACACGGGTGATCCATCCTGCCCTTTTCTCATTCAAATCCTTGTTGAGGAGGAAGTCCTTAACCCCAGCATGTGAGACTAGCAACTGGACCTTGTTGTTTGAGACTAAATGCTTGAATTTCTTCAAGCTTCTGATTACTGCAAGCACATGCTTTTCAATAAAAGAGTACCTCACTTCGCAGTCATCTAGGCTCTGGCTGAAGAAGGCAATCGGCTGTTCATCATTATCTTTGTTCTGCTGTACCAGAATGGCAGAAATAGTGTCATCACCTCCAAATGCATAGAGGATGAAATCCTTGGAAAAGTCTGGGTTGATGAGAGTGGGTGCTTGGGAGATGGCTTCTTTGATTGCTTCAAAACTCTCCTTGCCTTCTGCCGTCCACTTGAAAGCCATGCTTTTCCTTAACATTTTGGTGATGGGCTTGACAAGGGCTGCAAAATCTGGGACAAACCTCCGAACAAAGTTTATCCTTCCCAGGAAACTCTGAAGGGCTTTCTTGTGGCTTGGCAATGGTAGTGCTCTTATGGCTTCAACCCTCTCTGGATCAATTGCTAATCCTTCCTTGGAGACAATATGGCCAAGGAGCTTCCCTTCATGTGCAAGAAAGATGCACTTCTTAGGATTCAAAGACACTCCGAACTTTCTACACCTCTGAAACACTTGCCTGAGGTGAAAGAAATGGTCTGCTGCATTCTTTGAGAAGACAGTAATATCATCTAGGTATATCAGCACTATCTTGTTGATCAAGCCTTTGAATGCCATATCCATAGCTCGCTGGAATGTTGCTCCGGCGTTCGACAGTCCAAATGGCATCTTCTTGTAAGCATATGTGCCCCATTTGGTTGTGAAGGCTGTCTTGAACTGGTCTTCCTCCTTCACCATAATCTGATTGAAGCCTGAGTAACCATCAAGTAGTGAAAACCTTTCTGAACCAGCTACGACCTGCAATATTTGCTCCATGGAAGGGAGTGGATAATGGTCCTTGAGAGAGGCTCTATTCAAATCTCTGAAGTCAACACACAGCCTGATCTCTCCACTCTTCTTCCTGACTGGAACTAAGTTGGCAACCCAACTAGAATGCTTGATTGGGAATATGATTCTTGACTCAATCAGCTTGTCCAATTCTTTCCTCATGAGAGGCTCCATGTGTGGATTGACTGGTCTCTGTTTCTGCCTGACAGGCTTAGTATTTGGATCCAATTCGATGGTATGCTGAGCTAAGTTGGGATTGAAACCTTTCAAGTCTTCATAGCTCCAAGCAAACACGTCAGGGAATTCTTGACATAGCTGTATGAACTCACACCTTTCTTGCTCAGTTGTCATCTTTCCAATTTGCAATGGCTTGTTTTCTTCTACCAATATGGATACCGAATCTTCTCTCTTAACCTGAATGTTTGCTTTCTCCTTTCTAAACTGATCATTGGGGTTAAAAATGGACTCCAAAGTGATAAGTCCCTTGGGCAGCTTGTCAGTTCTCAGCTGTATCACTTGGTCACCATATTGCTGTTCCAACTTTTCTTGATTCTTAGCTGAGAACTCAGCTTCTTCTTGCAAGAAATGGATGATTTGCTGGTCATTCTCAAATACTTGCCAACTGACATCGTTATCCGGCACCGAAGGCCTGACAATCACGTGGATGTTTGGCTGTACCTTGTCTTGTTGAATGTTTTCTACAATGTCAAAGGCTGCCCCTACTGCTGCAAGCCTGTCAGCAGCTTGATTCTCTTTCCTAGGAATGGCTTTAATGCCGAAACCCTCAAAATCTTCCATGAGGTCCCACACCCTGTTCTTGTAGCACCTGAGTAGATCATTTTTGGCCGCATGCTGTCCCTTGACCTGATTTACAATCAATTCACTGTCCCCAAAGACTTGCAAGTTCTTTATTTTTTTCTTGATTGCCCAATGCATCCCTTGCACCAAGGCTTCATATTCAGCAGTGTTATTGGAGCATGCAAATTGAAATCTAAAAGCTGAATAGTACTTTACTCCTTGAGGTGAAACAAGCACGGCTCCACCTCCTGCACCTTGTCTACTCCTTGATCCATCAAAAAACAGCTGCCATACCTCATTGTCATCCTTGTGGTTTGGCTTGGTGATGCTAGGAATAGGTTGACTTTCTTCGTGTATACAATAGACTCCTAGCTCAGATTCTTCTATTCCTTGATAAGGATCAAAAGCATGCACCTTGTTTGCCCATTCATCAAGAGTCAAATCTGGGATACTTCCAACCTTAGTGTCAGCTTCATCAGTGCTAGGGTGATCTTCTTGATCAAATGCTGAGCAATTGACATTAATCTGACTTGGAGTGTAGGGCTCAATATGGAAGTTTGCAATAGGTTCAGATCTGATTGTGGCCTTAGTTCCATATCTCGTTCTGAATAGCATGTGTGACCAATCAGCGGACAAATATCCCCCAATCTTGGCAGTGAAGTCCCTTGACAAACATAGGGCAAAGAGTGGTGGAAGGTCTATGACTGACACATCTTGTAAAACAACAACATTTGGACATGCATGCAAGGTAAGACTCAAATTTCTAATCACTATAACTATTGCTATTGCTGTCCCATCCAACTGCACTACTCCCTTAGATGTTATTTCATACTGAAGCCCTAGCTGATCAGCTATTTATTTGAGCATGACAGAGCTACTTGCCCCGGAGTCTATCATGCAATTGTGCACTAGCTGATTCCCAATGATTAACGAAACATAGAAAGGAGGGGGTTTCAACATCTTACCTTGTTGTCCTCCATGATTTCCCTCAGGCTGGGCAGCATTTGTAAGCACTTTGTCTTGTATCTGCTGATTCGAAGTTGGCCAGTCCTTCATGGCAGCTTGCAGCAGATCTCTTTGGCCTGGGATAGCTAGGGATTCCCACATAGATATATTGACGTTTGTTTTCTTCATCTGATCAATGATACTGAATGGTGATGAAGGATCTCTCTGCTGCCCCTTGGTTTGCACATTTACTCCTTGTATGTGGGCAGCAACAGCTGGCATTTGAGTTGGCCTAGGGGCTGTTCTTGGCTGTCCTTGTGCATTTGAAGCGGGACTTTGCTTGCCAATCATTTGTGGAGCCATGGAAGGTTGTGGATTGGCTGGGGCTAATGGCTGTTCTTCACCCAAATTTCTCCTTTTTGACCTTGTGTTTGCTGCAACACCTTGAGAAACTGCCTGGTTCATGCCACAAAAATCCTCTGCTTGCCAATTTACCAATGTGGTGTCATTTGGGGCTGATTGCTGTTTGAATGTTTCTTGTTGTTGGCTGTTTTCTTGACTGTTCTCACCCTCCACACCAGTAGTTGTTACCATTAAAGCTTGAGTCAAAGCACCATTGAAGCACATGGATTGATTATGAGGCTCATTACATGGAAAACACCAATCATACTCCTGGGCAATGTTGTTTTGTGCTGGTACTAATGCCCTAGAGGCAGATATGGCATTTGGATTATAGGGCTGGAATGGTCTATTGACAGGAGGCCTTGTTTGATTCATATTTGCAGCTGGATTAGGTGGCCTTTGAGGCTGATATGGCTGCCTATTAGGTTGAGCTTGAGGCTGATACGAAGGTCTAAAACCTTGAGCTTGCTGTCTTTTGAGAGTGACCAGCTCATTGCCTAGATTTTGCAATTGCTTCATGACCTCTTGAAGCTCATTTGGGGCACTTGGAGATGAAGTGGAAGCTTCATTTGAACTCTGATTTCTAGGAGTGGGAATAGGAGCTAAGACAGGTGCTTGACTAGCACTTGGGCTCTCTAAACTTGGATATAATGGCATTGGAGGCCTAGGAGCCAATTTACCAGCTTGGATAAGACAGTTTTCGGCTCTAATGGCAATGCTATAAGCAGCAGGTAAGGTTGTGCCTCCCATAGATTGAATTAACATAGAAATATCAGAATTCAAAGCTTTAAGATAGTATAGAAAAGCACCTTCTGCTGTTGGCCTGACTGCCACTGGAATCCTATCCCAAGACCTTTGAAATCTGAAGTTGAAATCAGTCAGCTGCTCGTTGGGGGCTCTCTTGATAGTTGTCAATTGTTCTAGTAGAGACAAATTGTCTCCCTTTTCTCCAAACTGCTCATGAAGTGCAATACACAGCTGATTCCAGTTTGTGATAGAGCCAGCTCCAAGGCTCCTAAACCATTGCAATGCTTTCCCCTTGAATGAAGATGCCAGCAATTTGACAGCTACATCCATTTCATTTATCTCATGGATTGCACAGACGTTAGCAATGTCTTTTACATGATCACCAGGAGTGGTATGATTTTCTCCAGTGAAAAATGGAATGTTCTTCAATGCTGCAATTGGAACTGGATTCTGTGCATTGAGGGCGAGTGGGCTGCTGCCAGTGAAATTGACAAAGGGATTTAGTGGTTGCGCCATTCTGATTGGTCGAAGGACTCTTGAATACTGAATGAAAGGCCGAGCAGGTGGAGGAGTTGAGAGAGTTCTGTTTGGTGGAGATGGAGACCTTTGAATCCTTCTTCCTCTTTGCCTTCTTCTTGGAGATAATTGCAGGTATTCAAACAGCACTTCTTCTTCTCCAACTCTTGACCTTGTGATTCTTCTCATAAGCTTTCAGGCCTGTACTGCTGAAACCAGTTGATCTTCCTCTTGGAGTCGCCAGATATGCGAATAATAGCTCTTTTCAAGCAAGAAAATTGCAGCAGATGCATATCAACTTTGCTGCAATAAAAATGAGACCTCTAGGTCCCACCGGGCGTGCCAAAACTGTTGATGCAAAATCACAGCACCCCTGGATGCAGATCAGGTTTCTAGGTTGATCACTTTGGCATCCAGTGTGATTGCATAACATTGAATCCTTTCTCCAAGTGTGGGACTTGAAAAATGAGAAAGGATTCTCCAGAGAAGGCTGGTTCCTATTCCTCTGTTCAGATGCACACGAAATATGCAGAGGGTTTTCTCAAAACCTAATCTAATCTGCCAAGGAGACAAGGTAAGAAGATGCATAAAATAAATCTAAGCTAATAGAGGTGATGCACCGAGGAATGAAGAACACCTATTTTGCCAGTGAACACAGACCATTCAAATGTGATATAAGATCATGCACAGATGACAAAACCTGCAGTGAAAGACCAGGAGGATGCAAAAGAACACAGAGAGGGCTGAGAATCATCCACAGACATGCATTATTTGCTCCAAAGATTGATACAATACACTACAGAATGCCAAGAGGCAGAATCAGTATTACAGTTTCAAATGAGAGGTTCGAACTCCACAAATTCGCCTGATAGGAGAAGAAGGGAGAGGCAAAACAGAAAAATGTTCGACCTTTGAAAAGAAGCTCCTCTTTACAATATATAGAAAGAATGAGAGAGGGAAGAGAGAGAGGAAAGCCAAATCTACCCCAACCACCTCCAGGTTGCATTCCATTCATCTCATTATGGCAGAAGCGGCGGATCCTGGCAAAACGGCGGGCTGTCTAACAGAAGCGGCGAACTGTCTGCTGCATTAAAGTTGTTTGTTGAAGCATTACTTCTGCTTGTTATTTCGCGCCAGAGGTGTTTCTTGATTTTCTCTCTCCAAACTGAACCAAAATGCAAGATTGACCCCGGAATCGTGTAGAGAATTTTACCAGCTTTCCATTGATATAAAGAACGTGCCAATCCGAGCTCTGGATCGAAAGTTATGGCGATCTGAAGATTTAGGGCAAAAACGGGCCAAAACAGTTTTTGAAATCTTTCCCGCGCTCTGCCACCTGGATGACACGTGGCACGTGCTGATTGGACGAGCAATTCTCTCTCCTCTGCCTTTCGCGGGCTTTCCTTTTGAAATTTCCTTGTGGGCCCCTTAAACTTGGACACGTGGCGCTATTTCATTGGTTCGGGTCAGTGCTCGAAACCTCGCCCTTTGACTTTTGGACTATCTCCCTTGTGACACGTGTCGTGATTTGATTGGTCCGCGGGTTTGCCGGCTTTTCGCGCCCTTCGCGTCTTTATGTCCCGGATGTCCCAAACTGTTTGGGACAAAAACCTCCGATCCGCCCGAAATGGGCTTCCTCGTCCCTCATTTGCCGATGACACGTGGCGCAATCTGATTGGCTCTCGGCTTTTTCGGCTATCCGCGTCCCTCGCGTCCCTGCGGCCCAGATGTCCCAGTACGAACTTTCTCTGTTTCGGCCGAACCGGCCGGTTCGCGTCCATTTGTCCCAAATGTCCCAGTGCTTCGTGGGACAAATTCTTCCGGTTCACCCGATCCGGCCGATTCGCGTACTTCTGGCCCAGATGTCCCTTTTGCTTCCGGACTGTTTGTTCTCATTTCGGCCGATCCGGCCGGTTCGCGTACTTCGCGTACTTGTGTCCCGTTTGTCCCGGATGAAGACTTGGGCAAATTTTTCCTTCTTTCGGCCGATTCGGGCATTTCACGTCCCGCGCGTACCTGTGGCCCAGATGTCCCTTTGCTTCACGGGCCGCCTGGAGGCTTTTCGGCCGATCCGCGCCTAGATGTCCCAAATGTCCCGACTGCTCCTAGGACTAGGACTTAGCCATTTTTCGTGATTTTTCCTGTTTCAATCTACTTGCCTGGAACTGCAAAACTCTGATGCATGTTATCGAAATTTACCCTGGGGGGGTGAAATTTTGACAACAGTAACTTACATGACCAAATCTCCTATGCCACAACTGAGCTGAGGTGGAGTTCTTAGCCACAAGTGCTTGATCATCTTTGTGAATGAAATCAAGTTGAAACATGCTTCCCACATTGGAGGCTTTTGTAATTATTTTCGAGCCTCGTGATTTATCTCGAATCAAACACATTTTCTTGCCAGAATGACTATCAAAGTCAATTTTTAGGTTGTGATCAAGGAGTTGACTGACTGAAAGAAGATTCTTTGTCAACCCAGGGACATATAAGACATCTGATAGTCTGCAGTTGCGTGAACCAAGGGGTAGAGAAATGTTCCCAATCCCCTGAACTGTATATGAAGAATCATCTCCCAACGAAACATGATTTTTCGATGGCGTGTCCCTCATTGAAATAAACCAGTCTCTATGGCCAGTCATGTGTCGAGTGGCTCCCGAATCAACATACCAGTCATCACTAGATGACGTGGATGGTTCACTTGATCGAGCAAGTGAACAAGAAGTCTTCATTATCTGACTGTTCTTGTTGCTCAACAATATTTCCTTGCTGATGGGGTCTTCTTTTCCAGTTCCCTTTTTTCTGCCCTTGATTTAGTTTGAATGTCCCTTGTAAGATTTGTTGTTGTTGAGGTCCAGAGTTTCTTGATGAACCTTTCTTATAAGTATTATACCAACAATCTTGCAAGTCATGTCCTCTTTTACAAATTGGACATTGCTTCTTCTGTTGTTTGTCCCCATGATACTGATTCTGATGTTGGGACTTTGATAGGAATTAGGTTTTCCTTTACCTTTTCCTTTCCATTTTTGATGTGAAGAAGTGCCTGCTCCTCTTCATCATCCTTATTGTGCATTGCTTCCTCTTGTTGCAGTAGGTTTACCAACTTGTCAAAACTAACTGTCGTATCTGACAAATTTAGTGTTGTGACAAAAATGTGGTAAGAAGAAGGGAGATGCTCTCAGAACAATGGGAACGAGAGCATCATCTTTGACCTCTTCTCCTAAGGCTAGAAGTGAAGCCCTCAACTCTGCAACTCTTCTTAGGAAAGCTTCAATTTTCTCATTCTGTTTGAACTTCAGTGTATGTAACTGACTCTGCAAATTTAGTATGAAGTATTCTTGTTCTTGGCCTCATATACTGTGCTCAACTTATCCCATGCTTCTTTGGCTGTTGTGGCATCACGAATTTGGGGTTGCACATCGTCGGATACTCCAAACAAGATGATGAGTTTGGCCTTCTGATCTGCTCTATCAAATTGTCATTGTTGTGTTGTATCAGTTGTTGATCTGGTTAGAGTACCAGTCACAATAGGCCAGATTTCTTCAAACTCAAGCTGTGTCTTAATTTTTGTCTTCCATGCAGCATAGTTGTTTCCTCTGAGTAGTTGTGAATCTGAAAGAAAAAATTTGGGGGCATTGGTGCCCATTTTGCAGAGATCACTGACAGGGTTTGGCTCTTATCACTCCAGGTATAAGGTCTCCTAATCTATATACCGTCAGTCTGATATACCGAACCTTTCTATATACGCGCCCTTCTGATATACCCGTCGGTACGTGGAAGAAGCTCGCCCTTTCTATATACCCGATGGTACGTGAAAGAGGCATTAACGTACGTGAAAGAATTCAATACGTGGTACCAAGACAGTACTGAAAGGGGTCTGTGCGATTATTGACACCGGATCAAAGAAATATCCTCATACGCGCGCGTAACTTCGCTATATACTTGGATAATTTCTCAGTCTGGATTTATGTCATGCAATCATTCACAGACGGATGGGATGGCTCATAGTGTGTGCACTGTGACCTTATTACTCCCCGTCGATTTAAAGGGTCGATGCCCAGACGACGTTGTTGCAGCTATATTAGGCGTTAAGTGCAGTAGTAGTCACGACGGCTTTACCCGTAAGCGCTTCCCAGAGGCACTGTATATACCGAACGCTGCGAATGAGATCTAGGATCTCGTGAGTGTTACAGAACCAATTTTACTTTTTTTTTATTACAATTCTGCCAGTTTCTGAGAAGTTACAAAGTTTGCAGTTGACTATGGCAACCTGCAAATTATATATTTAAGCATGCAATTACATTCAAAAATTTGCAAAAAATTGAATGGTAGGAAAAATATTTTTTTTTCGGGGCCCTGGTGACCTCCGGAGCCCAATACGACCTCAATGCTAAAAATTTAAAAAAATAGCTGAAAATGCAATTTTTAGATAGGTCTCCTTTGGAAAAAAAATGTCTTGAATGAAAAACAGGCCAAATGGGAGAAAAAAATTTTTTTTACCCTAAATTAGGGATTTCTCCACTAAATTTAGTTAGTTATAACTAAATTTGTTTAAGGTAGGTTTTCTGCTAAATTTAGCAGTTCCACCAAAATTTCCGCCAAATTTCAAAAGGAGGGTTTTTGAAAAGTTTTTGTTACAGGGTGGGATTTGAACCTCAAACCTCATCACTCCTAAGGCACATTTCTCTAACCAACCTTGGCTCTATGAGCGCTTGGACTATAGAAATGGGAAGAAATTTGTATTTATTGTCAAGGAATGAAAAATCGACTAACCTTTTGAAAAATGAATGGCACGGATGGAGCCCATGGAGCTGATGTGAAGGAGGTAGTGATTTTAGGGATTTCTCATTTGCCCAAAAAACGGATCTGAAGAACTTTATTTCTTTTTTTCATTGTAAATAACCACTTTGCATCTTTATTCCAGGCCACGTTTTTTTTTGTTTGTTTATTGCGGCGTTTTTCCTTTGGGGCGCGTTTTATCTTCTTTTCTGCTGTTTTTATTTCCATGGCCGCATTTTTGTTTGCCTGGGCGGATTGATTTTCCTTTTATAGGGATGGTCGTTGTTTTTGTAATGCTGGTCTTTGTAGCAGGGGCCTCATGGCTATTAAAAAACGTGTTCCTTGCTGTGTTTGCCTTCATGGTCTACATGTTGTTTTTTGCTTAACGCAGGTTTTTACATGCTTGTTTCGCACTGTTTATTGTTTTCTTCATGGTTGAGTGCAGGATTTGAATGAGGAAGTCCAGCAGGCCATTCAATGAGATTGCAAAGGCATGTCTAGCTCCAACAAAATCAATAGCTTGTTAACTGTGCTTGTTATGCTTCAACCGCGCAATGTCTCAGCCAAATAGCAAAGGTCGTAAATATGCTCTCAATCTGGTCATTGAACAGTTTTTACTCTCCTTATCACAACAAATGAGATCAAGAAAAACGCTTCGTTCGAATGCAACTCAGTGCTCAACTAGTCGTATTGGCTCAGGTCACATGATGCTAGCTCTACTCCAAAAATTAACTCCTCCAAACAATGCTATGAAAAGTTACAGTAACCTATCAAGGTCAACTCTAATTTTAGAGGAAAACCCCTAATGGAAGATCTTTTTTTTTTATTTTAAATGAATACCTAGGGAGCAAATTTTGCCTGGTGCAAAGGTGCACCAAGTGCAAAAAAAATTTTTTGTTCCAAGTACCTGGAATTTCACACAGAGGTTGTGGGTCTGCAGGGATGGGGCTGGGAAGTTACACGAGGTTGCACAGGATCTCAATTGCTGCAGTAGACTTCTCCAATCTCCTCTCTTCTCCTTGCTCTCTGAAAACTTTCCAACCTTCACAGGGCCAGAATCAACTTCGCTCTGGTACCAAATGTAGATTGATGCAACAGGGACGGAAGCCTAAATAATATTTTATTAAACTCAATCAACCAAATTACATAGAATGACTACAATACTTATAGGTATTGTACAACTGTGCAAGTATAATCCGGGAAAAGGAGTTGCACAGGTGCAACAACCAATTTCACAAGCTTCCAATAACATCCGGGAAGCAAAATTACATAAAGACAAATATATTGTTAAAACAATATAACAACATACGTGTTTTGACTACAAACAAATATGGTTAATAAAACCAAATAACAATCATTATTTAATTAATAACATTAATTAAATAATCCTACTATGCATAATTAATATATAGGATAATAATAATTTATACTAACATTGATCCATAATAACCATCTATCAGGTCATGTGTAAAGGTAAGCATAAGTAGATTGAATTGTTAAGACAATGTGTATATATTATCAGGCTTACACATCTATTTGATAACTTCAAACACATGTAATAATCATATTCCATGGTCTAAGTAATTTATAAAAGGCCTATTGTCTAAACATTTAATGCATCGCAATGAAAAGTTGAATTTGCACATCCCCATAATCTTTTGACAGGCATTGTAGAAGTATGACCTAGTAAGTATCAAACCATTAAATGATAGGGTCTATTATAACAAGAACCTCTCAGAGCTCAGATATAATAATAGTCACATGTGAGGTGGAACTTCAAAATCTCAATTGGTGTACAACAACTATATTTGGGACCTCACATGGGGAATTTTCTACACCGCCATGAGGAATCTCCTAATTATAGGTTTGCCTAAAAATAGGTGCATGCTTCTACTATTTAATCTAATAAAAGTCTATCCTATAAATAAGGGAAGTTTCTTTATATTTGGTTAGCTTAATCCATGTATGTCCTTTCATCTTTGATCCACATTGTTCATTCTAGATGCTAAAGAAATACAGAATTTCATTGATTGAGCACCAAGTCCCCTTGATTGTTCTCTACATGTCTGAATCTTTTCCAATTAGTCAAAATTCTATCTCGGTTCTTCTATTTATTATCCCGTGAGCTTAGAAGTGATAGGCTAAGTCTCCGATGGTCCCAAACTCAGATTGCATGAGTTGGAAATGATGATAACCCTATACTGCCCATGTATTTTTGCAAAATTTGCGTGCATTAGATCCTCATTTATAGGAATGTACGCTATACTGGCAATTCATTTTAACATTTTGTCCAAACTAAGAAATGATTGTTTAAGATCTTGAAAAGTTATTCAAGCTAACTGTTCCTAAAGAATTGTAGAATGAAATAACAATAAAAGAATGCTTGATGAGCTTCAATTAGGATTTGATAATCTCCAGGGGTATGTACCAAGTTTATGAAAAATGATATTGATGAAGAATTTGAGGGATAGCTTCAAAAATTATGATAAAAATTTTCTCCAATTTCAAGTTCCATTATTGAAGTTCTTACAATGCTTTCCTTGGTTCTGAAAAGTATTTTTTCAAGTGCATTGTTGTACTTGCATAACAGATTGAGGCTAGGAAAGGGACCACAATTAATTTGATGAAAGGCCTTGAATGTATATATATGTACTCCATCACCATGTTTTGGACATTTTTTGATAAAGAGATTCGTTCCTTTAGATCAAATCTTGAGCTGCATTTGATAGTTGCATAAGAAGTTGCTCTATCTTATTGGTGATGAAAATTTGTAATTTTAGCATGAGTTCTAGAAACCTCTTTCATTACTTGATAGTTTTTCCCCCAATGCTAATGGTTATCACATTTTTTACATCTCCATTGACTTTAATATAAGTCAGATTCATAATGTTTGGTGCTTAATCTGGGGGAGATTGTTCCTTAAGTTCATGCTGGCCTCAAATGAAGGAAATTTCAGATTCTTTTTCTTGTAGCAACTTCTTCATCCAAATAGGTCATGCTCCACTGTTAGTTTGGTTGATGTTTCTAAAATTTCATGAAGGTATGAATTCCATCTCATAGATTATAGTCAATTCCTTGCCTAGATCACCAATATAGACATGAAATATTAACTTTCAATGTGCCCTCCCTATGGGGGATAAGCTTCCTTGTTTTCCATCAATTCTCCCTGAAGGAGGATTTATTGTTGGCATGTGGTTCCTATGGTGTTTTCAATTGATGCAAAACCACATTAATGAAAAATTTAATGATGTATGATGATTTGATGATGATATTAACCTTATCATGTTGATCAGATGTGTATTGAAGCTATAGTGGGATTCAGTGAGGATAGTGCTTGCTTTTATAAGCCTATATAGGTGCCTAGGATGTGTATTTTCATGAGTGTGAGATTATTTGATGCTTAAGAAGCATGTTGGCATGATGGATAATGAGGATTTGAGGGTGCTTGAACACTCAAATAGTGGCATGGTGTAAATACAAGTGGTTCACTTTATGTTACATGTGCTCATTGTGGATAAGAACGTCTCAATGAGGCAACTAAGAGTATGTGACATTGTTTTTTGAATCCATTTGAACTCATGGATGCATGAAACATTAGGTATATACATGGTATATGAGGTATTTTTGGGTCATTTTCTAGAGTTTTGATGTTAAGTTAGTGTCATTATTTCAGTTGACCCTAGCTTCTATGAGGATCAAACATGCAAGAATTGGTAAGTCTTAATGACTAGAGAGATTGAGTATTAAATTGATATTATGATAATTAGATATGTTATAGGATGAGTCATGATTCTATTGAGAAAAATTTTAGGTTCTATGATGAAGTAATTTTCAAGATATGACATTTTTGTGAGATAGGGTCAATAACAAGGAAAAATCCAAGCCTCAAAGTTAAACTTAGATGCTCGTTATGAATTGTGTTCTTTTCATGGGACCTTTTGGATTTCAGGGATTATTCTATGTGATTTTATAAGGTTTCAAAAAAATAATGAATGTCAGTTTTATCATCATGTTTTTATGAACGAATGTTAAGAAGGTAAAGTGCTTCTAAAACCCTAGTTAAACCCTAGCTAGGAGCTAGTTGGGATAAAAGATGAAGTATATGTGATCCCAGTTTTGAATTATTTGCTATGAAAAATTATGATTTTTTGTTTAGATTACTCCTCATATTTCCATAAATGTATGGTTGAGGTCATGGTGATGATGTGGGCCCCACCTAAAAATAGGTCATTTCTAAAGAAGAAATTTGAGAAAAGGTTGTCCAAAGGAGGTATGAAAAATTGATGTTATGAATTTATGTGAGTTTTTATGATTTCCATGGAGGTTTTAGAGAATTTCATTAATGTTAATGGTGTTTTGAGGTCCATTCATAGGTTGACTGGTCAAAGGGTAGTTTTGGGGCCTTAAAAGTAGGGTTCAGTAAAATGAGCATAACTTGAGCTACAAAGTTGAATTTTGAGATGATTAAAGTTGTGTTGGAAAGATAGTTCAGATATATTTCCATTAATATATATTTTTTCAATCATGATGAGGTATTTGATATGGTTTTTAGGTCATTTATTTAGACAGAAATATTTTTTGAGTTCAAGACAACATGTGTTTTGGTGCAAGTTTGATGTTGTTTGAAGCATGAGATGGATTGGGTGATGATTTCATATCACCTTTAATGTGAATAGGGATTAATTTTAATCCAATTAATCCATTTTTAGGTCTTTAATGTTTATATAAATGTTTTATGAGCTAACCTTTTGGAAACAACTTTTTGGCAGGTTGATTTGGTGAAGGAAAAGTAGTTGTGGTTTGAAGTGGTTGATGTTTCAATGATTTATAAATTTCTTATAAGTGTTCTACATGGTTATCTGTATTTCCATTGAGTGGCTACATGAAATTTTTTGGATGTTGAAGTTGATTTGGTGATCATAATGAAGTTTCCAGGGTGTTGAAGGGTGTAAGGAAACAACTTTTTTGAGAAGTAAAAGAGAACTGGGCCCAGTAAATGAAATAATTTGATTGGTGCAGATAAATTGAGACCATGTATGAATGTTTAAATGTATTTTAATCATGTTAATGATTTTAGGTCATGAAAAAAATGGTACTTTGATGTTAGGGCATTTTTAAGATTATGTGCCTATGGGGTTTTGAGCCATTTTTGGCACATGTAATGAGGGTTTTTAGCTATAAGAAGACCTAAATTGGGTCAGTTGTGAATGTTGTATTTAAAATTTGATATTTTACTTAATGTATGGGTTGAACCAAAAATGGAGGGAAAACATAAATTGAATTTGAAATTTTGAGAGAAGGAACTATAAAAGTGCATAATTTTGGGTGCTTTTGCAACTTAGTTATGTGCGTGCAAGGTGGGAAGTGACCTAGGTGTGAGATATTTTGTAGGTTTATGGATCATGATTTGAGGTTAAATCAAGTGTGTTTTAGGTTGAATAATATCAAATCAATAATTTTTTGCATGATGTTTGACTTTTGAGAAGTGAATATAGTGATTGTTTGTGAAGGATTGAAGACCTAGGGTTTGAATGAAGGATTTGCAAGCTGAATACTTGGATCTCCATAAGTTTTGGTTGAAAAAATCAGATATCATATCTTCATAAGGTGGATTAGTGTGGTTGCTTGATCATCATTGGGGGGTTTTATCCTCCTTTTGGAGTTATGGAGTTGGTGCTTCACAAAATTAGGGGTTAGTGCTTCCTTATAGGGTTGTAGCTCTACTAAACTAGGGGTTGGTGCTCCTTGTGGGGTTGGTGCCTCACTAAATTATTGAAACATATCAATATAATATTGTTTTTAAATGGTTTTTTCCTCCTTGAGGGTTTCCCACTTATATATTGTGTCTTTTTTTGATTTATATTGCTTTAATGGTTCTTGCACATGTGATTATTTTTTGTATGAACTATATTAATGGTTCATGGTGGAATGTTTGTGAGTTTTGAATAAATTCAATGATCTGAAATAAAAATTAAAATTATTGATACAAAATGGTTCACCCACCCTTAGTCCATTGTGATTCTAACAATTTGTATCAGAAAACATCCTTTTGCATAATTTTGGCAGGTTGAAAGGAGATCCCCTAAGCACAATATGTGTAAGTAACACAACCACCAGAAAATTCCACCATTGTTTGAGGAGTGAACTATCATTTTTGAAAGTTTTAGGATGAATTTATTCATAATGGAAATGGTTGGATGTCTTTCTAACCTTGTGGATCATGGAACTTATAGCAAACTTCCACCCCTCTAAGTATTGATGAAGGTTTGAAAGAGTGGAATTGGTCACCAATAATTCAAGATCCTTTAATGTCATCCTATTGTGGCCTTGGAGAATTGGTCTAAGATGGAAAAAATGATGCAAATCAGATGCTACTGTCAAATAAATCATGGGATGATTTGCAATTTCTATATTAATGTGACACAAAGGTAAATCACTATTGTAAAACTTCAAGCACTTGCATAAATCAGCTTACATAGTCTTAAAATTGAATGAAACTTGACTTCAATTGTTGGGATACTTTCTTAGGTTGATAAATTTTTCAATATAGGATGAAAGATGTTAGGAGATGAGTTAAGTTGTGCAAATATGAATCATGGGATTATAGCTTCAAGATATTTTTTTTATATCATTAACTCCTAGGTGTTATTCAAAATTTTCTACTATGGTGAAGAGACAAAGTATCTAAATACCTTAAAATTGTATGAGTTACAGTGGATATATTGAAGCTTATGAAATGAGAACGTATTGACACCAAACCATCCAAGAAGGATATTTTATTCAAATTTAAATGAAGGCTAAAGAAAGGAAAGTAAAGGATGATTGTCATTTTTGATCGAAGATGAAGATCTCTTTTCTATGGTGGCTAAAATAGGAATTGAATGGATCTAGTAAGTATAGTTGTAAAATTCAATTCAAGAATTTTAATTTTCTTGAATTAAGATATTAGAAATTTTGATTCTAAATGTCCTCATAAGCATGAGAAGAGGATGATCTAAGAAGTAACATGAGGCTCAAGCTAAGATTCTACGAACTACAAGTTTGGAATAAGTTAGAGTTCGTAAATTCAAGATGTATGTAATCATAAGATCTAGGATCAAAACATGGGGTTTATAAATTATTAAAGATGATTTTATTCTTATGCAATTAGGAAATATTGAGTATATTGTATTTAGATCTAAATCAGTATTTGATTACATTTGTTAAATGGCATTGGTTAAGAAGCTATGAGGTCTTCTAAGGTTAAATATGTCTTTAGGTCAGCTTATTATTATTATTATTGTTGTTATTTTTATAAGAATGGAATTTGCAGGGTGAAAACATTATGGTTCTGAGGAGCATCACAATATAGAAATGGGTGTAAGCTAGAAAGGATTAATCAGAATATATTTTTGAAGATGGAATGAATATGAATGAGGTTCATGTCTAGAAGAATCTTTCTATGTGGTTGAGTCAGAAAGTAAAGTGAATGAGGATTAGTTGTTACTTGATAAAGAAAAGGGCGTATAGTTTCATGGATGGAGTAATACCATAAAGTGATTTTTGGTACTAAATGAAGAAAATATAATTTCTTAAGGGTGAGTTGGATAGAGATGTTTGTTTTTACTGTTAAGGGTGTTTGGTCTGAAAATCTGTCGCTTGGGACAGATCTATGGATAAACGAGCCAACAGTGTGCAGGGCATAGCCCCTCTTTGAGTCAGCAAAGCGAAACTGGTTTATTGCTATTCTACCAGCAGGAATCTATGCAAGTCTCACAAATTCTGCCTTCGGGGGTTTGGGATCTCATCCCAGTAGGGGTGTTTCCGACTGCGAAAAGAAAGGAAAGGAAGAGGGGATGAAGAAAGAGCAGGTCCGAAGGGAGAAAAGAAATGAATTCCAAAGCAGAAAGGTCAGAAGGTTTATGTTTTGGGATTGGTAGTAAACAGAGCCAAACCTACTTGCATAAACGAGCAAAGCAATACTGATGATAAATAAATGACAATAAAACAGAAGCAGATCCAACAGAATAAACACACAGATCTAACATAAGAAAGATCTAATGCACATAACACATGTATTCAGCACAAAGTCTAAATATTGTATTAATATTTTCTTCTGTTACAAAAAGCTCAAAGTCTTTTCTCCTCACTTCTATTTTTCATCTGAAAGATATTCATCCATCCCACTGAATACAACAAGTATTGGGGTATTTATAGAAGAAGAAGAGAAAAGAAGGCAAAAAGGAGCCAACAACTTATTTACAAAGATATTTACAAAATATCTAAAAGTCATGTTGACTTTTGACAACTTGATGGATGACATCATCCCATGATGCAACATGGATGATGTCATCATTTGTATCAACATACTCCAGATATTTCCAAAAAGAAAGATGAAGAAGAGAAAGAGAAGAAGAAGAAGAAGAAGAAGCAGCTACTCATCATCGTCATCCTGCGGCCGAAAGGGGGTGGACTGCTTTTGTTGTTGCTCAGGTGATGAGATATGGAATTGAGAGCGGTATTCCATAAACTTGTTGATCATTGGCCCTAGCTGATCCTGGGAAGGATCCTTGTGCCTATCACTGATCACTTCACAAGTCTCCCGCTCATCTATGAGTTTCTCGGGGAGCTTGGAATAGTCTTTTTTCGCCTCAATGAGTAGCCCAATAAAGTCTCGACAGGCCAGCAGGTTGTTGATAGACTATGTGTCAAAAGTGACCTCTGGCCCTACGCCTTGATAAATGATCTCTTTGAAGATCTGAATGGTCTCTTCAGCTTTTCTTAAAGTAAAGGAAGGAGTAAGTAACCCTGGCGACATGTTAAGAACAATTCGTTCCATTTGGTGCATCACGTCCAGGGCTTCTTCCTTGACTTTGTCAATCTTTTCTAGAACAAATTCTAGCTGATCCACCCGGTAGTCCAGATCTTTGACTGAACAGTCAGAAGGTCTCGTGCTGAGTCTAGCATGCTCTAACTCTTCTGATGGACCCGCTAATGCTTGGAGTTCGCACCTTTCTGATGACGTCCATTCGGACATGATTTTGTTGAGGGCCCTTGGATGGCCATGAACTTAACCAGATCTTTGACTGAACAGTCGAACATTTGTTGGAAGGTCTCGTGCTGTAGTCTAGCATGTTCCAGCTCTTCTGATATGGGCCCCGCCAATGCTTGGAGCTCTTTATTCACCTTATTGATGTTCAAATACAAGTTAGAGAACTCGGCGATTACTTTTTCACTGTCTTTGATGATTTGGCTCCTCCAAGCGGAAACGGCCATACCCTGCTCACCGATTTTCGCATACTCATTAATTTTCTCCTGGCTGAGAAGCTCAGAAGTCTCGGCGGCAGTTGTGGGAGGCGCACTACCCATCTTCTGTAAGGCTTGGAGCAGATATTTGTTTTGCTCTTTCAATTTCCTTTTCTCTTCTTTTGTCTTTTGAAGCTTCTTGCAGAGGGCGTCAACTGCAGAAAGGGCTTCCCCCTGAAGGCTTTCAGAAGATGTCCCCATTGTGACTTGGGTCACAGTAAAATCTATCAGAGACAGATCCTTTTTCTCCTTGAGGGGATTGGGGTACGCGATCTCCATAACCCTCTCTCCTGCAAGCACTTTGAGAGAAGCGTGTAACGAGCTTCTGCTTCTTTGCCCCCTTAGATGGGATTACAGAAAAGTCCATCGGAGCGATGGGAACTTTCCTCTTTTGCTGACTTAGCTGCTGGGAGATCCAGGCTGGACCTATGGGAGAAGGGCCGGAAATGGAAAAGGGGGCAGCTACAGTAGTGGAGGGGAAAAACGTGGAGACACGTGGGGGTGGCATGGAGAGAATAGCCGAAGAAGTGTCCACGGGAGGAAGGGAAACTGCAGCTGCGGAAGACATAGGAAGGGAAGGGAGCTCAGAGATGAGGGAAGAAATAGAGGAGGAAAGATCCACAAGGGAAGAGAAGATAGACGAAGAAGCGGGGGGAGGAGTAGAAGAAGGGGGAGAGGACACGACCAAAGGAATGGCCGCCTGAGTCACTCGAGGAGGGGAAGGAAGAGAAGAAGAAGGGATAGAAGGGACCTCGGTTGTTGTAGCAATGCCGACATCCTGAGTGGATGGGCCTATTGGAACATCCTCTTCTACTTCTTTCTCTGGCGAAGCCAGAGTTATAACCTGTTCGGGTGCCGTAGAAGGAGGACTTGCTGGAGCTTCTTCCTGAGTGGTGCTGGGTTCACCCTCTATGCCTTTGCCCTTGCCTTTAGGCTGCTGCTTGGATCAAGGAGGTGCATTACCCAGTGGGGAGGTTGTGAAATCAACCCCAAGGTAGATTAACCCGTTCATCCGGCACCAATGCTCTGTTCTGCGCAGAGTCTCCTTAACCCTCTCCTCAATCGTCTGAGGTGCCTTAGTTCTATCAATAGCTGGAAAAGGCCAATTGTCCCCATCCGTGTTAGTATATACTTGATCGACTTCGTCCTCAGTAGTTTGGAAGCCTTTGGGGACAATTGCTATCCCATATTGGATGATCTCTGCCAAGGCTAAGCGAGAGTGATCTTTTCTCCTGAGCTCAACCTCATGGATGATGTCGATGTAGATGTCCTCGATCTGAGGGACATGGATTGGATCAAGCTTTGCCCTTGGTAGACAATTCCTTGGGTCGAAGGTAGGCCTGGCCGGGAAATCATGTCTTAAATTGAGCAGCTCCAGCTCTGCGAACATGTCCTTTGCCTTGTGGTGGGTAGTGCATGTATATCGGCCCACTGTGAGGGGGAAAGGAGTCCCACCCTTCTTTCTTTTCAGGCATTTCTCATGATAGGTGATCAGCTGCCTTGACAGCTCCAGCAGAATCAGTTTGGGTCCAGCATACCTTGGTAGCCTGGTTGGCTCTCCCAAAAAGTTGGCAGCCCTTAGATAGGTGAACGTGGGAAACTGGGTGAACAGGGCCCCCCATTTCTCAGTGGCTGCTACTATGCTTTTGGTCGTGTGACCATAAGTCATATTTGGCCTCAACAGGCAGATGATGTGATAGAAAAACACATCGTTAATTTTTGTGAATTGGGAGATACTATTCTCCAGCCTCAATTCTGGGTAGTACTCATATATTTTGACCTGTGGCCAAACTCCACTTCGCATCAGGCCTGGGTAGTCTCTCTCTGATGCTGCAGCGTAGACAACATAGGAGTTCATGTAGAAACATCCCGTTGTAAGAAATTGTTGAAGCTGTTCGGAGATTGTGCTGCTTATTATTTCTCCCCAGCAAAAGCGCTGATCGGGCACGTTCTTGTTCATGGTCTCCAAGTACCGCAGCATCCATTTATGGAAAAAGTGGGCATCAGGAAGCCCAAACACTCTGCTCAGGAATGTGATAGTGTCACTGAGCTCCTCTGAGAAGTCGCTGCGGTGGATGGTTTGAGGCCATCGGGTCACCACCTTTTTATTCTTCAAGTAGACCTCGTTCATCAGCTGCATACACTGATCTTCGTTATCATCCCAGGCCTTAATACAATCTTCTCGGCTGACGGCCACAAAGTGCCTGTGATGAGGGATGCCGAGTATTATTTCAAAATGGTGGGCAGTGAGGTTAATGACTACCTCGCCCTTGTCATTTACGACACACCTTGTGTCCTTGTTATAGCACCGGGCGACCACCATCATGAATTCGTTGTTGACGGTGCTGACTGGGATACCTCCAGCAAAATGTAGGGCGCTGCCCATTAGTTTGTCCATCCATGGACTTCTTGTGACTTTCTGAGTTCTGACCCAGAATTCCTCCATATCAATGTGACCCAATTCTGAGTCTCTGATGTCTAGGTCGCATTCGGCCTGGGAGTCAGGCATTCTGACTCTCTGATACTTGTATTTCATCTCTTCTTCTGTAAGTTTGGCCTTGCCTTTGGACTTGGTAGGTCTCCTGCTTGATGTAGACATGTGTTCTTTCGAGCTTAGTTGCTGATCTGCACGAAGAAGAAGCGAGACCCAATCCAAAAAGGTTGTATTAGCCATTTGATCTTCCATTGAAGTGATAGCAGAAGAAAGAGTTAGTGATTTTGAGGCTCAGGGCGCAGGGTGCATGAAAGCTGCAGCTTACAGGGCTAAATAGGTAAGGCGCACAGAAAAGAGGTGTTGCAAAGGTTAAATCAGCGCCAAAGGCGCATGGCGCATAGAGACTGCAGGGTACATTTTTGCAAAGGGCGCATGAAGATTTGGTGTTACATAGAGACAGGATGCGCCACAGGCGCATAGATTGTTCATGTTGCATGGGAAGTGGGTGTGCCAAAGGCGCATGTATCTTTTGTGTAACATGAAATTTTCGTGCGCCAAAGGCAACTTGGCGCGGCGCATGGAGGGTTTACATGACATGATGTTTTTGCGACGAGGAAAGCGCCTACGCCTTTATAACTTCATACTTGGCGCAGATTAAGCTGGTGTTGCATAGATTCAGGGTGCGCCAAAGGGGCGCATGTATATGCGATGTAACATGGAAGGTTGGTGCACCAAAGAGGGCGCAAGGTTAGCGCTTGCAGCATGTGAAGGAGGCGCGCCTTGAGGGCGCAAAGGTTCTTGATGCAACAGGCATGTGATGGGTGCGCCATTGGCGCGGATTTTATTCATGTTGCGAGGGGGACAGATGCGCCAAAGGGGCACAACTATTTTTGATGTTGCAGGACGTGCCGATGCGCCAAAGGGAAAAACAGAGCTTCTTTTTCTCCATTCCTCTCTTCTTTTGCAGGGTTATTTGGGAAATAAAATGGTTCAACCAAAAGGGAATAAAACCATGCTTTTTAGAACAACTTCCTCTACCAGCAGATTTGGAAAGAGGGGGAGGGATATGGAAAGACAGCAAGGAGGCTAGATCAAAATTTCAATATTTCCAAACTACAACCAGACCACCAAGCACACAGAGAACCAAAAACGTAAAACGCACGAAAGAGATAAGAACCTCTTACCTGGATAAATAGTAAAAACTTGCACACGGGTCCACAACGCGTTGACAATGACAGGGAAGGTGCTGACAAGCTCAAAGAATAGAAATCACATGTTTTGCATCTGGAGATAATGACATTTGGTGCGCAAAATATATATATATATATATATATAATATATATATATGAATTAGCAATAAATGTGCCACCAACTTTGTAAAGGGCGCACCAAAGTCTCTGTCGACATAGAAAAGCATGCGCCCTTTGGCGCACCAAAGTGTATGACAACACAGTGTTACACGTGCCCTTTGCGCACCGGAAGAGGTGTCGACACATGATTATGCGCGCCTTTGGCGCACCGAAAAGAGGCGCAACAAATGAGTTGCTGACAAGAAGGCGCATGCGCCACGGCGCACGCAGGGAAGACTCAACATATCAAGGTGCACCAAAAGGAGTGTTGACACAATAAAATATACGCCAAAGGTTTTAGAGGGGGCGCACCAAAAAGTGATGTTACACAGCAATTCCATGTGCCCAACCAAAAAAGACCAAAAAGACTAAGTTCGGAAAACCAGATTTCCCGGAAAAGGGATTTTGCAACGTTCCGAATGCAAGGGACCCCTAATGAGGGATCGAAACAAAATTTTCGGTATGGTTATCGGTAAAATTTCCCTTGTCAATTTTACGGGATAAGATAAAATCATTTGATCTAGGGATGTGGCATTTAATGAGAAAGTTATGTATAAGAAATAGTTGTAGGAAAACATGGAATAATAGAAGAAATAATATGTAGTGGTAGAGGATATTCCATATAGGAAAGTGACACATGAATCAGTCCAGGAAATAACTCAACAAGAACCCCAAAATCCTATATTAAGGATATATTCTAGGGTAAGAAGAGAACTTGAACATTTTTCTCTTTCTTTTATTTATTTATTACTCACTGATAGTGGAGATCTAGAGATCTTTGATGAAAAAATATAGGTAGATGTTAGGAAGAAGTGGGATAAAATCATGAATGAGAAGCATCATTCTCTCATGGAGAACAATACTTCAGATTTGGTAAAGCTACCTGAAGAAAAAACAACATTGCAAAACAAGTGGGTGTACAAAGTTAAAGAGGAATGAGGAGGAAAGAAAAGATACAAGGCCAAGTTTGTGGTTAAGAGGTTTGAACATAAAAGGGTATAGATTTTGATGATAATTTTTCTCTTGCAATAAAATTTACTTCTATTAGAAGTATTCTTGGAATAGTTGCAGCATAAAACTTACACTTAGAGCAGCTAGATGTAAAGACTGCATTTCTCCATGGTGATTTGGAGAAGGATCTATATATGCAACAACCATAAGGCTATGAGGTCAAAGGTAAAGAGGAGATGGTGTGCAAACTGAAGAAGATCTTGTATGGCACAAAAAAAGTTCCAAGTCAATGGTATAAGAAATTTCCTAGCTTCATGATGGAGCAAGGTTATATTATATGCCATTTTGACCATTGCATATATATAAAGAAATTTGAGGATTGTAGTTATCTTATCTTGTATCTGTATGTGGATGACATATTGGTTGTAGGAGATAAAAGTATTCAAGAAGAAATTAAGTTAATTCTTTAATATGAAGGATTTGGGGGCACCCAAACAAATCCTTGGTATGAGGATGTAGTCAGAAAATCACGCGCTTTAGATAATTATTTATCACGGTCTCATACTACTATTTAGAAGGTTCTTGAGTAAAGAAAGTACTAATTAACCCCCATCCTTTTAGCCATTTTATTTATTTTATTTCATAAATTTTGACCTATTACACTTAAATGCCCAACCACTTTAACACATCCTCTGGAGTTTTAGCCATACCTAGGGTAGCTAGATTTAGTACTGGGGTGCCCTGGGGCACCCTAGTCCCACTTGGGGATGCCTCAATCCTTCTAGCACTTTCGTGTAACTTTTTGGGCCTTTTCTAGCCATTTTGCATCCTTATCTTTTATGTGGTTGGCTTATTCAAGGTTACTTATGAAATTATAACAAGAGAACCCTATAAATATAAAGTTATGAGACCATAATGAGGGACCTAACATTATACACTACTATCTCTCCATCCATAGCATCAATCCAAAGTTGCATCCATCCAGAGTTACATCCATCCATTGCATTTTCATCAACATAGATCCATCATCAAAGCAAGAGTTAGGTAGTCGACATCACATTTCATAGGGGAAGGGATTATATTCTATTCCATGCACACATTCTATTACATTTTCTACATCTAGATATTGCTTGTTATTTCAAAAGTGCAACTAGCATAAGAGAACCTAGAGCATGACATGCAAACACACACCAAAACTACATCCAGGTTTGAAATGTACTGTAACACTTAGTTTATTAAGCCCATTATTTTGGTAGCTGAGGTCAGTCCGACCCATTCATTTTCATCTTTAATTTTTTAGGGATTTTGATACTTTGTATTTTGCAAGGTCTTCAACATCACCTTGCTTCATTTGATACATTCGGTGTAGCTTAGTGAATCCAGTGTGAAAAATAATTAAAGTTATAGATCATCTTCCGACCCTAAGAAGACCAGATGTGAGGATTTTTTAGAGACCAAGGTTCTTATTTTAGAGAATAGGGCACCTCGGGACACCCCAGTACCTTCCTGGGCACTCCAACCTACTCATATTTCTAGATCCACTCTTTTTGGGACCTCTGTTTATCCATTCCTACTTCTCGAATTTCCTATCACACCTACACCATAGTACGACAGCCACCTACAGTAAACTAAGTGCTTCTCTCACTTTACTCTTGCATATTAAGGTTTTTATTTCTATTATATCAATTATTTAGACACTTTATACTACTTTATAATATTTATTTATAGTGTTTTATGTCCTCGTAGATTAGATTAACTATAATTATACATTCCCCTCGTTAGTTGATTTCAATTAATATTTTTGGTGAACACAAATCAACCTACATATTCCTAGGATCCCCATTTTCATAAGCATCTCTTTATCATGACTATCTCCATTCATGACTTTGTTATTCTCCATCTTGAATCTTGAGCTAAAATAATTAATATTTTACTTAATACTCCAATTCCTGACAATACCCATGTCTGATATATTCTATAATACCTTTGTGGATGCCTTCTCTCAGCATTTTTTTCACATATATTCCTCTGGATTGTCTTGTTACTTTCGACAATGATCCACAACTACATATCATTTTTCATATTCAAAATGTAGGTGTAAAGTGCACCTTAATTAATAACGGATATGAGCTCAACTTGTGTCCCATGCCATCCCTTCAGTACCTTGGCCTCTTTGTCCATGATGTTAGTCCCATCTAGTATTTCATTATTTACTTATGATGGTTATGTTCATCCATGTCTAGGTCACATCACATTTCCTATTACAGCCGGCCCCAAAACCATACACATTGTCTTCTTTGTTATTGATTTCTCAGTCTCTTCTAATTTTTTTCTCAGAAGGCCATGTCTTCATGCCATGCAAGTCATTGCATCTATTGTGCATCATTGTGTTAAATTCCTTCATGAAAAAATTGAACATACTATTCCCAGTGACCGTGACTCATTCTGATATTATGATTATGTTCCTAACACTAGTCTCCCCATTCCACGTACTAATGCGATCAATGATCCCCATCCTATAGATGAATTAGCTCAGTTACGACCACTTGATAGTACCATTTGTGTGATAGAATATTTCTCTGATATGTCACCTACTATGACTACTAATATAATTCCTTATCAGGGACCTTTCCACTCTATGGACGTCTCTCTATAACATTCACCTTCACTTGCATCACACATCTTAGCACACCTGCCATTCACTTGCACTCTTTTCATGAATAATTCATATTGGGGACACATTCCATTTGATCCTACATGCATGATGACACTATATTGTACACATGAGGTTTTGAATCTCTTAGGTCTTACCTTTGAATATATCCATCCTATGCCATATGTTTTTCATCTATATTATGGGTATATCATCATCCATGCTGCTGATAGTCTTCGTATATTTTATCTCACGATTTTTATTTTCTGTACTCCTAGACTCTTGACCACTTACATTAGGCCAATCATGGATTGATTATATTAGAGGTACTCCAGACCATGACCATACAAATATATCTTTCCTTATGCCTTTTGGATGATTTTTTTTGTCTACAATTGTTATTTCCTATGCTACACACAAAACCTTACTCGTTGGTATGCCCATGGTTTCCCACTTCCTCCCTTCATTGATGAGGGATATGTTATGGCTATGCATCACTTGCACCTCAATGTTAATCCCCTACGTGACTAACCCGATACCATTTCTTACCAAGTTACTAATGCTTACCCATTTGATTATGACCCGGAGGCTAACAACCTTCTAGATGACTTTACATGAGCTAATTATATACACACTTGGGGGCCAAACCATGTAATTTATCCCCTCCCCCTTATTCTAGCTACATAATTATATATCATGCTTCTTACATTCTTACATACTTTATCTTAGCATAATCACATTTTTCATACTCTCACACTATCATTCTTCTCGCATTTGTCATATTCCTCATATACTTTAGCATCATTACCCAATGATGCACTCTTGTGCTTTGGTTCATACTTTATTGTGAAGGGATTACCATTACACTAAACTCCGCACACTACACTATAGGCACTACACATTTACATTTTATCACACACATCATACACCATCTATCCTACACCCACTCCATATTCTACATTATATTACATCCTCATCATGCACATATTAGTCATTCTACGCCATTATCCTATTTCACACTATGCATTTAAACATCTCCTATATTATACATACTACACTAGGTTACATCACATATGAGTCTAGCTATACATTTCATCACTACATCATACATTATTAGTCTATCTACACATATTACATTGCATTATAAACATTACATAATACACATCCTGCACATTTAGTATCACATTCAACATACCGCGCATTTACTTACCATATTCGTCACTTGGTCGTCTAAACTACACTATCTTCTATGCGTTGTCCTCACCACTCGATGACACACTTTAGTTCATCGGTCCATACTTGAATGCTGAGGGTCTATAAATCAAATGGACCTTACAATTCTCACATTGTTCCTATTCCACATTTCACCATGCGAAATTCTTAGGTTAGTGACATATGCTTTAAGCTAAATCCTCACCTATTCTATTAACTTATAGTTGTATACACCTTAGGTTACATTGTCACCACTCTTATATTCATCTTGGTATACATATGCTTTAGGATAAATCATCACCCCATTCTATCATTTTTGTAGTGGTATACACCTTAGGTTACATCACCACTCCCTCCTTATTCATCTAATAGTGACATACACTTCAGGCTAAATCATCACCCATTGTTACCATCATTAGTGATATATCCTGGTAAATATCACTCATATTAATAAGTCATGGATATACACTTAGTCTATAGGGTTAACACACATATTTCCATATGACCTACTCCCATTCATTCCTTCTATAGTGATATATGTTTAGAGCTAAGTCATCACTACCACAACAAGTCATGGTATACATAGGGTCACACACATCTCTTTCTACATGTTGCATTTCATTACCATTACATATATACACTCACATAGTGCACTAGACACAACCAACACAACTCGACCATTTCCTGATGACACACTCTCATTTATGATTCATTCTTGACTTCTGAGGGGGAAAAAAATGAACCTCACTGCATACACATTCCATCCACTCAGGGGCACGTTTCTCCTATCATTTGACATTTGCATTCCATTCCATCCATCCACAACATACTACATTTTCTTGGTTTCTTTACTTTTGCTTACTAGTTCTTTACATGACCACTTTATTACACATGATAGATTGATTACTTGTATTATATGTCATATCATACAAACATTCACGTTCATGTCTTTTTCTAGTGTGATCGTAGATACAAGAATTTTCACGTGGCATGGATGCTCGCCTTCTACCCTTCCTATATCGGTCGATGGGGGCATCCACATTCATCCTATCCAGGTGCTATTGTTTAATTTCGTACTTAGCATCTTATACTTACTTGTTCATACATGCTTTGACATATTGGTTATCTTTCTAACATGCTAATGGGTGTTCCCATGTGCAACATTTGTTTTGTAGGAGTATATTAGTTTCCATGAATACTTACATTATATTTCTACTTGTCTACTTTGTTTGCTATTGTTTGCGGGCTCTTCCCTTTGCTTGTGTGACACACTTATCTATGTTGTTTACGGCCATGATGAACTTGATGTATTGCAACATTGTGAGTGATGTCCCATGTTTGAAACCCACTTTTTGGATCCAAAAGTAGTCTTGGCACAGGTTTACAGGAGTTTCTTCTCATTTCTCCCTTAGGATATAAGTTCTTTTCTGCATACATGGTTGCAGTTCACATGTTCTTTGGCCGAGTATGAGGTTTATGTGTGCATTGGTCTTCTCATTTCTTAGAAGAACAGGGTTAAGGTGGTCTTTTGGGGATACAAAATTGGTTATCCATGACAGGTGTACCCTCAAATATAAAAATCATTTAAGATTTCTCAATAGCTTATACAGCAACAGATTTACACCAGTTCTTGAGGGAATTTGATGCTCAAACTGTGGGTTGCTGCACCAAATGAATAAGGAAGCTACCAGATGGATTTTATGCTTGGTTCCTTGTTCTTTCCTAGTTAAGGAATTGTGTTGACAGGGTGTACTCAACACATTCTTCCATATGGTGATCAAAACATCCATTCCAAAAAACCCTGGAAAGTGTTTGACAGTGACGCGCAGATAGTCCAGTTCAAAAATGAGATTTTTCATCAAGTATTTCTGTAGCTACCTTACATGACAGCTATAGTTACAAGTGATTCAACTTTACACTAATAAGTTGTCCTAAAGGTTTCGGATCACCAAAAAAAAAATGTTTATCCCCTACACTGATGAGTCTCAACATGAAGAAAAGTACATTGCCGCGCATTGACATTTACTCTCCATTCATGTATTTTACATGTGGATAAATGAGTTTTTCTTAGAATTTTAGACTTACATGCATGATGAAAAGAAGGCCATCTCTCTTAAAAAATAGTGATATCTTCTCATGGGAGTATGAAGTACCTCAAAGGTTTTGATCAAAGTGTTTCTCAACACTCCATTGACCTTGATCCTAGTATCAAGCCCGTCAGATAAAAATGTAGGTGACCAATCAATCTAAAGATAGAACATGCATTCTGACCCTAGGTTCTATCACTATTATTCTATGTGATTTTATCCATATAGTTTCCAGGCAACTTAATATTTTATATTTCATGCCTTTATCTAGTTCTTTAACATGTTTCTACTACAAAATTCTATGACATTAGGTATGCCCTTTATGTTACCGATATTTTAGAGTAACTCCTATATGATTGGGGGGAAAAATTGTAGTCACAAAATCATGCACTTTAGATTCCTAATTATTTATCCTCATCTTCATACTACTATTTAGGAAGGGATGTAGAGGCAATACTAATTAACCCCAGGGATTTTGGAAATTTTATTTATTTTATTTGTGACAATTCAATATGACAAGGGCACCTGGTCTAGGAGCATATTTTCTCATCACATCAAAAAATTTTAGCCAGAACTAATCTAGCTATTACGTAAGCCCTAGGCAATGTTATAGCCCCCATAGATTGGATCTAACATCAATTTCAGACCATTTTTGGGTCTCTTTAAGTAGTATTTTTCATCATTATGGATTTGGCTATGGTGCTAGAATCCTTTTCCAAGTCTTTTGAAATCAGAAGTTAAATATGGAGAACCATATAAATATAAAGTTATGAGACCATAATGAGGCCTAACATCATTCACTACTATCACTCCATCTAGATTTACTGATCCATCTATTGTATTTACATCCACATAGCTCCATCATCAAGGCATGAAATAGGAATTGTTCCACCAAGCCACTTCAAAAGGGATTCTATTCTATTCCATGAAATTCTCTTACATTTTCTACATCCTATTTCGCTACTTCACAAAGTGTGAAGGCACAAGAGAACCTAGGGAACACCCAACACGTTCACCAGAACTACATCTGGGTCCATAATTTAGTGCCCACTTACTCAAGCCCACTGCAATGGCACTTGAGGCATTCCCCATTCATTCTATATATTACAAATTTTAGGGTTTTGATACTTCTTTTTAGACACTTTAAGGCCATCTTGGAACATGTACTGTCTGGGATTCGAATCATCTGTGTTCCTCGTACAACAAAGAGAAGTGCTCAAATCCTTTGACATTTCCTTTTCCCTGAAGACTAGTTTGGCTTTTACATCAGGGATTTTACCAGAAGGCCATGGAGAACCCAGTACTTTCCTGGGCACTCCAAAGCTAAAATCATGCTGCAGATACACTCAATTTCGTGACCCTTGTTTTGTTCCTAAATTCTAATTTTTTCTAACTCTTTGACCAAATAAAGAGTTGGGGAGTTAGAGGATCAACTATAGTATTTGCCTCCTTTACTCAAACATTTTAGGGTCTTTTTTCCATTCTAAACCCATTATTGACTAGTTTTAATCCTTGTTTAGAGCCTAATATCAGTGGAAGTGTTTATTTACACCAAATGATCCAATGACCTCCTAATTAGATCAATTCTAAGTTTGGCCAAAAACAAAATTTTACCTGTGAATTCCAGATTTCCATTTTGGCTCAATGAAGTAGCTAAAATCCATTTTTTCAATTTGTTCAATTTTTTCAGGGGTACAGAAATGAACAATGAATAGGATAGAAGTGCCCATAATGGACACAAGTGATATGGTGCACTAGTCTCCACATTTTCATTTGTAGCCTCTCTAAATCATGTCCCGACACAAATAATAAATGATGTAGTTTTACAGACAGATAGGGATCCCTGGAACATCCACTAAAAGTGGGTATAGAAATGAGAATCCTAGCTATAGTCAAATATATCATTGAGAAGAGGGTAGATAGACAAGGGATAGTGTCATGACAACGATATGTGTATAGAGTTTTGCCTCATTTTCCCTTCCCCCTTTATGCTATTTGAAGGAAATTTCATTACATAAAGTAATTAATAAAGATACCTGTATAGGGTTCGGAGAATCCATATCATAGAGTGCACATAGAATATAGAAAATTGTATCATGGTCAACAATGGATCAATCGATTTTGAAAATTATGTGGACATAACAAAAGATAACAAAATGTTGATCTCAGAGGAGAACTTGGAGAAATAGTTGTGATGATATTGAATATGTAGATTGTTGTCAAAGGTGACATAAAGAGGTAGGGAGTGATCAATTCCTTCCCAATTTTTTGATAATTGAAGTATTTAGGCTTTCTACCATTAGATTAAGAGTGTTGGGGAGACTAATTTTGACATTCCCTTCTTTTATGATGCTTCTATTCCTAAAAGGTAGTTACAACTTGCTGCAAATTACCCATACCAATTTTTACCTATTTATTTTCAATAAAAACACTCATGTTTTTTCCTGATTGAAGAACCCACATAGGATAAGTACATGAATAAATTCATTCACATTTCCCCCACTCCTACAATAATGGGTGTTTCGGTTTAAATATTGTTAGATGGATTGCAAGTTAGGTCATATTGGAAGCGATAGTAAGTGCATTGTATTGATTGATTGATTTGAGTGACATGAATGATTTGAAAATATGTATTTTTCATAAATTGACTCACGAATAGATTTTTCTTTCCCCCCATTTCGGTCATTTGGGGGGATGGATTTTAAATAGAATGAAAAGTATTGATGCCATTTGCACAAAGGTGTAATATGGCCATGTTTGAATGAGATTAGAAATCTTATGTGGTAGTAGGGTTGCATTAGGAGTGTCAATTTGATTGTGTTCCCTTTTGAGGGATTGCCTAAATGATCTCGATTATATGCCCTTTTGCTTGAGAACGTAAGTGGCACCAAGTTAGGGGGGCAAAACCTTTTTTCTTAAGTGGACACCTATTTTTGAAAAATAAAAAACTTCAACTTGTATGAGTTTTTCATCTGAATAGTTACACTCAAAATTGGAAGATGTTATAGAAATATGAATTGTAGTATTTTGAGTCTAGTTTCTAAGCTACTTTAAATCTTATTGAAAATAATAAGTTTAAGTGGGTCAATATCATATAACTAAAATACCAAAAAGAGCCTGATTTTTTTAAAAAAAAAATGTGGTGACTTTTTGCCCACCCACCATTTTTTGGAGCCATTTATTTTTGAAAAAACGTAGAAAAATAGGGATCAGGAGCAAGCCCTTTGTGTTAGATTTTTCTTTATATTTTTTAGATTGTTAACGTTGTGGAGCCTATTTTCATGGGTGAACAGTCTTGGGCTGTTTACACCAGAGTACTTACCAAAAAAACGTGGCCAATATACCAGAGGTAAACGTGCTTTCTCATATGGGCGGGATTTTTGACCCATAGGTTTATGGGATGGTTTTGGCCCATGGTTTTGATACCCATGGTTTTGTAAAACTGCATTAAGCAATTGTCTATTATGTGGTTTTGTGCATATGGTAGACATGATGTAACATTGTAGATGTGTTTGAATTCAAGGTGTGAATTCTATAGAGTTTGTTGAGCATAGCTCCAAACAGATCTGGGTATTGTATTGAGAGAGTGGTGGCTTGTAATAAAATCTGAGCAAGTGATTCTTGGTGGACATAGCCCAAATTGGGTGAACCACGTTAAATATTGTCTCTTTGTGTTGTGTTATTTTTATTCTACACTTTTATTTGAGATCTGTAATATTTTCTGCATATTAGTTTCTACTGTTGCGATTCTGTGAGGGATTGTTCCACATATTTTATCCCTTATTTCCTAACAATTGGTATCAGAGCCTTGGTTTGGTTTGTTGAAGTGTTGAATTACAGGGACATGTTTAGCTTGAGTGGGAGCTATGGAATATGATGGAAGATCTAGGGTTGATAAATTCAATGGGCAGAATTTCAGTCTTTGGAAGATGCAGATGGAAGATTACCTTTATCAGAAGGATCTTTATATTTATTTGTCTGAGAAGGTTAACAAACCCTTGAGCATGATGGATGCGGAATGAGATTTGTTGGATAGGAAGGCACTTGGGACAATTTGGTTGTGTCTTGCATCTTCGGTATTATTTAATGTTTCAAAGGAAAAGACTACAAAAGAACTGATGGATGCATTAGGGAAGTTGTATGAAAAACCCTCTGCCTCTAACAAGATATTTTTAATGAAAAATTTGTTTAATATGAATATGTCTGAGAATAGTTCGGTATCAGATCATTTAAATGATTTTAATACATGGTTGTAAATATGCTATATTTGGTTACAATAGAATTTGATGAAGAAGTTAGGGCTTTATTAATTTTGTGCTCTTTACCTGAGAGTTGGAATAGCCTGGTAATGGTGGTAAGCAACTCGGTTCCAGATAACTCAAAGTTGAAGTTTGAGGATATTGTAGGGGTGATTCTAAGTGAGGAAATGTGAAGAAAAAGATCTGGGGAATCTTCTACTTCAGGGAATGCTTTGACAGTGGAAACTAGAGGGAGACAGAAGAATAGAGGAAGCCGTGGAAAATCGAAAGATCGGGCAAGGTCAAAATCCAAAAGCAAGATAGTATGTTGGCACTGTGGAAAGTCTGGGCATGCAAAGAAGGACTGTTGGGAGCTTCGGGACAAGAAGAAACAACAATAAGAAAATAAGGAGGCAAATGTGGCAATGGGTAATGTATGTCAGGATGCTTTGATTCTTTCTTTGCACAATATTGTTGAATCTTGGGTTTTAGATTCAGGGGCTTCTTTCCATGCTACTCCACATAGGCATTATTTTTTTTATTATGTTCAAGGGGATTTTGGGCATGTTTTTCTTGGTGATGATAATCCTTGCAGTATAGTTAGAAAAGGTTTTTTAGGTTAAGATGCAGAATGGGAATACATGGCTATTGAAGGATGTCAAACATGTGCCTACATTAAGATAGAAATTTGATATCGGTGGGCCAATTGGGAAGTGATGGTTGTACTGTGATATTTACAGCTACTCTTGGAAGGTTACCAAGGGTGCTCTTGTGGTGGCAAGAGGTAAGAAGGTTGGAACCTTATATTTAACCACTTATAGAACTAATGTTTGTAATCTTGTGGCTTCAAAAGTAGATACAACATTGTGGCACTATAGGCTTGGTCATATGAGCCATAAGGGCATGGAGATCATAAAGAAGGATTTACCTGGATATACAGAAACATGTTTGGAGTTCTGTGAGGACTGCATATATGGGAAATAGAAGTGAGTAAGGTTTCTCAAGGTTGGACCTACAAAGAAAGAGAGTAAGTTAGAGTTGGTGCATTCTGATGTGTGGGGGCCAGCTCAGGTATCATCTCTTGGGGGTTCAAGTTATTATGTTACTTTTATTGATGATGCAAAAAGGAAAGTTAGGGTATATTGTATTAGAAAAAAATATGATGTATTTGACACTTTTGTTAAATGAAAATCCTTAGTAGACAATGAAATAAGTATTAAGTTAAAATTTCTCAGGTCAGATAATTGAGGGGAGTATTACAACAATGAGTTTGATGATTATTATTCTAATAATGGAATCCGCAGGAAAAAGACGGTTCCTAGGAACTCCACAGCAGAATGGGGTGTCAGAAAGGATGAACAAGAACAATAATGGAATGTGCTAGGAGCATGAGGTTACATGCAGGACTGCCTCTTTCTTTTTGGACTGAAGCAATGAGCACAATTGTGTACTTTATAAACAGAGGACCCTCGAGTGCCTTGGATGGAGGCATACCTGAGGAGGCTTGGTATGGTAAGAAAGATGATAATTCATTTCTTAGAGTCTTTGGATGTGAGGTGTTTGTCCATATAGACAAGGATGATAGGACCAAGCTAGAGGCTAAATCAGAAAAATGTACTTTCATTGGTTATGGTGGTGATGACTTTGGATATAAATGTTGGAGTATTAAGGACAAGAAAATCATTCGATCTAGGGATGTGGTCTTTAATGAGAAAGTCATGTATAAGCAGAAGTTGCAGGAAAATAGGGAAGAATCCAAGAAAGAATATGCAGTGGTAGAGGATCTTCCAGATGGGAAAGTGACACATGAATCAGTTCAGGAACCTCCTCAACAGGAACCTCAAACTCCTATATTGAGGAGGTCTTCTAGGGTAAGAAGAGAACCTGAACATTTTTCTCCTTCTCTTTATTATTTATTACTCACTGATAGTGGAGAGCCAGAGAGCTTTGATGAAGCAATGCAGGTAGATGCTAGGAAAAAGTGGGAGCAAGCCATGGATGAGGAGCATAAGGCTCTCATGGAGAACCAGACATGGGATTTGGTGAAGCTACCTGAAGGAAAAGAGCATTACAAAATAAGTGGGTGTACAGAGTTAAAGAGGAAGAAGGAAAAGAAAAGATACAAGGCTCATGTTGGTGGTCAAGGGGTTTGCACAGAAAAAAGGTATAGATTTTGATGATATTTTTTCTCCTAGTAAAAATGACTTCTATTAGAACTGTTCTTGGAATAGTGGCATAAAGAATACTTGCACTTAGAGTAGTTAGATGTAAAGACTGCATTTCTTCAAGGTGATTTAGAGGAGTATCTATATATGTAGCTGAAAGAAGGCTATGAGGTCAAAGGTAAAGAGGAGATGGTGTGAAAAATGAAGAAGAGATCTTATGGCCTGAAACAGACTCCACGTCAATGGTATAAGAAATTTGATATATTCATGATGGAGCAAGGTTATATTAGATGCCATTCTGACCATTGCATGTATACAAAGAAATTTGAGGATGGAAGTTATATTATCCTGTTTTTGTATGTGGATGACATGTTGGTTGCAGGTAAAAACATGCAGGAAATAAAAGTACTCAAGAAGTAGCTAAGTGAATCCTTTTCTATGAAGGATTTGGGGGCAACCAAACAAATCATTGGGATGAGGATATATCATGATAGGAAGGAACAAAATCTCACTTTATCTCAAGTAGAGTATATTAAAAGGTATTGGAGAGGTTTAATATGTAGGATGTTAAACCAGTTAGAACTCGTTTGGCAGGACATTTTAAGTTATCAAAGGAGTTGTGTCCCAGAGAAGAAAAGGAGAAACCACATATGTCCAAGGTACCTTACTCATTAGCGGTTGGAATTTCTATGTATGTCATGGTGTAAAATAATCCTGATATTTCCCATGCAGTGGGAGTAGTGAGTAGATTTATGAGTGATCCAAGTAAAGATCACTTATAGGAAGTAAAGTGGATCCTTCGGTACTTGACAATGACCATGGGGACAATTTTGTGCTATAGTGGATCAGACACCACTTTACATGGTTATGTAGATTTATAAATGGCTAGAGATGTAGATAGTAGAAGTAGCATGACATGTTATATTTTTACTGTAGATGGGACAATAGTGATATGGATTTCACCATTACAAAATCTTTTGGATTTGTCAATCACGAAGGTTTATTATGTTACCAAAATAGAGGCAAGCAAAAAGATGATTTTGTTACAATAATTTCCTGAGGAGTTGGGGCATAAACAAAAGTAAGAGAAGTTGCACCTGATAGTCAAAGTGGTATACACCTAGCTAATAACTCTACTTTCCACTCTCAGATGAAACATATATAGTTAAGGACCCATTTCATTAGAACAACTTTAGAGGAAGTGAATTTGAAGCTTGGAAAGATACATACTTGTTAGAATCTTGCACACATGATGATCAAGGTGGTCACAAGAGATAAAATAAATATTTTTTCAGATATGGTTTGAGATGTAGACAATAGGAGGAGAATGTCAGGTTAAATATCCATTTTAGGTGAGACAACAGTCAACTGGATTTCACAACTACAAAATCTTGTGGATTTTTCAGCCATGGAGACTAAGTATGTTGCTTCCATAGAAGGAAAAAAAGATATGATTTGGTTATAACAATCTCTTGAGGATTTGGGGAAGAAGTAGGAGGGGAAGATACATAGTGATAGTCAGAGTGCTATACACCTAGCTAAGAACTCTAATTTTCACTCTAGGATGAAGCATATATAGTTAAGGTATAATTTTATTAGGAAAACATTAGGGGAAGAGAATTTTAAGCTGTAGAATATTCATACTAGTCAGAATCCTATAGACATGATGACCAAGGTGGTCACAAGGGAGAAATTAAAGCTATGTTTAGATTTGGTTTGTCTTTAAGGACAACAATGAAGCGTTGAGAAACTTTCTTATAGGAAAACTTGTCTCCAAGTGGGAGATTGTTATGTTGTGGACCCTATTTTTTCAAGTGTGGAATTGTTGAAGACTGTACACTAAAATTATTATACACTCTCCACATTTTTCTAGGGAAACATGCTCTTCTCATATGGGTGAGATTTTTGACCCATAGGTTTATGGGGTTGTTTATGCTCATGGTTCTTACCCATGGTATTGTAAAACTACTTAAGAAGTTTCCTATTTATGTGCTTTTGGGATTTTTATAGGGTTGACATATCATTGTAGATGTGTGTGAGTTCAAGTGTGAAATCAAGAGATTTTTTTTAGTATATCTCTAAACAGATCTGGGTATTATATTGAGAGAAAGAGGTGGGTTATAATAAAATTTGAGCAAGTGCCTTTTGGTGGACGTAGCCCAAATTGGGTGAACCACGTTAAATATTGTCTTTTTGTTGTGTTCTTTTGTTTTTTTCACTTTTTTTTCATATATGTAATATATTTCTACATATTAGTTTCTATTATTTCAATACTATGTGGGATTGTTCCAACATTTTATCCCTTGTTTCCTGACACAAAATTCCTCCAAGAAGCCATATGTATTGAAATTTGAAAAATGCATATCTTCCAAGCTTGTGATCGAAATTGGGCAAAATTTTCTCAATATTTTTCAATCCAGATGTGTTCAAGAGAATTTTAGTAGAAGATCATATGATGAACTTGTACATTAATGCCATAAAACCCAAGTTTGATTCCCTATAATTTTTATCGTAATCCCAAGGTGGATAATTGAATTTTCTAAAAATATTAATTAATAGGGTTCCTTACTAAAAATAATATATTTCCTAAAATTGCAATCCCTCTCTAAACAATGGACTCAGTGAATAGTGAAATTGATAAACTGGGCAATTTTTGCTAAAATGGTAAAAGAGAAAAATAAAGAAAACATCAAAGGAAACTATCTAAATATAGAAAGTTTCCAAAAATATTGAATCTTCATCAATGGAGTTGAATAGAGTATACTATCTAATAAATAAGTTCAAATTTGAGTAAAACAAGTGAAATTTCCCAAAATAACAGGTTCTAATTCTAACTGCTAAAAATAGAAAGTATTTGTTTTAAAGTGCAGAAAGTTGTATTGGGGTTTTTCTTCATTCATCTCTCTAATTTTTGAAATATTCATAGGGTTTAAAGGTTATTTCATATCCTATAAAATGTAATTCATCCTTCCCATGGATCCCAAGGTATCTTTCTAGTCACAGATGTGTACATTTGCTAGATAGAACATCACAAGGTGTAATAGTTACAGATACAAGAAATTACATAGTAAAAAATATTTGAAAATAATGAAGGTATAAATTTTAATTCAAGATAAGTGGGTCATCAAAACTCATCAGTCAAATTATATCCACCATCATCTCTCCTCAGTGAGCTAGTTGGTTAAACTTGGTGAGTTAGTTGAACTAAGATAATTCGATTGAAGTAAATAATTACATGAAGAAACTAACAAGCATGAAGTTAGGGTAATGAACAAAGAGGAAAAAGTGATCCCATATTCCAAGAGATCTCATACGTAGGAAAATATCATTGAATATCTCAAAGAACCTCACCAGTCAAGAAATTCATTGCAACACATTTATCTCTAAGGGAATATAGGTATGTCTTCCCTTATGACAAAGCTTCCCCACAAGGATCAAGAGTTAGTTCCACAAAAATCTTCTGAATGTTCTCTAATGACTAACATTGTGTCAATTTCTGAAGAGTAATTTCCATGGATTCAAGAAATGCTCAAAAGTAATCCAAGGACAAGACATATTGCTATCATGACCATCCTTGAATATATCTCAGGAACTATAAAGTATAAGAAAATTACCAAGGCCCGAATTACATCCTGCTTCTTCAGTTACATCTCACCTAATCGGTATGTTAAAGTGGTCAGGCCTAGGATTGAAAATCCTGTTGTGGACATGACTTTGTTAGACTATGAGTTGACCAACATCTCATTGGGTTAATATTCATATGAGGGTGAAACTTGTATTTTCAAGGAATATACTTCCTTCCTCCTCGCTCAAAATGAATAATAGAAGCAAAAAATTGTGCAATTAGAGGAATTGGTAAAATATGTTAGTGCTTACATCAAACCCTTTTTGGAATCTGACTCACCATCTTCACTTCCAATAGAATCCATTCTTCCAATCATCATTGCTTATCTGGAGGCAATCAAGAAAGCACAATGACATGTGATGTAGGGGAAAGCTAACTATAAGTGGATTGAGAAAATCATTGAGAAAGGAAAGACATTATTTCTAGATTTTATTTCTCTCATCAAGTACATTTTTGCAATTTTTTCTAAAATAAATAAATAAAAAGAGGAGTTTGTAAAATAGGTGATTCCCATCGGTGTCAGATATGATTTATTTTGACTCTCACACTCTCGTAAGTAATAACTTGCTTGCATCGACATCAGATAACTTGTCTCAAGTATGGATATGCATCATTGATATGACATATGGAATGCTAAAAAATGCAATCTCTAAGCCATAATGTTGTGGATAACATGCTTTATATATCTTTAACAAGACCTATAATTTGTTTGAGGAAATTTGGTTCCCTCCTCTCACTAAAGATTCATCATCATAAGAACTTATTGTTTCCTTCCAAGAGTGGTCAAGAAAGACACATGTAACCATCTTTCCTTTAATGAAGACACCTTTGAGTCCCTATCCTACATTATAAGTTTCATTTCTATAATTAGAAAGGATCATGACGAATGGCCCAATTAATGCAAAAGGATCAATAAGGTTCCTAGTGCATGGATGAAGGTGTTGGGATGTGTGTGTATTCTAGAGGTAGACAAGTTGGCACTTTTAGTATCTAAATTCAGTAAGGAATTAAAGGACCAAGAGTAAGGATCATGAATCAACACATTCTTTATCATTGGGAGCTTCTTCATCAGATATGGAAGATTCTTCCTTATTCTCTCTTTCTCCCTCTTCATTATCTTCCCTTTGTAATTATTCATTGAGCGTAATCATTATATTTTGTCTCATTCACTTAAGTGAATTTATAAAGTAATATTGTAAAATTCCCTTTGATTTATAAAAAAGGGAATTTAATTATCACTTCCTAGAAATATGTAAAGCCACAAGTTTAATGAGATCATGAAGAGTTTGTTGGAATCTTGGACACTGAGATGGGGGTGAATTAATGTCTAATTAAATTTTTTTAGATATTTTTATTTTCCCAAAATTGTTAAGAAGAGAAAATAGAACAATACACAAGAAAATATCAAGAACAATACACAAATAACTAGCAAGAGACAATAGACAATGATGCAATATTTTAATGTGGGAAACCCAAAATGGGGGAAAACCCACTGAAATCAAGAACTAGGCCTAGGAAAAAATTGTCCATTTTTAGTTACATTGATTTCAAGGTTGAGCTTCAACTTAACCTGGAGCTGTAACTCCAAAATTTAACCAAGTTGTCACTCAGTATTTGAAATGTTTCAACCTATCTGGAAGCTTCAACTCCCAAATTTGGTTCAACAACAACTGACCTTTGGTGAGCTTCAACTCACGGGAAGCTATAACTCCACACCTCTTAAGCTACAACTTAGACTTTTTAAAAATTACTGATCACACTTGTGTTGTCTCAAACAATTGATAGTGGCCTCTAACCTAGCTCAATTCTCTCGTTCTACTCTTAATTTCCCTTTCTTCAATATGCTACAAGTATTCTATCACAAGGATTTTAACAATCAGGATATTCTGATCTGGTTTACCCTTTTAATTTAATCAATCACTCTTCTATATGAGACTCACACATGCATCTGAACTTCAACATCAACCTTTACAAAATCTTCTTGTATCAGGACTGAAAATTTTTAGTTCATGTATCAAGCTATAAAAAATTTTACTTCTCTACACATGTGAAGGTGGTATATGCTACTTTCTTTCATCCCTAGACTTAATTCATTTCATATGCCTTTTCAAGGTGATCTGATTCATTCATCTATTTTTTATACACCAACAAAGCATTCATATCTTCAAGAACTATAATGAATTCTTCATCACACACCTTGAGCTCTGTATTTTATTTTCTTAAAATTATATCTTATTTATCACACTTAGCTCACAATCATCTATATACTGTGTTCTCATGCATTCTCACACATATTCACTTGCACTTTTCTACCTCCATGTTTTCTGCATACACTCCAACAGTTTTGACTAATCTATTGTTTTGTTAGACATTAATTTTTTATGTTCACTCCACAAAAAAAAGTTGCAAGTCCTTTCACATCCTCTCCATTTTACATATACATAAACTCACTCTAACTCAAGTTATACATCACTTCAACATTTCAAATTCTAACACCTATTCATGTTTTTGTCTTTTGGACTTCACTATTTTTTTTTACCAAGAATGAATTCTTCATGTTCTTTGTTTGAACAAGAAGAGGATATAAATATTTTGTAATTGACAAGGAGACTTGTGGTTTTTTCTTCACTATGAGCAGGAATCAATAATTCAACATTTATGCCTTTTGAGTTCATGAAAACTTAACTAAGACAACAAATAATGAGATTAGTATTCATTTTCATTACTCTCATGTAATTTTCATAGCTTCAAACACTTTCAATACTAAACCATGGTTCATTGGACTATTTATTATCATATTTTACATTTCTATCAATTTTTAGGCCTTTAATAACGAAGAAGACATCACATTTTGATTGTTAACATAGTTGAAACCAAGAAAATGTTTCCATGTGAGGGTTTCCACCAAATTATCTTCCGAGCATTCATGAATTGGTTTATAACTTGAATAATATTTATCATGAGTATATCAAAAATATTTATAGAAAGTTTTAGAACTTTTCATTTGGTGAAACACGTGCTTCGATAGTTTTCACTCTTCTAACCCTAGGAGGAGGGTTTAGTAGTCTATATAATACCGAGTGCCTTTAAAATTGGATTTTTCAAGAATTTCATAATGGAATTAAAAAATCAAAAATCCTATATACTTGTGATATCCATTGAAACCTTCCCCATGCATTTATTTGATTTGAAGCACCTAAAATTTCTATTATAACTTCAAAAAGATAGTGCAACATTTAATGACCGCTATGACATGAGAATGCTTTTAGGTATTAAATGATTAATTATAGGGCTTGAATGAATCAATTGAAGTTATAAAACTTCATTATAACATTAACCACCTTCCTTGAATTCATGTTTTCACCTTTGAGTGAAGAATATTTCCTTGTAAAACCACAATAAGTCTTAGCTAGGAACTACATTTGGATTTACAAGCTTCTACAAACTCTCTAGCCTACTCCAACATCTTTAGAGAAAGAAACATGAGAGGAATACAACTAAAATCTCTTTGACACCCTGAGAACATGAAAAATGAGGTAGAAACCACATTTGCACTCTAATAATTACACTTCATGACTTGAGTCTACAAGGATTTTAAGGGCAAGGGAGAAATGTAACATCCTTCCACTATGGTTTAGTCATCTTGAGCCTTAACCAGTTACCTTGAGCTTTTAGAAGAATACCACTTTCTTTTTAATCTCAATATTTACTCTAAACAACACCTTCATGACTGTACCTTCATATATCTCAATTGTATTTACTTAACTTGTACACACTATGAGGGATTGAACTGAACTCAACCATCTTGAAGATCATTGACAAAAAAATAAACATGAAAGAATCATTAATGAACCATGAAAAGATTCAAATTTTCTCATCCAATTTATTTAAATTTAAACAATTTTTTTTTGTTATCACTGACTTGAGAAACTTCTTTGGAGAAAGAAAAATATAGCTAGAAAAATGATCATAAATTTTTTGATACTTATCCATTTTTCCTCAAACTTTTTACAATACTTCAAAATTGGAGTTATACACAAAATTTACTTCTATTATTTATTTGAAAAAGGTACCATATTTTTACTTGGATGCTAATAAGACATGCAACTCATTTTGCATTTCTCAATGAATCAGTTTTAGAAAAACTTGCATAACTTCAACATACCTATTCAAAACTTAATAAAATTTGGAATGAAGAACTTAAAGACACACCTATACACATTACATATATTAGTTAGCCATGATTTTATCTTTATATCTCAGACCTATCTCCTTTGCATCAACCTACAATGTCAGTCCTCAAGGGAATTTTGGTGAACTTTTGAATTTTACCTCTAAAAGCTAAAATGAACCTTGATATTTCTCATACATGTCCTATACAAAATCCATATTCTCCTCATATTCTTACATGGTATTTTCATGACCTGTATTAAGCTTTCAATCCTCATTAGGCTCTAGAACTAGGCCTAAATGATCCAGTTTCAACTGATAATTCCACCAGATGACCTAAAACTAACTCCAATAGCTCTTTCCCATGATAACACCATCATATTTGACCTGTATAACATCTGATTCAAGTTATACCATTCATTTACATACTTGCGCTAGACTCCTACCTCATTGACCAAGCCTGTAGCACACTGAAACCATCTTGAATGCTCAATAAACCACTAAGAAGGCACTACCAATCAACCTCCATGCCTATAACTGAGATTCACTTCACCATTCAATCCTTGACCATCAATGCCACTTAACATCAATGTCATCAATGACATCAATGACATCAATGACCAAGATTCAACAATCTCCCCCTTTGTCATTGATGGCAACATACTCATAAACTTTGATGGAAAATACACACACCAGTAGCTTCAAATCACCATTCCTAGTTTATGACAACTTCTCTCCCTCTTTGACATCTATGACAAAGGGTTCTTGGCCACTTGACATGAAACAATGACAACTCAATTCAACGATGCATGAGAAAATAAACTTACTTTTCCACAAGCTACCCCTAGGACTATGTTTTCTATTTTCTAAGCTCTTATGCCATCCTTGAGTGAACTTTACTTGATTAAACCAATCTCCCCTTGAAATGATACTCTTATTATTTTTCCTTTGTTCATGGTTTCCATAACTTTCTAGGTCATTCTCATGTTTAAGATCACAAAATTTTCCTCTAACTCTGTCATATTCACTTTTAGGACCATTGATCCCTAAATGAAAACTTTTGTAAATATGAAACAAACTTCTACAAGCCTTGGAATTCTACTCACATCATGAAGATCATACACATCACTCCCCCTGGGCCAATGACACCTTTCTCTACTATAAAATGCAAAATTTTGAGTTCTTACCTTTTTTTCATGACTCATGGAGTAAATAGTTACTATTACCCTACCCTGAAGCATTATTTCAGTGTATACAACATTTTCTTGACTTTTTTTTCAAGTTCCATGTTCTAATTTCTTTCTCAAACATGCAACTTCTTACTCCTTGGTTCTGAATCTCCATTCTACTTCCTTATACTTTTCCTCTATGCTTTGTTCTACTATCAAAACCCAAAATAAATTGATCTTATATCCATTCATACATTCTTTCTCTTTTCAAATATTGATATTCACTTTCCTAGAGTCACAGATCCATCACAAAATTGATGCAAACCAACTTCTATCTCTGTATATCCTTATTACTGACATGTCGATGCTCAAGAATGAGCTTCTCAACTTGACAAATCATTTTGGCTCTCTCTGAAACATTTCTTCCTTATTTTACCATTCATCATAAAGATTCTATAATAAATAGACAACCTTAAAATGTCCCTAACACATCTTCAATGAATAATCATTCATTTCACATCATGTCATCTCATTCTTAATACCTGGGAAGTACCAAAATAATCTACCTATGTACAAGCTAGATCTTACATAACGTTCAATGAGCTCCTTGATTCATAATTTTCCTTTTGATATTTGTAATATTGAACACTTTAATTGAAACCTTATTATTCACATAGTAGCATTCCAACAACTACCTTATGAATCCTTCACACTCCTTCAAATGCACTTTGATTCTCTCAACATCCTCTTTATTGCTTGCAAATCAACACCTACAAACTATTCCTTATAATTTTCATTCACAACACATATTTGAAGATTTATATGACTCTAAATATGCATAGGTCATTCTAAGGAAAGAGATATGGATGTTACTTTCAAGTTTCATGCCTTGAAATTTCATTTTAAGACCCTACAACTTGTAGCACACTACCACAGTGCCCTCAAACTGATAATACTCTATTTACATACGTAGCATTATATTTTCTTCATTGTTCTCAAGTAGTGATAACACTCAGACTTCACTAAATTTTTATTATATAAGAAAATACCCATTATGAATGGTCACACTTAGTAACATCACAAAACATACCTTAGGAACTAATGAAAAAGTGTAAAACCTAAATACCTATAAAGATATCTAAACAACCCACTGCAATATGATATTTTTAACCACAAAATGATTTAAAAAATAATTTTTTCATTTTAAATGCCTTAAAAATGTTGCCCTCATCTTTGAATTCAATGTTCGTATTTTATCATATAACCATCTTCAATCTCTGAGGAATACCTTTCAAGATCCTTGACATCATGAGTTCATAGCTACAATAAATTTCTTCAAGAGTGAGTCATCACAAACTATAAACCCATACCTACAAAGCATAGACCCTGAAATTCCATAATTTTACCTACCTTTACAATTAATTTTTCACACTTTCATGACTTTTGTATCTCCTTCAATAATCCATCATGCACTTTACACATTCAACAATTTAGAATCAAGATCCTACTTCACCATGGAAACTTTTAGTCTCAAAACTATGAAAATTCTTGTTCCACTATTTAATTTACTAAGATATACACCTTTGTATCTTCATGGGTCTAGAAAACTTCCTTATCCTTCTTCTAGAGAGAAGCCAACACTATTGTTATCTATTGAGTGAAAGAGGGATACATGAGAACCGATGTTGAAACAATGCACCACTACGAAGTTGCACTCCGATGGTAATGTCATAGCTCCAACGCAATAAGAAATATTTGAACAATGGAAAGAATATGTAAATGATAAAATAGGTCTACTCATGCTCATAGATCGAAAAAAGGAAATACAAATAGGGGTGCTGTGTAACCCCCATGCATAAAAAAGGAAAGAAACTCCTATGAAGCCACTGACACATATGATGCCACTAAAGGAGGAGTTACAATTCCAAATAAGGAATGTAACTCTTATGACACACTAACACAAATGACAATGACAAATTCTATGACAAAATTTGACACTTGTCATTTTACTCCCTAAGACCTATGACTTTCGCAAGGTGATTTGAATCACCAGGTGATGTGGATAATGACTAGGCATGTCACACACACTAACACTCCCCTTCATCAAATTCGAGGAATAGGTTATGGTAAGCCAGAATATAAAAGAAGACTCCCCTAGACAATTAAGAAAGATGTGTCAATGGGGCTTGACAACTAGGCCTGATAAGGTACCCATATAAAAACAACATATTTCTAGAAAGAAGAAGAGGAGAAGGAAGACTATATAGCCTAAAGAAGATGGTACAAAAAACCTCACCTAAAGAAGAGAGTACAAGTGAAAAAATTTCACCTCAGTGAAGGGCTTGGTGAATATATCTGCAACTTGATCAACTGTCTGAATATACTGTATGTCGATGATGTTTTCATGTATTAGATCCCATATGAAGTGCATGTGAATCTCAATGTGCTTCATCTACTAATGCTGAATGGGATTTCTACAAATTGAGATAGTGCTCATGTTGTCACAATAGATAATGGTAGGCAACTGAAAGTGGATGCCAAAATATATCAAGATACCCTGTAACCAAAAAACTTCAATGGCATTGTTAATTGCTCCTTTGTACTCTGCTTCTATCGATGATATGGAAATGGTGTTCTAATTCTTGTTAGACCAACTTATAGGACCTAAACAAGGATTGAAACTATAGCTTGAGGTATACTTCCGATGATCTAGATCACCGGCCTAATCTGAGTCTGTAAATCCAACCAAGTTAATCTCAGTCCCTCCTAAGTAATGAATACCATCTGTGTGAGTGTCATGAACATAGTGAAGGATCTACTTTACTACTTTCAAATGTAGCTCATGAGGCTCTTGCATAAATCTGGATGTGATCCCAATAGTGTATGATAGATCTGGCTAGGTGTAAGGTAGATCAAGCTCCCCACCAACTGCCAATAAAGGGTACCATCAACCAAGGGGAAATAACAATTAGAAACCAAATTGACCCAAGAAAGAAAAGATGTAGGCGAGGACTTGCAATCATACATGTGAAACTGAGAAAGAAAATCAAGAGAGTACTTAGGCTGTGAGATCATAATTCTTGAGTCAGATTGTGAAATATAGATCCCAAGGAAGTAATGAAGTAATCCTAAGTCAAACATGGAGAACTTGTTGGCCAAGGATATCTTCACAGAATCAATGATAGACGAAGAGCAATTTGTGATCAACAAGTTATCAACATATGAACAACAATAAGTATGGAGTCATCCTGCCACATAATATACACATTTGGGTCAAAGTGACACTGAGTGAATCTTGATGCAAGTAAAAAGGAGTCCATCTTGGCATACCAAGCCTGAGGGGCTTGTTTAAGGCTATAGAGAGACTTCTTTAACTTGCAAACGAGGGATGGATAATGGACATAACCCAGAGGTTGTTCGATATTGATCTCTTCCTCTAGTTCCCCATGAAGGAAGGCACTCATAACATCCATCTGGTGGACTTCCCATCTATTAGTGGCAGCGATGGTAAGGGTCAGTTGAATGGAAGTCATCTTTACAACCGGAGCAAAGGTTTCTAAGTAATCAACCCCAGCTACCTGGGAGAAACCCTTAGCTACAAGTCACGCTTTATACTTCTTGACTTCTCCATTAGCTCCATACCTTGTTTGATATATCCACCTACACCAAATTATTTTTCTTCCGTTTGGAAGAGGGGTAAGATCCCAAGTTTCATTCTTTATGAGTGAGGAATACTCCTAATCTATAGCAGAATCCCACTCAGGAATCCCAGAAGCTTCCTGGAAAGATGGTGGATTAGAAGCAGAGGCAAATAAGGAGTGGGGTCCAAAAAAACTTGAGTGAGTACGTCTCTCATCTAAAGGATCTCTAACTAAATCTCCAGAAATCTGTAAATTTTTCTTGGCCCAAAGAGGTCCTGAAGGTTCAAGCTCAGAGTTGGAAGATTCTTCACTCAAGTGAGAAGGGACATAGTCCTCATCATCACTACTATTAGAATTATAAGACTTGGAAGTTTGAGGATGGGGAGGAACAAGGAGAGGAGGAACTCACTTAACAACATCATCATCTGATGAGTTAGAATCTAAATCAGTGGGAAAAAGAACCTCAGTAGAAGTAAGAGTCAAGGATGACTCATCAGACTTCACACTCCTCTCAATATAGAGCTTAGGGGTTATAGGGTTCAATAATCGATATCCTTTCATGCCATTAGGATACCTGAAAAAGATATAAGGTTTGTATTGTCGATCCAAGGCCTTGCATTTCTTCTTGGGAATCCAAGCCATAGCCTTTGATCCAAAGACTTAAAAGTGCTCAACATTAAGATTTTGTCCAAACCAGGCTTCAAAGGGTGTCATCCCTCTTACTGCCTTGTGTGGAACATGATTCTAAATGTAACAAGCATAATTCACTACTTTAGACTAATACTATGAAGGAAGGGACTTCGGGTGAACCATACAAGTAGCCATCTTCTTTAGAGTTCAATTCTTTCTTTTTGCAACTCCATTTTGGGAAGGCTTGTAAGCAACTATATGTTGCAAAGCAACCACCTAGAAAGTGTAGAAATACTCAAACATATTTCTCACATACTCACCTCCATTGTCAGTTCAAAGAACCTTGATAGACCGTTCCGCTTGTTTCTCAGCAAGAGCCTCAATGTTTTGAAAATTCCCAAAGAATTTAGAATTAAGCTTAAGAAAATATACCCAAGTATAATGTGAAAATTCATCAATGAAGGTTATTATATATAGAGCTCTAGTTGAAGAAGGAGATTGAAAGGGGCTAGAAACATCACTATGAACAAGATCCAAGGGATGAGCAGCTCTCTAGGATTTTCCCTTATCAAAGTTTTTTTAGGGTACTTTCCAAGGGTGCAACCCTCACAAAGAACTTTATAAAACTTAACTGGGGGTAACACGTTGAGCATTTCATTTTGGCTCAATTAATCAAGGTATCAATAATTTAGATTCCCAAAATGCTCATGCCATAGCTTGCTAACCTCATTTGCATGAGTGAGCAAGGCATTGGGCATCGAATCAAAAGAGAAGTGGGAAAAGGTATACAACTGTGAATGGTGATCCACCTTTCCCTCAGCCACAGTACAGTCAGAGTTAAGCTCATAAATGATCACTGAGTTAGGATAAAATTCCACTCGCATTCTTTCACCAAGGTGGGTGATTTGGTAAACTGATAGGAGATTGGTAGAGATATTGGGAACACTCAACACTTGGTTAAATGTTCCACCTTCTATATCTACCTATCCACTACCAAAAAATGACACATGAGTGACATCACCCAATGTGATTTGAGACATACCACATGGTTCAATGCTAGAGAATTCAACCTCTGAAGAATCCATGTGGTGTGAGGCGCCAGAATCGATAATCCAAGTTGATGATGGAGCTGATCTAGCTACGAGGACCTTACCTTTCTTTTCATTTTTAGACTCCTTTGCTTTAGAATACTTTCCCTTCTGAGAATTTTTTTTTATGGATTTAGGAACACTTATTTTATTCTTCTCAAGCAAATGAGTTAAGTGATCAATTTTTTTCTGAAAATAATGATGCTCATTGTGGCCAAGATACTTACAATAGGAGCATTTACACTTTTCCTTCTTCATTTTAGGCTCAGAGGTCAAAGTATTACTATTGGCCTTAGCTAGGGGTTGGTTGGTATTTGTTTCTTTCTTAGGTTGGTCCTTTGTTTCTTTCTTCTTTTCATTTTTCTTGCCCTTATTTTCCATAAGGGCATGTGACTTGGATTTTAGAGTCCCCATTTGAACGAGTTTGTCTTGTTTGCGAATGAGTTGGGATGAAAAAATGTCAAATGAAGGCATTTTCCAAGCAATACCAAAGGTGGATTTCATGGCATGGAAAGTTAAAATGAAGACAGAGTATTCAGGACCTAACTTGGAAAGAATCGACAAGATCAATTGAGAGTCTTTCTTCTCCACTTTACATTCCTTTAGAAGCAATCTAGTGTGGAAATTTTTTGAGAAGAATGACTATAGGTTCTAAAAGTCACTAGGATTTAACCCTAGTAGTTTTTTCTCCAACTCATACACTCTCATGTCATATTTCTTCGAAAACATCTCATCAAGCATTGTCCATGCTCCATCGAGTGTCGAGGAAGTTTCGATGTGGAAGAGCAAGTCAGAAGAGACAGACATACAAAGAAGACCTAAGGATTCATCACAACAGTTGAACCATTTGGATATTTTGGGTTCATCATCAGGTTTGGTCTCTAACCCCATGGTGACATCGTATAACCCTTTACTTCGTAAAACGAATATAATTTTAAATCTCCATTCGAAGAAATTAAAAGGTGTGAGCACCGATACTTTAGAGATATCCATAATGAAGAGATAGAACCAACAAAGGAAGAAGGAAGGAGAGGGAAAAGAAAAAACCACTAGAACAATATCACACCCCCCGAGTTTGGAACTTTAAAGTTTAGTGTGTTGATTACAATCAGATGCGACTGTGTGCCGAGAACCAGTCTGTCACTCACTTTGCAATTAGCATAATAATGTGCAAGAGTGGAGACAACAATCAAGATTCGTTGGGAACAATAGTTTAACACCATAAGAAAACACAAGAACAAGTGAAAAAAAGAAGGGGAAGAGAAGTCCTTGTGAGAAATAGTGTCTCACATCACACGAAATAATCCCTTTTCTCTAAGACTATGGTAGACGCCCTCACAAGTACATAAGCAATTAAAGGGATAGAACAATGCTCAAGTTGATTTGAAATGAGTCGATACAGGTAATGCAATGACACCCCCAGAATGTGGCACTTTATAAAATAGTGCATTTACAAAACTGATAATTCCATCATCTAGAGTGTAAAAAAACATGCAACTTTGACTAAATAAGTACTCAAAACCAAGCCACGAGTCAAAATTTATAGAAAAAAAAATATTCCCGCAACTAATGGAAAATGCCAATAAGCCCTGTAAATGGATTAAAAAAGTGCCCTAAACGCATGCAAAGGGTGTTGTATGTATGCTCATTGGAAATGGAGTTGAATTTTAGATAGGGTTTGTTTTAATTGTGAGGGGGGATTAGCCTCTTGCCAACCCCAGAACTCACCCTCCATCTTCCACACTCGAAGGAAGGACAATAAAACAAGAAAAAGACCCAAAGAAAATTTTACAATGCCAATTAAATAAGGATTTTTTTTAACCTTAAAATTTTTTAAAAGGGAGATTGATTTACCAATAATAAACTCTAAAAGGATGGATAAAGGGGCCATGTTGACCGAGCTTCGAGTGTCAATGCAACGCTGAGGAAGTCACCGAGTGGGAGTGGGAGGGCCCGAGGAGTTAGCTGGCATGGTTAGAAGTCAGCAGAATGGTTAGTGAGGTGCCAGAGTGGTGCATTCCTCAAACCCTCTAACACCCTAAACTATTGTTACTTTCTCCTGAGCATTCAAGTGTTGATATGTGATTTCTCCCATATGAGGATATGTTCCTTTGGTTTTGGGAAGTCATGCTTGATTTGGTTATGTCTTTTCTGCTCTTAAGATCTTTGATTTAACCGGAATATGCTTGGACTCTTTTTCTTTCATCCTTCGCATATGAGTATAATCTGATTTCTGGAAGATTGTGGATTTATCCACCTTTATGACTTAACCTTGGATCAGTTGTATTGATCCAAGGAATGTTTTAATTTTATACAGGATGAACAAATTTTTATTAAAATTTTGTGAGTTACTAATTCTGACTGAACTTTGACTGTTCAAGTTCTTTTAAAAACTCCTTCGTATAAAAAAAATATGTCCGTAGAGGATAGCTTTGTTGGATTCCTGAGGTTAACTCTAGCTTATCATTGTAATCAAAATCTGGTTTCAGTCATCATAGCATTAGAAAGGACCTAGACCTTAAGCCTGGAAAGATGTGTAAGTTTTCTATCTAAAGCTTAATTACTGGATGCAAAATCGGAATCTGATCCGGGATGTTTTATTCTGTTTGAATTCTATTTACTGATTAATCCCCTCTAGTGGACCTAGAATAGAATCATTAAGGTTATTAGTTTTTAACCTAAGCTATAACCTAATGTTGCAAGGTTAGTTAATCTAACCTAGTCCTAAAATGTGTGCTTGATACTCCTAAGGGTTATCTAAACCTAACACTAAGGTGGGTGACTAAGGTTATATCCTATGAAATTAAAACTAAGTCTAACCTAAGTCACTAACCTATCCTAAACTAATGCTATGAAAGAGGACCTAAGGAGGGTCACAAGTCTTGGGCGGTGGTTTCCATGGCATTTAAGGAAAGGATAAGGATGAAGGATAGGGAGTTCTACCAGGGTTAGTGGAGGTTAATTTGTTAAGAAGGGTCTTACGTGGCAACATCTCTAAGAATGAGAATTTTTGCTTATTTTGGTTTAGAGTTCGCCAACTTTGGCAGTCGGTGGCAATGGAAAATAGGTAGGAGAATGGAAATTAATGCAATTAATTTGTATAGGGTCTTAAGTGTGGATTGTTTGGGAAGGCATGTAAGTGGAATTTTGCTTGGTTGTCTCGTTTTTCATGCATTCTGTTTTTTGCTCTGCATGAGCACTGGTTTTTCGAACCAGCTATCTACTCTTCGTTGCATGGCAATTTTGAAAGTTTCAAATTTACTTCTGTGTCATGGGGAATATATAAGGCATGGAGGTAACAATATTTTATTTTTTAATCTTTCGTGGAAGAAGAAGAGAAGGGGCGACCGCATCCAGAGGTCTTCTTTGAATTTTTAGCGACACTATCAGGCATGATAGGCCATAACTATTAAAATATTACTTTACTTTAAATCTTTACATTAGAAAAACTCTGTTATGATGATATATGCATATTTTGACTTGGCTGGTAACAATGATTTGGGTTTTATGTTGATTTGGGTTCTGGGTTAAACATAAAAATTTGGATCCTGGATGAAACCTGCTTCATTATTCTTGTTCCCTTGATGTGAATCAAATATGGAGTTTTGCTATCTGTTGGAGGTGTTGTAATTTTTTTTATCTGACTGATGTATTAGATTAAAAACTGGCTCCATGGAAGGATGCATATTAAATGATTATGTGTTTGAAAACACCATGGTAATTCTTTACTCTTTCATGTAAGATTGGATCAACTGATTGTTTGCTTCGTTGTAAGAACTCTGGCTATTATCGTTCCATGTTCAAGGAAATAGGTACTTAATTTTGTGGTTAGAATGTTAGTATATTCATTGAAAATTGACTTTTTTAGTTGTGTGAGTTGGAAATGTTGTATGAAATATAATCCTGTACTTTTTATTTTGAAGGGGTTTGAATGTTCTTATGATTGCAGGTTCTATGAGCATGGAAGTATATGGTTTAACTGTTGTTTTATGATTAAACAAGGGTATTAGGAACATGGTTATGTTCAGGAGGAAATGTATTTGGATAAGCTTTGTGTTTCCTAGAAAATTCATGGTTAATCTTGGATCTGCCTTAATAGAAATTATGTTTAATGTGTGGTTGAGATAAGACTGTGTTTTATTTTACCCAGAGGTGATTGTGAAATCTACTTCTTTGGGGCACATTACACAATGTCAGAAATTCTACTTTGGAAGAAAAACAACGACTTCAATGTCGATAAGTTTATCAACGTTCAGCTAATGCATCCCCTTTTGAAGTTGAAATTTGGGTTGAAATGTTCTATATGCAACTGAATGATCTATTTATTTTGACAGATAAAGCACTAATCACTACTATGGTATGAGTAGGGTGACTTTTAGGGCATTTCTGAATCTGTATTTAGAATTCAATTATTAATTTTGTACATGCATTTTTGGTTTGGTGTCCTAAAATTGTATAACAACCTAATAGTGCGACGATTGGAATGATTCAGTTTCGATCCATTGGCAAAGGATGGTAATGGGAAGTTACCCTATTTTGACCTTAAACTCAATTGGTTCGAGTGGTGGATGAGATGTAGACTGTTGTCTTAGATCAGGGTTGTGGTCTGAGTTTTTACCATTTATAACGTTTTATGTAAAGAAAATGTTATTGAATGTTGTTTAATGTATAGTCGTAAAACCGTAAGGATCCATTGGAAAACTCTGAAGGTGGATCTACCTGACCTGAGTTATTGGTTAAACTTAGATGTTTGGATTACTCGTCTTTTCTTTCCTTGATGGAACTTGAGATGTATATTACTTTTTGGAAGTTAATTTAGTTCCGAACTTGATTACAATAGAGTTTAATCTTCTCTGTTTTCTTCCTCTAAGTTGAGAAGGGAAAATTGTTAAAGGGTTTCAAAATATGAAAGTGTTTATACTCTCCTTTGGAATAATGGTGTTCTCTTCTTTAGAATCCTATAAGGAACTCTACAGTAGGGTTATGGGATGCTAGGGATGTTAAAATGTAAGTGTAGAGAAATAGTAAGTGGGGAGATCTTATCTTGGAAGAGTCCTTTCATTTTGTAGTTGTGTTAGGTCTTATTGAGAACTCAGATGTTATCTTCTTGCAACAAAAAATTACTCCAGTAGCTAATGCTTGCATACCTGTCATTGACTGATAATTAGTATAATAAGGTTATGGGCATTTTGTTAGGACTTGCAAGTTGCAGTAATCCATTCCTTTGCACAAATTGCTTGTATATGAACCTGTTGGATGTATACTTTAGAATGGTTAAGTTTTTAATTAGGAGTTGATTAAAAACATGTTTTTCTACTATTCTCAGTTTCGGATGGTTAGGTACTTAAGATTCAGATTGTTCCCTTCTTATTTTCTTGTATAAGATGAATCATCCGAAATAAATTAAAGTTGAAATTGTTACTGTAACTTGAGTTATGATATAGATTCATATTATAATGGGTAGAAAGAAAACTAGTGTGAATCATGATTTGGGATTTGATGGAATCGATGTCATTTAAACAGGATTGTTTAATGAAAACAATTAGTCGAATGCAATTGTTTTAAGGATTAGTGCTTATCATGCTCAGTTCACTGAATTGACCCGTGCTAGCAATTTTTGTAGATGGTCATCATAAGTGGTAAAGGTAGACAAAATTTGATATGATGCAATGACTGTTTTAATCTGGTTCTTATGAAGAATTCTGACTTGTTTTCCAAATTGTATTATGGAAGAAAGTTACTTCTTTTGTTGAAGGCTATTGTCTTAAGTATGCCGAAGTGCATAAATTGTAATTGTATAGATTTGGAAATGAATGAAATGGAGAGATATTACTTATGTGGATTGTGTTACTTATTTGTTGGATTGACCTTCTTAATACCTATATGAATGAGTGTGCATTCTTATTGTTCTATGCAATGGAGTCCAGATGGATTCCCTAAGTAAGCCTTAGCTAATTATATGGCTGAATACTACATATTTCTGGTTAGTAATTCTTATATCTTATGATTGTGGTTAAAATTGTAAATAAGACCACTGCATTTTTAGGGAATGTTGAGAGTGAACTATGCCCTAAAATGTAACTATAACTGGAAGAAAATTTTGACCTCTCATAATGCACTAATTCAAAAGCAATATATAGATGGTTATAAACCACAATGACTTAATGGTATTAAGTCTGATATGTTTCAGTCTATAAGGTTGTTACATACCCTTGCTGGATTAGTTATTTTCCTAATGGGGAAAACTTAAATGGTTATTGTCCTATTTTGTGGATACAAGGTTGTTAGATACCAACCGGTAACCTAGAAACAAACTTAAATCTAATTAAAAACCCTTTTGTGAAACTGAACCTAATTACAAAAGGTAACTCAAAGAGTGTTGAACTCCAGGTTAGGGAAGGCTACCTAATAAGGTGGACATGTAATCCAAATATAACTTGACATAAGTAAATTCTTGGAGGTATGTACATCTTTCTGAGGCTGTTCTGTAGGATGTTGACACATGTCAACTGCAAGGTTGTACCTTCGAGAAGATTAGGATCTTCTCAAGGATACAACAATGCAGATGACATATGGCAACACCCTTCTGCATCGATCATTAAGATTTACACACCTGAGACTCGATCAAGATTTCCCTTCGGGATTGGTTAGGACCATAGACTAGTTATGAGGCAGCCCTTAGAGACTCAGGGTACCTTGACACACGGGGTTAACATCGGTTGACCCAGTATGTCAACTTACCCCTAGTCTTCAAGAGCATCTTTATAACGTGAATTATGATATTAATCTGATCTAGAGCAAAAACTTGGGACAAGGGGACTGACAGAGGTCAGTATAAGACGTTCTATATAACATTAGAGTGGGGTGAAGGACATATTCCGGATTGACGAGTATGTCGTCAAGGAATAAGTAATACGAACAATATGTTTTAAACCTTTGGCCAAAGTATCGCAAGCTACTGATTGCATTGTCCTATGTCACCTAGTCTAAGGATTGTGATGCTGATGAATAGTGGTAACAATTATTCAGATAGGTTCCTTGGACAGAGCACTCAGAACCTAGAATAGGGAAGAGAACCACGAAAATGAAGTGTTCAGTTGAAAACTTCAATCTCAAAGTTATGCATGAATAGATCGGTAGTTCACCGAGTCATGGAATGAATAGATCGGTGGTACATCGAGTCATTATAGCTGCATATGGTTATCTATTATAAGAATGAATGTTATGATATGTGTGTTCTAAATTATGTATTTAGAACAAGAGAACATTAATCCAAAAAAAATAAAAATCCTTGTTCTAAAGTATTAAAATGAGAATGTTACAAACCTGAGCCACTAAGCGAATCCCAAGCATAACTAAGAGGTTGAAATGCCTCTGGTAGAGTGATTTGTGTGTAGTAGAACCTGAAACGAGGCCAAGTGAGTTGACCATGACAGTGAATAGCTTGTAGAAATGGTAAAGAGGGCACGAAAAATCCAAGAAGGCAAGGACATTGCCAACGAAAGAAATGAAGCACCAACCAAATGTAGGGAGCATGAGCTAGGTCACAACAACATATCTACCATGGGAATGACCAGCCAAGAGAGTTGGGGAAGTAAAATGTGTAGCCATAGGGAGAAATGAGACAAACCACATGGAGTAGAGCATCAAATCAGAAGGTCGAGCCAAATGGTGGATTCTAGGAGATTTTTGAGACGTGCAAAATAACACAGATTGAACTCACAGGTCAAGGATCCACAAATAACCCTCATGAGTAAAAGACCAAGAATAAGCTCAGCCAAGAAAAATAAGTAACCACAACAATGAGTATAAAGCTCGGATTAGTCTGAGTATACACCAGTGAAAACACGATCTAACACGATTATGAGCGTATAACAATCTGAACCAATGTAGAGAGGACTAATACATGGGCACGATGCAAGCTCAGAGTAGGTAATGCCAAATCACAACAATGAACCATAGGTCCATGCCAAAGAAAAACTGAGCTAACGAGTAGAGACATAATCACGAACTCAGCAACATGATAAAACAAATTGATCAAAATACCCTCAAAATTACAACTGATGAAACCTCAACGCAAGGTGAGTAATACGATTCCAAATTAATAATAATAAAAAAATGCATGAGGAAATAAGAAGAAACCATAAGTAATAAGCAAATGATAAACAAAGAGTTCACATTTTACCAAAACCATCTCTGATACCATGAAAGAGGGATATGTGAGAACCGATGTCGAAACAATGCACCACAATGAAGTTGCACTCCAATGGTAACGTCGTAGCTCTAACAAAATAATAAAGATTTGAACAATGGAAAGAATATGAAAATAAGAAAATAGGTCTGCTCATGCTCATAGATTGAAAAAAGGAAGTACAAATAGGGGTGATGTGTAACCCCCATGCCTAAACAAGGAAAGTAACTTCTATGACTCCATTGACACATATGACGTGATTGACGCATATGATGCCACTAAAGGAGGATTTAAAATTACAAATAAGGAATGTAACTCCTATGATGCACTGATGTAAATGAGAATGACAACTTCTATGATAGAATCTGACACTTTTCATTTGACTCCCTAAGACCTATGACTCTCGTAAGGTGGGATGACTCACCAGATGATGTGGACGATGACTAGGAATGTCACACACACAAACATTGAGGCTTATAGAGCCTTCTCCAAGGTTTGTCTCATAAGATTTGTTACACTTCAATATTTAACATTATCATAGTCCATTTAAAGACTAAATCTTCACATTTTCTTCTTCAACCAGAAGGTGTACCACCTAATACAAAATACATAATTAGTTTCAACCTTTTTCCTACAATTCATTCTAGACCTCCAAATTGTGCATGGGAACTGTTAGGAAACTAATATTAATGTTTACATTATTTATGTATTCATTAAATACAAATGTTAGTAATTATATTATTGTTATACTAACAATAATATGTTGGTTGGATTTGTTTTAACAACTCATATGATTTGAGTTGTGTATTGTTACGGGAGTAAAAATCACAACTAAATAGTGTTAATTGTTATAACACCTCCCTATTTTGTTGGAGGTTATTTTGGCTGTGTATATGGCTATATAATAGCCACATGTATCTGAACATCTATAGAGAAGAATATTATATTATATCTGTGTTGAACTCCATTAATTGAGTAAAACTTGAGATAAATCTCTTGCAATACCCATCATTGGTATTAGAGCGAGATGTTTTAATTGTGGAGGGGCTATTCATTTGCTTGATTGCCCTGATAATGAGGATTTAATTTTATGCATGAGCAGTTAATCTAGAATATTATATTTATTCTCCTTGTTGCTCAGATCTGGTTTTTTGGAATTTTGTTTTGACCACGTAGAGATTTTCAAAAGGCTGTTGCTGCAAACAGATTTCATATTTGTTTGGATTTCATTTAATTGGCTATTTTTGCTGTCCAAGGGAACATTTTATTCATTGAATTTGCGTCACTTATAGTCCTGATGGTAACTGCCTCCCAAATGCAGTCCTAACTATTTAGTGCTTCCCACTCGTGGAGCTATATCAGAGTGACATCATTATCATAGATCTGTTATATTCGAGTGCTATTCAAATCTTCCTCGAGTTGTTGGAGAAGTGACTTTGTGATCTATATTCATTTTGGTGGGCGGTTGGAGAGATATATAATTACAATATTTTGTGGTATCTTGGCTATAGTTTTTTTTATTTACCATTGATCGAGTAATATGATGAAGTGAAAATAGCATCCTGCACCTTTGCTATTATTTTCATAGCTAGGCTTTCACACAACATCAGAGTGATTCTTCCAGAGTGAAGTGGTTCTTCCTACAGTAACATCTACATTTCAAATTTTATAGAAAAAATGCCAGAAGATATATAATCATTGTTTCCTTCACAATAATTTATGTAGTAGGAAAAAGTGTTGGGAGACGTCTATATATACGACCATATTAATATTGCTGCAATCATTGTTGCATTGTTATGAGAGCAACTCAGATCTGCTATCATTCATGTGTAGCTGTCAAAGTTTTACATTTCTTACATTGGAGAAATTGACTCGCACCACTCGGATTGCACCCCACAAATCATAGCTACTGTCAACAATATAAGTGCATTACAATAACGTGATGCCTTTCAAGCTCCAATTCAGACGCTTCAAGTCACCATGGCCTCCCATTCAGGAAAGAAAGTTTACAATGCTCTTTGTTCTGTGTTTATTTAAAAGTCATAGTTAATGTTTAGTGTTTTCTTTTCATGTTGTTCTTTTGGTTAAGTTTGGTATATGAGTCATGTCACATTATTTAGGTTAATCATTATTAAGAAAATTATATAGTATTATCTTATTCAAATGTCAACATGTGAGATGATTGTATAGTCTGTATAAGTGTGCACTTTATATGCTTAATTTTTGTCCATAAGTGATATTCCGGTTGAAAGATTAATTATAGCTAAAAGCTATATTAGTTCATAGAGTTTAAAGTGTAGAGTTATTAAGTATATAGTTTTTGTCATTTTTGTTAGTGTCAAAAGTCTTCATTAAATTTAAATAGGCTTAGGATAATTCAATGTATTAATGTAAAAGTGTCAGAGTCAAGTGTTGTCTAGTTAAATTCGAGTAATCTTAGATTCAAAAATTGAAGTTTTCATTTTGTTATTGTCATTTAGGTGATTATTAGGAAAATTGTTAAAATTGTAAAAAAAAAAATGCCTTACGAACGCATTTTCAGTGGAATTCGATGTTCGAGTAAGGTATATAACCATTGATCCTCAAAATCCAAATTCCCTGAGCTAGCAACATGATACTGGAGGATGGAGGCATCAGAGGCTAGAGGTAAGATAGTGACCTCTCATCAGTCACCAATGACGGGGCCGCATGAAGCTATGGTGGCACATTTTGTGGTGTGAGTGTGCTTTCAGTATTTGATGTCTAGTGTGATTCTTTTTCTGATTTCCTGTTGTGTGTTGAATAAGTGAAATGTTCACTTTGAGGGGGAAACATGATCAACATGATCCAATGTTCCATTTTCAGTTTTTCATTTGAGTATGTGGCTATTCCTATTTCCCCAAATGCAAAAACATAGTGCAGAACAAGTAACATAGTGAAACACAACATCATGAGGCTTGATGAGGTAGAACACTTAGATTTGTTCCTGTTCATACCTAGGTTTGCGGTTAGCCTCTTGAAAACCATTGAAGGCTATTCAGATGTGTTCCTGCTTGAGTTCCCACACTGTTAGATCAGATGTGTTCCCTAGAGTGACTGGTTGATAAGCAGATGATTCCTGAGTGTGTTCCCATTCTCGTCAGTCAGATGTCTTCCCGACAATGCTTGGTCAATAAGAAGTTGATGTGTTCCTTCTTCTACCTTTAGTTCGAGTGTGTGCCAAGATCATGAGCGCGCAGAGGTGGTAGGCTGCAAAGGAAGTGTGAAAGTTCTAATGTTACCATGTAAACATTAAGGGGGGGAATGTTAGGAAACTAATATTAATGTTTACATTATTTATGTATTCATTAAATACAAATGTTAGTAATTATATTATTTTTATATTAACAATAATATTTTGGTTGGAGTTGTTTTAACAACTCATATGATTTGAGTTGTGTATTATTACGAGAGTAACAATCACAACTAAATATTGTTAATTCTTATAACACCTCCCTATTTTGTTGGAGGTTGTTTTGGTTATGTATATGGCTCTATAATAGCCACATGTATCTAAACATCTATAGAGAAGAATATTATATTATATCTATGTTGAACTCCATTAAATGAGTAAAACTTGTGATAAATCTCTTGCAATACCCATCAGGAACTTTAAAAGATTGTGCCTTGGATTTGATAGGTTGATACAGTAATAATCAGAATCATAATATGACACACTTTTAGGGACATTAGGCACTAAAAACTTTATTGTTCATCATCTAAACTCATTAAAAAATTCCGTTCTGATTCTTAACTGAGTCATTAAGTCATTTAGACCCTTGGAGTTAGTAGTTTGATACTCTTTTGAGGTTATCATGGAAATTTTTGTCATGTGGACACATTAGGGCTTCTGACATAGATCTTAACAACTTCTAGTATCATCATCATAAACTGTTAACTTCTGCACCTTGATGGAATCTTCAAGAGACTTCAAAAAAACTATGTTTACTAATTTGAAATCTTTTCATAAGCTTGCTACAACCACCATAGTCATTATACCCCAAAAATTTTGATCAACCAAGACTGTAGGACTTCATTTGGGATCGATAGAAATTTTAACTATTATTTTTCTCCATTTCTCATGCTTATAGATTCAATTTTTATTATTAGGCTTACACAAATCCATACACTGATGTTTATAGTCTTAAAACTTTTGATTTTAGATCCAAGGACTTTTGATGCACACTTCAAGGTATGACCAACCAGACTAAGCATGAATAATTGAACAACAAGATATCAAACCTTTACTAAACACCACAATTTGATCATTACTTCAGTCTAAATTTACAGACCAAAGAGAACACTTTGACTTCTTGTCATAATTCTACTCACTTTTATAGACCCGTGAATTCACCATAATGAATGTTAAGGTTTTACAGTCCTTGGTGTTGAGATTTATATCAATTTAAACCTAAATGAACTTGATCAAGGCTTATAATGCTAGTTGATGACATATAGATGCACTTTAAATAACAGGAACAACCATTTTAAATCACGTGCACTCATAATATACATTAACTAACTAAGTTCACTCTTTCCATGATCTAGAGCTTTAAAGAACAAGGAATACACTATGATAGATAGACTTTATAAATAGATCAAAATCATACCTTCAAGGATTTGACACAATTCAATCATGCCAAATAGACTTTAAGAGAATAATTGACTAAGCATACCTTTTCATTAGTGATATATTTGCAACATGAACACCTAATGATGATGATTCTTCTTAAGTGCACACCAATGCTTCTTTCAAAGATACTATGCCTTATAGAATCCTATAAAAGGAAATATACTATTAATAGAATCTATTAGAAAAATAACAAGTCATCAAAAGGGATTGATGGCTCACTATTTCATTTTCTTTCCTATGATTTCTTGTCTATCTTCTTTGATAGAATGCTATATTTTCTACATTCATTTCCTGAGACTTCAGTGCTTGTCAAACATGTATGATGTGTTTTATTTCCTTTTCTTCTCCTAACTATGAATGAGTTTTCTTCGTGACCGGTCCTTGTATTTCTCTCATTATTCTTGGATTGATCATCAAATCTTGATGTCTTGTTTGAGCTTACATCATCTTACCACACTACTCTACTATCATTCTTTACTTTCTCAGCTCTAGATAAGTCTTCCTTGACCTTGGAAACATATCTCATGATCTTATTTTTATTGATTTTATCACACATAGATGACTTAGTATCACTTATATGATGTGCCTTACTTTTTAATATATATTTTTATTTTTCTTTGAAATGTTACAACTTATTATATCTAGGATACTTACAACAGTGCCTTACAAAATGTCCTTGTCCATGAAAATGGAAACATATTACATAGTTTCTACTACTTGAGTCTTCTTCTATTCAATACTTCTTTAATGGTTACTCTAAGTATTACTTAACAATATGCTCTTTTTATTGACAATTAAAACACACTATTCTTATCATAAATAGTTTTACAGCTTCTCCATGGTTGTTCTCTGTAAAAGTTCTTCATGTAGTTCCTAGCTTTATGTCCAAAACCATAACACAAAAAACAATATCCATTAAAATTTATTTCATACCTAAAAGCATTTGGTTTCCTAATATTTTTATGTATTCTTATATTTTTCCCCTTGGTTGTATTCATGTTTGAATGTCCACTTGAACCAACTTGGTTATCTTCACTCTTCTTTATAGGTTTTTTAATGAAGCCTGGTCCCATTTTGTCATTTAATTCCTTATGTTTATATAGAATTTAATTTAGAGCCTTGGAAATATTTTATAACTTTACATACATCTGAATCCTTTCTTTTTCTTGTTTTAGATCATTTTTAAGAGATATCAATTCCTCTTCATAGCTCATACAAGTGTCCTCTTTAACTTTAAGATATTTTGTAAACTTGTCAATTTGAGACTTCAACTCAGTATTAAGTTTCAGGTGCTCCTCTTCTTTGAATTTAAGAGAGGTTGATGTCAAATCCAATTGGGCTTCATGTTCTTTGACTTCATCTTCATTTTTATTTTTCTTCCTTTCTTAGAAAAATCTGATCTGATCTTCATACTCTTTCATATTTATCTTCAATTTTTGGTTATTTTTCCTTTGATGTTTTAATTCATCCAGGGAAATTATAAAGTATGATTCAATATTACATCTACTTCCTCTTCATCTAATATTTCATCTTCACTAACATATTTCTCTTGAGCTGCTACTAGGAATTACTTCAATAACCATGTTTATGATTCAAGAAGGACCTACTCCAAGTTGTTAGACTTGATATATGAGTACTAGGATATGATATCAATTGTTGGAAACTTGGACACTGAGATGGTGGTGAATCAGTGTTTAGTTTTACTTTTTCATATATTTTTATTTTCCCAAACTTGCTAAGAAGAGCACATAGAACCATACACAAGAAAATAACAAGAGACAATACATAGTGACACAATATTTTGTTCGCATGTGGTCCTATAGGTATATTCATTGATGAAAAAACACATTAATGAAAAATTGCATGATGGATTATTGCCATATAATTTTGTGGATAGTGTTGACATACTGGTTCAGAAGTGTTCATGATGATATAGGTAGATTCAATGAGGATTGCTTGTTTTTGCAAGCCTATTCATGTGCCTATGAGATGCGGCATAATTGTATGCATTTCTTGAATTCTTGAGAAGAATTTTTGCATGATGGATGACACGTTTGGGGATTTCTTGGTCACTCACATCATTTTTAGGGTATAGACACAAGTGTTTCACTATGTTTCATGTGCTCATCTAGAGTAGGTATAAATGATAGGAGACATGAGATAGAGTTATTGAGCTACATGAGCTCATTTATGAATATATTGAGGAATACCATGGTCTAATAGGTATTTTTGTGTTATTTTGAGTGATTTCATGATTATTTGTATTGTTATTCAAATTGACCCTAGTTTCTAAGGTGTAAAACCCTAAGCACTAGCTAGGTAAGTCTCAATGGCAGGAAAGTTTGAGAGATGTTGATGAATTTATGAAAATTGAAGATGTTATTAGGGTGTGTATTTTTATTGTGAGAAAAAATTTAGGTTTCCATTATGATTATTTTTCATGTTATGAGGTTTTTGGTAAAACAAGGTCAAGAACAAGGCAATTTCCAGTCTGAGTTTGAACTTCTGATGCTCACCATGATTTTTGAGATTTTCACAGGACCTTGTGGATTTAAAGGATGGTTCTACATTGATTGTAGAAAGTTTCACAAAAATAATGAGGTCAGTTCATTATTTGGTTTTTATGAACGAAGGTTAAGAAGACAAAGTAGTTTAAAACCTAACAAAACTGTAGCTATGAGTAGCTTATAGAAGAATAGTTATAGTGATAATTTTTTATTTCTAGTAAAAATTTGATGATTTTATGATGTGGAAGAATCTCCAAAATTTCAAGAAAGGTGTGGTAGAGGTCATGGTGATGAGTTGGTCCCACTTAAACAAGTCAGATTTTGAAGAAGAGTGTTTTAGGAAAAGGTTTTCCAAAGCAATTAGTACTAAATTGATGTTGAATGGTGTATGTAAGTTTTTCTTTATTTCCAATGAGGTTTCAAGACATGTTTATGCATTTACATGGTAAATTGAGATCCATTCATGTTGACTGGTCAAAGGTTAGTTTTGAGGCCATAAAAAGCAGTGTCTAGTAAAATGGGCATATCTAGAGTTACATGTGGAGTTTGGAGATGATTCAAGTTTTGTTCGAAAAAGTATTTAGAGGTATTTATAGTGATATAATTATTGTATCATAATGAGTAATTTTTATATGGTTTTAAGGTAATTATTATTATAATAAGGTTTATATCAGTGGAGGACATGATATGCTTTGCTGAAAGTTTGGATTTATTTTAAGAATGAGATGGATTTGGTGATGATTTATATCACATAGAATGTGAATATTGATGAATTTTTCATCCAATTAATTCACTTATAGGTCTTAATTGTTCCTAGAAATGTTTGTATGACATAATATTTGAAAACAAATTTTTTGGCAAGCTGATTGGTGAAGACAAAAGTAGTTATACTTTGAGAAGGTGATTGTTTAAAGGATTATAAATTTCTCATAATTGTTCTAGATTCTCTGTAATTTACCTCAAGTTGTTACATGTAATGTTTTTGTTTATTTGAAGTCATTTGGTGGCATAATGAAGTTTCCAAAGTCCTAAAGGGTGTAGGAAACAAGAGTTTTGAGATGAACAAAGAGTAATGGGCCCATTAAACAAAATGATTTGGTTGGTTGAGATAAATTGAGATCATGTATGAATTTTAAATTTTAGTTTATACATGCATGTTGGTTTTTGGGTCATGACTAAGCATGGTTTTGGAAAGAGGGGATTTTGTCATTCTAATATAAGGGTCTTTAGGTTTTTTGGTGCATGGATGAAGTGTTTTTTCTATGCTGACCTATATAGGTAATTTTTTAATGTTCTAATGATTATTATGGGATGCTTTTAGGATGATGTGGTCGTTCAAGTGGAGGGAAACTGGCCTATTTTGAATTTCAATCAAGGAGAGGCTATAAAAATGATTTTTTGGGTTCAGTGGTGCAAACACTTTGGAATCCCTTTTATATTATTTTGAAGAACCATTTTCTACAAAGAAAAACCCCTTTGGCCTAGCCAAAAACCCCCTAGAATTCCATTCTAGGAAAACAGTTGGATTTTTTTCATTTGGAGGATTTGAGTGAAGTAAAGATGGAGAATTTTCTTTGATAGCAAGTTGAAGAAGGAGGACATATTTGGATGCTTGTGTTTATACGATATTTTCATTTAATTTTGATGTTATTTACAAGTTTCAAGAGCATATTAAGATCTAATATTAATTTATAATCATTTTCAAAGTAGTATATATTCATATGTATTCATGAGACAAGGGTGATAGTGTTAAAAGCTCATGATTGTATCTTATTGATCATTGTTGAAGACATTATTTATTGTAATCTTATTTGAATATAAATAGAAGTTTGTTGATCTTATATGAGCATCAATATAAGTAATTTTTAGTTTATATTGTGATCCTTAAAATGAGTTTATTTCATTGTGAAGAGTATATACTTTGATGTGTGTGCTTCATGAGATTGTGTGTTTAGGTTTTGAAGTATAAATGATAAAGTTTTATTGGAGAGTGATTCAACCCCCCATGTTAGTCCTTGTCACCTCAAAAATTTAGTATCAGATAAGGCCCTTGGAAGTATCCTAATAAGCTAGAAGGAGATCTTTGGTGACAATATGAATCATCCATCATTGGAGACAATTCAGATTAATACCGACATGATAAGGAAAAGGGTAGGTGAGCGTAGTGACCATATTTATAGGATGTATGCATCTCATGAGGAAATTCTCATGGTATTAAAGACTCAACTTAAAGAGTCCCAAGCTAAGATGAAGATCTAGAGGGAAGAGAAAGAGGAAATAGTCAAGGTTTTAAGGACTCAACTTGAGGAGGCCAAAGATGAGTTAAAGATCAAGAGAGAAGAGTGTCTCAAACATGAGGCTAAAAAAGAGGAAATGAAAAAATAGATATCCACCATGACAATCAAGGTATTATATTTTAAAGATATTTCCGAAAATCTAAGTAAGATGTCGGAAAAACTAAAGGTTTATGGTGATATAACAGGATTTGACTTAGATGAGGGTTCATCCAAGTCAGAGAATAATGAAGAAGAATCAAGTCAAGGATCTAATGAGGGAAGGTAGATAAGTAAGGGAGAGAGATCAAGGCTTCCACCTAATGGAATACCATCTACCAGGAAACCAAATGCATATAGGTATGATGTTTTTCATGGTAATTTCTATAAATGTGGTACTTATTGACATAGAGATATCATGTCTAGTCCTAATGTTAAAAATAAGGAGGATTTACAAGGAAAGGAACATTGTGAAGGAAATAAGGAAGATAAATGTCAAGGAAAGAAAGAGAAAAAGGTAGATAAGATATGTGGATCTAAATTTTATCTTTGTCATGAAAAAGGTCATCTTTCAAAGTATTGCAAAATTAACAACCAAGAAAAAAAATGTATCTGATAAAATTTAATGGTTATGGACATAGGGATTTTGAGTGAAAGAGGAGATAATTTGAATGCTTTAGGTGCCACAAGGTAGGTCAAATTATAAGGTTCTATGATGTAGGTCATTTGAATAAAGAGACTTAAAGATCCAAGCCACAAAATCAAGTGTACAAAAAGAAGGATGAGACTAGTCAAATTACTCAAGAGGATTGCAAGAGTGTGTTTGATCAAAAGAAATATTTTATTATGAAAAATGTAGAATTAGAAAATAATGGATCAATCAAGGAGCAAGAAGAGGGTTTGATACCTTCTTAGGTCTCTCATCTATCTCCTCCATGGTGAAATATGTCTCTAATAGGATTCTTAGAGGTATATAGGTGAAAATGAAGAATTGGAGTGAGGGGGAGATTTTTAGGTGAGTATGATTCTTCTCCATGGTGTTCAGGTATGTCTCTTTAAGTTATGTAACATGTTATGTTTGTTCTATATGGTTGGTCATGTATGTGATGTCATGATATTTTTCTTGTAGTGATATGGTGTATGAGTATGTGTCTTACATTATCATGACTAAGGTTTATGTCTGAGGTGTTTTAGTATGTTAAAATAATTCCTCTGACCATGACATATGAAGTTTGTTTTTCCATGGAAATTATCAAGACAACTTATTTGTTCTCTATATCAGAGTTTAAGCAATGATGGTTAGGTCCGAGGTCTGTAAATTTCTATATGAGTCTTTTGATGTGACATAAATTCATCATGTGTTGGAGTTACAGATTTCATGTCGATCTATGAGTTCATAATGATTGGGAAGCTATGGAAGTGTCTCAATTTCTTTTGAAGGCTTTTAATAGTCCTTAGAGGTGTAATAACTTAGAAAATGAGTCTTGGCATGGTCATAATTGGATGTCTAAGTGTGTCTATTGGTTTGAGAATTCATTAGGAATATGTCACGAGTCTGACATCATATAAAAGGTTCAAAAATGTTAAACATATTTCATGTCATCAAGAAAGTTGATTTGGTCAAGATGTTGTGAATATCATGATTTGTACAAGTGTTCTTGAATGTTTATAATGTAATCAAAGGTGGTTTGTACACAAATTCTATACTTTCCATTAAATAAAGTACATGAGTTATCAAGTTTTTTAAAAAATGATATGAAAAAATTGATAATGAAGTTTTGAATTCATAAGAGAAAGTTTGTGCATTTTGGCTACTTCTCTGCCTTGACTGGTGTTTCACAATACATTTTGAGCAGCACAAATGGAATCTTGAATTTGAATGTCCAACATCCCATTGGGCGTGCAAGAATGTCTACCATGGTTTTACCTTTAGTTTTATTAATTATTTCAAGGGGTAAAAAACAAGCTTGACCTCTATATGGTGGGGTTTATATGGTATCTACAATGTTGGTTGTGGCGTATTGTGCACCATGTAAAACAATGGATCAAAGCTTCTTTCCTTGTAAACAAGCTTACAAAGATCAAACTTAGACAAGATAATGTTACTACTCAGAAAATGAATTAAGAATTTATTGATGTTTATGATTGTGCTACAAAATGATAAGATGGAAATGTGACTATCAATTATTTAGATTTTATACATATATAACTATTAGTAATCATGACTTTAGAACCAAAAATCAAATTCCTGGTCTGCATACAAATTTTTAGATATGTTAGAAGCTACAAAATCAATTATTTCTTCCTCTCTTTCAGTGGTGTCAAAATCAACAATAGAAATGTAATCCTCAAAAAAAAATTCAAAGGATTCCTCTGGGGTGTCAAAAAATTGAGCAAGTGTCGTGTTAGTGCTAGATATGTTGATGTGGTTGTGGTCTTCAAATTTGGGTGTTATGTTGAGATCTTCTGATAATTCTAATCATGTCTCGTAAGTGTACTCATACTATGCTAGATTTGCATGGAGTCTTATAGCTTCATTGTATGCATCCTAGAAATATTTGGTAGCCTCACAGATGTGCTAAGTTTTTGTAAAGATATCCATAAGACAGCTGAAGGGAACATTTTGGAATTCTTAGAGATCAAGATTGTGGAGGATCTCATATTATTCCCACTAGAGTGGATGTTGAATGACAGGAAAAGAACTAATGTCAGATGCAGGGTAATTATTACCACCTAATGTCATCTGAAAGAAACATTTTGAACAAGAGATTAACATATAACAAGAAAAAGCAAGACATTTTGATCAAATTATGTAGAAAATATGAAAAAGCAAAAGTAATATAGGAATCACTAGCAATTCAGGTAAATCATTGGTGGTTAAGGAAATTTCCAGCGATTGCAATTATTTTTATCAGTTTATTAAAATAGAGCTAATAAAATTGATCAAGATATCATTTAAGGTAAATTCATAGCTTTGATGATATATTGTGAATACATAAACAAACATTACCTGCAAATAGTGTTGGACCCTAAAAATGACTTAAGTCCCAAGGCAGAGAAAGAGCACATGTGTGCACAAGGCGATTGTGTAGAAAGGAGCTCAACAAAAGTCACTCGGGAGAATAATTTAGTACGTGGAAGTAAAGAAGGGATCAAGGAGTTAGTTGAATTTCTAAGGCGGTATCATAGGAAAAACACGTGAAGGCACGAGTAGGTGTGATGAATTGATAAGGTGCCATCAAGGAGCCTTGGAGGTTAAAAAAAGAATACTCCATGTAGGTAATATTCCAAGGAGGATCATTATAATTATTGGAATCATGGAGGACCACACTTTCACATGGCATGCGATCTTCTCATGGGTGAAAATATGGACATGAATCCAGATTCGATTTAAGAGAGGATAGAGAGGTAACGAAGTGCTACAAGAATGCTAGGGAGTATGTTGTTAAGCATATATGTATGTGCTCATGTCTAAAAAAAGGGTGGTAATGGGAAAACATAGCTGTGCTCTCTCTGTAGAGTACTTCTATAGGGCTAGAATTATATTTCATGGTGTATATGGTCTGTGATGACCCTTTTTGATGTAATATGGCTACTATGAATTATTATAATCAATATATGAAAAATTGTTCCAAATATCTATGTTTATAAGACCAAACTTTAGTGTCTTTTCCTGTTTTCCATGGTTATATTTGATTATATTATGTCATTGTGATGTTTATGCTTATCTCATGATGCTTTGTGCTTATAACTAGTTTCGTTATCTCTGTACTAAATTACATGCATGTTTCCATTCGGCAAATCATCCCTCTATTAATGGTGGAACATTCTCACAAGGCTCACATAAAGGAGGGGGTCGGTACCCCCACATGCCACAGGTGAGTTCCCAGCACTCAAGTGATAGGCTGGTGTGTTTGGGGTTAAAAGAGAGATTAGATTATAGAGGTAAACAAGACTAAAAATAGTGTCCAAGGAAAAAAAATGAGAAAATTACCTTTCACAATGGGCAAATTTTGTGGATGCATTGAAGAAGATGACTGAATGGTGATAGTGAATGATTTGACAATGGGTTCGACTAATCAAGAGCAACATGACATTGGTACTAGCTGATAAATGGTGTATTGATATCTACTATGTTGATAATGAAGAAAAATGTAACTAAAAAAACATCAGAAGGCCTTACTAAAAGAGGTATGAATGCACATATTTATAGATCGTCGACGATTAGGAAAATCACCTGTGATTTTGGGAAATCCTAAATAAATTAGTTAGGCAGGTGATATTCCCCAATTACAAACTAGATATGGCATATTTTTACATAGTTAAGGTGGGAGGAGGGTAAAAAAACATAAACAAACTTGGTTAGGATAAGAGGCATTAGCTTTTTTGGAAATATTTAGTTAGTAATTTTAGAAGGTTATCTGGTTAGGAATAAGTTAGTGAATTTTAGGAAGGTTGTTCTAGAGGTGGTTAGGTGGTTAATGAGGTATCATAGTGAGGTGTCTTAGTTAACGTAGCAAGGTATGAGGGGGAATTATTTAAATTAATTAAATAATTTAGATGTGAGGGGTGTGTGATTAGCTAGTTAACTAAAGACAATTTAAGATGGCGTAATGTCATTAATTTGGCAATTTCGATTCCAACTGTGTCTGAGTCAAGGAATGTAAATTTTTTGTGTCTACAGTATAATTTCTTCTCCCTTTTCCAAGTGTCAGTATCCCACTGGATTTCAATATTAATCTTTACTTTTTTGCTCACCTTTTGTTGGCATTTAAATGGTCTACCATATTGAAAATATGGACCAATTAGACTCTTCCACCTCCTTGAGCTGTCATATTGTCCTTTACTTTTCAGTTCCTTTGACACATGGGCTAATGAAAGGGATCCACACTCCTTGTATTTTAGACCCTATCAAAATTTAGAACCTCATGCCAATAAGAAAGCTCCAAATTTCTTTACATTTTCCCCTCTGACAATTACAAAATGTGAGCCAATGGGAAGTCTCCACGCCTTCACATCTATGACTCTTTTCTTTGAGCCCCTACTAATATCTATGAAACTTGAACCAATGATAAGGCTCCACACTTTTGCAGTGTCAAATATTGACAGTCTGTCTTTTTGGTGTCTGGGTCTAATTGGATGAGCCTTTGCGTTTGTCAGTATTTGAAATGAGGGCTGATAAGATGGTGTTAGGTATCTTTTGCTTCACATTTTCTAAGTCTTGGACTTAGAAACTTTTGGATTTTAATTTGGATGCCAAATTTTTGTCTTTTAATGGTTGCGGATTTTCTTTGGAATACAGATTTTCAATAGGAACCCGCCAATTCCTTAATAATTAGTCTCTCATGGTTTTTCAGATGTCAACAGATAGAAGTTTTGAGCTTGGGAATTTAATAGTCAAATGAACATCAATTGGTATTTTTAACATAACCCAATAATAAGAAGCCAAGCACGTGGATTTTTTTAATGCCAACAGCTAGGGCTTTTAGGAAAGACAATTTGATGGCCGTATGACTGTCAAAGACTTATAAATAATGGCTAAGTCTATTTTCAAGCTTGTTATAGCCAAAATTAACCTGAGGGGGTAATTTTGGATAACACTTATCTTGTAAAAAAACACTTTACAATTTTATTTAGTTAGATGAGAGAAAGATAGTAGATTCTTTTTCAGTTTAGGAACACACAAGACATTCCTAATTATACCATTTGATAATCTAACATTTCCACAAAATTCAAATTTAATAATGGAATTATCTCATAGATATATGTTCTCCTCAAATTTAACTAAATCTGAGAGGATACCATGAGTAAAATTCATGTTCTTAGAGGAACCACTATCAAGAATCCATTTATTGTCATTTGAGGCTTAGAGGGCAGTATACAGGGCAATAGACCACTTAGCCACATTTTATTATGATTATTATTATTATTGTTCTTATTATTCTTGATTGATTATTTAGTCTTTACTCTACAATCAAACTCTTTATGCCCAAATTTTGCACACTTGCTACAAGTTCCATTAAATTTGACTTTAAAATTCTAATTTTTCTTAGCATAATTGAATTTGGGATTGGATTTAAATTTGGATATGATACTATAGTTTTTTTAGGATTGTTGTTATTTATGTTATGGGTGAACTTTTGATTCTGAGAGAATAGGGCTTGAGAAGAAAACTCTTTTGAATTAAAATTCTACATTACTCACTCTTATTGAATTAACAGAGAAGACAGAGTATTCAAATCAGGTAGATCATTCTCATTCTGATACTTAGAATTAAGAATAGATATATAATTTCTAAATTTTTCTTGGATATTTATCTGAATTATAAAATACAAATCTTATCTTGAAAAAATTCGCAGCTACAACCATCCAGTTGAGCTTTAATGTTCTTAATTTTAGCTAGATAATTAACTATTTTCGCATCCCCTTTCATAGGAGTTGTAACCAATTCCATAATAAGCTTAATTATTTCTGACAAATGATTTCCTTTATGCATTGTCTCTATTACTTCTAGGCATCAACAGATGATTCCATATGACCTATATGCATTGATAATTCATCTTTTATGATTTACAAAAGGATGGGCATATCCTCCTGAGATCTCTAAGAGAAGAAGCTAAGATTTTCAGGGGTAGTTTGTCTTCATGTGGGTCATTTTTCTACACCAGTTACAAGTTCCTATAGATTTCTAGCCATAAAATGGGATTTTCATCGAAATCTCCAAATTATATAGTTTTTTTCAATAAATAGTTGAGACTTATCCAATGAAAAACTAGCAGTATTATCCATTTTAAAGCTCAAATGATACTGGAAATAAATACAAAAAAAATTATGAATCAAGGAATCCAAACAGAGGCAAAAAATAAGCTCTAGATCTTATTTTAGTTATATGTTTGTAAATAGATTAGAAAAAAAAGAAAGATATGTCGAAGAAGGCAACAGAAAAAAAAAATATAAGTTATTCAAATTTTGGAATCCACGAGACAAATAAATTTATAAACCCACAAAACATAGACTTTGAAAAACCATAGAATGAAGAAAAATAGAAAACCCACGGTACAAACAAAACTTTAAAGCTCCCTAACTAAGCAAGATCTGATACATGTGAAAGATCAAAGAAACACTATAGAACATGTGACATATTTTTGGTAATTTATAAAGTAGATCCCCTAGGAGAACATGAAGTCCCTAAAATTTAATCAAAATGAATAGATTATCAAGTCTATAATAGAGTGTAAAATTCAACCGAATTCGTAAAAAACAAAAAAGGGAACACGTGGAAAAGACTATAACAATTTTGATAACTGCGCAAAGTAGAATACATGTCTCACTTTTCAATTATCTCACACTTCGTAGTGTTGTTACTAAGTCAAAATAAAATTAAATAAAAAATAGATAGTAGAACTTTATACATGTGCCTTTAATTATTTATCTATTTCACACTCTGAAAAACTACAACAAAATTTGAAAGTAAAGTCTTAGTCAAATAATGTCACCTTCAAAAATCTATCAACTAAGGATAGACACTTGATAACTTTCCGTAAAACTTTAAATAGATAGCCTTCGGTGGACTTAAAATCCCCAAAATAATCCAAACTTTAAAAAAAAAATTGGGTCTGAAATCTGAAGATATGTGTCACAATATTAGTGGTTAAGATAAAGCAGAGACTGACATCCTAAAAGATAGATACTTTCACTTGTGAAGACTAACATAGTAGAAAATTAATATAAGTGTCCAAATACAATTAGTTCACACTTCATAGTGTAACCAAAATTTCTTAAGGAAATAGTGGACATACATGGAGACTTTTAAATGGATCACTTTTTACAAGACTAACAAAGAATGAAAAAATGTGAAACGGTGGAAAAATATAATTGGATAACCCACTCCCACACTTAGAAAAAATGACAATTGTGAAATGTGAAGATACTTGGAGCAATTTTTTAGGCTTAAACTTCACATATGTTAGAAACAAACAAACCAAATACTGACAAAGTGAAATATATAATGACTTGGATATTTCTTATTGGGTCATATTTCACAAATGATAGAGGTAATGTTTAGCCAAGTCTGAAAATGTGAAAAACATGTAAATCCCTTATTGGCTCACATTTTGTGATTGAAAATCAGATAAACAATAAAATTGACATTGTGAAGTAAGGTGGAGATTTGTAATTGGCTCAGGATTCACAAAAATGAATAAGTCTAGTAAAATACTAAAAAGGTGAAGCTAGATGGAGAAAAATTATTAGCTCAAGCTTCGAAATCAACAGAACCTTGGATAAAACAAAAAATTAAATAAATAATGAAAGAGAAAAGCCATATGGCATAAAACAATTGGATCAACCTTCACAAAAATATATCTAGTGAAAAATAAAGATTTATAAAGTTGGAGAATATTTAACCGCATGAACTAACTATAACTAATGAAATCCTTTTAGATCCACAAACAAAAATAGATATAACGGATATAAGCGGTGTAAAATATTTAAAACAGCCTCACGGATGAAAGATTTAAACTAAAAATGACTGTAACTAGATGAAAAAATAAATATCTAAGAAAATAATTTCGAAAACACAATCTAGACAAACATTTAGCCAATATGTTACCAACATTAAGGCAGGAATTAGAAATTTAAACTTGGTTAGCTTGAAGATGGTTATGGACAACTAGGGATTTACATATCCATAAATAGACTTCAAGCTTCTTCTCTCTAGATAATTAAAAGCTTCCAGATCGATCCTGCACATGCATAATCAATAGCTCTAAAACAATGTTAGGATTTATAAGGAATGCATAATCAACTAATTATAAATCCACAAAATAAATACCAAATATTATATATTATAGCATATAGATTACAGAATGTAATAACATGAGATGAAATCATAAACAATCAAGTAAAGAGATGGTAACACTAGATTTAAGTGGGGAAAACTCGAAGGTAAAAAACCCCACTAAATAAAGAAATGTCTGTTATTAAGAATTTCTTATACAAATTTTACCTAGCACTTCCACTTCATTCCTTCGTTCCACAGAATGATTGCAGAGTTATTTTTCTCAATCATACAATACAAAATTATCATTGAATAATCTTCCAGTTTAAAAAATCAGTATCAATAGTATTCTGTAAAAATGTAGGCATTACTAATAGCCAATATTGAGAGGGATCACCCATATAAATATGGGTGGATGAATCTTTCAAGCCACTTCACTCTTTAAATGTGGAAGATCTTCATGATAAATTTTGATGAACAAACTTTAATATAATATTGGGGGTGTACTACAGTGGTAGATATCCCACTTGACATTATCACTCCAACAACAATGGTATGATGTTATCCTACCTGATAATTTTACATACCTCTCTAAGATCACCAACATCCTTTTGTAGTATCTTAGTATCCTTTGCGTGGTCCTTTTCATGTGCTTTCTCTTTCAAGAAATAAATAGATTTCTTTCTGTTGGGCTGCGTCTGGAAACTTTGCATGCACATCTTCTTCCCTTCTGATCAGAGGTCTCACCTTTCCTTTCTTGTGTGCATGCACTTCCTCTGTATGTGTATTAACTAATAACATTTGAATTTCAGGCCCAACCATCTTCTTATATTTTTATTGTTCTTTCTTAGCACATTCAAATTCAATCATAACTACTCCCTTATATTAGGTATTATTATGAAACATGTGTGCATACAAGTCTAAACAATCCTCAACCTTATGTTCCTTAACATAATTCACATAAACCTGATTCTTCAAACACTCACATTGATATTGATCAAGTGATCCATATGTATAACATGTCCCTCACACAAACCTTCCTCAGCCACTATGGACTTTTCTTCTATATCTACCTCTAAAACCTCCATTCCCATTGTTTATGCTTTGTTATTTTGTCCCTCTTATGCATATGAGCTAATTTCCACACTGGTCTAGCGAAACCCTATTTCACATACATCCTAGATTTTATCAATCAGACAATAACTGGTTGTGTCGTGAGTATGCGCATCAAAAATTTTGTAATACATAGAGACATTCTTCTATTTCACACGCTACAAAAGTGGACAGTTACATACATCATAATTCTTATGAAAAATCTCACAAGATGTTAGTAGTGCATGAAAATTCCTAGACATACAGCTATACATTGAATTTCCTTCTACCTTGCAATCAGTACACCAGAGTCTTAGGGTTTCATGCATCTCATGAGATACTAAGATCTACAAATCACAGATCTTCCATTAAAGTCTAAAGATTATAGATTATGATGTACATTTGATTAGACAAAAAAATAACTTTAAATAGATAGCAATTAACAGAGATAAATGAAAAAAAAGTTAACAAATAGAAAGAAAAAGAAAAAGAATGCATTATACTAGATATAAGTGGAGAAACCCAAAGGAAAAACTCCATTGGTAAAGCACTGTCTTTTATTAATAATCTAATACAATTTCACTTAGTACTTCCATTTCGCTCCTTAGCTATATTTCACATCTATAGAGATATGTATCACATTTTTTCAATGGATAAAACATTCAGTTAATCCAACATGTCCTATCCTACATACAGCTCACTGTCTTTAATACAATCCTACATAGCCATTGTAGATAGTCAGGAAGTCAATCCCAAGAGGGATCACCCAATAAATTGGGTGGGTGAATCGGTCAGGCCACTTCACTCTTTGAGTGTGAAAGACTTCACACATTAAATTTTGATCAGACAAACTATAATCATGTTGGGGCATGCCCAAGTGGCTAATCCCACTTGACATTATCACCCCAACACTCCCCCTTAATGTTAAGTGGGAGAAAACAATCAGACATGCCAAGTTTCAGACCCATGAATCAGCAACAGTGATTCAGGCTTAGCATGCTAACAAGGGAAATCCACAGATCTTCCCAAACAAATATTCTTAAGACCAGTGCTTTACAATATGAAGACTTACATTAGACCATGGAGCCTTTTATAAGCTAAGGCATACCCATGACTAAAGCTTCACTGGGATTTACAAGTAACTTCACAAAATAGTGACACATTTACTTATTACAATTGGAGGAAGTATTGGAATTTTGAACATGTCGTTAAGAGGTGGCATTGTCATGTGCTCTCCCCCTCAAGGGAAACTCTGACAGGCCCAACAAGGCATGAAACTTACAAAACTTGATAGAACACAACGGTTTTGTGAAGATATCTACAACTCTATCTTCAGTTGGACAGAACTGGAGATCAATATCACCATTAAGGAATTTTTCTCTGATGAAATGCATATGACTTCAATATGATTTTTCCTTTGATGTTGAACTAGATTCTTTGCAAGAGCAATGCAGCTTTGAATGTAACATAGAAGAGTATTACTCCCTTTTACATTCATGTGCAAGTCAGCCAACAGCCTTTTCAGCCACATAGCTTCTTTAGCAACTTCCATGGCACTCCTATACTCTACCTCAGTGGAAGAGATAGACACTATTGGTTTATTTTTGCTACTCCATGTGATGGAACTTGTACCAAGCTTAAAAAGATATCTAGAATTAGAATTCCTATTTTCAGCATCACCAACATGATCAGAATCACAATAACCAAATAATTGTGCATCATTAGAAGAAGAATAAACAAGACCAAAATTGATTGTGCCTTTGATATATTTCAAAAAAATTGTTGTCATTTTCCAATGATCCTCATAAGGTTCTTGCATAAATCTTGACACTACTCCTACTGCATAAGAAATATCAGGTCTAGTAATAGTCAAATAGATCAAACTACCAACTAGCTACCTATAAAGAGTAGGATCAAATTTAGCACAAGTTGGTTTAGGATCAAACTTAACACCAACTTCAATAGGAATGGCAGTAGGCCTACAATCAAACATGTTAAATCTCTTAAGTAGATTAACAACATACTGAGATTGAGATGCAAGAATAAATTTATGATCTTGAATGATAATCATGCCAAGAAAATGATTTAATAAACCTAAATCAGTCATTTCAAAACATTGTTTTAACCTTTGTTTGATTTTTACAATTAGACTTTTATCATTGCTAGTAATCAAAAGATCATCTACATACAAGACAATAATGATAATATGATTGTTATCAAACTTGAAAAATAAATCATTATCAGAACAGTAGTTAGTAAAGCCAAGGTCTTGAAAGAAATAGTTAATTTTAGCATACCAAGCTCTAGGAGCTTGTTTAAGACCATACAAGATACTTTTTAAGCTTACAAACATAAAGTTGCTTTCCAAGAGCCTCAAATCCTTTAGGCTGACTCATATAGATTTCTTCTTTTAAGTCACCATTTAAAAAATCATTTTTGACATCCATTTGATGAATCTCCCAACCATATTGGGTGGCCAATGCAAGAAGAACTCTTACAGTACTCATCTTAGCAACATGAGAAAAAGTCTCAACATAGTCAATACCTAGTTTCTGAGTGAAACCACAAGCTACTAGCCTTTCTTTGAACTTTTCAATCTCTCCTAGAGAGTTATATTTAATTTTGAACAACCACCTAGATCCTACAATGCTTCTTTTAGAAGGAGGAGGGACTAGTTCCCAAGTGTCATTTTTTATTAGAGAATTGTATTCATCCTTCATAGCTTGAAGCCATCTAACATCTTGAGATGATTCTTCAAAGGATTGTGGTTCTACCAAATAGAGGGTCATCAAGACATGATAGGTATGTTGACTTCTAGTTAGTTTTCTAAGATTATCAGGCTGAGAGTTTTGAACAAGATTTTTAGCCCATCTAGGAATCTTAGGTTGCAAGACATTTTGGGATGACTCCCCCTCAATCTCCATCATATCTAGATCAAGATAATCAACCTCTTGAACTTTTATTTCCATAATTTCAGTAGGAGGATTATCAGGATCTATCTCTAGAGTAGCAGAGGAGGGTTCATTAGGATCAACAGAGAAAGTTCTTTCTAAGACTTGAACATTTCTGTTTTCAACAATGTCATGCTTGAATGGATCATAGACTCTCAAACCTTTAGTTTTACAACCATAGCTAACAAAAATACAAGCAAAAGGGGTTGGATCAAGCTTCTTCCTTTTAGCTTTTGGAATGAAGATGGAAGCAGGACTGCCAAATATTCTTAGGTGAGAGATATCTGGTTTTTGCTTTGTCCATACTTCATGAGGAGTAGCTTGATGAAGAGGTTTTGTAGGTAGTCTATTTAAAATATAGACAACAATGTTCATAGCTTCAGCCCATAAGAACTTAGGCACATTGGAAGCATGAATCATAGTCCTAGCCATTTCTAAGACAGTCTATTCTTTCTTTCTGCAATGCCATTTTGCTAAGGGGAATAGGGAGTGGTCAATTCTCTTTGAATTCCACATGACACACAAAACTCATCAAAGGATTTGCTGACATATTCACCTCCATTATCAGTCCTAATTCTCTTAATTTTTAGATTTGAAGCATTCTCAACTAGAGCTTTAAATTCCTAAAATTTAGATAGGACATCAAACTTCTTCTTAATGAAATAAGACCAAGTCATTCTAGAATAATCATCAATAAAGAAAACAACATACAATGCACCACTGAGAGAAGGAACCTCAAGTGGACCTCTTACATCACTATGGATCAGTTCTAATAACTGAGAGGAATTTGGATCATTATTTTTATGAAATGGTTGAGCATGTTGCTTACCACGTAGGAAACTTTCACAAGTTTCATGTTCTGATTTTATCTTAGGAAGACCAACAACAAGATTTAGTCTAGACATATCATACAGACTTTTGAAATTTACATGACCAAGTATTTCATGCCATAGTTGAATATCATTCCTAGAAGAGGAAGAAAAACAAGACTCAGAGACAAAACCATCAAAGATATACAAGCCATTCTTCTGGATCCCAGAAGCAATACCATTTTTAAATTGATCTTTGACATACCATTTTTCTTGTAGAAAAACAACTTTATAATTTTCTTTAGTTAGCTGAGAGCAAGACAAAAGATTCTTTTTCAGTTTAGGGACATACAAGACATTTCTAATTAAACCATTAGATAGCTTAACATTACCACAACCTTCAGCTCTAATGAAAGAGTTATCTCCTAGATAGATATTCTCTTCACATTTGACCATATCTGAAAGGATATTAGGAATGCAAGTCATGTGCCTGGAGGCACCACTGTCAAGAATCCATTCATTGTCATTTGAAGCTGAGAGGGTTGTATACAAAGCAATAGATTTCTCAGCTACATTTTCTTGCTTTTGCTTCTGATTTTTCTTGAAATTATTAGGCTTGTTGTTTTTAGCATTCTTGACTGATTTATTAATCTTGACTCTACAATCAGACTTCTTTGTGTCCAAATTTTCCACATTTATTACAAGTTCCATTAAATTTGACTTTGAATGGCTGATTTCTTTTAACAGAGTTAGTCTTAGGATTAGATTTAAATCTGGATTTAATACTAGAATTCTGATTTGGATTAAAATGTCTAGTATGAGAGGGCTTATGAGAAGGCTTATGATTTTGAGAGAATAGAGCTTGAGAAGCAATCTCTTTTGAATCAAATTTCTCCACGACTCTCTCTTCTTGAATCGACAAAGAAGATAAAGTGTCTAGATCAGGAAGATCATTCTCATTTTGATATTTGGAATTAAGAATTGAGATGTAATGTTTGAATTTTTCATGAATGTTGATTTGAATTATGAAATACAGTAGCTTGTCTTGAAACAATTCACAGTTGCAGCCATCAAGTTGTGCTTTAATATTTTTAATTTTAGCTAGATAGTTTACAATTTTCTCATCCCCTTTCATGGGTGTTGTAAACAACTCTAGAACAAGCTTAATGATCTTAGACAACCTACTTCCTTCATGCATGGTCTCTAATTGCTTCCATGCAGCTGAAGGTGAGTCTAAATGGCCTACATGCATCAAGAACTCATCTCTAATGCTTTGCAACAGATGGATAGAGCTTCTTGAGATATTTGAGAAAAGGAGCTAAGGTTTTCAGGGGTAGCTTGTCTCCCTGTGGGACATGGTTTTCAATACCAGTCACAAGATCCCAAAGATTTCTAGCCATAAAATAGGATTTCAAATACACTTTTCAGATTCTATAGTTAGTTGAATTCAAGAGTTGAAGACTTATCCATTGAAAAAACAATAGAACTAGCCATTTTAGATGCTCAGACGGTAAATGAAGACAAATATATCTAGAAAATGACTGAAAGAAGCTAACTAGAGACAAAAAACAAGCTACAGATCTTTTAATTTTTATGACTATGCAAACAACCCAAATTTGATCAAAAAATAGCTTGAATTCGCCAAGTTTTAGATCAATTTAACAAGGAAAGGCCATGTTCCAGTTACAAACTTTTTTAACAGGCTAATGAGCTAATTAATTAATTAATTAAATATGAGCTTAAAAAACATAGCACAATTTTTCAAATCTTAAAAAATAGCTAGATTTGGTCTAAAATTAGCTTGAATTGAGGTTGATTTACAGATCAAATTTATAGAAATAGAGTTGGGAGCTCAGTTACAGGAGCTCAGTGAGTTCTTTAGCAACTCGAATTAGAAAAAGCTAAAGAAAAGAGCTTTAACAAATAAAATAAGTTAATAACAACTCATATGGGGGTTGAAACATGTGGCATAGATCAACAATACCAAGAAAGGCATGTGTCTTTAAAACAGATCCTCAGGTGGATGCGATGCTTTAAAAAATTAAATTTAAAGCCTCTTTGGGTCCGAAACCAATAAAAAATGTGACAAAAGATAATTAAACATGCGTCAATACGTGTAGCTTTAAAATAAAGCAAATACACATGTCATTTTTTAATTAGCTCACATTTCACAATGCAGCTAATAAGAAAGACTAAAAATTAATTAAATTACAGAACCATATACACGTGTCTTTAATTAATTGGATCACATTTTGCATTCTGACACAATGCGACAACAAATTCTAAGTCAAACAAGCCACTTGTCAAAAAATTAATGGCTTAAAAAATTTATAAACCAAACTTGAAATAAAGTTTAGGTCTGAAAAGGAATAAGATAGTTGTCACAATCTAAATGGTGAAGCCAAAGAAAGATACTGACACCCTGACACAATTAGAATACATGTCAAAAACAATTGGATCATGTTTCACAAGTCTGACAAGTGTGAAAAATAGAATACGTGTTGTTTTTCAATTAGATTAGACTTCATAGTTCTCAGACTTTAAAAAATAATGAATGAAGAATGAAGATAAACAAAGGAAATGAGTTTAAAACATAATAAACCCACGAAAAGCAGAGCTAAAGTATGATAGGTCATGAATAATACTAAGATAGGTGTCAATTTTCTATTAGCTCGCACTTTTTTATCCTCCAAAAAACTGACAAATTGTCCAAAGCAAGAAACACTTTTTAATTTAAAAAAATACTGAAGACACGTGGAACCTTTTAAATGGCCCGCATTTCACAAATCTAAAAAATGTGACAAGAAAGATACTTGGAGATATTTTATTATTCTACCCTTCACAACTATCAGATACACATTAAAATCAGACAAACAAATTGGAATACAAAGCCACTTGGATAAAATTTATTGGCTCAAGTTTCATAAATGTCATAAATAGCTAAGTCAAGTCTAACAATGCAAAGACATGCATAAAGCCCTTATTGGCTCATGGATTGTAATTGACAATCAGATAAACAATATTCTGACACCATGAAGCAAGATGGATATTTTTAATTGGCTTGGACTTTGTAAAAATTGAGAAATGTGACGCTAGATGGAGAAATATGATTGGCTCAAGCTTCATAGTCAAAGGAAGTCAAATAATTCTATCAGGGCCAAGCTAGATGGCACTAGAGGATTGGCCCAAGCTTTGAAAAGACTAAAACATGTCAGATTGAATCCATTTGTCACTCTAAGATACGGTGCAACTTTGTAAACATGAAAATAACAATAGGGAAGCTACATGGTTCAATATTATTGATCCAAGCTTCACAAAATTGATAATGACAGAAAATACGTAGCCACATGGCACAAAAAAATTGGCCAAAGCTTTGCAAAGACAAAAAACTGAAAATATGAAGCTAGACGACATAAAATGATTGGCCCAATATTCAAAAATAAAAAATTAGTAAAAATATAGATTTATTACCTCTAGAATAAACTTAAAATCCCCAAACAAACTGGATCTAACTAGATATTTTGGATCCACATTCAAAAAATGACTGTAATGACTATTTACAATGGGAAAACTAGAAAAATACCTCACAGATGATGGATTCAAGCTGTAAATCACTAAAACATGATGTAAAATCACAAATATAAGAAAAAAATCTTAAACACAATCTAAACAACCATTTATCCCATAATTTACCAATATTTCAAACAATATTAGGTGGGAACTGGAAGTTTAAACATGTCTAGCTTGAACACGATTGTGGAACTTTTGGGTCTCGCGGATCCATCAATAAACTTAAAGTTTCTTTGACCTTTCAATTCAAAAGACTTCTAGATCGATCCTGCACATGCACAATCACCACACTCTGATACCATGTTAGATTTAGCAGGGAAACTGAGATCTACAGATCACAGATCCACCATTAAAGGTCAAAGATTATAGATTATGATGTACAATTGATTAGACAAAGAAATAACTTGAAATAGATAGTGAATAACAAAGATAAATGAGTAAGATCTTAAACAAAATAAAATAACAAGAACAAGAACACATTACACCAGATATAAGTGGAGAAACCTGAAGGAAAAAATCCACTGGTAAAGCATTGTATTTTATTAAGAATCTAATACAATTTCACCCAACACTTCCACTTTTCTCCTTAGCTATATTTCACATCTGTAGAGCTATGTCTCTCATTTTTTCAATAGCTAAAATATTTATTTAATCATCTCATCCTATATACATCTCACATTATTTAATACAAACCTACATAACCATTGTAAACAATCAAGCAGTCAATCCTAAGAGGGATCACCCAATAAATTGGGTGGGTGAATCAGTCAGGCCACTTCAAAATTTGAGGGTGAAAGGCTTTACACATTAAATTTTGATCAAACAAACTATGATCATGTTGGGGTGAGCCCAATTTTCCAATCCCACTTGACATTATCCCCCCAACATCAAGAAATGGGTTTACCTCTGTGTTAAAACTTCCTACTAATTCAATGTGTATTGTTTCTTTCAAGGCCTTGTATGGATTAGTAAATGTCTTATGTGATAGTACCCTTTGAAAAGGTGTCAACAAGCCTCCTATAACTCACTACACATGCTGGATTTGGTGGATATCATAGGATATATCAGATAATAGGGTCTTAAAATGTTCATCAAATTCTCTAACACTTTCATACAAGCTCTTCTTAATATCCTTCAGTGTGCTAATTCTTTGTTGCTCAAACTTAGGTATATGGAATTTAGGTAAAAAAGTAGTGCACAATACATCACAGTCCACTTTTTTCTAATGTGGATCATGCTTTTTATACTAACTATGTGCACAACATAGAAGAGTTGTTGGAAATTAATTTTCCTTATAATATGGACCTTGTTATTCCATTAGATATCCACAATAACTCACACTTAACCACATGTTTTGTTTCATCCTCTATACCACTATACTCCAGAAAATCAAGGGACATATCAAGGAAGATATAATGGGTATGTTATTGTGATTACTGAGGTTATTTTATTGGTTGTTTTCACCCTTGTCTTGGAGTGGGGCCAAATCCTTAACCTAAACATCCACTAGGATTTCCTCCTCATAGTAGAGGTCTTGAGCCTCCTAATCCTCTTGTCACAACCTAGGCACCCATAGAAGTACTACCTTGCATCCTTGTACTAGTAGTGTTGAACTGCACGCTAATTTTTTTTCCTATTACTCTACCTATAGTACTTCTTCTAATGGGTATCGTGTCACTACTTTGTCCTGATGACGTGCCTACCAAATTACTTCCAACAAAGGTCTATATAAATATGTGATCCTGATACACTATCATATGCACAGTCGTAATCTGTTGTGCTCTTATGATGATACCAATATTGTCTTCATGTATCTTCAGCCCAATGTGGTGATCCTTGATTACCTTCCTTTTCACCTTCACTATGATGATCTTCTACAATAAATTTAAAATTTCAAACACCATGTGCAAGGGATAGGTGGCTAGGTTGGGTCATATGCACACCAATGGTTCTCATTATCTCCTCAATTTCACTCTCATCAAATTTCTAAGGGGTCCTTCTACTGTGCTTCCCAACCCCTAGAAAGATGTGATCCTTTGGTCCCTTGCCTTCTTTAGGGTTTTCATCACAATTTCCCAATATCGTTCATCTCATTCTCAATGGCTCTTCAACTTCCCTCTCTCATGTATCATTATACCTACAAATTATTTATTCCATTTCCCTTTCTTATTCTTGGGCTAAGTACATCCTTCCACAACCCAATTCCTGCACCTCCATGTAGTGGGATTTTATCCTTCCATTGGTACGTTCTCCATTCCCATTTCAATCATCAATATTTTGATAGCTAAAGGTGTCACACATAAATATGATCCTCTTGGCTAGCATAAAAACTAGAAATCTACTTCCTCAAGGCATGATTATGTCAAAATATCGTATTCCAAGGTATAAATACGTAGAACACCTTCCCACAAATGATCTACAACTCTTATTCATGGCACATCCATATCAAAGAGTTATTGGTAATCATCCTAGCTCCACACTTACTTTCTTCCTATCCATACACCCCTGTTATGTGTGTAAGTTGCTAACCAATGGTATAATTATACAAGAAAGAAACTGAAGAGTGTATCATGCAAGCAATTATATAATTTATATTACACGCATTTACATGCAATAAAATTTAGTCAAGTGTTATATATTTGAGCAAAAGTGTCATGGCCATCGTGTACCCAAAGCTCAATATTCTCCAATGATATCTGAAACACAATGCATACACCACAACTTGATGAGGAGAAATAAAATAGGTCCCAACAACAAAATCAACAAGTAGTCTTTTTGTTAACCAAATATTAGTTTGGAACTAGTACTTCATCCAAAAAAAGGTCTAAATGCTCACCCAAAGCACATGTAATCACCATGTCCCTCTTTAGTTACTTATTAAGATGTGGTTAGATTATAAATAATCATCATAACCATTACAACATGAATGAAGATACAACATATCAAGTAAAAGAAATGAAAACACATATAATAAGGAAATCATTCAACATAGATAATCAATAAAATTATTTGAACTCCCATTATACCATATTAAGATATGCTAGCCTTTACAACCCAAATACAATTGTCCATCATAAACAATTTTCATTACATAACGAATAAATTATAACCATGAGCTAAACAATGCACTCATATAGAATAACTCATGTGTACTTAGAAACTTTCCTCTACATTATCATAACCACCTATTACATGGAGTACTACACCTATTTATATATGGTGGGGACTTTCCATTCACTGCTTATATGTGTTTTTCCAAATAATATGTGTGTTAGAATTAGGCTGCATGTTTTTTATAGCTTGCTTTAACAATAGATCGAGTTATAAATAGCTCAACCTCAACATGATTTAATTCCTAAAAATAGGTCTTCTACATGCACTATCCTTACCTTTCCATGAATTTTATTTTATATTTCCACACCTTTCTTATATCTCACATCATCTTTCTTTCTTTACTATTTTTTATCCTCTGTTAGAAAATAGATAAGTCTCATAACTTTGTGTACATGCGCAAACCTTGTGTACACCAACTCTTCTTTACATTAAACACAACTTTTTGCATTGACCTATCTTCTTGTGCACATGCTCCTACGTGTTACGTCTAAAATCTACATATCTTTTTATTTCTGGTGTTTTCCTTCCTATGTATGGTCTCCATCCTCTATGCATATCTAATACTTAGCAATTTATTAGAATTAACGGGTCTTGCTACACTGATCTAAAGACTTTTTTTGGATGGAGATTGTGTGATGGGCACCCCATTAGGACCTATTAGAGCTTAAATATACACCATTCCCAAATTAGATTGACCTAGGGATTGAGACAACATGGGACTCGAATTGAGATAGACCTCCAGAGAAGGCCGAATTCCTCTACCTATTCCTAAGGATAAAACTACTCCTAGAAACAGCTACCTAACACTAACCTAAAATGTCAAGGGACCAAGGATAAAAGGAGATGCATGAAATTGAAATCCTAATCTAAGGGAGGTGATCGCACTGAGAACAGGGGTGGAGACATTCCTAGTGAGTGAAATTGGGATTAAAATGAAGTAAGAGAGGGTAGACAAAAGTGCCACAATAAAAAAAAATTCAAATCTCCATTTTCATGGAGCACGTCAGATTTGAGTCCTGCAAGAATTAAAAAGTATGCACAATATATCTGTAAATGCAAATGAATTAAAAGTATGCAATATAAAACAAGCTAGGGTAGGAAAATCCAAAAAGCATGAGTTTTATTACTCAAAAGAATGCACAATCCATTCATATAGAAATAAGGAAACAATTATTTAGAGAATGCCTAAATTTGAGGCCTACAACTCATAATATTGTTGGAAATTTTTTGGAGTTACTTTACTTTTTCATAAAATTCCCCTAAAAATGAGGAGGTTTAAATATAAATAGAAAATTTACCTCACCTACCATGCATTAATTTCTTGACATGTAGTTGAGCTCCCCAATACTACAATCATTAATCAATGTGCAATGAATGATCTCATTTTACTCTCCTTTTAATCAATTTTTAATGCATTTCGTGGCTTTTGTTTGATCTAGTATAAGTTAGAATGTAATTTTCTATCTTTTGTTTAATTTAGTTCTAACATCTAAAAACTCCATAATTCCTAACAAATGTAAGGAAATTAAGTTTTTGGAATAAAACATGTCATATTTGGTCAGATAAGCGAAGTATGAAGAAACCAAGACCTTTTTGAGGAAGTTGGCTACAATGCGGCTTGGCTCTGAAACTTCATCACTTAGCTCTGAAACTCCATCACTTAGCTCTGGAACTCTATCACTCATCTCCAGAACTCCATCACTTAGATCCAAAACTCTATCACGTAGTTCTAGAACTCCAACACTTAGCTCTAAATATTTTGCAGTTAGTTTCAGAAGGATTCCCTTTGGTTCTGGAACTTTTTGTAACTCCCACTAAAACAACCCACTTAAGACCCAAGAAACAACCTAGAATTAGTTAGGAAAATTATGGAATAATTTTTATTTATTTTTTAAATGAATCTACAAATAGTTTACTAGGCAACAACTGTCACTAACAAGTTATAGAACAATTCTAGTCTACTAGAGTATACTTTTCTTTTATTAATAATTATCAGTCGAAAATTTAGGGTTAGAAATTTCAATTAGGTTCAGAGGGTAAATTAACACCATACCTACTCTCTAACAGGATTAGAGTTTCAAATTTATTTTTCTCACACTTAACGCATTCAAAATTTCCCTAAATCATTCCCATTGGATAGGAAATTTCCTCACCTTTCCAATGATATAAATAAGTCATCCTAACACCTCATAAAACTCAAGTTATGGGCTGGCAAGCCTGGGGATGAAAAGTTTCCCCCAAGAGCGGGCTCGCGGGCCTAAGGATGAAAAATCACCCAAAAGGACGAGTTGGCGGGTCACGGGAAGACTTTGAAAATTTTTCCTACACGGGGGAGAAAATATAATTTGTGCCCATGCCCCCTTGGGTTTGCCAAGGAAACATGTTGAGCTCCAAGCCAAAGCAGGAAGAAAATGAGGGAAGGATGGGGCAGTAGAGGTGTTAGGGAGAATTTTCCAAAGGGGAGGGGAAAAGGGATAAGTTTGATGTGCGGGCCCAAGCGTCCGCAGAACAGATTTCTCCAAGGCAAGGGTGGGAGTACAGGGCCGCGGAGAAGTTTGAAAAAAAAATCTAAAGGAGAAAGAGGGTATGTTCCAAAAAAAATATCCCCGTGCCTCCACTGATCCACATGGTGGCACCCTACTGGCTAAGGGTTGGCGGGGATGTGGGAAAATTTACAAAAAATTTCTAAAAACTATTTTTGTGAAAAGATAAGTTAGAAATATTCCACCCCTCCACCATGCCACGTGGCAGCCTTTGGTTGGCTTCAGGCTGGTGGGGAGGTGGGGAAAAGTTAAAAAATTTCTCAAAATTTTTTATTAAGTCCCAAGGGAAAAATTCAGGCTACGGGCCCGCTAAGGAGTATTTTTCCCAAAACTTTAATGTCAGTGAAGAAAACTTCAGAAGGCCATAACTTTTGATAGAATGCTCAGTTTTGGGAAAACGATGACTTTTTGGAAATATCTCAATGCCCTCTTTGCACATGAATCATAAATTTTAGATTTTGATAAAGTTTAAAGGGTCAATTTTAAGAAAACGGCCTGCATGATTTTTAAAAGCCAACTGGTCAATTTTAGCTTATAAAATTTTGTTCAATTTGATCTCCTCCTTCACTCAACATGCCAAACAGACATGGAGAATTAATCTGAGAAGGCTTTTAATATGTATTGAAAGGTAATTTTTCTCAAATTATTTCCAATTCAAATTTTCCAACAATTGACAGAAAAATGACTGTGAAAAGGTTTGGGCCCGATTTTGCAATGTTTTAAATTATTTCCTCAAGTGTTTTTTGTCAAATTGAGTTTGTTGATATCATAGCATGCTAAATTTTAATGTTTCAATGTTGATTATTGTGTGCATGCTTGAACTTTTCATTTTAGATAAATTATTTTCCAGTTTTAAAATTTAAAACAGAGATCAATTTCTGAAGGGATTTATTTATAATTTTTCATCATTCATGCATGGAATTTTATTCTAATCCTAGTCAAATCCATTTAGTTGATTCAATAAACCATCTACTAGCTAAAATGCAAAGTCTGATTTCCAATTATGTCATATTTTCAAAAGAACATAGTAATGCAATTCCTTCATACATATTTCTTTTTTTTTCCATTTTCCAACCAAGGATTTCAAATACATAATTTAAATTTAATAATGTCATTCTGAACAAGGTAAGGTAACTTCCATTCATTCAATGAATCTTTTACAACTCCTTTCATGTATATATATTTTCAAAATATAGCATATCAAATACATGTCTCTTTTTTTAATAATAACAGAACATAGTATAAATATCTTTCACATTTTGAATATACAACTTTCATAATCAATTACAAACATCTCTTCTTCACCAATTACAAACATCTTTTATTCACAAAATATATTAAAATTTCATCCACTTCGAAGTGGAAAAGGTTACAAAAGAATTCTCATAAAGTACTGTCAAACTGTATTTTCCTCTACTCCAAAACATCAACATGCAAGTTCCCTTTTCTTCCAATTTGATCACAACAAAAGTGGGGGAAAGGCAACACTCTCCACCCAACCAAGAAATCTAGTGAAGAGGAGAAGCCATCCTTCTTCATTGGAAACCGAGCCCCAACCACAATGCAACAGAAGGTGTGATTCAAATCATGGCAACAACAGGCTTCCACAAAACATACACACAACATTATTTCAACATGCACATTTAAAATTAAAACATAGTCCCAAACAAAGCAGTAGTTTTGCAACCACATGAAAACATCACACAAAACTCAAGCTTCTTCATTGCAAGCCAAAGGAGTAAGAGCTATGGAGGAAGCTTCTTATACCTCCCAATGGGAATTGGGCATCCACCTGTAAGAAACTGCCAATATAATTCAACACACATATTCTTATGCCCCCCACAAAGTAAGAAATGCAAGATATTTATTTTCCATGGTGGATCCATAACCCAAACTCCCTCCACAAGAATTATGATGCCATTGGAATTCCTTTATGCCCCCCCCCCCCCCCCCCCCAAATGGATTCCCCATTGCATTCTTCTACACCATTCCTATGGAAGTCTACCCAAATAGCCAATAAGCACACAAAACATTCACCATTCACACAAACACAAAAATAAATAACAACATAAAAGAAGAGCTAAGATCCTACCTCTCCATGGTAGCTTTTGTTCCAACACAACAAGCTTTCAATGTCAAATACAGTCTCAAAATCAACAACCAACAAGCATGTAAAGTTCTCCAATCTCCTTCCAAAATCAAAAGCTCCAAAAAACAAGAAAATTCACCCCAAGGAAGCATGCAAAATGTTTCAACAACCCAAAAAAAGCAAAGACTTTCAATTTTATAGAAGAGGGAAGAGAATAAGATGAGGTGGATCCATGTAGGATGCCACATCACACATCATCAACCCCAACACAAAGTCAAATCTCATTCCCCAAAGCACAATAAAGAGGTGGGTGAATAATATGACAATTTACTTCCACACTCCAATCCAATCCACACCCCAAAGGACTGAATTAAATAAAATGTAAGAAGAGTGCAATTAAAACATGCGGTTTGATTTAGAAAAATGCATTTAAAAGGTCTAAAATCAACCCTTTAACCATAGGTATGGTTGGTAAATAAAAATTAAGAGGTATGGGACAAGTTTTACTTGTCCCACAAGCCTCCAAAAACAGCCTCCAAGGAAAAATTCGAATTTTCAAAGAGGTGGAGTGTTTCATACTCCAAAATCTGACTTACACAACTTTTACACATACTTACACATGCTTAAAAAATTTAATACAAAAATCCAACAACTTTAATAATTACTTCCTTATGTCCGAATTTAATTAATTAACTTTTAACCATATGTTTTCTCACATTAATCTACCACAATTTAATTAAATAAAAGAAAGTGACACATCACTAATAAAATACATACAAACAATAATAAAAAGGAAACACATTAATAAAATACACAAAACCCCTTGGTCACATTCAAAGGTAATCCCCCTGTGGGAATCCCTAAAAAATATAACACACACACACAAAACATGTTGCCATGGTGACCTTGTTGAATTCATCTAGAATTTCAATGTTGTTGGTCTCCAATCCCCTAATGTTTGTTGTGATATTTTAACCTGCAAAACACAAATACCTCCTTTGGCCTCATGGCCATATCAGAACATCCAACATTATATAAATAAAATCACAAAATAATCTATACATATGAATCACAACAACATCAAGGAAATCAGCAATATCACTCACAATTTATATCAACAACTATACCATCATCATATAATGTCAATTTTCTAGGACTACTCACAATATCCAAAATCACATGTCCGAACAACATTCAAAATATATCCATGTCAAATAGTATATCATCATCCACATATAAAGTGTCTCTAATCATCATGCATCATAACCAAATCGAGATCAACAATAATCCATGGTCCAACATCTAACATCATACTAAATCAAAACCATAAAAATGTCCATAATGTAATCAACAGTATAAAGATCAGTATCAAAAGGTGTCAAAGGGAAGTGGGCACTACATTCCCCTCCCCTCAGACTCGAATTTCTCCTAGAAGTCACTAGAGGAAATGTGGAAACTGAACTCGTAATAAGGTAGCATCCTTCTATGTAGCTCCAGCCTCATAATATCTATCCCACTACACCCGAACCTGATTAACCTCTCTACCTTAAAGGCCCAAGGTCCTGTGATCTTGGATGCAAATGGGCTCCACCATCACCTACACCTGCAATGATGTCCAATCTAACACATGAGAAGGATTTACAACATATATCCAGAGAACTGAAACATGAAAAACATCATGTACGTGAGATAAGTTGGGTGGCAATGCTAGACAGTAGGCCAAAGGGCCGATACCCTATAAGATCTCAAAAGGAACCACAAATCTAGGAGCTAACTTAGAAAATTTTCCATAACGGATAGGGATCTTATGTGGCCTGACACGAAGGAACACCTTCATGCCCACATCAAAACTATGATTGATCCTATGATGATCTGCATACTTCTTCTACCTATCATGTGCCTCATGTAGTCTCTGTCTGATCAATACCACCTACTACTCCATGTTCTGTAAAAGAGCTGGTCCAAGAGATACTCTGTTCTCTAACCTGTCCCAACTAAGAGGTGTCCTGCACTCTCTACCATACAAATCCTAAAAAGGATCCATGCCTATAGAACTCTGAAAACTATTACCGTAGGAAAACTCCACCATGTACAGGTACTTCTCCCATCTACACTATTGATCCATCACATACATCCTGATCAGGTCCTCTAAAATCTAATTCACCTGCTCAGTCTGTCCATCTGTCTCAGGGTGATATGTTGTGCTGAATTTGATCTTCATCCTAAGGACATACTGCATGGTAGTCTAGTAGTGTGAAGTATACAAAGGATTACGGTCACAAATGATCTTCTGCAGAATCCCGTGCAACCTAACAATCTCATCCAAATATACCCGTGCCACTACTCTAGTTGTATAAGTGTTCTTCACTGGATAAAAGCGAGCCACTTTTTTCAATTTATCAACTGTGACCATGATGGCATCATGGTGATATCTCGACATCGGTAGCCCAATAATGGAATCCATGGAAATGGTGTCCCACTTCCATTCCAGTATAGCATGAGGATAAAGAAGGCTAGCTGGATGTTGATGCTCGGCCTTAACTCTCTGGCACTCTAAACATCATGACATGAACTAGTCCACATCTCTTCGAAGTACTCTAAAATGATACAACTGTCTCAAGGTGATGCATCTTCTTCACCATAGGATGGGTTGAATAGGGTACATGATGTGCTTCCACAAAGATGTCCTGCCACAAGCCTCCATCTCTGGGAACATAAATCCAGCCTTTTTTCCTTAGAAGACCATCTATCTCTAAGGAAAAACAATCAAAATTCCCCTCAAGGTGTCTCTTAGACTCGATCTATACTCGTACAACGATGTAGAAGCTATTGAGAGGGAGCTACTGAAGAATCCTACTCCACAAATCTGTGCTCACTAAAGTGGCCATAGCCACATGTCTCCATCTACGGAGAGCATATGCTACAACATTATCCTTCCCATTCACATGCTCTATCTCCATATCATACTCCCAAAGCAACTCCATCCAGCATCGTTGATGCATGTTGAGATTGGGCTACGTGAAGGGGTGGAAAAGACTCAAGTGATTTGTCCTGAGTGTGAATCTTTGACCAAGAATAAAGTACCTCCATCAAACCAAAGTGTGCACAACTGCCATAAGCTCAAGATCATGAGTTGGATAATTAATCTCATAATCCCTAAGTTTGTGAGACTCAAAATCCATTACTCTACCCTCCTGCATCAACATACCTCCAAGCCCTGCTAAGGAAGCATCTATGCAAACAAAAAAATCACCCTGTGGATCCGGCACTGTAGGGATAGGTGTTTTAGTGAGTCATTCCTTCAGTTTCCTAAAGGATTTCTTGCATCTTTCTGACCAAACAAACTTCTTCCCTTTCCTCTGAAGGGAAGTGATGGGGTGTGCAATCCAAAAGAAGTCCTGAAAATATCTCCTCTAGTACCCTGCTAATCCCATGAAGTTGCGCACCTCAGTCACCATAGTGGGTGCTAGACAATCCATAATGGCTCTAATCTTGGAAGTAGTGATGGCGATGCCTTCCCCAGAAATGATATTACCCAAATATTACACCTCCATCTGAAATAATGCACACTTATCCAAGTTCCTGTAAATTTGTTACTCCCGAAGACACTAAAGAACCTAGAAAAGATGCCCCTTGTGCTCCTCACATGAATGTGAGTAAATCAAAATTTCATCTAGGAAGATGAGCATGAAGCGATCTAAGAAGGTCCTGAATAACCCATTCATCAAACTCATAAATATTGCGGGGGAATTTTTCAAACCAAAATGCACCACTACGAACTCATAGTGCCCATATCTCATACAAAAGCTCGTATTATGAATGTCTGGCTCCAAAATCCTCAGTTGATAGTAACATGACTTAAGATCAATTTTAGAGAAAATTTTAGCTCCCTTCATCTGATCAAACAAGTCATTAATATGTGGAAGGGGATAACGATTCTTGATCGTCACCTTGTTTAGCTGGCAGTAATCAATACATAACCGCAGTGATCCATCCTTCTTTTTCATAAAGATCACTAGTTCACCCTAAGGGGATACACTAGGATGTATAAGGCCTTTCTCCAAAAGGCCCTCAAGCTACAACTTGAGCTCACAGAGCTCTGGGGTGGTCATCTGATAAGGTACTCGTGAGATAGGATCTACTCCAAGAACTAGATCTATATGAAAATCAATCTCACGTGGGGGTGGTAACCCTGGTAGCTCCCCTGGAAATACATCTGCAAAATATCTCAGAATGGGGTGATCCTATAGTGATGGTCCACTAGACCCATCCTCTAATCTATCACTAACCGTAACGGCATACATCAAACAACCCCATCGCATACACTGCTTAAGCTGCATAGCAAAGATGGTGCAAATAGAAATGGGTCTCCTAACCCCTATAATCACTGACTCAACTCCCAAATCATTTGCACAAGATATAGTCTTGTGGTAACAATCCATCCTGGCACTGTGTTCAAATAACCAATCCACTTTAAAAAACCCTCAAGAAAAATAACAAATAATAAATATCTACAATCAATTACTAGTTCACTAAGATTCTTCTTATTGGATATAGTTTCAAAAACACCCCTGGTTTGAATATGACATCAACCATGAGTTGATTAAATGAAGGGAATAATGACTCCCATAATTTTTGGCATCATTTCCGGGGACTCACTAGTTAGAATTGTCTAATTAGGTGTCAACAAGGAAAAACAATCACACATCTAGTAATTGAAAAATCTTCCCTATGTTATCATAAATTTATGAGTAGACCAAGAGACTCAAAGGGTATATTTCTCCCAAAAATATCTCAACAAGAATTATCAGCATCCTCTAGTTCAAATAAGGAAGTTGAGCGGGAATTAGAAGCACCATTGTCCCCTGTTAGACAAGAAGCATAACTTCCACCTTTGGAATTTTTGGATCAATCACCAGAAGGAAGTGGAACTTTTAGGAGAAGGATTATATCCCAAGACCCACTTAGAGAAATTTTTGATTCTCAATTGAGCATTCAACCTCCTACTCTTAACTTCTCACCTTCTCCAAAGCGGATCACATACCACATTGATTGGGGAAAATATCTAGAAGATACTACAGATATGGCATGAGAAGCTAAAAGAGAACTTGATAGGACCTTTACTTATCTAATCCAATTGGAGGATGATGATACACCTATGAAGAATATTTCACCTGCACACTTGCCCACATTTAGAGGGATTTCATCTGAGGACCTGACCAATTTTTGTTTGAATTTAAAGTATTGTATCACACCTATGACTACAAAACAGAAAATAAAAAACTCAAGTTGTTTCCATCTACTTTGAAAGATGCAACAATGAGGTGGTTTATGGGATTAACATCCAATTCTATTACCACTTGGGCACAAATGGAAACTTCCTTCCTAGAGAAATATCAAGACTACTGTAGAGGGAGAAATAAGAAGGAAGAATATTTAAGGATCAAATAAGAAGAGGATGAAAATATGGAAGATTATTTAGATAGATTCCTCTTTGTAAGTAAAAGGTGTGGATTTGTACTTCAAGAAGAGATAAGAAAAACCATTTTTATTAAAGGTCTGGATGATGAATCTAGGGAATCCCTTAATTTAATGGGAGGTGGAAACATCAATCAATTAAGAATGAATGATATTAAAGACCTTTGTAGAAGTTATTCAAGAACAAGGGGTGGACCTAGGAAAGGAAAAATTGTGAAAGGTGCAAATCAAGACATGAACAAACTTATGGATGAACTAGCAAAATTTAAAACAGATATCCTAGTTCAATTAACTTCCACCATGGATGGATTTCAAGCCAAAGAAAATGATAATACTGAACCATTAGCTATGTATTGTTCTAGATGCAGAAAGAAGCATGCAATAAGAGATTTTCCTCTGGATAAAACAAAAATATGTCTTATTTGTGAATCTAGGGAACATGAAGTTAATGTTTTTTATTTTCTTCCATTCATAAAAAATCAGCTTAAACAAACCAACACTTCATCCACTACAGAAGAAGTAAACTTTGTCCAGAGACAACCTAGCCAGGGGCAGTTCATACCAAGATATGTTCCTAATCCCTAGATGATGTCATGGGCAACTCAAACAGTACCACAAAATTGGGGACAACCACCTTGGACACCTCAACTAACATGGAATCCCCAGGATTGGCACAGGATAAGCTTGGTATGCTCAAGGACACCAAAAACCATGGTCTAGTCAAGGTAACCCTTATACTTGGTCACGACCTAGGTGGAACCCTAATAACTACACTCAAGGGAAAACATATCCCAACCAGCATCAACAAGCCATAATGGGTTCCCCAGCACAAGGTTCACAAAACTGAAAATGTGGTTCAAACACAAATACCAGCACAACTAGTGGCTAATCCCAAAAACAAACAAACAACCCCTGTCTATGGAACAGAGAAAGAAAAACCAGTTGATCTTAATGCCATGGACTGTAAGGATATTCAAACCAGATTTGGAAAAATAATTAATAGTCCACCTGTTATAATTACTGAGATGTTAGATGAAACTGAAACTCCTAGTTCAGTTATTCCTAAGGTTGATGAAAAAGAAAAAGAGAAGCAACCGGATAACAATTCTACAGAAACTCCATTTCCAGAAAGACTTAAGGAAGTTATTGAGACCAAGGAATCTGAACTAGTGTAGGAATTAAGGAAACTTAAATATTGAAATACCATTATTGCAAGCAATCAAGGACATTCCTGAATTAAAAAAATTAATCAAAATGTTATGCTTGAAAAGACCTGGAAGGAAGAAGAAGTACCCTAGGAATATTAAGGTAGATGGGAAACTTGCTGATTTATTAGCAGGAAAACTCTTACTTCCCAAATATGGGGATCCTAGAAGCCCTGTTATTTCTATCTCTATAGGGAACAAACATATACATAATGTTTTGATTGATTTGGGAGCACTATAAATGTTATGACAATAGACACTTTTAAAACATTACCATTAACAGGTATACAACCTACTAGCACCATATTGCAGATGACAGATCAGTTAGTAGCAAAACCAGAAGGGATCATTGAAGATGTGGCAGTTATGGTGGAGTCATGGGAGTATCCAGTGGACTTCCTTATATTATGGCCAAAAGGTAAAACACTTGGTTATCCCATTATTTTGGGTAGACCATGGTTAGCTACAATTTCTAACTTAATTGATTGCAAATCAGGTGATATGACTATCTCTAATGGTAAGAGTTATAAGAAAATTTCCCTATATCCTTATGCATGACCTTTTATTGATAATCAAGAATAATTATGGGTTGATGATCCTGATACTAATAAACAAAACTTCTCTTTGGCTATAACAACATTGCAGGATCATGTACGGGAGGTGGAGAATATGATTAATCACCCATTGAATGATCACCAATTGTCTTTGGAATAATTGGGGATAGTTCTGGAACCTTCAGACTTAGTTCTAGAAGCTTCAGACTTAGTTCCAGAACCTTCAGACTTAGTTCCATTCAAACTTAGTTCTCCATATTCATACTTATCTCTAAAACCACATCAATTCCATGCAGATGTAAATAATTTCACTCTGGAGGAATGTGATTTCTCTTCGGGAGGGGAAGAAATAGCTACGAAATTAGTAGCTTTAGTCTCAAAGATATCAGGGAATAATAAGGAATGTTTGGAAAACATCAGTGATGAGGAGTTTGACCAACAACAAGATAAGTATCATAACTTTGCCTACTGTCCTTTATCCAGTATTCTTTCTCAAGGGAAATTTAGAGACATTACTGCATATCATATGTTGTTACCACATTCATGTCCAATAAACACCCTAATGGAACCTTTTCAACAAATCAGTTCATCACACACTAGAACCAAACAAATTGAGATTCAACCAGGTAAAATTTTGAACATTAACATCTAGTTGGAAAATGATCAAGAAGCTAAATTGTTTGATGTTTTGAAAGGTCATACTAGAGATTTTGCTTAGGAATATAAAGACATGAAACAAATCCATCCAATTATTTGTACCCATCACATTTATACTGAAAATGTTAAACCAGTTAGGAAACCTCAGAGAAGGATCAATCCAGCCTTAAGGGACATAGTTAAGTAGGAAATTGAAAAGCTATTACAAGTAGGATTTATCTACCCCATCTCGTATAGTCAGTGGGTGTCTTCTCTTGTAATTGTGCCTAAAAATAATGGAAAATGGAGAATTTTTGTTGATTATAGGGAATTTAACAAAGCTACACTTAGAGATTATTTTCCCTTACCATTCATAGATCAAGTTTTAGACAACCTTTCAAGTAAACAGTACTTTTCCTTCCTGGATGGCTTTAGTGGATATAATCAAATCAAGGTGGCTATTGAGGATTAGGAAAAAAACTACCTTTAATTTTCCATGGGGTACCTTTTCCTATAGGGTATTACCATTTGGACTATGTAATGATCCAGAAACCTTTCAAAGGGTTGTACTAGCAATTTTTGCAGATCTAACTAATGATTGTGTGGAGGTATACATGGATGATTTTACTATGCATGGAGAAACATTTGATGATGCCTTGAAAAATTTGGATAGAATATTAACAAGATGTGAACAACACCATTTTTCTCCTAGTCATGAGAAATATTTGATGATGGTTGATGAGGGAATTTTACTAGGACACCACATTTCAAAAAGAGGAATTCAAGTTAACAAAAAATAATCGGGATTATTTCAAACTTACTTGTTCCTCAAACCCCCATGGATATCAAGTCATTCTTAGGACATGCTGGATACTATAGGTGTTTTATCAAATATTTTAGTAAAATTGTTGCCCCCATGTTTGGTTTTCTTACCAAGGATTGTGAATTTCATTGGGATGAAAAATGTCAACATGCTTTTGAAGAGATTAAAGAAAAATTAATCACTTCCCCAATATTAAGATGACCTAATTGGGAGAAACTTTTTCAATCCAAACAAATGCCTCAAATAACTCAATTGGTGTAGTTTTGGGACAGAAAGATGAAGAAGGGAAAATGTATGCTATTTACTACCTTAGTAAAAATCTTACTCCCATTGAAAGAAATTACACCACCACTGAAAAATAATTTCTTGCTGTGATTTATGCAATTAATAATTTTAGACATTATATTACATGGTACAAAATATTTGTACATACAGATCACTCAGCAATTAGATACTTAATGAACAAACTAGTGGTTGGAGGTAGGATAATTAGATGGTTATTAATTTTACAAGAATTTGATATTACCATTGTGGATAATCCAGGAAAATATAATGTGGTAGCTAATTTCTTGTCAAGATTAACCACTACGGGAGAACAAGATCTAGTTAAGGACAAATTTCTAGATGAACAATTATTTACTATTTCAGCTAAGTATACACCATGGTTTGTTGATATGGAAAATTATCTTGCAACAGGGAAGGACAAACAAACAAATGAAAATATTAATCAAGAACCTCAAAATGCCCAAGGGTTCAAGCATTTTGAGCCATGATTTGACCAAGTGTGTGGAGTAAAACAACCCAGGGCATGTCATGATGAACCAAGTGGAGACCCATGAAAACCTAGGACTTGGCACTGGCCATTAGTTAGAAAATTATAAGCAATTTCCTCTCAAAGGATGGGATAACCATTTTAATGAAATGCCTCATAACAAGTGTTAATTATTCCAAAGAAATCTCACTTCACAAGGATAAATTGGAAATTTTAACAAATGATAACTTTTCCCACAATTCATGTCTATATGATCCAGGCCTTCACAATGTACTAATTCCACAATATCAAAGCAACAAGTGAATAGAAAACATCTACACAAGTAGAAAGATTGAGTAAAAATCCTTAGGGATTAATTTAATCCCCAAGTGTAAGATGAATATTCGTAGCATAAATATTCTCTAGAGGGTTATCAAAACACAAATTTTAGCATGGTTAAGGGACCAAAACAATTCCAATATCCAAGGTATTTAATATCCCCCACATGATCTAGAATAAGTGTAACTCTTCTCAGCATAATGGTTTAATTACTCTATGCAAGAGAATCTCATATTTAAAATCATAAGATGAAATAGGACCTACTTCCCACCTAAGTGAGATGACTCACCCTAATGATGTTAAACCATAGTTAAATCAATACGACCTACAACACCCCCCTTCATCACTAACTTAGGTTGAGGCGGCAAGTCAAAAACTAGAAATGGGTCTCTTATTAAAAAGCTATTGAGGTACCCACATCACAAGAAAAAGGGTCTCAAGCTTCAGTAAAAGGAGAACCAGTGGGAAATTTATCCCCCATAAGAGAGAATAAGTCACTCTCTAATCTAAGAAATATGCCAAATATGGGTCCCACACTCTAACGAGCATTGAAAAGGTACCTATGTTACAAATTGATAGGAAATTTCTCACCTTTCCAAGAAGAAGAGAGAAGAAGAGGGAGACGAGAGGAATGCAGAAGATGCCATGGATGGATCTGAACTCTGTAGGTCTAGGAAGTTTCCCAGAAGGTCGATGATGAGATCCTCTGGCCTCTAGGGACTGAAGAAGATCCACCCACACACATGAATCTAGTGTGCCTTTTTTAGGAAGGATAGAAATGATGTGCTAAAGTTTGCCCACTCCACAAAGGAAACTGAAGGTAGTAACATGAAGAACTCTAAGTCTGGTCCATGAAAGTGTGACATAGGTCTAACAAGCCAAAGCACCAAAGAACTGAAGGTAATGCCACATGTGTGGAGAACTATCAGAAATGAGAAGAGTGAACACCTGGGGAAAGGATTTTCAACGTGATGTGAAGGCAAAAAAACATCCCCCACAAGAAAAAAGGGATCCACATATGAGGGTGGATCAATGAAGGTATTTAAAAAATTGGAAGTGGTAATGAATTCCAAAAAGGGGCACTCCCAACAAGGAGATGATGCCTCCTCTGAAACATGCTGTAGATGGATGAGGAACTTATAGTGCATCACAAGTAGACTAAAAAAAGATGACCAAGGTTTTTTTTTTAAAAATCCCAATGAGGGGGCTCAACAAATAGAAGAGCAATGTCAGATAGGTATGAGTCATCCAATGAAGGTAGAGGAGTGAAAGAGACCTCACACACTAGAAGCTGGAAAGGAGGTTTGGGTAATGATGGACTGAGACTGAGTATGAGACTGCTTGATATCTAATGAGATCATGGGATTTAACATTCTCTGAATAGTTTAGAGAAATTTCAGGACAAGTCCTGCTGTAGTACTCTCCGCATCAGAAAACTAGTACAAATTTTAACTTCATTAGAAGTAGAAACAAGTTGAAAGTCTGTGTCAGTGGAACTACTCATCACATGCCATAGAAAACAGGAGACAACTGAATCAGCAGAAGCAACAATGGGATGTATGTGAAGGTGATTTCCATAGAGGGATTCTAAGAATGCTCTAAACACGGTGGGGTTGATCTGATTCTGCCACTGAAACCAGATGAGATGTGAGAGACATGCATCATCATGTGACCAAATACATGGTCACAAGTGTCAAATTATTCCTCTAGTATGATGTGATCAGTGGGTGCATTAGAATCATGCCCAAGCAAGAAGGGTAAAAGACCCTCATGGTTGTGAGTCGTGGCACTTGGGCCACTAGTAATGTTCCATGGAAGCATGCCAATTGAATAATTCCTCTCCCAATGAGAAGTGGCAGGGTCTATCAAAATCCTACGATGCTCAAGTCTGGAAAGAGCACTCTTCCATGATGAAAAATGTCAAGATGCACTAAAGCAATACGTCAGAACTTGGTTGATAATGAAAACATGTGTTCAAGCCTAAGAGTACAGTCTAACCCCCCAGAATGCCAACTTTATAAAGTAGTGCATTTACAAAACTAACAATTCCTTCATCATGTAATTCTTCCTTTTCCATTTGCAAAAAGGGATCAATGTAACTTTGACTAATTTAAGTGCTCAAAAATGAGTAGTGAGTCAAAAGTTTAGCAATCCTTTATGATTCCTGCAACTGAGAAAATGCATCTAAGCATTTTTTTTTCAAATGCTTTAAAAATGACCAGAAATAATATAAATATCGTTTACCATTTAAAATGGATCAACTTTCATAGGCAAGGGTTTGTTTTGCTTGTGAGGGGGGATTAGCCTCTTGCCAAAATACGTTTCAATTTCTCCACTTTAATTGGGAAAGGTAATTATGATAAAATAATATTTCACAAGGGACTGTCAAAAATATTTCCCTACCTCCTGATGGCAACAAACAAGTTCCCTTTTTCGTACAATTTGAACAACAAAAGTGGAAGGAAAGGAAACCTTCTCCACCCAACTAAGACATCCAATGAAGCTTAGAAGCCATCCTTCTTCATTAATTAACCCAAGCCCCAACCAAAATGAATATAAGGTGTATTCCAACTCATGGTGATAACAGGATTCCAAAAATCATACACATAGCAATATTTCAACATCACATGTTCAAGCTTAAAATAGTCCAATCAAAATACTTTTGGCAACTACATTGAAACATCACACAAAACTTAGGATTCATCATGCAAGACCAAAGGAGCAGTGAGCCAACCCCTTAGGAAGCTTCTTAAGCATGCCTCCCAATGGGAATTGGGCATCCACCTATAACAAACCACCAATATAAATCATCACATATATCCTTATGCCCCCACAATCCCTCCTTGTGCCCCCCATAAATTAAGGGTCGTGTAAGTTATTTCTTTTCCATGGAAGGATACCAAACCTAAACTCCCTCCACAAGAATTCATGCCACTGGCATTTCCTTATGCCCCCCACAAAATTCCCTATAGCCTTCTCCAACCATTCCTAAGGCAGTCTACCGAAACCATTCAAACACCATACACAAAACATACACCATTCACACAAAGGCAAAAATAAATAACAACTTAAAAGAAGAGCTAAGATCCTTTCTCTCCATGGTAGCTTTTGTTCCAACACAACAAGATTTTAATGTCAAAAATAAAATCTAATGCATTAGTAACCAACAAGCATGCAAGTTCTCCAATCTCGTTCCAAAAGTAAGCTTCAATCAAGAAAATTACCCCAAGGAAGCATGCAAAATGTTGGTACAACAATCCAAAACAAAGTAAAGAGTTTCAATTTTATAGAGGAGGGAAGAGAAGAGCACAGTTGAGGTGGATCCATGTAGGATGCCACATCACACATCCTTAAAAACTCCAACACAAAATTCAAATTCATTCTTCAATCCAATAAAGAGTTGGGTGAATCATATGAAAATTTACTTCACACTCTAAAAATCCCACAAAAGGATTGAAATTAATAAATGTAAGAAGGGTGCAATGAATGACTTGCAACATGACTTATAAAAATGCTTTATAAAGGTCTAAATTTAGCCTCAACAACCATAGGTATGGTTGGTAAATCAAATTAAGAGGCTGGGACCAGTTTTAGACAAGCCTCCAAAAATAGCCTCCAGGACAAATTCGAATTACCAAGGAGGTGGAGTGTTTCATAAAAATCTCACTTACACAACTCTTACACATACTTACACATCAGTTACATTTTAATACAAAAGCCAACAACTCCTATAATTACTTTCTAATAGAAATTGATAAATTAACTTTTAACCATATGTTTACTCACATTAATCTACCACAATTTAATTAATAAAAGAAAGGGACTTTCACTAATCAAATACATGACAATCTTTCAAAAAGGAACCACTTAATAAAATAATCTTTAAGACCCCTTGGTCACATTCAAAGGAAATTTCCCCCCATGGGAATCCCTAACAAATACAACACACACACAAAACATGTTGTTATGGTCACTTGTTAAATTCGTCTAGAATTCCAATGTGCTTGGTCTCCAATTTCCCCGATGTTTGTGAGATATGTTAACCTGCAAAATACATCCTCCTTCTGCCTTGTACCATATCATAACATCCAGGGAATGAATATAAATATTTCCAAAATCATCTACATATATGCGAGGATCACCACAACATGGAAGGGAACAACTATATCATTTGAAATTTAATCATGAACTATAATCATTAAATAATTTCCATTTTCTAGGTTTACTCAAGGATATCAAGTATCAATGTTTGAACAATCTTGTATAACCATGTCAAATAGTATACCAGCATCTGTATTAAGCTCTAATAATCATCCTGCATCCTCATAAAATCAAATCCACATTGCTAATCCATGCTCTCATGAGGCTAACATCAGTACTTGCAATCAAAACTATAAAAAGTATCCATCATATAGTCTACAGTGTACATGAATCCTATAAAAAGGTGTCAAAGTTCTTCTCTCTGGGCACAATACATGCCAATATGATCCAAGGCCTTCACAATGTACTATCTGATCAATATAGGAAGTCATCTCCATAAGGTGACCCCAATCAAATGGACAAGTAGAAGTGACAAACAGGGAATTGAAAAACATTCTCACCAAAATAGTTGAGGCAAGTAGAAGAGATTGGGTGAAGAGGATACTTGAGGTTATGTGGGCTTATAACACAGCTTGGAAGAATACAACAGGGTTCTCACCATATGAGTTAGTATATAGGAAGAATCCCATGTTACACATTGAATTTGGGCTACAAACATTGAGGAAAACAACTAAATTGGGCATTGAATTGGATACAACACAAAAGGAAAGAATTCTACAACTCAATGAATTAGATGAGTTGAGATTAGAAGCACTTCAATAGAAAGAGATAATCTAAGACCAAAGGAAGCAGTGGCATGATACACATACCAAGGAAAGGCAATTCAAGGTAGGATATTGGGCATTATTGTTTGATTCCAAGTAACAGAAATTCAAAGGAAAGTTGAGAACCAAGTGGTTAGAACCTTATCAGATTGAGCAGATATATGACAATGGCTCTATTCAACAATTTCCCATTGATGGCAGTAGAAGGACACTTTTGGTCAATGGACACAGGCTATCACTCTTATAGGAAGCCTCCTACCAAGGATGAATTCTTGAAGAAAATTGAAGTAAACAAGGAATTTTAAAATATGGAAGAACCTAGTTCTTCCAAAATGATCAAGTAATCAGATCCAAGAATCTAAAATAAAAGGAAGGAAATGAAAACTCGCAAATTACGTTCTCTTCCCAAAAATAAAAAATATATAAAAAAATATAAAATAAAAATAAAACTTATAAAAAAATAAACAAGAAGGGAATGAAAACTAGTAAATGACATCCTCTTCCCCAAAAAAATTATCTCAAAATACCAATCAAAAACTAGAAATGGAAGTTGGTCTCATCAATAAGTGGCTAATTCAAATAAAAGGAACTTCTTTGGAATTCCAACTATTCTTTTCTAACTATTTTTCTTTTTCACTTTTTTTTTTAGGAATGATGAGTCATCAAGGGAGATGGATTACATCAGCAAGGATGGTAATTATTTCTTGATCGTATTAAAGGTTAAATTAAAAGTCTCCATGTGTGATTAGAATTGATTCAATTCAGTAGTATAATGAGTCATTTATTGCACATCATGATTAAAGGGGAATAATAATGAAGGTGATATCAAATAAATAAATGGAAGTGGTGGAATATTAATAATTAACGGTCATTTAGGTAAAAATAAAAGAAAATTGGGAATAGTTGCAGAGAAGTTCAAGGAGGAAACAATGAAGTCATATTTGGAGTTCCACGGCTAAAAATAGTAGTTCTGTAGCCAAATCTAGTAGTTTCACAACCAAATCCACTAGTTCCGGATCTATCTCCTAGAAGAGACAGGGTTTGAAAGAAGAAAGAATTTGAATTGTCCTCTTTTCCATGGGTATCAAAAAGAAGTCACAGCCAGAAGACGATACACAACTTCTTGCAGATGGAAAAGTAGCAGTTATTTTTGAATAGAAAGGTTGTCTGGAGTTTCTTAAAAAATTCTCAAAATACAATGATGAACTAGTAAAATAATTTTTTTTGTAAATTTAGAGCAGTCTAGAACTAAGGTTAAAATCATTGTAATTCCCTTTACTATTAATACAATGAGCAATGTATCTAGGGTACCAATTGTACATGTACCAAACTCTATAAAGGGAACCCTAAAAGAATTAGTAGAAATCTTAAGGCAAGAGGGTGAATCTAAACCCCATTACATTTAAAATACTAAGAAGATCATAAAGGGGGTCAGAATATCTATCCTACCTAAACCCTTCAACATAGTAGCATTCTGGGTAGTAAAGTACCTAACATGTGATGGCCAATATGGGACTATTGGAAGGGAGGTCCTTAAAATACTAATATATCTTAGGTATGGGGAAACAAAATAGGAGTATATAGTAAACCTTCTTGGTTTCCTCTTTACTTCCATCCAAACAATGTCTTAGAGATATTCTTGGAGTGTAGGGATGATTAGGCACCATGGATTAGTCCATCTAGTTTGTTAGCATCATTTTCTCTCTAAGAAAAATGGAGAAGAAGCATGGGAAAAATTCCTCAATAAGTTCAGACAAACTCTTGATATTATCAGAAGGGGAATACCAACCCCTTTCTCTCCTAAAATTAACTTAGAAATTAATCCCCCTGATGAGAAAAATAAGGAAATAAGTGGGGTTAAAATAACAAATAGGAGGAGGTCTGAAAGGATGATCAAAACTACAAAAATATATTGTTTCTTTAAAAGAAAATCCCTCCCCTATAACAATACCAGAAGAACTAATACCTGTCTCTGTTAGTGATAGTTCACCCAAGCTAAACCGTGAAACAAAAATTAGAAGAAGTTCAAGGAGGAAGCCCACGTCAGAAAACATTGAAGCTCCTGAAAGGAAAAGAATTTATAAGAATTCTAGGGAAACTCTAGGGAATATTGAAGTACATGAGGGTTTAGAGAAAGAAGTTGTTGATATTCTAGGAAGCATAGAAATTTCTCCTCCTCTACTAAGTCAACGGAGGATGGAGGGTGATCAGTGCCTCTCATTAATCACCGATGATGGGCTCACATTCAAATTTGGTGGCAGTATTTTCTATTATTTCAGTTGTGTGGTGTGCTGAATAAAATGGTGTGTAGTTTCCTTCGCCTATTTTGATTCAAATGAGGAAGATGTGTATTTGGAAACTTGAGAACATTGGTATAGGAGGGTAGTTGAACTATATTGATCCTCTGACTACATATATCATTCGACTGTTGTACTTCTAACATTGATCGGCTGGTGAAATCTATCGTTCAATGGAAGTGAAAGTGGGAACTATTGAGTTTGCATATGTAGGTGAATATGTGGAAGTGTGGTCATCCAGTATGGGGTTCACTATGGTGAAGCAGTTGGTCATGTGTAGCAAGATCCAAGCCAATAGTATGTAAACCTAAAATTATGCAAAGGCATACGATTCTGGTTCCAGTTCTATGGTGCATTTTTCTTGTGTTCACATTAAGGAGGTGATATTAGTAAATAATGTTTACACTAAGGGGGTGAATGTTAGGACTATGTTAGAGTTAAAATTATTTTTATTTAGTTTATTATTATATTATGAGTTGGTTACAAACAACTCATAATTATAATAATCATTATTTGGTTCATAATAATGAGTTGTTAAAACAACATGTGTAATGTTGTGGGTTGTTTCCTACATTGTAGGGACAACCTCTCCTACATATTTGTGAATATCCCAGATGAATGTATATTCTAGAATACAATATACCATTTTATTTGGTATTAGAGCAGTGTCCGATCCTTGTAATGGGAAGTTAATGTTTTTTGATAGGGGGCTCTATGTTCTTACATGCCCCTTGTACATTGGAAACTTCTCCATCGCCATTTAGTATCTTCCAGATCATGTTTTTTTTTTCCTTCTTCTATATTTTTCTATGTCTTCAAAACAATTTCTCGAATAACAGTGATCTTTGGTCGAGCATTATTGAACTATATTAGGACTAGTGATTTTGATCTGTGTTAGAGGCTCTCATGTACATGAAGCAAATTTGTATTAGAAATCTAAGTTGATGTTTTCTGGTTCCTTTTGATAACTATTCATGTAAAATAACCTTGTGCAAGTAAAGGAGCAGATTTTACACATTGAAAGGTTTCCAAAATGGGAATCCATTCAAACTATATTGTATAAGATTACAACATTATTTGTGAGATATTTTCAATCTGTGCACCATGAGTTCTGACACTTTGACTCTGACTATTTTGACTTTTAACATATAATTTTGACAAAATGGAGACTAACACATAAAAATTAATAATTAAATACTTTTTAGAATAATAATGACACTATGACACACGATGACTCTTGATATCACAATTATTTGAAAATTTGAAGACTCTCAAAAACAACTAATGACCTATTCACTTATATTGCCAAGACAATATGGCAAAAGGAAAATATTATGGACTCTTATAAAATTAACTATTTTTTTATAAAGACAAAAAATAAGTAAACAAAAAAACCTAAATGCAACAACCACTAAAATGACTTTAAAACTGTGGTTATATTTGATTAAAAAATAGACCTTTGGCTTAAATTTGGTGGTTCAGGTGTAGAGATGTGAAGTCATATTCATGAATGTGAAGCATATATAATCTTGTGCATCTATCTCTGACTGATCTGCCACTACTATATATTGTTATCTCTGGCTTGAATTTTGTGTTCAACATGTAGAACAATGGACTAATTGTCTTGAAATATATTCAAATCTCATATAATGCGACCAATTCACCAAATATTTATGATTGAGGATTTATTGGAGAGAGAGAAGGTGAGAACAAACAAATTCAAATACCAAATGTAGATGTATTTACCAAGAGACACTCAAAATTATTGACTAACCCTCAAATGTTCTACACAAAAAAGATTGACTGCATGCAAGTCGTGAGATTCATATGCACAGATTGAAAATATCTCACAAATAATGTTGTAATCTTATACAATATAGTTTGAATGGATTCCAGTTTTGGAAACCTTTCAATGTGTAAAATCTTCTCCTTCACTTGCACAAGGTTATTTTACATGAATAGTTATCAAAAGGAACCAGAAAACATCAACTCAAACTTTTAATACAAATTTGTTTCATGCGCATGAGAGCCTTTAACACAGATCAAAATCACTAGTCCTAATATAGTTTAATAATGCTCGACCACATATCACTGTTATTTGAGAAATTTTTGTGAAGACATGGCAAAATATAGAAGAAGGAAAAAATAAACATGATCTAGAAGATGTTAAATGGTGATGGAGAATTTTTCAACGTACAGTGGCATGTGAGAACATAGAGCCCCCTATCAAAAAAACATTAACTTCCCATTACAAGGATCAAATACTGCTCTGATACCAAGTAAAAGGGTATATTGTATTCTCGAATATAAATTCATCTGGGATCTTCATAAATATGTAGGAGAGGTTGTTCCTACAATGTAGCAAACAACCCACAATAATACATGAGTTGTTTTAACAACTTGTTATTATGAACCAAAAAATGATTATTATAATTATGATTTGTTTCTAAACAACTCATAATATAATAATAAACTAAATACAAATAATTTTAACACTAACATAATCCTAACAATACCAACCCCTTTCTCTCCCAAAAGTAGCTCAGAAATTAATCCCCCTAATGAGAAAAGTAAGGAAATAAGTGGGGTTAAAATACCAAAGAGGAGGAGGTCTGAAAGGATCATCAAAGCTGCAAAATATACCATTTTTTAAAAATAAACTCCCTCCCCTATAATAATACTAGAATAACTAATACATGTCTCTGATAGTAATAGTTCACCCAAGCTAGACCATGAAGCAAAAATAAGAAGAAGTTCAAGGAGGAAGTCCACTTTAGAAAATGTTGAAGCTCCCAAAAGGAAAAGAATGTATAAGACATCTAGGGAAACTCCGAGGAATATTGAAGTACATGAGGGTTTAGAAAAATAAGCCGGTCATATTCTGGGCAGCATGGCAATGTCTCCTCCTCTACCAAGTCAAACTGAGGAGTTGGAGAAAGAAGATGAAATATTGGAAGAGCAGGCTTTTCGAGAGATGGATGACTCAACAATATTTTCACATGAGGAAGAAGAATTGGCATCTTGGAAACTAAAACATAAATCCCCTTTGGTGTAAGAACATTTCTCGTTCCCTAAGCAACTCCCAGAGAAAGGAAAAAACAACAATTTAGGTAGGATTTGTTCTTGTCTAGGGAAGAACTTATAATTAGGGAGAAAGATGAGGAATTAAACTTCCTCAAACATAAATTCGAGCATAGAGAAATTCTTATTGAACAACTCAAAACTCAGCTCATAGATAAGAATGAAGAATTGGCATTAGTAAAGCATCAAATGGTGGAAAAATAATAAGAATTACAATTAGCTAATTAACAGATTACTATGAAAAAAGTACATTTAGTAGATCAAATTGTAAAAAATAGAGATGTCTTATTGGCCACTCAAGAAATTATGGGATAATACCTATAGAAATATTAATGACCTAAAAATATCAAATTAGGAATTAAGAATCTAGATGGAAGAAGAAAAGAAGGCAAGGAAAGAGTGGGAAGAAAAATTCTATAAAATGGAGCAAGAAAAATTTAAAAGTTTGGCAAAACTACAGATGGTTTATATAATGAGTAAAAAATTATTCATATGTAGAAGACCTTCTTCTACATACAGTGTCTTCCTAGAAGAGAAATTTATCCATTGGCAACTATTAAGTATTTCATATGGCCTTCCACATGAAGTAAAGGATGAAGAAGAATTCACGGCATCATATTCCTTAGCCAGCGCAAAGAGTAGAAATCTTCTTTGAGAATTTTATCTCTACAAATTTATTTTAGAAAAGAACACAAGCTTCATGATTAATCTATATGTGGGGGAAATCGAACTTAATGCATTTGTATATGTGCTTCAAAATCAGATAGCTTAGAAAGAAAGGGATACTGAACACTTAATAAAGGCTAGCTCCTCTAGCCTATGTATGAGAGCTCATTATGGAAAACCATCTGCATTTGTCATACATTTCAGATCCCATGCCTTTGATAGCCTATTTAAGGAACATGTTATTACTACCCTGCATAAATGTATTGATGCCTTCACCTCTTATGAAGAGAAAAAATTTGAGGACATTTATGATGGATGCTTGAAGAGATGGTGATTCCTCATTGTAGCATTAAGAAGAAGAGAAGTGATATCTCCCACAAATTTAATATGGAGTCTGGAAAGGGACAGAACTTTATGTACACTCATTCCTCAAAATTTTGAAAAATTCAAGGGTATGTGGATGGGTATGAGAATAAGCCCTCCTCTCCTTTTTACACCCATGTATCAATGGCAGAATAGAGAACCTTAGGATCCCACTCACTTTGAGGATTGGAATAAAAATATAGAGGATGGATTAGGATACACCACTTCTAAAAAGAAGCACTAGGACATTCAGTTTCAACCATTTGACCTTAGCAGTCAATTGGAATGCAGAATTTACAATCCTAGTTTTGAAGAATAGAGTTTTTAAGAGGACTTACAAACAAGTAAGTGTGGCAGAGATGATAACACTAAAATATACCTCATTAATATGTAATGAATGATCTCATTTTACTCTCCTTTTAATCAAGTTTGACTGTATTTCATGGATTTTGTTTGGTCTAGTATAAGTTAGGATGTAATTGTCCATATTTTGTTTGGTTTAGTTCTAACATATAAAAACTCCATAATTCCTAAAAAAAGTGTGGAAATATATTTTTGGAATAAAACAGGTCATATTTGGTCAGGTAAGAGAAGTGTGAAGCAAACAACACCTTTTTGAGGAAGTTGTCTACAATGCAGCTTAGCTTCATAACTCCATCACTTAGCTCCAAAACTCTATCACTCAACTGCAAAACACCATTACTTAGCTCTAGAACTCTATCACTTAGTTCTAGAACAATAGCACTTAGCTCTGGAAATTTTTTGGTTAGTTCTGAAAGGTTTCCCTTTGGTTTCGAAACTTCTCCAAAGTTCCGTAATCAATTGGAATCTTTTTATTCTATCAAAATCCAGTTATGGAGCAATTAATGGACCCTTCAATCAAGAACAAATCAACAATTTTTTGGTTCTTCACACTCCAGAAATACTTATGTAAAATAAACAACTATATGTCTAGCTAGTTTTCTAAATTTCATATCTACTTTGCACACTATTTGGTTTCACTAAAATCTATAGGTGGATAGACAAATATTTAACACTCATGATTGTAAATGCATCTTTAGATGGAGAAATATATATATATAACTGAAGATAGATAAAGGAGGATGATATAGATATACAAACATATACACAGTTAAGTTTTATAAGACAAAACACTTCAATAATAAGATAGCCATTTAATTTTGGGAGCATCATACTATGTTAGCTCCATATTCAAGGTGGAGCAAGGGCCCACTCCTCCAAGAAATAGGATCCTTTATTTTATTGGTATTTATATCTTCAAGAAATTTGTATAAATCTGTTAATTAACAGTTTTTTAAGTACTTTTGATTCTTAAATTAAAATCTATTATATAAGTTATGTATCATCCCTACATGTGTTTTAGTGTATGTTTTTATTTCCTTAAAAGCATTTTAAAAAACCTATTGAAAGTGTTTTTATTTGCAGTAGTTTATTTTATTCAGCAAAGTGTATTTATTTCCAGCAGTGTGTTTTCATTCTGCAAAGTGTATTTATTTCCAACATTGTTTTCATTTCTATAAAATTTGTTCATTTCAGCAATGTGTGGTTATTTCAGCAAGTTTCTTATAGGTTAGCTTTAATAAGGTTTTGGCCAGGAAATCTTAAAGACACTTTAAAACCCCCCAAGAAAAATAAAAATATTAGATATTTATAATCAATTACTAGTTCACTAAGATTCTTCTTGTTGCATATAGCTTTAGACACACCCTTGGTTTGAATATGACATCAACCATGAGTTGATTAAATGAAGGGAATAATGACACCCATCAAGAAATTTTTCTTATGTATTCCTATTGTTGACTAGTTGCATATTCATACAACCAGCTAGTAGTACATTTCCTTATAACCGGTCGGTAGCACATATTTTGCTATCGATTGTTAGCATGAATTACGCTACCGGTCGGTACCATCCATACCAATGATACATAAACCTCCTCTATTACCTCCTCAATCCTCCATGTCACCTTTCTGCTACTGGTTGGTGGAAAAAAACATAATATTGGATGGTTACATTTTATATGCTACTGGTTGGTATCATGTGTACATGTTACCAACCGGTAGCATATAAAATGCTACATGTGCTTTTATGCTTCTTCCCCTGCAACCCCACCATTCTCTGTGTCATTACCTATTACTAACCAATAATAGATCATAATGTTGTCGGTCAATAGCATGAAAAATGCTACTTGCCGGTAGTAACTTTGTTACCCTTTATTATTTATTGTGGTCAGTTCGGCCTCTTACCAATGCAGCTTTCCCATCTCACCATATCTAATCAACCTAATCACAACTCAGTAGAGCTATACATGATTTATTCTACAACCTATGAAACACTGCACTTCATTGGCTACCAATTCCCATACATGTTAGGTTGACCAATTTTCAAGAGGTGTAAAATTTGAAAACAGTTTGAAAACTCACGAGGTAATCTTCCTACTATATTGAAAATATAATTGGAATGGAAGCATCCATTGGGCATGGAGTCATCCGAAAAAATGAAACTGGCCTAATACTTGAAAATTTCACCCCTAAATCAAACTAAAACACTTCCTATACCTAATTACCATATGAAACTATTTGAGTTGGTTATTGAATGTTCCCATCATAAGACCCTTCTTGAAAATATAAAGTGCAATAGAAAAAAAAGTCACAACTATGTACAAACATGGAAGTTATACATGTCCCAAGTGATACATACATAGTGTACACAAGCACTTATATAAAAGGAAACCTAAACTACCAACATAACAATGTGTTACAATCACTTGGAGTAATTTCAAATCTAATATAATATGTACAATGATGTAATAATATAACCTAATGAGAATGCATAAGATAAATCCTATTGACTGGGATTGATAGTGCATCACCACTCAAGTTAGTCATCTCAAAATATTTTACTTCTTTTCAAGCACTAATGGTATATGGAGCACTCCAAATTACATCAAATTGGGATTGTTTCCCTGTTTTGGCTCTATCATCATCTCACTTCAAGACCAAATCACCCAGTTTGAACATCTAAAACCCAGCCTTTTTATCAAACCAATGTTTGGTTGATTTTGTTATGTTGCTCTAAACTGATCATGGAAGAATTCCTTAGTTCTTCAAGCTCTAACAATTCTTTAATCATGATATCTCTTTGATTTTCTCCTTAAAACTCCAATTATTGGGCCAACTCAAGTGAAGGTAATTCCAATGAAAAAGGTGGACTTGATTCTTTTCCATAAACTAGCTTGTACGGGGAAGTACCAATTACATTCTTCTTTGTAATTCTTTCAGCCTAAAGAGTGTGCCTCACCATGGTATGTCATTGTCTTTGATTGACATCCATTATTCTCTTGATAATCCTAATTAGGTTTTTTTTATTAGATTTTGTCATACCATTACTTTGAGGGTAATAGTTAGAAGAAGTCTTCAAATAAACACCAAGTATCAGAGCCCAATCGGAAATCTTAGATCCTAGGAAATCCTTTACATTATCATAAATTATGGTTTGTATGATACCAAACCTTGTGATAATATCATAAATAAAGTCAAGAATGATTGATTCATTTGCTTCTTTTTCATGGCAGAGCCTCGGTACACTTGGTAAAATAATCTTTAGTTATTAATATCCACTTGTTGCTAGCACTTGATGGAGGGTTGATCATCCAAATAAATTTGTAGCCCCACTAATAAAATGAATGATCTTCCTGAATTGGATGAAGTAGAAGAGATTCCAACCTCTTCTTGTTAGTGAATAAAGCACATTCCTTGCATTTTCTAACCCATTTATGATAATCAGCAAATAATGTGGCCTAGAAGTAACATGCCTTTAGAATTTTCATTGTTGTGGATTTGGTTGAAAAATGAACACTAGATAAAGCCATTATTAAATTATATTAAAAATTTCTCCACTTTCTCACTTTTAGTACACCTGAGAAAAACTCTATCAACATTTCTTGTATTTAAAATGTCATCCACTAGTGCATAGGGAATGGACAACAACCTTATATGCCTTCTTTTTTATTTTCTTAGACCTAGAGGGTATGCACCAGTAGATAGAAAGGCTATTATATCACTCATCCAGCCATTATCATTTTTTGCATTTCCTTCATCCTACTTAATTTCAACATCATGTAGAATTTCTTCATTCATGAAGGATGTTTCTTTATCATCTTAAGCATCAGTAGCGAGATGTTCACACAGTCATCTACCCTTTACTAGTTTTTTTTCCTTTATATTCAAATCAAACTCCGTTATTTTAGTGACCCATTCATTTCCCTTTCTGGCTGAATTCTGCTCCCATGATGAATTCTCTCACACCTGAGTGTGAAACTAACACCCTAATGTGGTTTGTGGTGAGCATACTTTTGAACTTATTTAGCATGTGCATGATGGAAAATACCTTCTTCTCAATGAGGTTGTATTTTAGCTCATAATCATTCAATGTTTGATTGAATAACACCACATGTTTCTCCAATTTTTCATCATTCTTCTCCATGAGAAAAATGGTGATGCAAAGATCATCCCCATGGGCATACAAGATGAAATCCTTTGAAAAATATAGATTAATCAGTGTGGGGGTCCCATGCAATATCTTGTTTGATCTTGGTGATTCCCTCTCTTATTTTTGCAATCAATTTGAAATCTATATCCTTCTTGAGCATTAGAGTGATAGGTTTGACTAGTCCCACAAAATTAGGAATGAATTTCCTAAAAAACTTTAGTTTTTGGAGGAAATATTATAGTGACTTCCTGTGAGTTAGAAATGAGAGAGAAAGGATGGAAGATATTTTATCTAGGTCAATGGAAATACCATCTTTTGAAATAAAATGACCCGAATATTATCCTTCAGAACTAAAAAAATACACTTCTTCGGGTTAAGAGATACTCCAAACTCTCTTCATCTCTCAAAAACTTTCTCCAAATGCTTCATATGATGTTGACCCTGCTTTGAGAAGATTGTGATATCATCCAAATAGACAAGGATGAATTGATTGAAATTTTTTTGGAAAGTAATGTCCATTTCTCTCTAGAATGTGGCACCCAAATTTGATATACCAAAAGAATCTTTTTATATGTATGTTCCCTATTTGGTTGTAAATGTGGTATTTATGTTGGTCTTCCTCCTTAACTTTGAGCTGATTGTAGCATGAATATCTATCTAACAAGGAGCACCTCATCATGTCAACTAAAGTTTGAAATATTTGATCCAGCGAAGGAAGAGGATAATAATTTTTCAAGGAGGTATTTCTCAAGTCCCTAAAATCCACACAAATCTTGATTTCTCAATTGTTCTTCCCACACCAGGAAAAAAATTCACCACCCAAGATGAATATTTAATGGGAAAGATAATATTTTCATTGATGATTTTGGATAACTCCTTCCTCATAAGGGGCTCGATGTTGGGATTCATTGGTATCAAAAGGCTTGGTCAGGGGATCAAGATCAATGGCATGTTGAGAAACATCGGGGTCAAAACCTCTAAGGTCTCATAGTTCCACAAAAAATACATCATAAAAATTCTGACACAAGGAAATGAAAATTTTTTCTTCATCTTCATCACACACCTTTCCAAGTAAACAACTCTTTAATTTTGCAATGACGGCTGGTTTGCAGTCCTTTTGGTTTATAGATATGTTTTTTCTCTTCCCCCTTTTTATCATCATCATAATTAAATATGTCCTCAATAATTACCAAATCTTTTAGAAACTTTTTAGTTCATAACTAGATGATTTGATCACCATAAATTTCTTACAAACCAATGTAAGATTGAAGAGAATTTGAATTTATTTTAGATGAACTGAACTATTTACTCATAGTTCTGAAACACGTTCCATATGAATTCATTATCTAGGATGGATGGTCTTACAACCATCTTTACATAATTTTTACCTTGGATAAGGACTTATATAGGGAAAAAAAGTGAACTGGTGGAAACCATTTGATTTTATTCCTTGTTCTGTTTCTGCAGCACTACTTATAGGTTAACAACTTCAAAAATATCTAAAAGGTCCCAAACATGGTGCCTATAAGATTGTTGGTGAGAAAATTTATCAGGGTGGAAAAATTGATGGTTATCTTTTCAATGTCTATAGGACTCTAGGTCCCTCTACTTGAGTAGTATAGCTCCAATTAATTTTGAATGAACCAAAATGAAAAAAAACTTGTTGGTTAGGAGGCTGGGGATCCAACTGGCACACTCCATTGTACCCACAAGAAAATGCTCAAAATGAATTGTAAGGGGGGGAATTTTCTGAAAGGTGGGGGAAGGGGAGTGAGAAACTAGATAGGAGAAATTAACTTTGTAAGAGAAAATTAGATTTCTTACCAAAGCTAATTAGAAGTTTCACATTCACAAATTATAGGAGAGAAAACAACTATGCTTAACAACTATGCTTAAAACATCAACGATAAGAGGAAACCACGCACACAAAGTTACACACATTTATGAATCATGAAAAGAAACAATCCATTTTTTTAATTGACATCTTAACAAGTTTGTAAAAGGCTAAAAAAATAGAGGAAAATAGGTAAGAAAAGTGGAAGAATAGCCTATCTCCATTTGCCTTGCTAAAAAATCTCTCTCCTTGAGTGTAGAAAATTGACAAACCCTTCAGAATGAGGGTGTCATTACTCTAGACACCAAAATTAGGTCACACTCCCCTTTGGTCCCTTTTTCAAATAACCATCCTCAAGCATACTCATCTAACCATGGCCCCCTTCCACCTCACATTAATATTAATTTAATTAACTTAATTAAATTAATACCCATCCTCACAATAATCATTACTTAATTATTTTAATTAAGCTAATTTCCACACATACACTTCACCTAGACACCTCATTATGAGCCACCTCACCCCAAGACCTATTCTTAGCCATGTTGCCATAACCAACAATAACTAAGTCTCACTTTCCTTAATGAGCTAAGATTTGGTATAACCCTAAAAATCAAATGCCTAAAATCTCTCTAACCATATTCCCACATTCATTAGAAGGGAAGTTTACATTCTAATCAATGAGAATGAACTAACTTGGATCCAAGAAATTCAGAAATATCTACCCTATTTTAGTAAACCTAGGGAATCCCACCTTAATCGACGCTGGTCAGCCCTAAACCAATGTCAGTCAACCTGGAACCGTCATTAGTTACACATTTATTCACCCAAAACAACCTTGTTTTTGGGTTGGCACATTATGAGAGAAAGTTGGCAAAGGAGATCAGATCTTCATGCAAGCGAAATCAAGCATACTTCTACACAGTCCAAACATCCAGAGAACATCGCATTCATGGAAGGAGCACTCCAGGAAATCACCGCTACAGTACCATACATGTATTCTCCGATCAACCACCTCCACCACTCAGCTGATTAGATCCTTAGAAAAATAGGATTATGCACATGCTAGACCATATATGAAGCTATTTTAGTTAGTGATTCATTTATTATTCATGTTATTAATCTACTTCCATTTGCATGCTTACTTGCTTCCATAACTAGGATCCAAGTAAGCCTATGAACTCAACTATCCCTGGTCACCCATATCATTCCAAAATAACCTATCCTCACCTATTGTATACTTCAAAAGCATACCTAATGACCTCTACAGACCTCCCCATTCACTCTACCCATTAAAAACTTTATTCCTAACCTCATATCACCCAATACCTGCCATTTACCAACCAAAATCCTTTGAGCAATCACAAACGAGACCTCGAAACCATTCTATCGATGCCTGGTTATCCACAGTAACATCGTCACCGGTTATATCTAAATCGGCCGTCGGTCACATTTAGCTAGCGTCAGTCTCTATGTTTCCCATACAACCTTGACCAGTGAATAGACCCAACAATCATCACCCTCATGTGCCAGTTGATCTAAATGAGACCTCAGAATTAGATCCTGTACCAACCCAAAACCTTGACAGGACACCTCACCTCTCAGATCCTAAGCTATAGCCTAGCCTGTTGTGATTGGGTCTTTCTTATTGTACTTGAAGTGAGATACCTAAATCATATTGAACTATAGTAGGAATTTGTTTATTTCTTGTATTAACTTGTTTTAAATAGTGGATTGACAACCATCTAGGAAGTATCGCACTTCCCGGAACTAGCATGCACTAGGAAGTCCACTGTCATATACCATTTAATTTAATTCCTTCTTGTGGTCTTGTTGTCTATTAAAGGTAGTTCCTCCTAGCCAAAAGGAAACTCTCACATTCAGCTGTGGATTCAAGAAGTTATAATGCGTGCAACAACCATCAAATGACCATCATTTAACAGGTATTCCTCCTATGGCCCTTACCCTTCATCTGTTTCATCAATACTTAAAAAGGTAAACGTCTAAGAATCAGGTGAAACATTTTGGCACGCTTAGTGGGACCTTTTTAGGGGTTCTTTTTCATTTATTCATTCCTAGGTGAAAGTAGTGTGTTTGTTTCCCTTTGAAAAGCTTCCACATTAATTTTTCTTCTTTGGTAATCCATTCTCCTTCTTTCTATTTTCTAAAAACAAACCTGTGTTTTTGGTGCTAATTAAAAAGAACACATTTCTTCCCTTTCTTTTGCATTGTCATTAGAGAAAGAGCATCCCTCTTCCTGTTCACATCTTTCTGTCATCCAACTATCACACTTTGATTTTGGCTTAAAAACACTTGCATTGCATTCTGATTTGTTGTATTATTAGCTCACATTAAAACTGAGGGCAACCTATATGCTGGAAGTCATGCCCAGCTGATGGTTGACACAAAGAATCATTGAAAGAAAAAATTTCTCTCTCTCTCTGTGTCTTACCAAATTTACACAAAATCAAATATACACACATTTCTTAAACAACAAACTTTACCCAGGAACATTTATTAGTGATCACACGATCCAGTTGGTAGGTTCTCCCCAATTTTTTGCCTCTGTTGAGTCATACATCTCAAAGGACCGGACCGCCCCCGCCATAACATACCTGAAACCTCACCTTTTAGATCTCCTTCTTCATCGGAAGCCATCCTCACCAAAAAACTCTATTTCATAGTTCATGTTTCAGTCCTTAAATAGCATAAGCTAAACAAACATAATAGAAAAGGCACTCCTAGGAATACATTTTTCTTAGTGTATCTTATTTGCTTGCGTTTTGAGGTGAGAGATCACATTCTTCATTTTTCTTGTTCATACTTGCACACTCCTCATCATAGTTGGTGTATTCCAGCTTCACCTCAGTGTGCCTGGACCATATTCTCATCATTCTCAAAATTTTGGGTTTGATTCCACATCAAATTTTAATTCACAACCACTATTCTTTCATCACTGTTTCAATTTCACAGTGACCAGTGTCAGTCCAAGGACTGTCATTGGTTACCCTCTGACCATCATCGGTTATACCCAACTAGAATCGGTTATAGGTCCTTTTGTTAACCTACCCAAAAGGAAATTTTATTCATCTTCTTCCACTTTTCACAGTCCTTGTCACTGCCATCATTCCCATTAACGTTGTAAAACTCATTAGATTTGGCATACTTTTCAGATTTAACCTTATACCTTGTTTTTCACCCACTGTCCATTTTCTGCAGTGACCGGCAGTGGTTACCCCTAACTGGCATCAGTTAGCCTGTGTCATTTTCCAGTCAACATTTGGTACCGAATACACTTTTTACCATCATTTTCACTTGTTCATGCTACTTTTCTATGTCATTTGCAGAGAAGCAGCCCTACCTGATCAGTACTGGTTCACATGGTGCTGACCCAAAAACAAGCAAGCACACTCATATTTCACACCAGTTGTCAACCACTCCCACCTAGTCCTTCACCACCTTCCATTTTATCACCAACCATGGATCCCATCCATCTTATCACTATCGCTACCGGGGATGAGGAGTTCACACAACTCCTTGACCAAAACCCTATCGCCTTGTAGTTTCATCCTTCCCACTCATCCACTCAAGATGCCTCAGGTAATTTGATATACGACATGCCCGTATCTATCCCCCGGACTCTCGCTCCCACTCCTACATTGGCCCCATTTGGATCTGTGTTGCCCGCATCTACTTTATGCCCAGTCATTTCACAGCTAGGTCCTATACCTGCTATGACTGCTACATCTACCACCTCTATGGTACCCACCACATCCACCATACCCTCGAAAAATACCCAAAATGCAACCTCATCCACCCCTAATGCCTCACACATACCCGTAGCTACACTACCACCTCCAGTGTCGGTGACCCCTACCCCTTTTCAGAATGTGGTCCTTTCCATTCCACAATCATTTGCCCCCATTGCCACTAGGGTTACCATGACCCTTCCACCTCCATATACATACTATCAGCAGCCTCTCATTTCATCTATTATTGACTTCGGGTACGTAACCCCTATTTCACTACCTCCTTCTCAATCAACCTACATGGAAGCACCATACATTGGAGTACCACCCCCATTATATTCCCAAAACCAACCCTCTCATGCTATAGGATGCCCCCAATCATTGCAACCTAACAACGATTTAATCAAATTAATGTTGTACAAGATGTAAACATTTGAGGCATCGATTTCTGGCTCCCACAACACTCTCACCTACGACAAGATTTGTAACAAACCCATCCACCCATCCATTCTTATTCATCCATACCCCATGCATTGGGAGATTCCTAAATTCAATCATTTCAATAGCAAGGTAGACACAGCAACATTTTCAGATGTTCAAAGATGGGTGTTATATGATCGCTCACGATGATGCGTTGCTCTTGAGAACCTTTCCCATGTCCCTCACTAGAACTACATTAGATTGGTATAGTGGGTTACCTAGACACTCTATACTCTCATTCAATCAAGTAGCCCAATCCTTCTTGGATCATTTCTCTATCAATATCATCAAGAAAGTTACTATGACTGACCTATACTCCACGAGTCAGTATGAAGATGAATTTATCATAGATTTTTTCACTTGCTAGCGTATCTTGATCAACCAACTCACCTTCCAACTGCCGCAAACATAACTCATCGAGCTCTTCACATGGGCTTGTGCTAAGCATATCTCACCGACCTTGCATGTCCAAACCTTCTAAACATTCAATGAATCATTCACTATGGCACAAAAGTTAGAGATTTGGGCCATCAAAGAGAAGAAAATCCAATTCTGTAATAAGAATTTGGCATTCAAGTCGAATGATACCTATTCTTCTTCCAAACCACAAAATAATTATTCAAAATCTAAGGTCACCACTAATGCAGTAGTACTCAAAGCCATCCCAGGTCATCCATCAAATTAGGCTACCCCCTCATCTAATCTCTCACCTATCCAAACATTTCACTTTAGATGAAAATAGCAGAAATACACCCCAATTGGGGAACCTTACTCTTCTGTCTTAGAAAAGCTCATCAAATCCGGAGCCATTACCCTTCCACCTATAAAACTACACACTGGTTTTGACCTTGCTCATCCCATGCCCACATGGTATAAAGAACATGACTTCTGTAACTATCATCGAGTAAAGGGTCATAGTGACGGAAATTATATCACTTTTAAAAACATTGTCCAAGAAATGCTCAAGAAAGGTGAGTTAACCATGGATAATCCTAACGCACCTTCCAATTAAAACCTACACATCTTCAAGAAACCATTTCCCAACCATTCCCCTTTGTGTGATCAAACTGGTGAGACCTCAACTCATGATACCCATACTTGCGAGGTTCACATTATCTTTAATGACGTATCTATCACCTCCTAATTACCCCATATTCCTTCTATAGAGGAGATTCTAGCCCGAAGTCCTCATTATGCATCGGAATCAACCTCCTCTATTCCTTCACCCATAGAGTAACACCTTTCACCTCCTTCCTCACCTATGGAGGAACCTTTCGCTAACATCAATACCATTTCACCTTTGGCTTCTCCACTTGGAGAACCTTTACCCACAGTAATTCTTCAGTCCATGGAGGATACTTATTTACCTCCTTCACCCACGGAGGAGCTTCCATCATCTCCTCCACCTATAGAGGAGCACCCATCATCTCCTCCACCCATCACAGACCCAATTGAGATACCTTTGCCTCTTGGTGAGCATTTTCCATCAACTACCCAAAAATCCTGTAGACCTACTTTCATCTCTCTTACCCATGAAAGCTGAAGCTAGCCAATTTCCCATCTCTCTAAGACACAAAGAAAACTCAAGAAAACAACTTCACCATAGCTAATTCGAATACAATTCCTTTAACAGTCATTTTTCTGGCATTTGATGGAAAAATACTATTTTTAAATCAATTGAATAAATTAACTTCCCGAAAAACACTCTAAACCCTCCCTAGATCAATTCTCCATGTCTGTTTGACATGTTGCGTGAAGGAGGGAACCAAATTTAATCAAATTGAAAAGTTGAAAATTGCCAGTTTGACAATTAAGAGCTTACAGAATGATTTTCCAAAATTGACCCTCTAAATTTCATTAAAAAGTAAATTTTATGGTTGTTGTGCAAAGAGGAATCGAGAGATTTCTAAAAATTCATTGTTTGGCCAAAACTGAACTTTCTAGCTCAAGTTATGGCCATTTGAAGTTTTACTTCAATTTGGGATTCAAAAATTAAAATAAATCTAACTGTTAACTTTAATTTTTTATTTGACTTTGGAAAAAATTCCACAAAAAACTCTGTGGCCCCGTCATCCCTCAACCAATTGGGACCTGCCACATGGCACATCGGAGGGGTGGACAAAAATTTTAAACTTACCTTTTTTTTAAATTTAACCCTAGGAAAAAATTTCCACTTTTCCCTGCATCCCTACTAACTCGCAGCCAATCACGTGCTAACACATGGCACAGTAAAGGGGAGGACCCCTTTTGAACTTACCCCCTTTAAGTTTTGGACTTCGGAAAATTTTTTAAGTTTTTCACGCATGCCCGCCAACCCGCGATCAATCCCACGCTGACACTGGCTTGATGGATGCGTGGGAAAATTTTGAAAACTTAACTTATAATTATTCTTTTGGAAAAATGTTACTTTTGACTCTGCGGCCTCGCAACCCTTCTTGGCTTAGAAAATTTTATTTTGTAGATGCATTGGCCCATGCGGTCTTTTCAAGTTTGAAACCCTTTTTGGCTCAACCCCTTGGATTTATCTACCACCCTATCACCTGCACCCAATAGGGGTTCGACACATGGCACCCTTTCTGCCTTTGGCGAAGACATGCGTGAAATTTCTCCCTTGAGCTTTAAATCTCAAAATCCCAAATCTTCTGCCGCTCCCACCCGTCTGTTTTCCCCAAGCCAATCCTTGAGCGACATGTGGAATTTCCGGTGTCGGCGTGGGCATTGACCAATTTGGTCCCCATGCATTTTGTGGCAGAAGAGACTTAATGTCGTAACCCACTCCATTGGTCTGTCATCCCTCCTGACCAATCTGGGAGTAACACACATCTCCCCATTTGGCTCATGGGTGCGTAAATACATTTTGCGCTTTTGAGCCCAAAAAGAAAAAAAATGCGCCAAGTTCATCCCCACTCTGCTGACCCGTGCAAGGGGAAAAATTTTCCTCCCTAGACCCGCGAACTATTCTTGTGAATATTTATCCCCTAAAGTCCATCGGCCCATAACTTGGAAATTATAGGGAGTTAGGAGGAATTATTTATATCACTGGAAAGGAAAGAAAATTTCCTATTAAGTGAAAATGGTTTACGGAAATTTTGGAAGCATTAAGTATGAGAAAAATCCTAATGAAACTCTGGGGCTGCTAGAGAGCAGATGTGGGGGTAAATTACTACCTGAATCTAACTAAAACATGTAACCCTAAAATTTGAACCTTGTAAACTTGTTATTAGTTAATGAAGGGAACATACATTGTGGTACATTGATCTTGTTCTAGAACTTATTAGTGAAAACTAATGTCCTGCAACCCGGTTGTAGACACTTCAAACAAAAAAAAATCCCATAATTTTCTAGCTAACCCTAGGTTTCTTTCTTGGGTCTCAAGTGGTTGTTTAAACGGGCACTACAATTTGGTATCAGATCAGTGGTTTAAAGGCTTGAACCATTGGGCACACTAGAAAACTTGAGACAAGAAAACTTAAACCTAGTACACTTGTAAATCTAGAAAACAACTTAGCTACAATTTTTATATTTTAGTAAACATGGAAGTTGTATAAACTTAGCAAAATGAACTAACTCTCACTTTAATCTATGTAGGAGGCTCAGATAGAGTGAGAGGAACCTTCACAAAGACTTAAAATCACCACCATCACCAGATCAAGGTGTGGCATCCATTCTACCTCATATTCTACAGACCCTTGAAGATGTCAATGCCACTCTACGTGGAGGATTAGGTGGAGGACAAGAAGCTAGTCATGATAGAGCCCCTTTTATCGAGGGTTCAGGTGTCTCCTCGAGTCAGTAAGGACCATAGAGGAAATAACTCCCATGTGGAAGTCAGCCCAAATAGATTCACCACCTAGGATGTAGGATGACAGAGTTCCAAAGCATAGAGAGAGGTCTTGGAGCCCTGGGCTTAGGGATGAGCGTAATGAGAGACCTAAAGGCCGACACACGCACAAAAATGGATCACATCAGGGATATCTTAAAGCTTCGGAACTCACATTACTTAGGTTGATACAGGTGGATTTTAGGTAGAGGCTTGGTTAGTGAGCTTGAGTGGTTTCTTGAAGCCTTTTCCTTGTTATAGCAACATGAAAGCTCATGTTACGATCCATCTACTAAGGGATGGAGTAGGAGTGTGGTGGAGGATAAAGGAGAAGAAGCTCCATGTAGATTCAGATGACAGTGACCTGGAGCTATTTTAGGAGAGATTCAAGAGTAGGTATTTATCACGGAGGTTCATCCAGTAGAGGATTGACGAGTTCCACGACCTTCGACAACATTCTCTTTCAGTAGCAGAGTATGAGAGTAGATTTCTAGATCTACTCCAATATGTAGAGTATATGTATAGATGAGTAGGTGTGGATTCATAGGTTCATCTAGGGCCTAAATTTGGATATCAGAGGTGTAGTGTGGATCCACTATCTGCAGACATTATCTGAGGCATTGTTGAGAAGGCCTATATTGCAGAGGAGACTCGAGGTAAGACCTAGCAGGCTAGAGATCGAGCCAGGAGCCACATACAACAGATATAAGATAATAGAACGAGGGGGTTAGTGCCTCTTCCTCATGGTGGCTAGGATACAACACAATCATCCTTTAGGCCACAATAGTAGTAGCAATAGTCTCACCCACCTCATAGACCTCCATAGAGAGCTGATGCACAGAGAGGTCAGAGTATGGGGTCTCCTCCTAGGGGTCCCATCAGGACATAGGGTGGACCTAGAGCTTAGTCAGCAGGAGCTCACCAACAAGAGGCCACAGCAGACCATAGTTGGATCATCAGGATCCATGCCATAGACTTCTAGGGCACCTACTAGAGGTGCTACTCCTTGGAGAGGATCAGGTGGTTGCTTTGGATGTGGAGTTATGGGACATTTTTGGAGAGATTTCCCTCAGAACCCTAACAAGGGTAAGGCACAAATGTCAAATCCAATTATAGGTGACATGGGATGTAGCCACAAGATTTATGCAGTGGTTGAGAACCACCAGGAAGAGCATCAGAGCATAGTCATTGAGACCACAGGTAGCATTGGTGGTATTCCTACCTCTGTATTGTTTGACTCTGGTTCTTCTGATTCTTTTATTGCACCATCTTTAGTAGAGTGATGCAGGCTGGTGACTGTTAGGTAGGGTCATTATTGGGATGTTGAGATGGCTTCAAGAGCCAAGATCTCTGTAGACTCCTTGGTTAAGGAGTGTGTTGTAGATTTGGGACCTTTCACCACTACCTCAGATCTCTGTATTCTTCCTTTGGGCTCGTATGGAGTCATTTTGGGTATGGATTGGTTATCTACACATAGGGCCAGGATGGATTGTTATCACAAGACTATAGCTTGTGCAGATGATTTGGGAGTTGAGTCGGTGATCTCGGGGGTCAGGAGACCCATTTCTATTCACACCATCTCTGCTATGTAGCTTAAGCGGTGTGTGCGATGGGGTTGTTAGATGTATGTTGTTACAGTCAGTGACAGATCAGAGGATGGGTCTAGTGGACCATCGCTAGATGACCATCCCATCTTGAGAGATTTTTCTAATGTCTTTCCAGGGGAGCTACTAGGGTTACCACCCCCACGTGAGATTGATTTTCATATAGACCTAGTTCCTGGAGTAGAGCCTATCTCATGAGCACCTTATCGAATGACCAACCCTAGAGCTCTGTGAGCTCAAGTTATAGCTTGAGGGCCTTTTGGAGAAGGGCCTTATCCATCCTAGTGTATCCCCTTGGGGTGCACCAGTGATCTTTGTGAAGAAGAAGGATGGATCCTTGTGGTTGTGTATTGATTACCGCTAGTTGAACAAGGTAATGATCAAGAATCATTATCCTCTTCCTTGTATCGATGACTTGTTTGATCAGATGAAGGGAGCCACAATTTTCTCTAAGATTGATCTCAAGTCAGGGTACCATCAGCTGAGGATTTCAGAGGCAGACATTCATAAGACCATCCTTCTGCATGAGATATGGGCACTATGAGTTCACAGTGGTGCCTTTTGGTTTGAAAAATGCCCCTGCAGTGTTTATGAGTTTGATGAATGGGGTATTCAGGACCTTCTTAGACTACTTTGTGCTCATCTTCCTTGATGACATTTTGATATACTCACATACACATGAGGAGCATGAGGGGCACCTTCACTAGGTTCTTTAGTGTCTTCATGAGCAACAACTTTACAAGAACTTGGAGAAGTGTGCTTTCTTTCAGACAGAGGTGTAGTATTTGGGTCATATCATTTCTGGGAAGGTATCACAGTCGATCCTTCTAAGATTAGAGCCATTATGGATTGGCCAGCACCCACTACAGTGACCAAGGTGTGCAGCTTCATGGGATTAGTAGGATACTACTGGAGATTTGTTCAGGACTTCTCTCAGATTACGCACCCTATCACTTCCCTTTAGAGGAAAGGGAAGAAGTTTTTTTGGTCAGAAAGATGTGAGTAGGCCTTCAGGACACTTAAGGAGTGCCTCACTTCATCACCTATTCTTGTAGTTTCAGATCCAGAGGGTGAGTTCTTTGTTTTCACAGATGCTTCGTTGGTAGGACTTGGAGTTGTGTTGATGCAGGATGGAAGAGTAGTAGCTTTTGAGTCTCGCAAACTCAAGGATCATGAGCTTAATTATCCAACCCATGATCTTGAGCTTGCGGTAGTTGTGCATGCTTTGGTTAGATGGAGACATTTTCTTCTTGGATGGAGATTCACACTCAAGACTGATCATTTGAGTCTTCACCACCTCTTCATTCAACCCAATCTCAACACTCGACGATAGCGTTGGATGGAGTTTCTTTGTGAGTATGACATGGAGATCGAGCATGTGAAGGGGAAGGAGAATGTGGTAGTAAACGCTCTTAGCAGATGGAGACATGTGGCTATGGCCACCTCAGTGAGTATAAATTTTCATGGAGCAGGATTCTTTAGCAACTTCCTCTTGACAACTTCTACATTGTAGTATGAGTAGAGATCGAGTCACAAAGACCCCTTGAGGGGAAGTTTGATGGTTTTTATTTAGAAGTTAGATGGTCTTATCATGCATAGAGGCCGGATATATGTTCCCAGAGATGGAGGCTTGAGGCAGGACATCTTGATTGAGGCACATCATGTACCCTATTCAGCCCATCCTGGGGTGAAGAAGATGCATGCTACTTTGTGACAATTTATACCATTGGAGAGGACTTCATCGAGATGTGGCTTAGTTTGTGTCATGGTGTTTAGAGTGCCAGAGGGTTAAGGTCAAGCATCAACATCCAGTAGGTCTTCTTTATCCTCATGCCATACCAGAATGGAAGTGGGACACCATTTCCATGGATTTCATTGTTGGGCTACCGATGTTGAGATATCACCATGACGCCATTATGGTCACGGTTGATAAATTGACAAAAGTGGCTCACTTTTCTCTGGTGAAGACCACTTATACAACTAGAGCAGTGGCAATAAGTATATTTGGATGAGATTTTCAGGTTGCACAAGATCCTGTGGAAGATCATTTGTGACCGTGATCCTTTGTACACACCAAATTTATGGACTACCATGCAGTATGTCCTCGGGATGAGGATCAACTTCAGCACAACATATCACCCTGAGACAGATGGACAAACTGAGTGAGTGAATCAGATTTTAGAGGATATGCTCAGGATGTATGTGATGGATCAGTAGTCTAAGTGGGAGGAGTACCTATACTTAGTGGAGTTTTCCTACAATAACAATTTTTCAAAGTTCCATAGGCATGGATCCTTTTCAAGCTTTGTATGGTAGAGAGTGCAGGACACCTCTTAGCTGGGACAGGTTAGAGGATAGAGTATCTCTTAGAATATCTCTTTTGTAGGACATGGAGCAGTAGGTAGTGTTGATCAGACATGCAGAGACTGCAGGAGGCACAAGACAGGTTAAGTGCAGATCAGCATAGGATTGACCATAGCTTTGATGTGGGAATGAAGGTGTTCCTTAATGTCAGACCACACAAGAGCCCTATCCATTATGGAAAAGGTTCTAAGTTAGCTCCTAGATTCTTTGGTCCTTTTGAGATCTTGGAGTGTATCGGCCCTTTGGCCTACCATCTAGCATTGCCACCCAGCTTGTCTCACTGTACATGATGTGTTTCATGTTTCGGTTCTTAGGAGGTATATTACAGATCCTTCTCATGTGTTGGAATGGACATCATTGTAGGTGCAGGATTAGGGGCATGTGATGGTGGAGCCCATCTATATCATAGATCACAGGACCCTGGGCCTTTGAGGTAGAGAGATTGATTAGGTACGGGTGTAGTGGGATAGATATGACGAGACTACAGCCACTTGGGAGGATGCCACAGTATTATGAGTGTAGTTTCCACATTTGTTCCAGTGACTTCCAGGAGGAAGTTGAGTCTAAGGGGAGGGGGATGTAGTGCCCACTTCCCTTTGACACTTTTAGATACTGATCTTGATACTATTGATCTTATTATGGACACTATTATGTTTTATTTTAGTATGATAGTTAGATGTTAGATCATGGATTATTATTGATCTGGATTCAGTTATTATGCATGATGATTATTAGAGACATTTTTTTATATGTGGATGATGATATACTGTTTGACATGGACATATTATAGATGTTGATTTAGGACATGTGACATTGGATATTGTGAATAGATCTAGTATGGAATTTATTGATGATGATATAGTTGATTAATTTAAACTGAAAATGATAATGTTGATTTCTTGATGTTGTTGTGATTCATATGAATAGATGGTTTTGTTAGTATATTTATATCATTTTGGATGTTATGATATGGCCATGAGGCCAAAGGAGGTATTTGTGTTTTGCAGGTTAAAATATCACAACAATGTTGGGGGACTGGAGACTAACCATATTGGAATTCTGGGTGAATTCAACAAGGTCACCATGGCAACAATTGTTTTGTGTGTGTGTGTGTGTTGTGTTGTGTTAGGGATTTCCATTATATGTGACCATGGGTTTGTGTATTTATTAATGTGGTTTCTTTATTAATGTTGCATGTGCTTATTTTGTGATGTGTTACCCCTTTCATTAGTTATTTTATGTTGTGTTAATGTTGTGAATAATCATGTGTTAAAATAAATAAATCAATATGTCATAGGAATGTAATAAATAAAGTTGTTACTCTTAAATGTAATATTGTAAGAGTGTGTAAGAAAGGTTGTAAGAGTGTGTAAGAAAGATTGTAATAATGTGTAAGAAATATGTAAGATAGATTTGGAATTTGAAACACTTCATCCTCTTGGGAAATTCGAATTTGTCCTTGGAGGCTATATTTGGAGGCTTGTGGGACAAGTTACACTTGTCCTACACCTCTTAAAATTATTCACCAACCATACCTATGGTTTGGAGGTTAAATTTAGGCCTTTTTAATGCATTTTGAAATGACTAATTGTAAGTTTTAATTGCACTTCTCTTACATGTTTTAAATTCAGTCCTTTTGGGGTATGGGTTATTTTGGAGTGTGTAAGTTAATTTGTCATTTTATTTATTATGTTTAGGTGAATGATTTTGATTTTTTTTTGGGGTTGAGGAAGAGTGATGTGGCATCCCACATGGATCCACATCATCCCCTTCTCTTCCCTCTCCTTTAAAATTCAAACTCCTTGCTTGTTTGTGGTTGTTGAAACTTTGCTTATTCCTCTTGGGGTGAATTTTTCTTGCTGTTTTGGAGCCTTGCTTGTGAAAGGAGTTTGGAGACATTTGCATGTTGGTGTGTTGCTGATTTTGGACTAAATTTTGGCATTGGGAATTTGGTTGATCTTGGAATAAACTCCATTATGGAGAGGTAGGAACTTGAGCCTTTTTTAAATGCTTTCTTTCTATTACATGCTTTAATGGAAATGGTGATTGATGTTATGTGTGTGTTGGCTGGTTGGGTAGACTACTTAGGACATGATGTAGGAGACGGCTATGTGGATTTCAAATGAGGGGACATAAGGGAATGCCAATGGTATTAGTTTTATTGTGGAGGGAGTTTGGGATTGGGATCCACCATGGAAAAGAAATATCTTGCATTTCTTACTCTTGGGGGGGGCATAAGGAGGGGTTGGGAGGCATAAGTTTTATGGGATATACTATGTCATATTGGCGGTATGATTATTTGTGGATGCCCAATTCCCAATTGGGAGGCATAAGTAGCTTCCCCCATAGATCCTTGCTCTTTTTGGCTTGCTTGATGAAGCCTCAGTTTTGTTTGCACTTGTTTAATGTAGTTGTGAACTACATTCTTCTTGAAATGTGTTTTGAATGTGAAAATGCTACATGTTTGTTTTGTGGAAGCCTTTGTTGCCATGTGTTGTATTGCATCTCTTATTTAGATATGGTTGGGGCTCAGGGGCCAATGAGGAAGGATGGCTTCTCCCTTCTCATTGGATGTCTTGGTTGGGTGGAGAGCATTGCTTTTCCCCATTCCTTGTTGTGATCAAGATGAAAAGATGAAGAAACTAGCATGATGTTGTTTTGGAGCAAGAGGAATATACAGTTTGACAGTCCTTTCTTTTTAACAAGTTATTGTAATCCTTCCCACTTTAGAGTGGATGAATTGTATAGCCTTTTGTAATGTGAAGATATTTGTATTGAAAATTGGAAGATTGAATTGTAATGTGAAATGTAAAGAAATTATATTCTACTCTCTATTTTGAAAGGAAATGTGAAAAGATGTTATACGCAGTGCATTCTATATTTAGAAATCAAATGGAAAAGAGAAAATTGTAAAGTTGTATTGGAAATGAATAAAGGATTGCATTAGTTTCTCAAAACTTGTATTGTGTATTGGATTGGATTGCTATTGTAAATTAAAATTTTTGTTGAAAAGAAGAATGCGTAGGAAGGAAGTATATTGTTTTTGCATCCTTGGAATTATATTAAAATTGAAATCAGAATTTGTAATTTTGACTTGGGAATGAATTTCTAGAATCAACTAAATGTATTAGACTATATTAGAAATAAGTTGTTACATTTAAATGATGGAATTGATAAATAGATCTTTTAAAAATTTGATCACTAGGCATTATAAATTTTATAAAATTAGTAAATCTAATAAAAATGTACAGTTCAGACCTGCACTTAATAACCAACTTGGAAATGTTATGGATTAGCATGCTAAGACACTAATGAATTCAATTTGACAAAGAAAACTCAAGAAAACAACTTCACCATAGCTAATTCAAATACAATCCCTCTAACAGTCATTTTTCTATCATTTGATGGAAAAATAATATTTTTAAATCAATTGAATAAATTAACTTCCCGAAAACACTCTAAACCCTCCCTAGATCAACACTCCATGTCTGTTTGACATGTTGAGTGAAGGAGGAAACCGAATTTAATCAAATTGAAAAGTTGAAAATTGCCAGTTTGACAATTAAGAGCCTGCAGATCGTTTTTCCAAAATTTACCTTTAAATTTCATAAAAATAAAATTTTATGGTTTCTGTTGCAAAGAGGGTGTCGAGAGATTTCCGAAAAGTCCTTGTTTTCCCAAAACTGAGCTTTCTAGCTCAAGTTATGGCCATTTGAAGTTTTACTTCAATTTGGCATTCAAAAATTAAAATAAATCTAACTGTTAACTTTAATTTATTTTTTTGGACTTCGGAAAAATTTCCACAAAAATTTTGTAGACCCACCATCTCAACCAATCAAGGCCTGACACGTGGCACATTGGAGGGGTGGACCAAAATTTTAAACTTACCTGTTTTTAAAATTTTCCCACTTTTCCCCACATCCCCACCGGCCCGCAGCCAATCACGTGCTGACACATGGCACGACGGAGGGGAGGACCCCTTTTTAACTTAAACCCTTTAAGTTTTGGAGTTTGGGAAAATTTCAAAAAATTTTCATGCATCCCCGCTAACCCACAACCAATCCCACACTGACACGTGGCTCAATGGATGCGCAGGAGAATTTTGAAAACTTAACTTATAATTCTTCTTTTGGAAAAATGTTCCTTTTGACTCCGCAGCCCCGCAACCCCACCTTACTTAGAAAATATCATTTTCGTGGATGTGATGGGCCCACATGATCTTTTTGGGTTTGAAACCCTTTTTGACTCAACCCCTTGGATTTCTCTGCCACCCCCATCACCCACACCCAATAGGGTTGACACATGTGGCACCCTTTCTGCCTTCGTCGGGGAACGCAGTGAAATTTTTCCCTTGAGCTTTTAATCCCAAAAAATCCAAATCTTCTGCCACTCCCCACCCATCCATTTTCCCCGTGCCAATCCTTGAGTGACACGTGGCATTTCCATGTCGGCGTGGGTGCAGACCAATTTGGTCCCCGTGAGGTGGCGGAAGAGACTTAAAGTGGAACCCGCTTATCGGCCTGCCGTCCCTCCCAACCAATCCAGGAGTGACACGTGTCTCCCCACCAGGCTCACCCTGCACACAAATACATTTTGTGCTTTTGTGCCCAAAAAGGAAAAATGCACCAAGTTCCTCTCCTCTCCACTGACCCGTGGTAAGGGGGAAAGTTTCCTCCCTAGACCCGTGGACTATTCTTGGGGAAAATTCTCCCCTAAATTCTTTCCGTCCCATAACTTGGAAAATATAAGGAGTTAGGAGGAATTATTTATATCACCAAAAAGGTGAGAAAATTTCCTATCCAATGGGAATCTTTTAGGGAAATTTTGGAAGCGTTAAGTATGAGAAAAATCCTTTTGAAACTCTAAGGTTGCTAGAGAGTAGGCATGGGGGTAAATTACTCCCTGAATCTAACTAAAACATATAACCCTAAAATTTGAACCTTGTGAACTTGTTATTAGTTAATGAAGGGAACATATGTTGTAGTACATTGGTCTTGTTCTGGAACCTGTTAGTGAAAACTGATGTCTTGCAACCTGGTTGTAGACGCTTCAAATCAAAAAAAATTATCGCATAATTTTTTTCTAGCTAACCCTAGGTTGTTTCTTGGGTCTCAAGTGGTTTGTTTAAATGGGCATTGCTATCTCAACATAGATGTAGAGGTCACTTGTTGATACCTCCACTATCTACCCAAAAATATTTCAACCAATCAAACCAAACACAACCACTTCTATGAAAACTCCTTCCACGAAACCTTTCATAGCTCAAAACACACCCTTACCCATAACCCTACCTATATCTAAACCCAAACCCACACCTATGCCATCTTCCTCGACTAAACCTATTACCACTTTAGCGGTCACCCCGATCACCAGCCTTACTCATCCACCTATCAAACTAGATTTAGCTACATCCTCCAAAGTCAACAACACACCAACTCCGACACCCAAACATAAGCACAAAACCCATAGAGCTCATACCCCAGCTGCACCAATCACACTAACACCTGTCCCGTCTATCTTAGGACCTCAACTTCCCAACATGGTCAAGAAACCTCCACCTGTCAATAAATCAAAAACACAATAGCCCATTCCTTCCTTACAAACCTATAATGTACCCAGGTACCCGACACGACTTACACCCACACCCACAACATCTTTACCACCCATACCTCCAATACCTTCAAAAATTCCTTCAATACCCACTACACTTCAATCTCTATCCCTTACACCTCCTACATGACCCACATCCTCTACCTTCATAGCACCTCCATTATCCCCGTGGGTAACTCATCCTCTTCCCCCATCTTTCTTTCCTTCTAGACTTTGTACACCATATCACCTTTACCCAAGAAGGTGCAACCCAAACAAAAAAATCTGCTACCCCATAACAAGGTATTCAAAACAACCACACACCCTCTTGCCAGTTCATCCACCATACCCCTATCAAAAAAGACATGACCGACACCCAAACCCACACCAACACCTAAAACCATAGCTTGATCCACTCCTCCTCTTCTAAATACTATTCCTCAAAAATCAACCACACCTAACGTTCACTTCCCATTGCGATCCACTAGCAGGGTCTTATGCCAAAATTTTAACCAACCTCCTTGAGACTTCTATCATCACATTACCACCACTTAGACCTTATGATCCTCTCAAACCCAAGCCAAAAGGGTTTGATGATACTAAAATTTGTGCCTACCATCGTGTGCCAGGGTACAATGTGGAAAGCTACAAGGCCTTGAAAACTTTCCTTATCCAGTTGTGTCCTCCAGAAGTCAACTTTAACAATGACGACCTTCTCGATAAGAACCCTACTTCACTGACACACATTCCCACACTTCCCACTCAACAACCAATACCTCCACCCTCACAGCTCCTAGAGCCACCCCCAAGATTTGAAATTAAGATGGTTTACATTAGAGAACTTGCCACAACATCACCTAAATTTCATTGTGCTCAGCTCACTTCACAAGTATTTTCTCCTCCAGTAGATTTTTTCCTATCATATCATTATACCACTCATCCTACACCTTCTCCATTTCATGCTTCCCCTCAAATCAACATGATACATGTCACTACACTTGCTCAAAAGGATAAGGGAAAATAAAAGGGAACTGACCAACCAAAATCCTCATCACTGACAATGGAAAACAATTCAAAAATAAAACATTGCAAAAACTTTGCGACGCCTTTGGCATTCATCTTAGTTTCTCATCACCTTATTACCCACAAACCAACCACCAAGCTGAATCCACTAACAAAACCCTCAACAAAATTCTTATGAAAGTGGTTAATGATACTGGGAAGGATTGTCATACGCACATTCCTTTTTCCTTGTGGGCATACCGCACTGGTATTCACACTTCCACTATAGCCACAACATTTTCTCTGGTCTACGGTACAGAGGCATTCCTACCTCTCAAATTCTAGATTCCCTCACTCCACATTTCTCTCCATGACATACTCAATGATGATGACTTCCATCAGGACCGTTTAACATAGCCAGAGTTATTAGATGAGTGTCATCTTAACACTCTAGATCACCTTCAAGTTTACCAAAAACGTATCAAATGTCCCTATGAAAAATGTGTCCATGCACGAACCTTCCAAGTTGGTGACCTTGTCCGGAAATAAAATCAACATGTAACTAAATCATAAATTAGCAAACGGGGAGAATTTTCTCCTAATTGTCTTAGACCATACATCGTGACTCATACCTATGGATCAGGTGCTTATCATTTATCTTCACTCGATGGTAAACCTGAACCTGAGCCCCTTAACACCTTACATCTTTGACCATTCTATTTTTGACTTGTAGTCCTACCTAACCTTTTGTCTCTTTCCATGCTCGTCCCTTTAGCATTATTCACTTCATACACCTTACTAATGATTAAAAAATAATCATGTGAGTACCCATCACTTGTTATCTTCTCTTGAATATATGTACCATGGTGCTGCACATAGCATGATTCTCATGCATACTTTTCATCTACCTTTAGATGAGATCCCATGGTCGTTTCATCTTGCCTTTTTCATGAAAGTCCTATCCTTCACCTTGGTCTTGTCCATGACTTCAAATCCCTCACATGAGATATAACTCCTTGAGTCAAAATTCTAATCAAAATATGACTCCCTCAAAAAGACATGTTCCTCTCAACAATTACTACTATAAATAGACTGCTCCCTTATAGGACAGCTATGTAAAGCTCTTTAAAAAAATGAGAGCAACCGAAGCTTCCTGCATCGATCAGCTTCACGAAGACCTCAAGGAATTAAATTTTCTTCATCCCATATAGACTTCCCACATCGATCAATCTATCTCAACTATAAGTCAAAAAAATAAACCTTTTATTCATGGACTTACCCATTGTGACCTAGGTTCTCTTGCATGAAGCGCATGCTACCTATGCCATATAGAAATTAAGTACCTTTCACCCTTCTTACCATTCCCACTCCCATTTCCTACTGCCTCAAGGGACTTCTTGGAACTTAGACATATGGTGACCATGTGACTACTTTTCACCATAGAACAATCAATCATACAATGTCTTTAGGGTCTTACGTTCATCACCTCCTCCAAGGTATGATCTACTCAGTATGATCCTACCCAATCAAGTGGCTTTATTGCCACTTCTTATATTTTAACCGTCTTTGTTTATGTTTTGATTACCTTATACAGGACTTGGTCCTTGATGCTTACCTTTGGGGTAATATTCTTCTTTCACCACAATTGACCCCACCTACATCACTTTACCTATAATCCAACCACACCTAATAGATCTACAACCCACACCATGCCTAAAACCTACTAACTCATTTTCATACCTTCTCATATTCTTCCCTGGCTCATGGGAGAACTACATCGGCCTAAGGTCCCTTTTCACCGGGACTATGTAAGCAAAACTTGAGGGTATGGGGCCCTTAGAGGTTAGCTCAGACATTCTCTACCCTAACTAGTTCATCTTCCATGTTCCCCACATTACATCACACCTCACTTATTTTCCCTTTTTATACCCAAAATTGGAATTTAAACCACATATATTTATTATGCCTACCATTTCTCTATCATCACTATGCATAGATTATACCACATCTCACATATGACCCATACTATTATTCATTGCATAAAATAATGAATCATAACTTCACCTACTTTCTAACTCAACCATACCTATAACCTGACTCGATCCATGCCTAACAAACCTAACTCAATCCATGCCTAAACCAACTTGACTCAACCATGCCTAACAAACCTGACTCAACCATGCCTATGACATGACTCGATCCATGCCTAACAAACCTGAATCAACCATGCCCATGACCTAACTTGATCCATGGCTAAACCAACCTAATTCCATCATGCCTAGCTCACCTAATTTCTATCCATATCAAAACAACAAATCAAAAATCTCATCACCACATCAACAAATCAAAAAAATATATCATGTATCTCATCATATAAATAAATATGTATCTCAATAAAATATACATGGCTATCTCCTCATGTCCATCATCTCAAAATTTTCGGCACACAGGATAATACATAATACAAAATGTCATCGGCACGCAAGATGTTCTCATATATACAATAAAATAATGAATCAATACAAAATCTCTTCGGCATGCAAGCTGGTATATGCTCGAAATATACAAAACCTCTCATACATCCTCACTGTCTTCAGAATGTAGGCCAGTATGTGATAAAAAAATATAACTATCTCTCAGTACGCAGGCTGATATATATCAGAAAAATATTATCATACATCGAAAACTAGGTGCCACATATCAAGCATCTTGGCAGATGTCCTCCATCTTTGTGTCACCTATACCCTCGACGTCCTGGGTCCCTATTGGAACCTCAATTGGAGCTGATATCCATGCACTAGTAGCCTCTACCTGATCTGGCCTCGGAGTTCGTTGACCCCCTCTTCTCTCCACACTGTGAGTGTGGGATCTCATCCTCCCACTGGACACCTATTGTGCCCTATACTCAGCATAGGATATGAATTCTATCTCAGCTACCATTAGCTAGTCCTGGTAGTATCTAGCCTCACCTAGGGAATCCCGTAACTTGGATATAGGCATGGTCAGTGGTGGTCCCATAGGTCTAGGCCCCTATGCCTGTCGTGCGGGACCCTGCCCCGCTCTAGCCTATAAACTGGGACCCGGTCCCAGTGCCTATGGTGGTGCCCCCTACCACTATGCCTATATCTTGGCCTATAAGACCCCAATCTATGCCTGGCTGTGGCCAACTACCCTATAAACCTGCCACCTGAGCCTGTAAGGCCACCACTTGACCATCTCCATCTCCTCCACTAGCCATCTAGGCCTACAAACTAGCCACCTGTACATGTAGCTTTGCTACCTCTGCCTCAAAGCTCTCCAACTTTGTATGTAGTATACCCAACTGGGTAATCACCATAGCCACCTGCCCCTATAGGGCATCTCTCTACACCGTAAGGGTGGGTAAATCCAGTTTCCTTGGTTTGGGTGGTATGGCTCGTAAGTGAGCTGCCCACCACTGTTTGTACCTGTATATGACCCTAGCATCATCTATCCACCGGTCCACTACCTACTCCTCCTACCCTGTGGGCACTACAGGCTATGGCAGAGGTAAGTGCCTCTCCACGTTGTCTTTTCGATACTGTGGGAAGGGTGGAGGTACATCCTGTAAAAGCCTAAACTACCACTAAACTCTATCCACCGAGATCATCTTGTGCTCCCTGGCACAGTGACCCTATATCCATCTCACCAGCTGGAACTCAACTAGCTCCTCATGTATATGCCTATATGAGGATAATCCCACATACGGCCTCCATATAATGTCCACTCCGGACAACCCCTCTAGTAACCACCAAAAATAGGCCACATCATGTGTGGGCCTATTAGATCTCCACTCTCCAATAGCCAACACCCATCTCCTATACCCCACCAACACAAATATCGGTGGGAATACATCTGCTTAGGGCATCCCTACTATCCACACACAAACTATGTGCTTATACACCCAGTAGTGTAGTAAGAATGTATAGCACAGGCTGAACCTGCGCGTAACTCCCTATATAGCTATACCAAGAATTTTTGTGCCCAGGTAAAGTGGGTCTCATCTACTATCATGTCATGGATTACCCCCATCAATGATCAGGGAAAACATCCACCCTCTGCATCTGGTAGTGCAAAGTAGCACATTTCCTCCATCAAAAGAATCACTAGCCTCATCTCCTCCAGAAGGGCTAGGTACATCTCTCCATAGCTCAAGTTAGCACTATGGAATCTCAGCTTGGTCATCCCCTCTCCAAAAAAGTCACAATCAACTCCTCTGAGGCCTTAGAAGAGATAGAGTTGACCTATGTACCCAATATGGGTAACCATAGAATCCTAAACACGTCCTCCAAGGTGATAGTAATCTCACCCGTCAGCAGGTGGAACATGTTGGTTGAGGAATCCCATCTATCGATGAGTACAACCATCAAACTAGGCTACCAGACTACATGTCCATATCACCAAACTCTACTTAAGCCAACTACCTCCACATGTTGTAGCTCCTCCAGGGTCACCGCGCCATGCACTGTCATGAGCAGGGGCAGAACCCTATCCTGCATATGTAGTTGAGCTCTCCCCTGCATCTAATATAAACAAAAAATTAATCTACATTTATCATACCCATACTAACCTACTATCATTTTCCCGCAACCTATTTTCACCCTACCCATCTCAACCACCTAGCCCACATCACTTTTTGACCCATGTCCCCCAAAACCCGACCGATGCTAGTTCCCCCTAACCAACCCTGGTCACCCTTTAACCGGCATCGGTTACCTATTTGGTGACCAATACCGGTTCAACCTAACTGACCCCAGTCACTCTTTAACCGACATCAGTCACCTGTTTGGTAACCGATACCAGTTCAACCTTATCGATGACGGCCACAACTGACCAATGCTGGTCACTATCGCGGTAACATTTCGTGATTCCCCAAACCCCCCTTTCTTAAAAACATCCCCCCTTGCCCATTTTTCCCACCTACAATGACCTAAACTATCCTTGCACCTCCATCCACCCCCTGTCCCATTTATTATCCTCCCCATTCCTCTTTTTACCCACTTTTCCCCCCATTCCCATATTTAATCTTTTCCCACCCACAAAAACAAAAAACAAACACAAACTACAAAAAATAATTTACTAATCCCCTGATCTATCTAATCAAATACACCTAGAATTGATCACTTACCTCGTCGCGCTACCATCGTCTCGGTGGCACATCTAGCCACTACACCGGTGCCTCGCTTGATCCCTCTCTAGCCTCTGCCATCACCAAATATCTACCCGTAACCTCTACCCAATCAAATCCCTCACACTGATCCTGTGGACCCGCTTCTCACCACCCAATCACCCGTTGTTCACACCGCCAACTCAATGCTCTGTTCCGTCCAGACACTTTTCTCTCTTTTTTCTCTTTTTTTTCATTTTCTCACTTGAACATGACTATTTTTATTCGTTTATATGGATATCCACTCTGAAAATGGTATCTATACCCTGTTCCTGTCCAAAAATTATTTTTTAGAGAGTTAGAAACATTTTTGGCACATTATTTCAAAAGAGAAACATACAAGAGACTATCACAAATATTTATAGTTCATAATTTTTTTGGAAACATTTAAAGGGTGAAGATATTGAATTTCTCCTCTCTTGGGCTGACGTTAACCCTCAACTATGTTTTAATTACTAATTTTCTTATAATTTGCATAAAGCGCAGTGTTACAAGATCAAATTTGAACCATTGAGACATACAGAGGTTAGAAATGGAATAAAATTGATTTTACTTGATTTCATCAAGTTTGGAGAGATTTACAGTTTACATAGTTGATTTTCTTGTTTATATGACCTATTAAGGCCTAATTAAGGTGAATTCACAAGTAAATTGGACCGAAGTTTTGAAGAAACCTTATAAGTGGTTTTAATCATAGGTGTAACTTGTAAGTGGGTATTTGAAAATGTTTAGATGTAAGATTGGCATTCTCTATATCAAAATTAGTCTCCAATTACTTTCCTAATAGGGCTATAAGGATAACAAGGAAGAGTTAAGGATTTTTTCCAAGAACACCAAACCAAAGTTAAAGGTTTCTTTAGAGTAAGAGGTGGATGAAGGTGACAAGATACTAAGGCTATGTTAATCCAAAAAATAAGATATCTTATAGAACAAGATTCCAAGAAGTAGAACTAACTCAAAGGAGAGGACCTGATACAGGAGACATCAGTGATAGAGAAGAAGAGCCTAGAAGAGGAAAATAATTGGTAGTAGAAGCACAAAATTGTAGAGGATAGAATTTTCAAAGCAATTGTGGGAGCTAATTCTAAGCCAAAATTCGAGGTTTCTATGTATGGAAGAAGTATGAATGTGGAGGATCTTATTGATTGGATCAATGGCATGGAAAAATACTTAGGGTACGAGAATGTAAGTGATGACAAGAAAGTGAAGTTTGTTGTCACTATATTGAGAGGTCGTGCATCTCTTTAGTGGGATGGAATATAAGATGAGAGAAAAAAAGAACAAGCCCAAGATCATAAATTGGTATAGAATGGTAGCTAAACTAAAAGACAAGTTCGTGCATAAATACTATTAAACCAATATTTTTAAAAGATTGCAAAATCTTAGGAAAAAAGAGATGTCAAATGAAAGGATATACAAAATATTCTATAGATTGACCATCAGAGTTGGTCATATTGAGGAAGATGCTGAAGAAAGTGGCTAGATACCTTAATGGTTTGAGGCTTACCATTCAAGATGAGATCAATATTTTGATGCCTAAATAAATTGAAGAGGCATACCAATATGATTTAAGAGCATAAAGAGAAATTGGCAAGAAAAAACCTCAACATGCAAGAGGTAGAGGTAAAATCATATAGAGGAAGAGGATACAATAAGAGGAAGAATTCAAATGTAAACACAACAAGAAGAAGATAACAACACAAAGAGGAAACAACAATCCTCAAGAGGTAGGTACTCTTTCAGAAGTAGAAGACCCTTCAATAGAGGTAGAGGTAGAGGATTCATTGGTAGATGTTTTAAGTGTGGAAATTTTGGGCATAGATCATATGAATGCCCTGAGAATCCATCTACAAGTTAAGGGAGTGTTTAGTTATCTCAAGTTGAAGATGAAGGGAGTATGATTCTACCTATCCAAGAAGATGTTCCAGAAGTTGGAGAAGCATTGCTAATGAAGAGGATCTTGCTCAAGCCCAATAAAGAGATCAAAGAACCACCTCAAAGGAAGACACTTTTCAAGACTATTTGCATGGAAAAAGGTAAATGTTGTCAAGTGATTATTGATAGTGGAAGTACTGATAATTTTTTGTCTACTAGAGATGGTTAACAAGCTGAATTTGAAGAAGGTAAGCCATTACTCCTCATAACGTCTCTTGGTTTCAAAAAGGTCATCAAATCCTAGTGAATGAATAATTCAAAGTTCAATTTCAAATAGGGATATATAAGGATGAATTCATGTGTGAGGTGATGCCTATGGATGTGTGTCATGTTCTTTTTGGTAGGCCTTGGCAATATGATAGAAAGGGAAATACATGATGGTAGGAAAAACACCTATACCTTTGAAAAAGATGGTAAGAAACATATTTTAACCCCATTGAAAGAAGAATGTGCAGATTGTAGAAGAAGGTTCCAAGATGTTGATAACCAATGGATAGGAGTTTCTGCAACAAATCAAGGAGGAAGTCAGTTATGCAATCATTGGTAAGCCAAAAACAATTATTACTACTATAAAATTAAATGAGCTACCCATATAAATTTCATAATTTGTTGAATGATTTTGTTGACATTGTTGTCGATGATTTTAAATTAAGTTACCTCCTAAAAAGAAGTATTAGCCATCATATTGATCTCATACTAGGAGAAAGCCTTCCAAATAAGGAAACCTATAGGTTAACTCCATACAAGAGAATGAGGAAATCAAAAGACAAGTACAAGAACTTTTGGATAAAGGATTGTTTAGAGAGAGTTTAAGTCCTTGTGTAGTTCCCAATTTTCTTACACCAAAGAAGGATAAGGGATGGAGAATGTGCACTGATTCAAGGGCCATCAAAAATATTACCATTAGGTATATATTTCCTTTACCAATAATATATGATCTAATGGATTGTTTGAGTGGTGCCATATATTTTATCCAAGATAGATCTAAAAGTGGATATCATTAGATATCAAATAAGGGAAGGAGATGAATGGAAAACAACTTTAAAACTAAATGATGGTCTTGTATGAATGGTTGGTAATGCCTTTTGGCTTGGCAAATGCTCCAAGTACCTTTTTATAAGGCTTATGAATGAAGTACTTAAACCCTTCACAAGAAAATTTGTTATTGTCTATCTGGATGATATTTTGATTTTTAGTAAATCAAAAGATGAATATTTTAAGCATTTACGAATGGTGCTAAGAAAATTACAAGAGGAAAGGTTATTAATCAACCTTAAGAAGTTTACATTTCTAAAAATAGAGCTAGTTTATTTGGGTTTTTTTATCTCTCAAGAAGGATTAAAGATGGATAAGGACAAATTAAAGGCTATAGAAAAATGGCCTACACCCAAGAATCCATTTGAGGTAAGAAGTTTTCACGGCCTTGCTAGTTTTTACAAAAAATTCATAAGAAATTTCAGTACTATTTGTGCTCCTATTGTGGAGTCTTTTAGCAAAAGTAAGAAGCCCTTCAATTGGACTGCAAATGCTGATAAAAGTTTTTAAATTTTGAAAAAGAATATCATGGAACAACCTGTTTTAGCATTACCTGATTTAGTAAATTGTTTCAAGCTGAATGTGATGCAAGTGGAACTGCTATAAGGGCTGTTTTAATCCAAGAAGGTAAGCCCATTGCATATTTTAGTGAGAAATTTAATAATTCCAAGAAGAAATATTCATTTTATGATCAATAATTTTATACCATAGTACAAACGATGAAGAATATAGAGGCATTATCTATAATGCCTAAGGAGTTTGTTCTATACACTGATAATCATGCTTTACAGTTCATTAGTAGTCAAAGTAAATTTAATCAAAGGCATGATAAAAGGGTTGAGTTTCTAAAAAAAATCTCATTTGTTATCAAACATATAGAAGTGATCAATCTAACAAGGTTGTTAATGCTCTAAGTAGGAGAAATATGATTTAACAAGAAATACAATTAAATGTCATAGGATTTTGATGTGTTGAAAGATCTATATAAGGAAGATGCACATTTCAAGGAAGCATATGAGGCGTGTAAATATCCTACAAGAAATGAAAACAAGTCCTTGGATGGACTATATGTTACAAGAAGGATTATTGTTCAAAGGTAATCACTTGTGTATTCCTAATGGATCCATTAGAGAGAACCTAATCAAATAAAAACACAATGGTAGTCTTGCATGTCATTTTGGGAACGATAAGACACTTGCACAATTGAGTGCATTCTACTTTTCCCCATATACGTTAGTGGATTTGAGAAAAATTGTTGAAAATTGTAGAGTTTGTTAATATGCAAATGGAAGATATCAAAACACAAGATTTTATCAATCATTACTCATTCCCAATAGCCCATGGGATTTAATAAGTATGGATTTTATTCTTGGATTTCCTAACTCAAAAGGGAATGATTATATCTTTGTAGTGGTTGATATATTTTCTAAGATGGCTCATTTCATGCCATGTTTTAAGGCAAGTGATGCAACTCATATAGCAAGTTTGTTTTTCAAATATATAGTAAGATTACATGGGTTTCCTAATAGTATTGTATTTGATAGAGATATTAAATTTTATGATCATTTTTTTATAACTCTATAGAATAATTTTATTAATAATATGAGTTTCAATTCAACATATCATCCCAAAATAGAATTATTTAACATAATCCTTTGTAACATTCTTAGAATCTTTGTGAGTGAACTTCCCATATAGTGGGATAAAGTATTAGAACAAGCTTAATTTACCTAAAATGATTTACCAAACAGAAGCACAGGTATTATTCCTTTTAAAATTTAATATGGCATGAATCTTAGGGTTGTACATGAACTAATAAATTTAGGCCAACAAAAAAGAAGAAGTGCAAAAGGAGAGGAATTTGCAGCAGCTATGCAAGAAATCCAATAAGAGGTAAAGAAGATATTAGAGGTGAGTTCAAGTAAATACAAAAAGAGGGCGGATTTGAAAAGAAAAGAGGAACAATTTGAATTAGGAGATTTTATCTTGGATCATTTGGAAAATAAATATTTATAAAAGGATAATATAATAATTTGAAGCTAAAAAATATTAGACCTTATAAGATTCTTAGAAAGTTGTCAAATATTTCATATGAACTAGAACTTCCAAAGGGAATAAGAATCTCTCCAATTTTCAATTTTTTTTACATTTATCCTTACAAGAAGAGAGAAGAACATGAAGTGACACCTGAAGATGAAGTAAATCAGATCATTCTGTGGGAGCAATAACTTCTAAAGAAGCCACCATATCAGGTAGAAGCCATCATAGATCAACAGGTGATCAAGAAGATAAGAGATGAAGAATATTTGTATTATTGGTGAAATAGGAGGATCATATAATTGAAGATCTAACTTTTATGTCATCTTATGATATCAATAAACATGGAAAAAACATTTAACAAACCATTAACATGATTCCATGATGATTTATAATGTAATTTGGTGTTTTTATGTAGGTACATCACTTTTTATCATTCAAGAAGGTTTAAATTATGTTTTTAGAGTTTGAAGAGGTCCATAAAGTCCATAATAATCCATATTCGACATTAAGAGTGTGTTTTAAGTTAGCTTGAGTAATGATGAGATATTCCCTCCATAACAGTAAACTTGAATTTGAATATTTGTTATGTAAACTCATAAGATAAGACATTTTCAAAAGTGTGTGTCATGGTAAGTTTTCATGAAGTTCTTGTGAGTATGAAACATATATATGGAGGTTTTTAGTATTTAGACAATTTAAAAAATCAAATGAGTTGTTATAAACACAACCAGGTTGGGAAAAATAGGTTCCTACATTTTAGCTAGATGGTTAAGAGAAAATCTCAATAAGTGAGTGATTTTCTATTCTTGGTTAAAGCTAAAAATAGATAGATCATCATCCATTGATCTCTAAGAGGTTAAAAATCATCTAATTAGGATCATAAAAATAGAAAAAACTGATTTGGCGTGGTTGTTTCTACTTGATATGTGAATGTATGATAGTTTGCAAAACATGTGTATGTGATGATTGAATAAGAAAAGAAAGAATTTGATTTCCTCCACACCTTCCCAAGCTCTTTGTTGATCAAATTGTATCCCTTTTGTTTTGAGTTAACAGAGAGGGATACAAGAAAATAGGAATCTCCAAATGATGAGAGGGTTTAAGGCTACCTTTTGCTAAGATGTTGATGGCAGGGTATGATCGCAAAAGAACATATCCACTGTGAGCTTGGTGACCTGTAAAACAAATAGATATATAAAGTGACAATGAATAAATAATAGGATGCAATAGATAATTGAACTTAAAAAAAGATCTGAAATTTTATAGATAACATAAGATGCATATATGATAATAATAAATAATACTAAACCAATCCCGATTGGGTCAACAATGACCCAAAACTGAAATGTACATTTGATGGTGACTGCAGAAGAGTGAGACAAAAGATAATCAGAAAAAATAATCTAGATATAATGCTAGAAAGTTAATTTGAGACTGAGATATTTGTAAATAGCCTCGATCTGATGTGGGGATGTTGGAGAAGAAAAAAATATGCAAGAAAATTTATGGATATGATAAATTTAATAGGGTCAACAGTAAATAGACTAGATCGGTGGTGATTGGTGATGTTGAAGATGAAATATAGGCTCCTAAACAAGTAGATCACAAGAACAAAGATGTGTGGTTGCTAAAAGAAGTTGTAGGGGAGATGATAGATGGTAGAAGGGGATAGAAAATAAAGGTAGTACAGATTGGGTTCATGGTGACCTAAAGGGTAAATTTAGGGCTTGATGGGATTAAATGGTTGGAAAAGTGATATCAATAAATATTAGTGATGCCAGACGAATGAAAAATATCCAAGGTGACTAGAAGACTTGTAGAACTGATGCAAGAAGGATGAGGGAAATGATAAGGTGGCTCCAAACATGCAAAGGTTAGACAATAAGAAAGAAGAAGACTTAAAAGCTCCCAAGTAGCATACAAGATCTCTAAAGTAGCTCCAAATTGATGGTTGTAGTTACAAAGAAGAAATAAAAATTAAGCAAGAATCGCAAGAAAACTTAAAATATCCATAATTTCATTCTAGGGAGAAAGGGTATGGGCATACTTATAGGGTCGATGGTGACCTTCATTGGTCTCCGTCAACTATAGATGACCCTTGATTTGGGTAGTAGAGATGATTATTAGCTTAATGTAAAGGTCCTTAAATATATAAATTTAGAGTTTTAGGTGAGAAAAGTGGGTTAGGGTTGCATAGGGAGGATAAAAGGTATTTTGGAGATAGGAATTCATTGAATGAGGATAATATTATACCTAGGTGTTGTCATAGAAATGTGCAACACAGAGATTGGAAATTTTCTAGCATGAAAATGATACCCCTGTACCAATATTTTCATGTTCTATCATTCTAAGATACCCTAGGTCTGCCTAGTCAGTCTGATGAACTCCTAATTTGTGTTAACTCATTCCCCTATGTGATTTTAGGAGTTCTAGGAAAATGGAAATTTCAGGCAGTCATGGGAAGGGCTATCACTAGTCTTCCAAGAATGAGCACAACTCCCTGGAGTGGAGCATTAGAGAAAAAAATCAATTTGGAGGTGAATTAAATTTCTAGAAACATCATGGAATTGATTTTGAAATAGTTAGGGAAGGATCCAAAGAAGTTCGGATATGTTTGAATAAAAAACAGGGTTCTCGGGCTCAGGCAGTACCCATGCCAAAACAGTTATTGAGCTTCTAAAGGTGATTTCAAGAGATCTGGATGGATTTAATAGCAAATATATATATATATATATCTTTGGAAATTTAATTAGAATACCTATGAGATGGTGAAATTATTTTTCTTTCCTGATAGTTTGGCGCATAATAAATCTGCAAGTAGTTTTTCTCATGCATAAGTGGGAGTACCCAGATGACAAATCCTATATTTTTAGGGATCAAATGGAGGTATCAAGACTTGCTAATCCCCCACCATTGGATTCATGAATTCCATTTTTAGCCAATATCATATAACATTGTATCAAAGCAATGTCCAACGACAGATCACAGTTATTACCTTTTCAAGTTGCCCTCTTAGAGAGAGTTCAGAAGTTAGTCAGATTTTGATAAGGATACACGTGTGAGCTCCAGAATCCTGGCGAGATTTTTTTAATTCCCTCATGTCCCTCAATGCTTAAGGAAATCCAGGTCAAGAAAATGTCACCTAGCCCCCATAATCCCTCTAGACCCTCATGCAACCTCCTTGGATTGCCATTTTAGCTCAAAGGTGCTTGCGGGATTCTCAAACCTCTTCACTCACTTAGATCGCTGATCACAGTGGTCAGCTTCTGGCACACTCTTGGAATTTGATGTCCCTCACATCCCTTTGTATTTTAGGCACATTAGGTTTGGACAAAAAAATTCACCTAGCCCCTAAAGGAGACTCCTAGGTCACCCCATGTGACCAGCTTCATGCACCTCCATGTTTTCATCCCTGCGAGCTTTTTTGAGCCTTTATTCCCCTACTTTCGGATCAAGTGTCACATGGAAAGCTGAGGTGCATTATGTAATTTTATGTCCCTCATCGTACCTTTGATCTTAGGGATGTTAGCGACAAGAAAAATTCACCCAAATCAAACGCAAAAATTTGACAAAAAATCTAATTGTTTGTCACTTCTTGTTATTTCTCACTGTCAAAAGAAAAGTTGCAGAGGACACCACAGTCCACCATTATCCACTCCAAACCAGCTCTACCATGAAAACCAAATCCTTACACTCCATTGATAATACATAGGTCCTAAAAGAATACATTGATTAAAAGAATCAGAGGAATGAAATGACGAAAGAGAAGAGTGAAGGAAGTCTTCAGAAAGTATTCATTATTTTCGTGAAACAAAAAATCGAAGAGATCTTGCAAACTAGTCCATGGAATGACAAACAATTTTACATTACTATGAGTTCTTCCATTCTCAGAAGGCCATTAAAAACCCCACCTTAAAATATCCCATTCATAATAATGATTTGTTTTTGCACCAATGAATAAATTTCACTTACAGATTTACAAAGAACAAAGTTTAATTTCCTATCAAACCGGTAGTTAGGATCGAAGAGAAATTTCACCAGTGAGACAAGAAGTAAAAACCTATCACAATGGAGTTGATTTTTATCATGAATAGAGAAAAAAAGGAAACCTGTAAATTTCAAGCTCCATTAATGGCCTGCCATGAGCATAGTAGTTGGAAAAAATTTAGTGAGCTACCTCTCCACTTCTCAGGGTTCCAGTGGGTGAAATCACGTGTGAAATTTTGAGGGAATGATCATTGAAAAATCTAGTTTCGCGTAAACTAGTTTTCATGCCATGAAGTCCCTATTTTTTAGGGATATGGAGGGATTTTTTTTTCATCAATATTCTTCTCCTATCAAATGAAAATATCATTTTCCCAACTTGTTCAGATCAAGGAATTGAAAATGTGAAATCATGGAACCTTTGGAGGGGATAATTTGAAAATTCTAGTTTCATCTCAAACTAGTTTGTTTCAATCTGACATCTACGGTGCACTTACTAAAATATAGGACTATGCCTTCTTCATAGGTAGCTCCATACCACTATAAATAAAAATATTCATTTGAAGATCTATGAAGCGAAGGAGAGTCAACATTCAGAGGGGTATCTCATGACAAAGTCATCAAAAATGTTGTTGTCATCTCAAACTCACAATTGACACTTACTAAAAATAGTAAGTGGTTCCATATAGGTACTCTTCACTATAAATATAAATTGAAAGTCCCACAAAATAGAAGATCTCTTCACTCAGGAAATAATCAAGAACCATAGGGTTGAATGGAAAAAAGCTAAAAATGACACTTACTAAATAGTAAGTTGCCCCATGTGTAACTTACTAAAAATAGAAAGGTCATTGTGTAAAAATGGAGCAAGTTTCGGCACAAAGACATTGAGGGATAATCATTGAAATTAGTTGAAATATCACAAGACATTTGATATGTCCAGAAAGGAAGAATATGGGCTCATATTCTAAAGATAGTAAAGTTTTCATTTCAAATATGGAAAGTTGTCATATGAAACTTTGAATTTCAAGTCACCTTACTACTTTTTGGACTCCCTTTGGATAAGAGATGTAATCAATGATGAAAGGAGGAATGGGAAATTTCATAGAAGTCCTGGAATGCATCATCTTGAGTGCAATTACAGAAGGAAAGCAAGGCATCACAAGGCACTTCATGTGAATTCATCTTCATCACTTAAGGAACTAGGTGATTCAAAGTGATTGGTCATAATGATTTCAATGAGTCAAAAGTTCATCAACCAAGTTTCAAGGAGGGTCATTGTGGGCATTGTATGTGTTCATCTCAAGCTTGCATCGGTAAACCTCAAAACAGTGTTTCTAAACACTTATTTTGTGGTCACATGTTTGCATCATAGAGTTTGTGGTCATCACTAGATTGGGAAAATGATTCAAATTTATTCAAGGGAGCAATCTTCATCAGTGTAGAAGATCACCAGTGGAAGAAATCTTCACTCAAATTTCATGACTGCATCAAGGCATTCAAAGCATTTCATCATGAGGAGTGTTTTCCCTCCATCCCTTCCCTCTTCCTCTCTTTCCCTCTCTTCTTTCTCTCTCCATTCTAATTCTTCATTATGTGTTCATCATTGTATTTCATCCTATTCACTTAAGTGACCTATTTTAAATTTGTAAAAAGTATTTTCTCAAAATTATAAGAGAAATACTTAATTCATGGAAAATGAAAGGTCATGAGTGGAATATGGAAATGAAGAGTCATGTGAGGGAGGTGAAAGGACAATTCAAATTGCTATAAATTGGGATGGCCTCTCCATTCCAAGGGATTCATTTTTTTGAAGAACTCTTACTATGTAGCATTGTGAATTGTGATAGCTTGGTTAAAGCTTTGTATTCATCACTACACATGGAATAAAAGCTACACTTCTTCTATTTCCCTTTCTTGTTTTTCCTCTATTTCTCTCTTTCATGCACTTTGCAAGCATAATTGATCTTGTATGGAATTGGAGAGGAACTTGGTGTCCTCGATAGATGAATTTAAAAACTTGGTGTTTTAATTCATTGGTCCTGCTAGCTTCATTGTGCTTTCCTCTATATTGAAGGTTGAACTACTTCGATTACTAGGTGTGAGCTTTGGATTCTACTCACGGAAGTAATCTTCCTTACATAATTTCCCCCCTTTTCCCTTCATCATTGTAATTTCCTCCCTTGTACCCCCATACAAAGAACTTTTCCATAGGTTCAGTGGAGTGTCCTTGTGTGATCCCCAACCAATTTTTCCACCCACAACATTTAGATAGGATTAGGATTAGTTTACTTTCAATAATGGGAGTTGTACCATTCAATGTAGAGGGGCGTAGCCCCGTGAATGTTGGTGGAGACACCTAATTTTTCCACCTCGAAAATTTTCTCACCAACAATTTTTGGTGACTCCACTTGGGAGAGATTTACCTAAGTGCACCCAAAAAATATCTCTGCCCAAAATATCAAAAAATACAAAAAATATATATTCAAAAAAACAAAAAACAAAATCAAATTTCAAAGAAAATATTTTTTAAGGTGACTCTATCAAGGAATGAACCCTTGTCACGTTCATTTCCTGCACCATGAAGAAATTTCTAGATTGGAGTGAAGTACCAATGAGTGATAGTGAAGAAGAAGAAGAAGATGTCTTCCCAGAAAATAAGATCATTGATCAGCCATGGTTCCAGACTAGTGTTGACAAAGGAAAGAAGAAATAACCTATCACTGATGAAGAGGAATGGATTCAAAGGAGACATAAGATAAGGTGTGAAGCTCGAGAATATGCCAAATTCTTGTAAGAGATGTACGAGTAATTTGAAGTGGCCCATAGCAAGGAAGAAGAAGAGGAGATTTTCCTATAGAGGAAGACCCTAAGATCATTCATACCACAGGTTTTCATCCCCAAAAGGTTCTTGAATGTCTGTCTAAAGAAAATCCTATCCTTGAGCCTTCCGATGAAGATAAAATAAGCATTCAAGAAGATGATGAAAGATAGGACAGTACAAGATCCACTGAACAAGATTTTTGTAACCTCGCACATCTCACTACAAAATTGAGAACATTTTCCTTCTTCTACCATTCTCTAGATGAATTCATTACATACGGTGATGAAGAAATGAATATTTTGAAAAGAGAATATGTGGAAAGGCTTCAGAGCATAATAGAAGGAAATTCTGACCCCAAAGTCTTTGATGAAATTTGGAGGTATGATTTAGCTCTACAGAGAAGATATGAACATCTTGAAGCTCCACATCAAATGGAGGAAGAAGACAAGATGCACCCTATGGAAGAAGACCCTGATGGCTTGCCCATACTATGAGGTTTTCATTCCCAGAATATTCTTGGATGCTCCTGAAGAATATCTTATCATGGAACCTTCCGATGAAATCCAAAGAAACATCATGGAGGAAGAAGTAGAAGACATGAAGATAGAATCACCATTCAGCAATTCCATCTGGCTCGAGGCACAACCCATAGGGGGAATAATATATTCAATAAAGGAATATCCTTTCTACATAATGGATGATCCAATGCTCTCTGAAGACTCCACCAATGATGAAGAAGATGGCCAATTCAAAGTAAGCATGAATGATCTCTTTTCAAGTTTTGATCTTTCAATTAATGATGAAATGGAGAGATGTGAAGAAGTGCAAGAAATTCACCTGAACATCATGGTCCTAAAGATGATGAATTCAATATGGTCATAGATAATCTTCCCTCCTATTTTGATTCTTCAAGTGATGTAAAAATGTTGCATGAAGAAATGGAGGAAGTCAAGGAATCAAAATTTCTTCCCGATGCAATCATGGATGATCGAATGGAAGAATCCCACTCTCTTTTCAAAGCTCCAAGGAGAATGAAAAATTTAAACAAAACCTCTACCCACTTAGGGAGAAAAATCATCATCACGGTGAAAACAAATCCTTTCATATTTCACCTGAGCAAGAAGATTAAATAATGGATGGTCAAGATGTAGCTAAAAATTCTTCTCATACTGCTTGCCCCAACACGGTTCTCTGCTTCTTACCAAGAAGAAGATGATATGGATTTTGAGCTTGAAGGAGTGCCCTTCCCACAAAGCATGGACCTCTTCTCCTTGTCAAAAGATGCAGTGATCCAAGTATGCCCATGCTTGCAAGAGAGTGAATCTTGGGAAACATAAAAGCATGGAAGAGGTGAACGAGGATGTTTCAAATGAATCATGGGCCCATATGGATCATATTTTTAACCATCTCCTAGAGGCACAACATGAAGATTCTTCCAATAAGGATGAAGATGAATCTATGGAAGACTCAAAAGAACCATCAGTACAAGACATTTTGAAGGCTGCAAAAGAAACTGAAGATCCTCAACTCAGCCTTGAACTCTTGACTCAGGCCATGGAAATGCAAGACATGTATGAGGCCATTTGTGCTCCTCTTTTTGATTCACCAATGTTTGATACTGAAACAGAGCCAATGGATGAACTGGATGACTTCCCCAATGCCTTGGTTGATGAGAATGGATGTGAAAACATGCCTTTTCCTTTCACACAATGTGAAGAGGTTCATGAGTGAAAAATAAGGAAGGTTGTGGAATCTTCTTTGAATATTATTAATCTTGAAGACAACGTCCCTGCCATGGAGGAAGATAATAAGGAAAATGTTGAGTTGATTTGCAGGAAACAAAGTGGGACATCCAAATAAGTTGGTGAATGGGAAGAAAATCAGTTGTTTCTCTCTCCTTCCAAGTGCCTTGCTGATGTAGGAGAATATTTAAAGTCACATAAATTTCAAAGAGGATGGATATCTTCCCACTATTGAAGACATGGAAGAATGGTGTCTCATGATCACACGGAATCAAGTGGGAGCATCAAGGTACAAGATCTCAGAGAAGATAATGAAGTGTTCATTGGATGCAAGAACATTCTCTGTGTAATATGAGTATGAAGATGGAATCTTGGTCAGCCTTCTTCTTCTCAAGCCATGCAAATCCATCACAAAAGCATGGTTTGATCAAATAACAGTTTTTGTGCTTCAAAGGTCAGAATTTTATCAGCTATTTCATGATGGCATGTTCTTTTATCAACCCGTTTTCAGGTATGTGTATATCCTTTCCCCACCTCTATAAATTTCCCTCCCCTTGTATATAATTTCCCTTTCATGTTGCATGTTTTTCCCCCTGGTGTGTTTCCCTTTCATTTGTTTGTTTGCATGTGTGTGTGTTCAATAAAGAAAGTTGTGTAGCCTATTTTTCTAGTGACTCCATAAGGCCCAATGGATAAGGAACTGGTCCATGGATTATATGGTCTAAAGTTGAGATTCTGGATTCTCCATTTCATGTCTTTGTTGTACTCATTCCATGTCATGTCCCCAAGCTAGAGCCAGTTGTTGTCATGCAAATGTGCAACAAGGAAATTTGTAATTTTCCAACATGACAACGATACCCCTATACCAAAATTTTCATGTTTTATCCTTCTGAGATACCTTTAGTCTACCCAGTTAGTCTAATGACCTCCCAATTCATGTTAACTCATTCCCATAGGTGATTTAGGAAATTAAATTCAACCCCCTAGGTGATTTTAGGAGTTCTTGAAAATGCAAACTTTCAAGTAGTTGTGGGAAGGGCTATCACTTACCTTCTCGAAACTGGTGCAACCCCTGGAGTGGAAGCATCAGAGAAAAAATAAACATAGAGGTGAATTGAAGGTCTAGAAACATCATGGAATTTATTTTGGAAGATTCAAGGAATATTTAAGAGTTTGGAGCAGTTTGATCAAAAACAGGGTTCACAGGCCTAGGTAGTGCATAGGCCAAAAAAGTTGTTGAGCTTCAAAGGTGATTTTGGGAGCTCCAGATGGATTTAGAAGAAAAAAAAACATCATTGGAAATGTAATTCCAATACCTATAATATGGTGAACTTATTTTTTTCACAACACTTTGGCGCAATGGGTTTGCAATAGTTTTTCTCATGCACAATGGAGTACCAAACTCAAAAGTGATTATATTTTTCAGGGATCCAACATGGATGGATTAAGAGCTAAACCCCAACCATTGGATTCATAAGGGAATTTAAAGTCAAAGATATCATAAAAATTTTTCAAAAAACTTTGGTCAATAGCTCAAGTTATCAGTTGTTTTTCAAGTTGCCCTCAAGTATGAGTTCCAGAAGTTAGTCCAATTTTTTCAGATAGATGGACACATGTCAGACTCCAGGAACCTTGGATTTTTGTCCCTTACATCCCTCAAGGTTAGGGATATAAGGTTATAAAAAAGTTCACCTTATCCCCCATTTGAAGTTCCCTCTGGACCCTCATGTGAACCTTCATGTGACCTCCAGGATCACAGTTTCAGTCTCTCAGGTGCTTGTCCCAGGAGCTCATTCTCTGACTTCACTGCAACCTCTCAGATCAACAATGTAGTTGAGCTTCTAGGCAATGGATGTGCACATTTTTGATGTCCCTTTTGTCCCTTTGAATTTTAGGACATAAGGGTCAAAAAAATTTTCCCAATCCCCATAAAATCCCTCTGGTTCCTTCATGTGACCATTTTCTCAACCCCAAGTTGCTTTAAAGTTCTTTTTTGGAGCTCTTCATCCCATGCCGTTGTCAGATGTTTGCCACATGTCATTGTGAGGTGCATCCCCATGTGAAAATTGATGTCCCTCACATCCCTTTGTGATGCTTAAGGGACATCATGGAAATGAAAATTTCACTCACTCCAGCTGTGTACAAAATTCCAAAATTTAAAATCCTTCCTGCTTCTAACTTCTAACTTGTTGACTCCTCTTTCACTGCACAAGCTTTAAAAGCTACAGCTCAACTTCTCACCACTCCACCATTTCTGAACTCCAAACCAGATCCACATTAAAAAATAATCCTCTCAATCCTTAATATGCATAGGTCCTCAGAAATAAATATTCATCAAATAAGAAGAGGTTAAAGAATGAAAAATAAGAAGAAGAATTCTTTCCATGAAAATCTCCATTGTCATGAGATGAAGAAAAAGATATCTTACAAATTTGCAGTCAATGAAATGAAGAACCATCTTTGTTGCTAGTTCTTCACTCTTGAAGGCCATTAAAAAATCACCTTAAAACCTCCCCTATTTTCACAACAATGAATTTCATAGGTCTGAAGAAATTTCACTTCCAGCACTACATGAAGAACTCAAACTCAAGCTTGAATTTCCATTGTCAAACTAGACAATTTGATCCGAAGAGAAATTTCACCAGTGAAGACAAGAAGAAAAACCCATATCAAAAACATAATTTTCATCAAAGAATGGAGAAAAAAACCAGACCTGAAAATTTTTAAGCTCCATTATGGCCACCATGACATAGTAGTGGAAAAAATCAGTGAAGAAGATACCTTCACTTCTCAGGGTTCAGTGATGAAATCACTCAAAAATTCTCACAGTCAAACCAGGAATGATCGTTGAAAAAATTTAGTTTCACGGTAATCAGATAAGAACTAGTTTCTACACCCATAAGTCAAAAACTATCCCACATTTTTAGGGATATGGAGGAAATAGTGACCTTTTCATCAAGCTTCATTAATGGCTGCATGACATATGGTGGAAAAAATCAACGAGCTACCTCTCCACTTCTCAGGGTTCCAATGGGTGAAATTGCATGAAAAATGGAAGGAATGATTGTTGAAAAATCTAGTTTCACGTGAACATTTTTTGTGCCATGAAGGACCTATTTTTTAGGGATATAGAGGGATGTTTTTTTTGTCAATATTCTTTTCCCCACTGATGAAAATATCATTTTCCCACTTGTTCAGATGAAGGAATTACTCAAAATTTGAGAGCGTGGAACCCCAGAATAAAACCTAGAGTTTCAAGACCTTGTTTTGTTGCAATCTGACATCCATGGTGAACTTACTAAAAATAACATATGCTCATAAATTCCTACATAGGGGACTATTAATTTTTTGGTAAGCAAATCACCATTTGAAGAGGCTATAAATAAGGCAGTGAACATAGAGTTGATTCTATCGTATAGAAAAGTCATCAAAAATTCCCATCTCAAGCCCGCAATTGACACTTACTAAAATAGCTAAAATGGTTCCAAATGGCAATATCCCTTACAATAAAAAAAGGGGTAAATAGAAAACAATTGGTCCAAAATAGCAGGAGGAAACAACAAGAAAAAATAATTCAAGCTACCATATCTGTAGGAATAGAGGAGGTTGGAAAATAGAATATTTCAGACACTTGAAACTGGAAAAATAGTAAGTTGCCCCATGTGGGAGCTCATATTCTAAAAATAGAAAGTTGTTTCAAAGTGGAAAGTTTGGCATGAACGAGACTTTGAGGGATAACTCATTTACTACTTTTTAATATCACCTTTTAATGAGATGGTTTCATGATGAAAGGAGGAATGTGAACTTCACACTTACTAGAAGCATCATCTAATTTTGTTCCCTTCCAAATATAGTAAGTGTCAAAGGAACACATGAATTTCAAGTTCATCACTTCAGGAACTAGGTAATTCAAAGTGAATTGAGTCAGAACATTTCAATGAGTCAAAGGGTTTACATCAACCAAAGTTTCAAGGAGGTCATCGTGGGCATTGTATCATGTTCATATCGAATTATCATCAGTAATCCTGTGCAAACAATATTCTTGAATGACTCATTTAGATGTGGTTCAGGATCTATTGTGCATCATAGAGTTTGTGGTCATCACTGGATTGGGAAAATGATTCAAAGTTATTCAAGGGAGCCATCTTCATTAGTGTAGAAGATCACCAGTGGCAGAAATCTTCACTCAAATTTCATAACTCCATCAAGGCATTCAAATCATTTCATCACGAGGAGTGTTTTCCCTCCATCCTTTCCCTCTTCCTCTCTTCTTTCTCTCTCCATTCTAATTCTTCATTATGTGTCATCATTGTATTTTTTCCTATTCACTTAAGTGACCTATTTTAAATTTGTAAAAAGTATTTTCTCAAAATTATAAGAGAAATACTTAATTCATGGAAAATGAAAGGTCATGAGTGGAATATGGAAATGTAAGAGTCATGTGAGGGAGGTGAAAGGACAATTCAAATTGTTATAAATTGGGATGGCCTCTCCATTCCAAAAGATTCCAGATTTTGAAGAACTCTTACTATGTAGCATTGTGAATTGTGATAGCTTGGTTGAATCTTTGTATTCATCACTACACATGGAATAAAATCTACACTTCTTCTATTTCCCTTTCTTGTTTTTCCTCTATTTCTCTCTTTCATGCACTTTGCAAGCATAGTTGATCCTATATGGAATTGGAGAGGAAATTGGTTTCCTCGATAGATGCATTTAAAAAACTTGGTGTTTTAATTCATTGGTCACTCTAGATTCATTATGTTTTCCTCTATATTGAATGTTGAACTACTCTGGTTACTAGGTGTGAGCTATACAATCTACTCATGACAGTAATCTTCCTTACACAATTTCCCCCTCTTTACCTTTATCTTTGTAATTTCCTCCCTTGTACCCCGGTATAAGCACTTTACCACAGGTTCAGTGGAGTGTCCCTATCTGATTCACCAAGTCATATTTGGCCACCCACAGGTATGTATGTGTAAGGTGGTAATAAAGGGGAATGAACACATGTTGGGGAAAATCATACCAAAAATTGGTGTTTACATTTTCCCCTTTTTTTGAGTTTTTTTTCTGGGAAAGCCAAGAGACAAAAACCATAAGTGAAATAAGACGATGGTTGAGGTGCTCCCCCTAAAACTAGGGATCGATGACACAAAGAAGAATCGGTCACCAATTTGAAAGAGATAGATGAAGGAGAAAGGAAAAGGATGGAAAGGATGAGAAAAAATAAATATTCCCCAAGTGAAGATGGATGACCATTGATAGGTTAAAAATGAAACAATAGTAAAAGGATGGCAGTGACCCTGGAAACACATCAGTAGTGACATAGCATGGTCTTTGATGGAGGAAATGTTAGTGGCCTACATACCCTATGAGTCGAAAAATATCACTGTGAGATTGAGGGAATCCAATGGGAATCCACTTAGATGGATGTGTAAGTCATGGAACCAATGGGTAAAAGGGAGACATCAAAAGTATGTTCAAACAAATTCAAGGATGGTCAAGACAATGGTCTAATAAGATGTGGGGACAAAATCATATGTGATATCCTTCATTTATGAGGAATTGAAAGTATGTGTCTAGGTGGGACAAGGATAAAATATGGCCACAAGGGTGCGCTTAAAAATGGGTTTCCCTAAGAAGGAACACAAGGATGGCCATAGGGAGGGTTATTGGATGGGATTATAGATACATGATGAGATAGATAGATGAGATGAAAGATATCAAATGAATCCCAAAGGAGGAAATAAAGGTTATTGACAGGTAACACATAGGCCAAGGGTAGAAGAAAAGATTATTTATATGAGGAAAGTGGATGAGATGAGAAAAATATGAAAAATTAGGATTGGGTTAATGATGACTAAGTCTGGTTGATGGTGACCTAGTTTGGGTCGATGGTGATTGGTTCAACAAGCCTATATAAGTGGCATATTCGGTAAGCTAAGATCATTTGCATGCTATGATTTTGATGATAGAAATATTAGAGAGGTATAAAATATTGAGATTAGAGTGAGATGGAGGCTAGCAGAGGAGGGAGGCACCATAGATCACGGAGAGTAGTAAGTCTGAAAACATAGGCTTAGTATGTGATTTTATTTTATTTTTGATTTTTTTGTTTTTTTTAAATTGAAGGGATCTGGGGGCTGGTCGGTAGTAACCAGATAGGTCACCATCGACTCAGGGAAATTTTACATCAACTTTTTAGGTTTAGTTTTAATTGGGTAGTCTTGGATAATGTTTGATAGAAAATGATGATTTTGATGATTTGACGATAACGGGTGCATGTTTGATTGATTTTTACATACCATGGATACACTATATCTAATAGATGGGTTCCCAACCATGTTAGGGATGATGAGATCTGATTTTAATGTTGCAGAGTGGGACCACCTAGAGGAAGTCAGATTGGGAGGATTCTTTCATTACTAGAGGGTAACCCTAGGTACAGGGTTGATTATTGCATTGATTGATAGCTGATATCCTAGAACCATCACCTTCTAGTTTAAGACCAGTGAGATGATGATCATTTTTGAGGACATGTATTGTATTTTGAAGCTACAGATTCAAGGTTTTCTGATAGTTCTAATGATAGGAGAGGGTAGGATGGTAGCGTTAACCTGATTATTTGGAGTTTGTGCCTTGCATGTTGTATTTATGTCTGTGGATTTTGTTATTAAGATCTGGTATTAGTTATCAATACTGGGAAGCCAGTTGATTTGTTTGGTTATGATGGTGATATCCTGTTATGATTTTCTAGATTTAGGTGGGGCCTAATTTCCATGGGCACTAGCAGGTGTAGTACCAGACATAGTCAACCATAGGAAAGTATTCACTTTTGGTTCATCTTTACTAGCATAGGTTTATTATGAGTTTTGGAACTATGCCTCTAGGAGGATGACATGGATGGATGTAGGTTTCTTACTAAAATATTGGGCCTACAAGAATATAGACATTGTGAGGCCTCTAGGGTTGTTGTGGATCACAGGTAACCACATAGATCTTTTAATTGTATTTTTGAGATGGCTAGCAGACTGGGATCATGGAGATAGGGGAGAGAGGTGAGGATAGGTATGAAGGATATATTGGGGAGACGTGAGGTAGATTAGGTGATATGTAGGCTTTACAGATACTTCCTTGTGTACCCTAACATATATATCCAGCTATCATGTATGAGGAGGAAGAGATGAGTGCAGGGGCGGAGACCTAAGATGATATAGGCCATCTAGTTTACCTAAGTTATAATACAGTTTGGATTTGTTAAGACAATGCTTAAAGCAATGATTTGACATAGGAAAGATGTGCTGGAGAGATACTTAACCAAACCAGTGATGGAAAACCCATTAGTGGAGGATGCGGAGCCACGAGATATAGATAATGATGATGTGGGTGTAGGAGAGGGATATGTGGAGTGGTGGATGTAGCAATGGGTTTACAAGGCCTTAGAGGAGGTAACATATGTTGGAGGATAGGTTTTTGTTCCTATAAGAGAAGATGCGGTGGTGCTTGTGGGAGTTGAGGAAACAATGCATGTGGGTGGAGAGGGTGAAGATGGATATGGCATAGAAGAGATAGCTAGATTGTAGACCAAGCTAGATGCAACTCACCAGGAGAGAGATATAGCTCGTCAGGACCTAGTGGGGGTGTGCTAGGAGAGGTATTTTCCATACAACATGGGGAAAGATACTATCGACAACATGAGATCTATTAGGCCATATATGGAAATTTGGGAACCAAATATACAGAAACATGGTTGAGGTGTAGGAGGCATCATGGGGAACTTCTCAGATGGCCACGCATAGTATGGTGTCATCGGAGCAGTATCAGGTGCTAGGAGACAAGGCACATTAATATGAGCACATAGCTACCTCAAGATTACCTGATGTACCATGTTGTGTATCCTACTTGGAAGGATAAATGAGATATGAGAGATTTGTTTGACCAGAAATGTCAGAGAGTGCAGCTAGTGTAGCACAGCAAAGGTGTCATGGATTTCTCAATAACAGATAGGGTGGAGAGTCTGGAGGAGAACAATCCTCTGCTCTATGAGGATAGGATTTGGGACTTAGAGTGTCTTATTTTGTGTTTAGTGAGTGTTGGTACCCAAATTGGTTCTGCCTTTGAAGGTAATAAGTATCAACAACCTGAGCAGGATACTTAGAGAAAGATAGATCAAAATTTGAATCGTTTTGTATCCGAGGAAGGATCTAACTGTCTCTTTGTTACTCGAGTTTGGGAGAAGTTGGATAACACCATGTAAAGGGTTTGACCTACCCTACTACTTTAGGTTTTTTCTTCAACCAGGGTGAGAGGAACCATTTTGTAACCTATATTTGTAAGGGAAAATAATGGACCAGTAATATTCGACTCTCCTTTTCAAGACATTGATAAATAACCTTTAGAAGACATGGTCAATACAACATAATATAACTCTCATGAGTTGTCACCATATAAAATGTAGATATCTCCTAAACAATCTTTAATAACATTTAATGATATTGGAAAATCTTCCAAATGATAGGATTAGAACACTTCAAATGACTAATAGTGAACCGTCAACCAGAATATGTGCATCCATGGAAGCCCAAGAATACACGATTTCACACAATTTCTAAGAATTTAAACATAAAATCTCATGTCGGATACTTAATAAAACATTAGGAATACCTGATCTATCATGCCTAACATACACTCATAGACTAACAAACAACCTTCATCAACAAAATGGAAGCAAAGTGAATTTAAAATAGTTCATTGCATAATGAAATGAAATCTCTCCTCACAATGCAATTGCAATTACTACAGTGCTACCATAATAATGAGGTCTTCTGTGATTCAGAAGGATTCCTAACATAAGATTACAACAAAAACATGAATAGTTACTTTGAAAGATCTCAACTTAAAAGAAGACATAACAATGCTCACGATCAAACACAATTAACTCTGAACTCATCAAATTCACCAGCAAGGAAAAGTTTCATTTGTAGTCTCTATTATTTTCAATGGTTGTACACTTGTAACCATCTTGACATGATTCAATTTGAAATATAAATAAATTAACAAGTTTCTCAAACAAGTTCTTGAAAAATGGTTTCTCTCAGTATATGACTTTCTTTTCTAAAATTTCAGAAAAAATTTACCCCCCATGTGAGAGTATTCTCATCACATTTATAAATTTTCTCTCACTCACTTTTCAATTTCGCCCCCCCCCCAAAAAAATGAGTCTTCTAAGAGAATATTCCTTTTTTGAGCATACAACTTAATTTATTGTTATCCTATTGAAAATATCTCATCTTATGCTACTAGGTGGAAACATTTTGAGCTAATCATGTTTCTTACTCTCTTAAGTATGACCAGAGTGCTATGTCATCCTTTTTGACAGTTTTCAAATTGTTTCTTTCCTTTTGGCATGTAGGAAACTTCCCTTTTGGTAATCCCCAGGTGCATCCATATGGCTTGATGTGACATGCAATCAACCTCATGCAATACATACTCATGTTTGTTCCTTTCAGAGCCGAGTATCCTCACGTGGATTATATCACATCAATCAAAAATTTTATGTTTCATAGTTCCAATCTCTCTCAAATTTATTTCCTTCATGTGAGATGATTGAAAAATATTATTTCATCTAATGGAAGTTTTTCTACTCAACTCAACCTATTTACTCCATCCTCATTATAAATTAAACTTTATTTCTTTATCAATATGCATTATTTGTTTTTAATCTTGAATGTGAAGGATTATTGTAGAGCTTTTTATTGGCTCAATGGTGAGTGTGGTTATAGCAAATAGTTTATAAGAGATTTCCTCATGATACTTAAACCAAATATTTTATATGACTAGTCTAGATGAAGCCTTTGTTTGAGATTACAAACCCAAGGGTTGGTAAGGGACCCTTGAAATATTGGAAAGTTTGGTTCTCACTCCTTTTGAGATTGATTAGGATCAATCTCGTCTTCTTAGCCTTCTAATCTATGTATTATCATATTTTTCAGTGGGAACACCACAAATCCCCAGAAGAGTTGAATAAATTATGGATTGAAAGGAGGCTTATTATGATAGGGGTGATCAACTATCATTCTCCCTTCCTGTGTGATGAAAAAAAAATTATTGATGGAGATTCCCAAGGAGTCTTGTGTGCTCTACGAAAATTCCTTCATTGATACTATGCCTACCATTTCTCATAAATTGGATGAACTAGAGCAGAGAATCATTTCTCTGGAAAAATTTCAAGTAGGCCCTGCGCCATCCTAACCATCCACCACACTAGACCATACTCAAGAAGGAAGAGGGGGGAATCAATATCTCAAACCCAAATTGTCATTTTTCATGAGGAGGAAGTGGAACCTTCATATCCTCAATGTTCCAAAGCATCATTATCTTCCACCAAGGAATGCAATGGAAAGTACACCTTTCAACCTTCCATTCATTCAATGTGATGAGATTCTTTGATGGAGTGAACATTGTGAAGACCTCGGTTTGTTTCTCTACTAAGAGATTGTCCACCTTTCAGGAGGAGTCACAAGGGTGAGTCTAATTCTATATTTATTGATCCACCTTGTTCAAGGGACACATTACTTGTTCTTCCAACCACTTCACAGGATCCTCCTCAGTATAAACCCATTCAGTCCACCACTTATAAGGAAAAAGGGAAAACACCACTTACAAGTGGGTTGGACCTTTTGGAATTGGTATCTTCTTATCAGAAGAAGATCAAGCTGGGGAATATCATGGATGGTCCCAGAATGACCATTGAGTTATTGATTGATATGGAGATGTCCCAGAATATTGCAGGGTCAATTTATTTTTTCAAACATCTCAGGGTTCAAATAGATTCATATCAGGGAAGAACAAGCTATTGAACAAGATTCATCCACTTGGAGGATATTTCAAAGTAGGATTAATGGATAATTGATTGTTGTTTATCTTATTTTTTCCTTTCTTCCAAATATGTATACAAATTTCTTCATCATGGGTTGGGGCCTCTATAGAACCCCAATTTCAATTTATGTTGTAAACTACTTCACATTGATATTCAACTTTCATGAAACAAGGATAGTAGTTGTAATGAGATAAAAGAATTATTTAGGAAAAAAATCCTAGGCTTTCTTTTTAGTCCTCGTATCTACATATTTATTTATGTTTTCATGTAATTATCCTCTGTTTTTGTATTCAAAACTTTGTGGGCTTGACATCAAAAAAATTTGTAAAATAAAACCACTACTGTAAACATAATTGTATTCAGTTCTTGTTCTTCTAACCACTTCACAAGCTCCTCCTCAGTATACACCCATTCATTCCACCCCTTATAAGGAAAAAGGGAAAACACCACTTCCTACATGTGGGTCAGACCTTTTGGAATTGGTATCTTCTTATCATAAGAAGATCAAGCTATGGAATATCATGGATGGTCCCAGAATGACCGTTGAGTTATTGTTTGATATGGTGATGTCCCAGAATATTGTGGGGTCGGTTTTATTTGTTCAAACATCTCAAGGCTCAAATGAATTCATATCAAGGATGAACAAGCTATTGAACAAGATTCATCTACTTGGAGGATATTTCAAAGTAGGATTAAAGGATAATTGATTGTTGTTTCTCTTCTTTTTTCCTTTCTTCTAAATATGTATACAAATGTCTTCAACATGGGTTGGGGAATCTATAGAACCCCAATTTTGATTTATGTTATAAACTGCTTCACATTGATATTCAACTTTCATGAAACAAGGATAGTAGTTGTAATGAGATAAAATAATTATTTAGGAAAACAATCCTAGGCTTGCTTTTTAGTCTTCGTATCTATATATTTATTTATTTTTTCATGCAATTCTCCTCTGTTTTTGTATTCAGAACTTTGTGGGCTTGACATCAAAATTTTCTGTAAAAGAAAACCACTACTACATATCTAATGGTGTCCCACCATGTGTTCACTTCATCCTTTAATTTAATGAAGCCTTTCAAAAACCTTCTACAGCTCAACTGGATGAGGTGACTCATTTGATTATGATTTGCAACCCCCCTCACACTGCTACCTTAGTTTTTGCAGCATTACCTAGAGTAGCACAGTTCTAAATATTCATCTATGGGGCCTCTTCTTTGTTCTATAGAACTTTCCTTCCTTCCACGAACATGTCCCCTCTTGAAGTTGTTCCTAGGTGACATGTGGAAACCTTGTGCATATTTGGGGCTTCCCTCTCTCTTTCTTCTTCTGAATTCACACCTGGGCAACACGTGGAGGCATGCGATCCCTTCTTCTTTACTTTGACTTTTCAACCCTCCTAGGCTACCATACTGCACTTTTTCCACGTGGTCATTCCTAAATTACTAAGAGTCTCCAATTCTTTTCTCCTTTCCAAATATGCACCGAAGGGACACGTAGATACCTTCTACATCCAATTCTACATTTAGGGAAAATTAAGATCTCTAAAACATAAAATAATGCTAGAAGGAATAGAGGGGCCAATTTTAACATGGATTTTAAGGGGAAAAATAACTATTACATTCCTTGATCGAAAAGGAATCACAACCTAAAAAAAATACTCACACTTGTATCCAACACAATCCTATCTTTGAGCATACATTTTTTTAAAATGGGAAAATCAATCAAAGAAATTTTTTTGAAGGCATACTTTGGATCAAAAGAATGAGATTTAAATCGAGAACCAAAAAAAACTAGTGGTCATTGTATATAAATTTTTGATATCGATTTAGATTCATATATTTTGAGACAGATACCAGTTGATGCTTATCATGGATGTATACACATTTTTATTATATATATACATATGTTGATTTTTTTTTAATCTATGTATTATGTGTTGAGTAAAATGGATGCATGTGATGATTTAGAATCTTTAATGGATGTTGATAGTTTGTTAGATATTGATATTAATTTAGATGCTTGTTTATGGATGTCGATCTTGATTTTATATGTGATGTGATGCATACTGATGATGTGTATTTATATAATGATTAGATATAGATTATATGTGATGGGTCGGATGATATAGATGATTGATATGATGTATAGATGAGATGTTATTGATTTGACAGATAGTTACTTAGATATTAACCTGATGAACTTCATTATTCAGATGATATAATGGTGTATGAATTTAGATATTTGGAAAGATATGATGGGATTAGATTAGATGTGATTATGATGGATATGATTGGATATGATTTGTTGGATGTGGATGTTAGATTATGTTAGATAATGTGATAGATGTACATTATATATGATTTAAGGTTGATTTAATTTGATGTCAAATTCAAATTAGAAATGATTATCATAACATATGGACATGATGGATATGGTAGGAAAGATAAAAATGTTAGATTAGGAAATGATGGTTGTATATGATGACTTGTAGATAGACACAATGCAACCCTAGATATAGTGACCAAAATATAAGGATTGCACTTGTAACATAGGAAAGAGCATACATGGAATAGATGCTTTTGAACCATATTAGGGGTAAACTGTGAAAGGGAACAACACAGATCAACACACTTATAGCCTATAGCTGAGGGTAACACACATAACTAATGATAGTCATATCTTAGATCATGAGGGGAAAGATAGAAGGTGTACTTATAAACTTATAATTGACATGACAAGGGGTTTTATATGAACCCTATACGAGGGGAAGTAGGTTCTCCATAGGTTGTATTCCTAGGTCTATACCTCATCTCTGAGAAATGTGGTACAAAATTATTGATGCGAAAAGATTTCCTAGGATGCTTGATTTAGAGTTTTTTCTTTTTCTTTTAGATATTTAGAAGGATGATCAATGCAAGAAACCTTCACTGCCATGATATACGAAAGTATTCATCCTTCGAGGGAGTGGTCTACATTTTCAGATTTTTTCTTTTGGATTTTACTTTTTTTTAGATGGTAGGATATATGATAGCTAACCTTTAAGGGATTAGTTTATACTTTTTATATTATTTTATTTATATAAATAGTTGTTCTTCGAGGGAGAAGTTTTATTTTTGGACAAGATATCTTTGATATGAGCATCCTAAATTTTGAATTTTATGATAGAGCTGAGGATAACCAATTAGACCACTTTGGGAGGGGAGGATAAGAGGTACATGTGACATTAGGTAGATAAGGAGGTGATGGATTTAATGATTGTGGGGTTCCCACCTGAAAAGAGGAACTCGTCCATGAGGAATATGCTATGGGAAGAGCTCTGGTGCCCATATTCAAGGTCATAGATAGGAAAGTGATAGTAGACCACATAATTCCAAATCATTACAATGAGATATGGAAATGGCTAATGATAGAAATGGGATCCTATAATGTGATTAAGATCACATTTGTAGATGTGTTAAAAATAGAAAGGTCACAAGTGCGATGCATTAAGAGGTTCCATTTCTAGTTTACTATCTAGGGAGGCCAAGTGATAGGCTCCATACCCATACTTATGGATGATAATGTAAGTTCCAATATAGTTGGGAGAAATTTCTCCACATTGGCTCCTTTCTAGAGTAGTGATGTTCTAATTTTCTTTGAGAGCAAGGTCATTGATGTTAAATTCGTATTATTTTATATGTTTGTTATAGGAATGTTTGATGCACTCTTGGTAGACATGATGATGTTAGAGAGAGATTAAGCAATGACCGTCTATAAATTTAGGATGTGCTAGATGCTCTTGATGATATTCCTCGTCAGAGAAAAAGTTGCAGAGAGAAATGTATAAGGATGGGATTTAAGAATCAAGAGAAAGAATGGGTTCATAGCCATAGATGAGAGAGATAGGAGTAGTTCCCGTAGAGTTCTAGATTTTAGTATGATAAGCCCAAAGAGTGAAAGGTATGTGAAGATGAAAATTTCAACATGCCTAATCAATATTTTTGACAAGGATGTTGCAAAGAGACTTGCTAGTGTCTTTGGCCTAGCTATTAGCTTGAGGATAATAAGGAGATGAGAAGCTAAGCTTAATGTTAAAAGAGTCAAAAAAACTTCTTAAGATATCTATTTTTGAAGGACTTTCCATTTTCTATGATGATTTTATGGAGAAATTCATTTTTGCACTAATAGATTCCCTTAATTTTATTTATAATAAGCTAAGAATCACAATAGATATAGATTATTTGGACACTGAGCATGATAGTGGTTTGAAGACCTAAGATGAGGGCTTCATACATAACTATGTTGTTAGTGTATTTAAATTTAATATTATAAGCGACGGGAATATAATTTTACCAAGGAGGAATGATGATGACCCCAATGCCTCCCCCTTGCTGACACTAAAATCCACTAAAGAAAATTGTTATTTTAAGGGGAGAGAATACTCATGATCAATTGTGTGGATAGATTCATCTAGAAATTGTTCGTGAGGTAGCTTATTGTTAAGAAGATGGACTTCATCAATAGCTTGGACCTTCATAGATTTCTGAGATATGAACTTCAGGTCAAAATTGGTCATGAACATGAGTCATCGAGTGATGCGATCATTATGATAAGGCTTGGATTGCATGGTTTTGAAAGGATTGAATCTAGTGATGACAAACATTTTGTGATTGAGAAGATAATGACAAAGCTTAGAAGTGGTAAAGAAAAGGGTGCAACACATCTTTTCACCTTTAGTGTAGTGAGTTTCATAGTCATGAAGGGTGCAGCTAATGTAATAGATGGATTTCTCCCTGTCATGCTCATTTTGGTTTTCCAACATAAAACCTAAATCATGATCAAAGGTAGAGATGTAAATATAGAAGTTATCCCCCTCGCATGGATGCATGAGAATAGGTGGAGATAGAATATGATGCTTAATTTGGTCAAATTCTTCTTAGAAATTAGCATCCCACTTGAACTAGGTATCTTTACAAATAATATGGTGAAAAGGTTGGCAACAACCAGAAAAATGCAAGATGAAATGACAGACTAATTTAAGTCATCCCTGGAGACTGCGAATTTGTTATAGATCAGAAGAAGGGGGAACCTCAAAGATGGACTTGATTTTTACAGGGTCAAATTCAATTCCCCTAATAAAAATGATGAAGCCAAGGAGCTTGTCAATTAAAACTCCAAACACACACTTTGTAGGACTAAGACAGAGGAATAAATGGATAAGTCATGTGAAGAGGATTTCAAGGGTGGAAATATGATCCCATTGATACTTGGATTTACCTAAGATATCATCTACATAGTCCTCTATGTTTTTGTGGATGATATCATTGAATATATAGGTCATATCACATTGATAGGTGGCCCCTACATTTTTCAAAATGAAAGGCATGACATGATAGAAAACAATTTCCCAAAGGGGTGATGAAATATGTCTTATGTTGGTCTTCCGGTGCAATAAGAATTTGATTACTACCATAAAAACCATCCATAATAGAAATCATATTGTGGCTAGTGGTAAGGTCAATGAGTTAATCGATATTGGGAAGGGTAAATTCATCTTTAGGGAAAGTGAGATTTAGATATCGAAAGTCACTAAAAATGTAGAGCTTTCCAAAGGATTTAGAAATGGGTATGATGTTGGAAACCCATTGGGGATGGAAAATAGTTATGATAATATTGGTAGAGAGAAGCTCTTTCAATTCCTATTTGATAAGGAGGGCAATGCAAGGGTGCATGTGGCGTAGCTTTTTCTTAATTGACTTAGCATTAAGGATGGTGATGATGTTATGGAAAATGATGTTGGGATCAAGGCCTAGAATGTCAACATATGACCATTCAAAGGCCTGACTATGCTTAGAAAGAAATGCAATGAAGGATTTTAGCTCTTCTGGATAAAGAGATTGACCAATTTTGAGGATGTGGGGTTATTATGGAGTCCCTTTATTGATGTCACTATTAGATTCATGAGAAGAGTGGATATGTCAGGTGGTAAGGACTTATGAATATTATGATCTTATGCCCCCATGTAGGAAAAAATGGATTCATCAGCACTGCATTGAAGGATATCAATGGTAAGGGAATCTTCTACCACCATATCAATAAATTTGAGAGGAAGGGACCTAGTTTCACCTTTATCATGATAAATGACCAATCCCAAAGTGATGGTGGACATTAAAAAATCTTAAGGAAATGGACACATTGTCATTTGTATCATTGGGGTCATTGGATGGAAAAGAATTGGGTGATGGATCGATATGCATGGGGGATGTAGAAGGAGTAGATGTGAAAGGATTGATGGGTTGCTCTTTGAAACCAAGTCCTAACTTCACATGAGGCTTGTGGGATTTGTCGATGATAAGATCATGCATGGTTTGTGTACGTCAGAAAAGTGATAGGCGAGCGTGAGAATCAACAAGTAACTCTTCCGTGTACCCGACCTCCCGAGGTCGTGCCGAGACGGCTGGTGGGGGTAGAATATGTAGACAAACTAGTTAGGCAGTCTAATGTCTTCGACACGCACTAGTGTAATTTGCGAATCTAAGGCAAAGAAGGCCCTTCTAACTTGGACTAGTGTGATAGATTGATCAACAAGGATGACTGCTCGAAGGCTCCAATCAATATCGAGCTCTGGCGTGATTCAATCTATGGGTTGCGGAATACGCGGAAAATGACCTGGGATTGTTTCGTGTATATCTCCCGATAAGGTCATATAGTGGATGATGAATATAATTGACTCTATGGACGATTTTCTGGCCTAGTCCAGAATTCCCTAGCTTCGTTAGTTGTTGTATCCAGCAAGGACAGTTGTTCAATGATAATAGGTGGAAGCGGAGTAGACTGGAATACCAGTGTGCATAGGCTAGTGTCTATGTCTAATTTTCTTATGGATTCGTTAGGTTGTGGGATTTGTGGGTCATAACCGTAGACTCGTGGTTGTTGTGGACCAGTTATGGTCATGCGTAGAATCAAGTCCTAACCCTTAGTATCCAATAATCATAGGCTTTTTCAGCCTCTATGTTTAGAATCAACATCTATGCGATCTTCTTGGAATACCTCACAGGTGTTCTTGCAACCTGGATTCTTAGGCCGGTATCTATGTCTGTGTGGGTGTCTCCTACATCTGGTTGTGGAACTAAAGCATCACACCCAAATGTTTGTTCTCTTTTGAATCCTTCTACAGTCATGTGGATATTTTTCCTAGTGCAACCTATAGTTTGGCTGACTTGACCAAAATGTATGTGCTTGGTCGTCTTCTATGTTTAATCCTCTTAACTGAGATCTGACCTGCTGGAAATCTGTTGTTGGTTTGGAAGACTTGTATCCTAAGATTTTGGTCTATGTCAACTATTGCTGTGACTAGGTTTGGTTGAGGCACAATTGGCTCAAATATATATTCCCTACGCTCTTGAGGTCCCGTGATTGTCATACAAAACAAAATTCAAATCTAACTGTAATGAAGCAAATTCTAACTATGTGAAATAAATATAACTATATAACTTTTATTATTCTAAGAAAACTTTTAATAATTTTAAGGAAAGAAAACTATTTTAAGCATATCTAGAAATAATAACTAAACAATAATTTGAAACAGACAAGATAACCGAGTGTAGTTATTTGCCTATGCGATTTTGTAGAATTACTCTAAATTAAATAGTTTGTCTAATCTACCGGAAAGATTCTCGATCCTACCTCAGAAGTGAGGAGTGAATCATAGTTTCTCAGAAACTATCAATCCCCACAGCTTCCCTGGCAATGTCGAGAATAGAATGAAATGAAATAAAGTGATTAACTAGTCTATTTGATATGAATCTGACTAGAACTTTGAAATGTAAAACCTGGACTCCGTAGAACAGTGGCAAATCCGATGGTGTATGTGATCTTGTCCCCTCAGTATGAGCTCCTCGTTCTTTTGTGTTCACGTGGATCCAGAAAAGCGTGTAATGCTAGCACCGATAAGAGTAGATTTTGGGAGAAGGACAGCTCAGAATGTAGACTGAGAATGTGAGTAGGAGAGGGATAGCACAAGAGTACAGAGCTTGGCTTATGCGATTCCTAGTGGGATTTTACTGCGAGTCATGCAACATGAAGCGACCAGAACCTGTAACTATCCTATACGAAGAGAAAAACCTACAACTTTAATGGCTTTCTAAGCTATTATGTTCCAATGGATTGGATAAAATAAAGACACTGCTTGCACAAGTTGGATATGTGGCTTACCAACAGCTGAATAAAGCTAACCAGGCATATAACGGATTGAACTAAGAACTCCAAGACACAATAAAACAAATCTACAGCAAAGAGAAATTTAGAGGCAAGCTTCTAACTAGATTGGGATCAGATAACAGCACTGCCTACACAAGATGGATCTGTGGCTTACCAACAGCTGAATAGTACTAACCAAGTATGAAATAAACTATGCTATCAATCCTAAGCAAGATGATAGACCAAACCACTGAAAATCAGAAGACTCTAACAAAAAATGGTGGCCATTTTCCTCAGCACAAGCTATGCATTTATAGGAATTCCAACACTCAAAAACCAAAACCAAATTGAACTCCTAAACAATAAACACAGGAAAAACACTATTCTAGGGGACCGAAAACATAAATGCATGCTCAAGTCGGCAAAGAAAAGTTGGTGAATCATGATATTTCACGCGAGTCACGTCAAAAGAGTGTTCTAGAAAATGTGTAAAGGACCGCCACTCTGAGCAGGGCGGCGGTTACAGGACCGCTGCCCTGCTCAGGGCGGCGGTCACGAGACTGCCACCCTGCAGGACGGCGGTTTCATCACTGAAGGTCAAGAGGCCAAGGAAAGAAGGAAAAAGGGGAAAACAAAGGGCGCAGGGGCTAAGCGGGGCATGCGGGATGTTAACACCTACTCCGAGGGCTTTTCTGGATCCCGAACAGCTTGCAAGGAGACCTGTATCATCATCGGGGCACTTGTTACACTGTTCTAGCAGTACAGTACAATAAAATTTTGGGTACATACATATTGCCCCCTCGGAGAAGCATTTTATCCATGAAGAGGCATAAAACGCTGGGTCCGAGTATGGCAGTCCCGAAATGGGGAGTTAGAAGCTATACCTTACTCGTCCGTGTGTCGAAATGACGCCATCCAAAATTCCCACTACCTGCAAAATGAAAAGAGAACTCAAGTGCAGATAGATACAATAATTTGGAAGATACACGCTAAAATAATAGGGAAGGAGAATGTACCATTCATGCGGGGATAGAAACTTACCTCCATCAGCGCTCTAAACCTGCGAAAAAGTCATTTTAAAATGAAACAGAACAATATATATATAAGCGGCCCCATTTCCTATTCATTTGCGTGAGTCGATTTGATTGATTTTGAGCTCTGGGACCCACAGTGATGGTTTCTCATGCGAGTAGAGTCGAAACGTTCGCAGCAAGATCGTGATCATGCCTCCACAAGCGAAACACCGACCTCAGCGATCACAGGTTGGTTTTCTTCCATTTTGTGTTTTTCCCCCTTTAAAATTGAAATGCTAAATTCATCATAATGGGGGGGTTATTTTTGAAAATGTTAGGTTCAAAAGGTCCACCTAGGGGGGGTGCCTACTGGGTAGGCTCCATTTTTAGTTTAAATGGTCTATTTTTACTCATTTTGGGCTTTTTGGGGTTAACAACCCGCGCAGGTTTTCGGACCGCAACCGCCGCCCTAGCCAAGGCGGGGGTTACACGACCACCACCCTGATTAGGGCGGCGGTTACAAGACCGATGCCTTCAAGGTGGCAGTTACAAAACCGCCCCTTTTCTCAGGGCGGTGATTTTGCACAGAATGCAAAAGGAACCTATTTTGGAGACTGTACTTGTACTTTTATCATTTCTATATGCTTTTATGACTCTCTCAATATTGATTAGATACTAACTTGCTCTGTTTTGTGTTTTTTTGGGTGTATGCAGGCGAGGGAGGAGTATATTAGATGGAGCCGAGAGAGAGAGTGTGTGATTGGCTTTCTGGGGTATTAGATGCCCTTTCTCAGGATGAGGAGGATACATTACAGAGGGCTGGAATATTACGTATATCACACGTGCCCCATGTCACACCATCCAGTCACATACTTTGTGACTTGTTTTCATATTGGGATGCAGATCGGAACACTTTCCGACTGCCAGGGGTCCGCGGTGAGTGGACCATCACTTTGGAGGATGTCTACCGTATCCTGGGGGTCCCGATCATCGGGAGGAGACTCATACTGGAGACGGCAGGGTCTCGAGCACAGATTGCATAGTGGGCAAGCTACATGGGGGATGCAGCCATCTCTACGGGGTTGAAGAAGGGAGTGAGAGTTCGATCGATTCCTTCTTTGCCCATCCCCGTATTTCGAGAGGCTATCATGGGGATCCTTGCCTCGAGGCTGATCGGGGACAAGGGAGGAGATACTTTACTATACTGTTGGGCCCCCATCATTGCACAGATAGAGGGGCATGGCTGGATATATGCCTGGGGCGCAGATATTTTGGGGACCACCTACCATGACTTATACAGGGTGGTCCGTTTGTAGGGACAGTCATTGAGCCACCCGACTCTAGCCATGAGTTGGGTGTACGAGCATTTTATTCCTTATGGCAGAGGGGTAGAGGTGGCAGACCCAGGGGCTGTGAGGGTAGCTAGATGGTCAGATATGTCGGTGCTTACAGCACCTCACCAACCAGTTGCCTCCCTTACCATAGTAGATATGGAGGCGACGCCATACCGCCTTATGGCTGGCATATGGGGCGAGGAGACCCTTACATTGATCTCCTGCTCCACCACAAAGCAGCTTATCGACCACGTGGGACGGGTGGAGGTACACCCTTTTGGTAGAGTTCCTTAGCAGTTTGGCCTTCCATATGCGGGCATGCTTCCCCCAGCGGCACCAGTTTATAGATCAGTCCACGAGGCTAGAGGGGGGCCTAGAGGCTGTGGTTGGACAGTGATCACTCCTGGCACTCCCATTGCAGCCAGGAGGGTAGTTCGGGTTAGAGGGAGAGCCAGTGCACCCCGGGCACCTTTGCTTCATATTGCTGCGGGTCCTTCTCATAGCAGCAATGACCCCATAGATATTGACTCTGATTCTGAGGAGTTTACAGAGGGAGGATCGGAGGAGCAGACGGATGACAGCGATCCTGAGTGGCATGACATTCAGGATATTTTGCAGGCAGAGAGGGCCGAGCAGAGTGCAAAGAGAGAGACTCTAGCTTTAGAGGAGCCACTCTCCCAGGGCCATGGTGGAGAGGATGAGTCAGTTGCGGGGTGTCATGTTGCTCCTACTACGAGAGCAGCCCCTCAGTCAGAAGTGGCATCTGCGGCGGGTGCTGGCCCCAGTGACCCATCTTGGAGGCCCGGTGATTTGAGTAAGTTATCCTCTCATCTTTTCAATGTTTGTTTAATTTAGGATTTTTAATTGCTATCTCCCCTTGTGTTTTGATATTGTATCTTTTATTCTCTTGTCTAGTTTCTAATTCATTTTTCTTCTTTGTTTGTAGAGACTGTTGACGAGTGGTGGGATCTAATCCGCAAGGTATGCACTGATTCTCTGATGATCCCTATGGATAAGACCCGTGTGGAGCTATTTTTAGATAACGGGGAGCCTTCAGCAGCTGGTAGGCATACTGACGTCTTCGCTCCTGTTTGGCACGTGGCCAGGATGGTGTCGACTCTTTGTACAGAGTTGGCAGGCTATAGGACAGCCGAGCGTCTTATGAGGAGCCATTCTCGTGGCGAGACCGTGGCTACCCCTCGGGACCCTGAGCCCTCCGTGCATTCTGAGCGCCGGCATAGCCAGAGCCCTAGGTGAGGGCGCGCACCTTCAGAGGGGTTGCGCAGGGGTTGAGAGATGACTTAGCTCCTATGCGTTTTGTACTATAGATTCTTTTGTATATCACGGGCTCTTTAAGCATTTTGACCATGCCTAGAGCATGATGGCATTGCATATAAACATTGATTATTTATATATATGCATTCGCTTTTGGATCAAAACTTGTCACTGGTGTTTTCCCTTTCTGTTTCCAGTTTCCTCGTGTATACTATGATGTATGTTTTATATGCTTTTTTGTATGTATGCAATGGAGAACAGATGATGCAAATGCTTGCTTTCTTTTTGTGTTTCATGATGCTGATACATGATATTGTAGATATATTATGATCTTAAATCTTAGCTTCTATGAGCAATTTGGATACCTCATGTTTGTTTTGGCAAAGTGATGAAAATAACCAGTATGATGAACAGATTAACTTGCCCCACTCCTAACTCCATGCAACTAGTAAGATGCGAGGGCTCATCACCAAGAGCCAAGAAGGGCACAAGTTATGAAATATGGTGAAATGATAGTGATGAAAGACAGACAAAGATTTGGTGGAACCAAATTGAAAACTACAAGCTTACTCCACTCGAATGACTTCATAGTTTTGGGTGCAACTTGCTTTGTAGTTTATCCAGACTTAGACCCGTAGATGGCCACATAGTAGACAAAATCTGAGTTTTTAGGATTTTAACTCTCTTGGAATTTTGAACATCTGATTCATTCATTTTTTACTCAAAGTTTGAATAGTTTTTTTATGACCTTTTAACGTTTGCTTTGTCAAGAGGACCCCCTACACTTTTCCCCATGCTACCTGTAAGAAGCATGGGTTTATCACTGTGGGCAAGGCATAGGCGAGTAAGGGCATTTCCATCCTTTCCCAACCCTATGTCACTAGTAAGAGACGCAAGCTCATCACCGAAGGTTGGTGGGGCAAGGAAATGTGTAAAAATAAAATTTTATGTTTTAATCACTTTTTGACTTGTCTTTTTGAGTAAGATGTCAGTATATGCTTATTTCCAAAGAGATGTATATATGGGATAGATGTGACACCATGAAGCTTCTAGAATAGACCATAGGCAAGACACCTATCCTAAGAAGAAATCAAAGCGAGAAAAAAATTGCAGATCTTGGTATGGTTACCGTTAAGACTTCGTCATGTTTGATTTTATTTGATAAAATATTCCAAGATGATTTGATGATACATGAAGATGGAGAGATATGATTAGAAAGTTTTGTGCCAACAACATCATGAGTTTGTAATGAATTACTTTGAGAATAGATTCCTTGATCACGATTTGTGTAAGAACAAATGGACAAAATGATCTAAATCTATATGAAGATGCAATGTAGATAGTTATACAAGCAGTGCTAGCTGCTTATGCGTAGAAATGTTTGAGGTGCAGGGAATTGACTGTTTCACCAAATTCCTCACCTTCTAGTGTGCATAAGAGGTATGCACCATTTTCGTAGTCTTTTGTGACTCGGTATGGGCCCAACCATTTGGGCTGGAATTTCCTTCCTTCACCGGTCTTCTTGTCGATCTGGCTGTCTAGTCTTAGAACTAGATCACCTTCGTATATATCACATTCATAAACCTTCTTGTTATATTGCCGGCACATTCAGTCATAATAAGCTATATGCCGTTGCTCAACATCTAACCTAGTTTCATCTAGGCTTTCTAATTGGGAAAGACGTGCTTCTCTGTAAGCGTCTTCATCCAGAATCCCTTGTAGTGAAATGTGGAGACTGGGTATTTCAACCTCAAGCGGGAGAACTGCTTCTGCCCCAAATACTAGTGAGAAAGGAGTTGCTCCCGTTGGTGTTCTTATTGAGGTTTGGTGGGCCCACAAGGCCGGATATAACTTTAAATGTCAATCTCGTTTGTTTTCTTTTACTGTTTTGAGGAGAATGGCTTTCAGTGTTTTTTTTGTCACTTCAGCCTGTCCATTGGCTTGGGAATAATACAAGGAAGCCGTATGATGGCTTATCTTAAATCTACTACATAGTTCATGAACTTCTTCATTTTTAAAAGAAGTTCCATTATCGGAGATAATGATTTGCGGGATACCGTACCTGCAAATGATTTGGTTCAAAATGAACGCGGCGATCACAGAACCAGGTACAGTAGTAAGAGGCATGGCCTCCACCCATTTGGTAAACTATTCAGTGGCCATGATTATAAAATTATGGCCGTCTGTGGATGAGGGAGAGAATTTCCCTATTAAGTCTAGACCCCATGTAGAAAAGGGCCATGGAGTTAGGATTGGTTGTAGAGCTTGTGCTGGCATGTGGATCTCGTGGGAGAATTCTTGGCACTTATGACACCTATGTGCAAACTCTATCACGTCATGTTCTAGAGTGGGCCAGAAATATCCCATTCGATGTATTTTTCGAGCGGTGGCATGGCCACCGAAGTGGCCTCCACATATACCACTGTGGGATTCATGGAGAATCCTCTTGGACTCTTCTGTGTTGACACACCTTAAGAGGATTCCATCGAATGCTTTTCGATAGAGCACCTACTCTATAATGACATATTTGGCTACAATTATGCACAACCGCATTCTTTACTGTGGTGTAACTACATCCGGGTACGTATGGTCCATGATATAGTTAATGATATCAGTGTACCAAGGGCACTCAGAGATAGCAGGTTGAGTTTCAATGTAGTATACGCATTCATCTGGAAAATCCAAATCTACTACATCGCCTCCATCTAATGGATTATCAGCTAACCAATCCGCAATGATTTGTCCTTTAACTCATTTCTGATTTACAAATGTTAATTCGAACTCTCCCATTAAGGTTATAAAACGTCCAGCGTTTTTAGACAAGGAACCTTGTGTGAGAAAAGTCCGTAAATGGTCTGTTTTTACCATGACCTTCATTTCTTGATTTAGCATATAGTGTCTTAGGCGTTTGGTTGTGAAGACTATGGCGAGACATTCTCGCTCTACTTGTGTATAGCGTGTTTCATAGTCAAGCAGTGTTCGGCTGATGAAATAAATCACACGTTCTCTTTTGTTTTTGTCTTCTTGAGCCAACATGCAAGCCAGCGAGACATTGGTAGCTCGCGAATATAGGATTAACGAGTGATCCAGCTTAGGTGGCATTAGTGTAGGTGGTGATAACAGAAAATGTTTAACTGCATCAAAAGCTTCATTGCAATCTTCATTCCAATCAATGCTATAGTCCTTCTTGAGTAAATTGTTAATTGGATGAATGGTGAAGCTTAGGTTTGGGATAAATCTCCAGATTGCACCTAGCTTTCCGAGAAATGACCTGATTCCAGATTCGCTCGAAGGTGCGACCATTTCGAGGACAGCCCGAATTTTGGTTGGATCAACATCAATCCCTCGTGATGATATGATGTAACCTAGGAGCTTTCCTCCTGTTACACCAAAGACGCATTTCTCTGGATTTAGCGTGACTCCGTATTCTATTAAACATGAAAGAATGACGCGGAATACTTCGGGATGGTCACAACGCTTCTTAGCTTTAGCCAATAAGTCATCTACATAAGATTCCATGATTTTATGAATTAAATCGTGAAATATATAAGTCATAGCCCACTGGTATGTAGCACCAGCGTTTTTGAGACTGAAAGGCATGACAGCATAGCAATAGGTTCCCCAAGGAGTTATGAACATGGTTTTAGCTTGATCTTGCTTGGATATTCTGATTTGGTTGTATCCCGAGAATCCATCCATGAGAGACAAGAGTTCAAAACCAGCTGTTGCATCAACAATAATGTCTATGGATGGTAATGGGAAATCGTCTTTAGGACACGCTTTGTTGATGTCTCAGAAATCTATGCAAATGCGTATCTTTCCGTTCTTCTTGAGAACGGGAACGATGTTAGATATCCATTGGGAGTAGTCAACTGGCTTGATGAATCCTACCTGAAGTAGTTTTATTACTTCATCTTTTACCATGAGAGCTACTTTGGGCTTCATGGGTCTTGATTTTTGTTTAATTGGCTTTGCATCTGATCTAGTGACGAGGTTATGCACCACAATGTGGGGTGCAACTCCCGTCATCTCCTTGTAATTAAATGCAAACACCTTCTGATGTTCTTTGAGAACCTGAGTATGTATTTCCACTTCTTCTAGTGTTAACGAAGAACCTAGTTTCAATATTCTTGGTTCATCTTCTGTCCCGATGTTGACATCGATTGTTTCCTCGATCAAAGAGGTGTTACCCTCTTCGAACTCAGGTGGTGCTGGAGGTAAATCTAGATCATCTCCATTTTCTATTGCGTATATGCTAGGCTCTGTTTGTGAGGGAAGATCCGTTACGAGATTTCCGAAGTAGGAAGACGAATGTGGAATTAGGGATAAATCTAGCATGTGATAGGAGAGATGTAGTGCTGCATAGGCATTTAAGTAATCCAAAGTAGCCGCATCATTTCCGACATGGTCTAGGATGGTAGATTCACTTCTGCTTGAAAGAGGATTTGTCATTATTTTTATCAATGGTTCATCATGAATGGATACTGTGAAGTGAGTATCTTCTAGCTCATTGCTTGGAGTAAAACGTGATGCTGAGGTTGCCATTGAATCGGTGAGAAGATTTTTCTATCAAGGGATTGCTTCAATGGATATAAAGCTAAATGCCTTGCTTAAATCCAATACAATGTTTTTGTAGAGTTGTAAATGTTCGGCTTTAGTTTCATATACTTCAGAAACTTGGTTTGTTACTAATTGTGAGTCTCCCAAGACTCTGATGTTATTAATACCAATTCTTCTGGCTAAGGTGAGGCCAAGGAAGAGGGCTTCGTACTCAGCGCCATTGTTTGTGCATTCAAAGTTTAACTTAAAAGAGAATGGGAGGACCTTCTCCTCGGGCGAAGTAAGAATTATACCTGCCCCTGCTCCATAGTGACATTTAGCTCCATCGAAATGGAGAGTCCAATACTTAGCCGGGAGTGTAGATGTTGAGGCATCTGCTGCATTTACACACTCTACTTCTACCATACAGAGATCTTCTGCTGGCAAGGAACCAACACCTAGGGAAAATCCCATGCCTACTGAATTGAATGGTAAGAACATTGGTGAATCTTGTTCTATCAACTCAACGATTTTCGCAGTAGTCCCTAATGATACTGTTTCTTTAGTTTTACCTTTAGGGGTTGGAATTGTTTTGGCTATGCTGGTAGTTTCAAGATCCGTCGTAGGTATCAAATTTTCCTCTGGCTTTGGGTCAGAGGGTTTATTAAGTTGGTTTGTTTGCAGTTCAAATTCTGAGTGCACCCCTAGTCTTTTCTTTAAATCAGCTAGGTGAAAATCGAAAGGTTTTGGATCACCTTTGGCTACAAATACCTTTCCCATATGCAAGAATCTTACTTCTTGAAATAGCGTGGAAGGGATTGCCTTCATTCGATGTATCCAAGGTTGGCCGAGGATCATATTATAGTTATTTTCCTGATCTATAATATAAAACTCAGTCAAGATGGTTTTGGGCCCTAATGTGACCGGTAGTACTATAGTTCCTATCGAAGTGGCTTTAAGGCTATCATAGCCTCTCAAGGTATTTCGTGTAGTGGAACAGTTTGTTTCTCCATATCCAAGTTTTTGGAGGAAAGAGAAAGGGACTATGTTAACTGTGGCCCCATCATCAACTTGCCCATTTTACATAGTTATTATAAACCCACACTTGCAAGTGTAAGGCTGGGTCACCTCGGCGTGCGATCTCAGCATCTGTGGGCATTTTACTTATTTCGAAGATGAATTCGACATCCTTGTCTGGCTGCCCCGGAGGGTGGATATCAAAATCTATGTGATTTACTTGTGTTTCGGGAGGTGGAGTGATGTTAATTAGATGGTCTAGACGTAATGCTTCTAAAAGAGCAGCTCTGTGAGGGGGAGAGTTCTTTAGTAAGTCCAAAAATGAAATGTGTGAAAAGGTCTTTGTTAGGTCACTAATTAAATCATAGGCACCAATGGGTTTTTCAACTATTTGCTGACTCTTATCTATCTCTGGCAGATGACTTGGGCTTGGTTGAGAGAAATACTCTCGTGTTCTTGTTATAGCTTCGATAGGTAGTTCAACATCTAATTCTACCAAACTGACTATCTTAGGTCTCGGTTGAGCTCCCAACTGTGGCATAACTGATGGATTTAATGAAGTTGAGGCTTCATGGTCATTGCTTCCCATCACTGCACCTTTGTTTGTTCTGGTTGGATTCAGCCTATTGCTGTCATGATTTGGGAGCGGATCATTAAAGATCTTGAGGGGAGCATTCTGAGGAGAAACTGCCCCTGCGAGAGTATTTGGTGATGATGAGACGGGATCCACCAAAAACAGGTCTGTGAAGAACTGTCTTTGTTCTTCTGGCAAGCGTTGCATAAATTTATTGTAGTCACGGCACGTTCTAGTATCGTGACCCCAAATTTTACGGAAACCACAATAAGAATTGGGGTTATAATTCTCGTTTTGTTGGTTTGGTGTGTATTGTGGCCTAAAATTATGATCAAACTGTTGCCTATTAGGACCAAAGTTTTGGAATTGTTGTTTTTGGTTTTGACTTTGGTTTTGGTAACCAAATGAGTTTTGGCTTGGCCCTTGTATGGGATTTCACCATTGTTGTTGTTGTTGTTGTGGATGGTTAAAATCCACTGTACTGATTGTCGGGGTAAAGTTGTTGTTTCGTTGGTTGTTTGTTTGTGATGGAGCATTAACAACATTTACCCTCCTGGGCTGGTCGGTTACTCCATCCATTGTTACCCCACGATTTGTGTTAAGGATTTTGGGTCCATGATTGACATTTGTGGTAGTTGTAGTGTTTTGAGTGGAGGTGATTAACCTCCCGTTTGTTCCATATGTCTTACGACCACTATCTATCGCTGCTTGATCTATTCGCAGAGCGCTCTCAAGTACTTCATCATAAGTCCTTAGTGGGAACTTCTGGACTTCTTCCTTCACTTCTCTACTGAGAGAGTGAAGGAATAAATCGCATGGTTCCATCTGATCCATGTTTGGAGCACTTGCTGATGAATAAAGAACTATACGCCACCTCTGGATGAAATGGGCGATAGATTCATTGTGTTCTTGTTTGATATGCAAGAATTCCCTAATTCCTATTCTTAACAGTTTGTTCATGTCGAAGGCTTTCATGAACTCTGACATGAGTTGTTTAAATGAATGTATGGAAGCCTCAGGTATTCTATAATACCAATCGAGAGCAATTCCTTCCAGTGTTTTGGGGAATATTTTAGCAACAACCCCATCCCATGGGAGTAATTCCCGAATGGCTGTAGCGTAAGCTTTGATATGCGCGTTTGGATCTCCCTCACCCTTGAACTTGGGCAAATCAGGGAGAGGTCTTGGAAGCATGACGCTTCATATGGTGAATTCTAAGGGTTCCTTTAGATATTCTGAATAAGTCTCTATCGCATAGCTTTCGACCATTGATGGTGGTTGCTGAGGGAGCGGTGGTGGGATATGTTGTTGATACGGTGTAGCGTATGTGTTGGCAGGGGAATAGGGAGGTCCCTGTGTTTGAGCAAACATGCCGGGAGAGGAGAACATATCTCCTTATGGTGATTTAGAGTATATGTTTAAGTAGGACGGGGTATTGTCAAGGAACGGACTGTTCGACACTAAACCGGGAGGAATTGTGTTAGAGATGATAGGCCTTGTTGGCGTTTGCTATGGATATTGAGGAGGCATGCCTAACATGCCTACTCCCATAAGGAGATCTACCTGGCCAGAGTGGTATAGAGGATTGGAACTTCCTGTTTGTATGAACGGAGAATTGTGACTTGTTTGAGCTAGTTCGAATCCTCTCACTCTTTCTACTAACGTTGAAATGACTTCATTTGGTGAAGTCACGGTACTTTGCTTGAGCGGCGTTGGTTGTATACCTTGGTGTTGTAAAGGTAATTAATATCCTGTCATAAACTGATCGCTATCTTGCCAAGTTTATCCAAGAATATTTCTTGTATGCAATGGCATAGAGGTATTTTCTTGAAAAGAGATTTTAGGTTGTATTTGTAAACCTCCTACAGGTGGGTACATTCCCCGGGATCATTGTTCACTCCTAGGATAACGTATTGATTTTCCATAATCTAAGACCAGGTATGGATCTGATTGCCTACTAATTTGTGTTCTGAGTAGCATTTGAGGAGATGAACCAGATTCTCCGGTAAACGTCATATTGTTTGAACCTGAAGGCTCTATTTGTTGGGTTCGAGGGGCTTGATCTAACTCCTCAGTTTGAAAAGATGAACTATATCTGATTCTTGGGGTTTGTGTTGACAACTGATTAGTTGAATAGTTTTTACCCCATACTGAGAGCGAGGGTGATGATTGCCTATTCTATTGGGCGTAATATGCCTCAAGACCCAAGAGGGGTCTACCATATGCATCGAATCCTGACATATTCGGGGGGTATATGAATACCCGCAGAATAATGGGAAGGAGCGAAGGTGATTAAGAGAAGATTTGAAACTTCTCAAAGAGAAGGTGAAACAGTTGTTTGTTTCACGTTAGGTTCACCAATTTTATACGTTGGAAAAGCGACAGGTGAGAGTGAGAATCAACAAGTAACTCTTCCACGTACCCGACCTCCCGAGGTCGTGCTGAGACATCTAGTGGAGGTAGAATATGTAGACAAACTAGTTAGGCAGTCTAATGTCTTCGACACGCACTAGTGGAATTTGTGAATCTAAGGCAAAGAAGGCCCTTCTAACTTGGACTGGTGTGATAGATCGATCAGCAAGAATGACTGTTCGAAGGCTCCAATCAATATCGAGCTCTGGCATGATTCGATCTATGGGTTACGGAATACGTGGAAAATGACCTGGGATTGTTTCGTGTATATCTCCCGATAAGGTCATATAGTGGATGATGAATATAATTAACTCTATGGACGATTTTCTGGCCTAGTCTAGAATTCCCTAGCTTCGTTAGCTGTTGTATCCAGCAAGGATAGTTGTTCAATGATAATAGGTGGAAGCGGAGTAGACTGGAATACCAGTGTGCGTAGGCCAGTGTCTATGTCTAATTTTCTTATGGATTCGTTAGGTTGTGGGATTTGTGGGTCACAACCGTAGACTCGTGGTTGTTGTGGACCAGCTATGGTCATGCATAGAATCAAGTCCTAACCCTTAGTATCCAATAATCATACGCTTTTTCAGCCTCTATGTTTAGAATCAACAGCTGTGTGATCTTCTTGGAATACCTCACAGGCGTTCTTGCAACCTGGATTCTTAGGCCGGTATCTATGTCTGTGTGGGTATCTCCTGCATCTGGTTGTGGAACTAAAGGATCACACCCGAATGTTTGTTCTCTTTCGAATCCTTCTACAGTCATGTGGATATTTTTCCTAGTGCAACTTGTAGTTTGGCTGACTTGACCAAAATGTATGTGCTTGGTCGTCTTCTATGTTTAATCCTCTTAACTAAGATCTGACCTACTGGAAATCTGTTGTTGTTTTGGAAGACTTGTATCCTGAGATTTTGGTCTATGTCAACTATTGTTGTGACTAGGTTTGGTTGAGGCATGATTGGCTCAAATATATATTCCCTGGGCTCTTGAGGTCCCGTGATTGTCATACGAAACAAAATTCAAATCTAACTGTAACGAAGCAAATTCTAACTATGTGAAATAAATCTAACTGTATAACTTTTATTCTTCTAAGAAAACTTTTAATAATTTTAAGGAAAGCTAACTATTTTTAGCATATCTAGTAATAATAACTAAACAATAATTTGAAACAGACAAGATAACCGAGTGTAGTTATTTGCCTGTGTGATTTTGTAGAATTACTCTAAATTAAATAGTTTGTCTAATCTACCGGCAAGATTCTCGATCCTACCTCAGAAGTGAGGAGTGAATCATAGTTTCTCAGAAACTATCAATCCCCACAGCTTCCCTGGCAATGTCAAGAATAGAATGAAATGAAATAAAGTGATTAACTACTCTATTTGATATGAATTTGACTATAACTTTGAAATGTAAAACCTGGACTTCGCAGAATAGTGGCGAATCCGATGGTGTATGTGATCTCGTCCCCGTAGTATGATCTCCTCGTTATTTTGTGTTCACATGGATCCAGAAAAGCGTGTAATGCTAGCACCGATAAGAGTAGATTTTGGGAGAAGGACAGCTCAGAATGCAGACCGAGAATGCGAATTGGAGAGGGATAGCGCAAGAGTACAGAGCTTGGCTTATGCGATTCCTAGTGGGATTTTACTGCGAGTCATGCAACATGAAGCGACTAGAACCTGTAACTATCCTATATGAAGAGAAAATCCTGTAACTTTAATGGGTTTCTAATCTATTCTGTTCCAATGGATTGGATAAAATAAAGACACTACTTGCACAAGTTGGATATGTGGCTTACCAACAGCTGAATAAAGCTAACTAGGCATATAACGGATTGAACTAAGAACTCCAAGACACAATAAAACAAATCTACAGCAAAGAGAAATTTAGAGGCAAGCTTCTAACTGGATTGGGATGAGATAACATCACTTCCTACACAAGATGGGTCTGTGCCTTACCAACAGCGGAACAGTACTAACCAAGTATGAAATAAACTATGCTATCAATCCTAAGCAAGCTGACAGACCAAACCACTGAAAATCAGAAGACTCTAACAAAAAATGGTGGCCATTTGCCTCAGCACAAGCTATGCATTTATAGGAATTCCAACACTCAAAAACCAAAACCAAATTGAACTCCTAAACAATAAACAAAGGAAAAACACTATTCCAGGGGACCAAAAACATAAATGCATGCTCAAGTCGGAAAAGAATAGCTGGTGAATCATGATATTTCACGCGATTCACGTCAAAAGAGTGTTCTGAAAAATGCGCATAGGACCACCGCTCTGAGCAGGGCGGTGGTTACAAGACCGCCGCCCTGTTCAGGGTGGCGGTCACGAGACCCCCGCCCTGCAGGGCGGCGGTTTCGTGACTAAAGGTCAAGAGGCCAAGGAAAGAGGGAAAAAGGGGAAAACAAAGGGCGCGGGGGCTAAGCGGGGCATGCGGGATGTTAACGCATACTCCGAGGGATTTTCTAGATCCCGAACACCTTGCGAGGAGACCTGTATCATCATCGGGGCACTTGTTACACTGTTCTGGCAGTACAGTACCTTACAATTTTGGGTACGTACAGTTTGTTGATAACACCAGAGACCAAATACCTTCCACAAGAAGTGATGGAAGTAGGCATAAGTTAAGGTTTTGTTATAAAGGAGATCAACATAATTGGTATATGGCTTAGTCTTGGGTTGATCATTGATGTGATAGGATGGGTGATTGATGACACCATAGATGAGATTTGTTTTGAGATGAGGTAGACTGAAGGAAATGATATCCCTGACATTTTGTTGATATATGGGTGTTTTTTTAGGTCTACCAATCTGATTAGGTGTGGAAAGAGCATTGAGGGTGAGGATTCGATACTCCCCCAATGATAGACATTACATCACAATTTTGAGAGATTCATCATTAGGAAGTTTGGATGCATATACATACGAGCTGGTGGATAATTCAGAAGATGATTCAGGTTTGGGGATGAGCATGTCATTCAGTCGATAGGTCATATGACATGATTTGAATAGAGGTAGATATGCGGGGAGTGTGTGGATTTTCCCCTCATTCTCATATTTGAGGTAGCGATGGAGAGTAGAAGGGATGAAAAACATGGCGTGGATTTATGGACGTCAGGGAAAGACATTATATTGGAACTCCCCCTCAACAATGTAAAAGAGATTTTTGAGGACATTTTCATTGACACGGATGGGGAGGATAATTAGGCCCAAATTAGGTGAAACAAAGTCATTGAAATCATGAATAACCATGGGTGATTGAGTGATAATGGTTTTAGAAAGTTTAATTTGATCAAAGGTATGGGAGGAGAAAAATTTGATACTGGCACCATTTTCAATCATCAATTGACTGATGAAGGTGTCATTGGTATGGATAGTGATGAAGAGAGGAAGGACATGATCCTCAGGTAAGATTTCAATAATTTTGGTATCAGCAAAAGAGATGGTGGAAAAATCTATAAGGACTTAAAATAGGGATGCAAAATGTTAATTATCATTGTTGGTAATTGGGATATGCTATAAGGATTCAATAAGATCTTGTCAATCATTGGGAGATCTTTGGATGAGCTTTTAGAGAAACATATTGACCAGATCCTGATGGATTTATTTTATCATACGTTTTTCTATGGAAGCTGGATTTGAAGTGGGTAGAGAGGCTAAGATGGATATTTTTTCCTTAGATGAAGATGAATATGGGATGGATTCATTAGGTGGCATGGAGATGATGACATTGGGCTTAGATTGAGTAGATGATTGAGGATCATAAGGTCAAGAGTGAGTAGTTTTACAAATGGCATCAATGAAGAGAGGGGGACCCCCTTTGGAAGATGTAGTGTTAGGTGGAGGTATGTTGGAAATTTGGACACTAAGAGGGGGTGAATCAATGTCTTCTCAAAATTTGACAATCGATTCAATCCTACTTAAATTGTGATAATAAAACCAACTCAACATACACAAGTAGCTAACATGGGAGAAAGTAAATAGAGATCATATTTAATGTGCGAAACCAAAACTGGGATAAAAATCCACTAAAACCAAGAACTAGATTTGGACAATATTGTCCTACAAATGTTATATTGATTTCATGGTTTAGCTTCAACTCAACCTGGAGCTTTAACTCCAAATATTTTACCAAATCTACCACTAATTCTTTGACAAGCTTCAAATTTACAAGAAGCTTCAACTCCCAACTTTATTACAGCAACAACTAGCCATTTTCAGTTTCAAATTATAGGGAAGCGAAAAATCCCCAAATGTTAATCTACAACTTATATATATTCAATATTTTGATCACACATAAATTTTTGTCTCATACAACTGATAGTGACCACTAAATTTTCTCACTCTTCTTCTTCTCTCTGAAACTAGTTTATCTTTCCTAATCACCTAATTAGATGCAAGGGCCTATTTCATAAGACTCATTTCACACTTACTTGTCATGATATCTTTCATTGAATCATATAAAATAAGATCCTACTTTACATGTGTTCAATCTGTAGTAAGGTTTCAGCCACGGAGTTCACTTTAGTCCTCCTTTGTTTCATGGTTCAAACACTAAAAAATGTTCACACCTATTCTATAATATACCTTTCACAATTCTAGGGTTTTCTATACTAGTTTCATCATCACTTATTCATTCAATGCCATCTATATCTACAACCTACAATCTGAAGCAATTCCAAGATTCATTTTTACTTATTTTTACCTTTAACAGGCATGTACTTGGCTCATATCAAAAATCAACAACTCAACCTACATGTGTAATATCTTCATTGGTTTTTTGTATCAGTCGGTAGGTTTTTACAATATTCAAACCATATGTATAGATCTATATTCATTCATCTCTCATTTCTTGATTGTACTTCCTTTTTATTCAACCTGCATCAACTATTTCTTCAATCTAATATTTGTGTTTGATACCATAAATTTGAACCAAAGTATTCTAGTATAGTTTTCACTCTCGATTTTTCTATGTCTTCATGAAGATGAGACGCTCATATAATTTTTTCTGTTAATTTCATGTTACTACTATACATTGACTGAATCTATGTATTCAATATATCCATTATTTTTCAACCACTTATCAAGATCCTGATTTTACATTAGTTTCATCTCTCTTATATTCTTCTCACATACACCATCCTATACAACTTATCTATACTACACTTGTACATATAGAGTACTCTCTAATCATCAATAAGAAAACTCATCTCCACTAAAGTTAAACTTCAATTAGACCTTCAAAACTTTCTTACAAGGAGATTGATATTTTAACTTCCAAAGCAATAGTTATTCATATTACTTTTTCTTGGCCTCACGAAAAGGATTTATTAACTGATTTTGTATAATTTTTGTCTGAAATGAGTATATAAAACTCTTAAAATTATGAACTTTTTGACTCTTGTTATTCTTGTAGTGAAAACTCCATAGGTTTTCACTCCTTGACATATTGTGGAATTGACTAGAGAGCTAAGATTTACTTTAGTCAGACCACCATGTAATTATTACCCATTTTTTCATGTTTCACAGCGAGCATATATATGGCATGTACATTTTTTAGGTCCTTCTGTGAGAGTTATAACTATATTGATACATTACAACCCCCTATAATCCTTTATAAACTTTCATCTCATTCCTTGGGATTCTCCATTTACCTCATTTCTTTATCATCATCAACATACATTTTCTAGTGGGCCTAGAACACTATATTACTTGACCTTGCCAGTTTGCAAAGAGAATATTTTCAAAACCTTATATAGCTTGGATTAAGGTTTTGATATATTTTACATCACTTCTAATTGTCAAGAAATAGAGAATTTCAAAAATCTTTTCAAATTCATACATTGAACCATGCTACATACAATATTACACATGACAGTGATGTTATTTCAGTGTTTCAACTATCTCACTTCATTTCTCAAACTATAATTTCTTCAAGGACCACTTCAAAAGATGGAGGAAGGTATTTCAAAGTTTGTAAAACCCCACACTACCTCATAACCTACCAACTAGATCAACCTCACCTGGTTTTAACACAATTGGGGTTTCAGTACATAAACTTGAGCATGTTATTTGAATTCTTAACCCATTAGATGTCTCACTTTTACATTACCAGAACACTTAATCAAAGGACTTCACAACCATTTCTAACCACTTATATGCATGAAATGAGAGAATATATAAAATATTTTGAGGTATAGTCTCATTTCCTTATGACTTTCACAACCCACAGACTCAATCCTCCAATATAACTTAGTTTTCATAGACTTAGGCATCTAGACCACACTTTTTAGAGAATCCTTTCTTTATACACCTTAGAATTTTGATTATATTCACAATTTGATGTAATCATATCACTAGAAATGGTCAATTGGAGTCTGAGATCATTGTGATTGGAAGCATCATAGGGCATTTTGTGTTTCGTGATCATGCTTTCGTCTATATTGTCTTTCAAGATCATTTTTGGGAGAAATACTTTTAAGAAAACTAGTACATCACCTTAACTAGTTTCAATCACTAACTCCAAAGGTTAGACATGAGAAGAGGACATTTAGATCGTGTTATAATAAAAAGTAACACCCTAGGATTTTCTTATTACAAATCACTACTTTTTCTAACATGGGACTATCTCCAAGTTGTAGGACTTGCAAATGGAGACAAACCTCCGGAGAAGGACGACTTCCTCTACCTAAATCTAATGCTAAAACTAATCCTATAACCAAAATAAAATCTATCTAATAATCCTAATCTACACATTCTAAGGGACCATGGAGAGAGAGAAGGGTTAGAGAGATGCATGGAAAGAGAAATCCTAACCTAAAAGACGGTGATAACACCAGAAAAGGGGGATGATAGCTCTCCACAAGGGGAAGGAAAGAGAAGACATGGGAGATAGGGATGACAGATGTGCCACAGACAAGAACCATATTCATTCACCTTTCCCACACATGGATAACATAGGAAAATGGGACCCACAAGTAGGAAATACACACAACATGCCAAAACAATCAATGAGGCAAGACTGCAAATAAAACGAGCTAGGGAAGACAAAACGTGCAACAAAATAAATTCTATTGCTTAAAATATACACAAATTCATTACATTCATGGCAGAAGGCGCGAGTACATTGCATAGACGAAATTAGAGGTATGGAACTCATGGGAAGTTGGCCACCATTTTGGCATGGTGCCGTTACAATAAAGAGCAATCCTTTTACATTGCGTGAGTTCCAGATTTATAGAGAGAATGGGAAGATGAAGAGAGAAGGGGAGAGAGGCGCCAAAAGGAGAAGTCCAACCACTAATGATCGATCGCCATTAATGCATGTAGAGAAATATGGACGTTTGACATGGATTATATCACACACCATTGGATTTTATAGGTCGCATAGAACGATGTCCATACTTCATTAACTTTGTTCGGCGAAGTGGTTGACATTTGAATTTCAAATTAGGCATGGCTCTTGAGTCTCTTGCGGACTCTTCCTGATTATGTGGTTTTTCAATGTTGTGTGGCTTTGGATGTTTTGCAGTTTCTACCGCGGCTTTGAAAAATTCTACAATCTATCTACTTGTTACTTTCTCTATCTTTGCCATGTGTCGGTCTATGGTTGTCTGTGGGGGTCGAGCTTTACCTAAGTATGCATTGTGCACAGGTACCTTCGCAGTGTCAGACTATTCTTTTATCCTGACTGACAATTGCGAAATGTGAACCAATGAGAAATCTCTACGTATGACACGTGCTTGTATTTCATTAGTTTCACCTTTGCATCGTAACTTCTATCTGGGTGGACTTAAAAGTGTTGGCTCAATAGAATGTTGCCATGTGTCTGCCTTGACCTGTAAGACCACCTAGACTCAAAGCCTTATAAAACTGGTCTATTCCGTGGACTTGACGTGCACGAAATGCATCTGCCTTGAAGAGTGTCGGAATGACAACATGTGTCCCGGTCTTGAGTCCTTGATATTTTTCCACGTGTCCCTGCTAACTTGTGCTAATCCATCCACTTGTTGAATTTTACCTCCACTGCAAACACAAAATCCTATCTAAAACAATTAATTCCATAGACTTGAGGTCCACGGGATACTTGGACCGTGAGGGAGCGCCAGAATCCTGCCACATGGCCTGTTGTTGGGCGGAATGCATCCTTGGTTCCACATAATTGGAAAAGTCCATGGGATGTTGTGTATGATGGGTCTGTGTGACATTGTGCTTCTAAGCCACAAAGATATATTTGCATCAAAATTCCACCTAAGTCCTAGACCGATGCTCCTTTGTTTCATGGGATTAGGAGAACCCGCAGAACACTAAGTTTCTGCACTCTGCGGTAAACTAAATTAGTGTCCCGTGGATTTCTAAGAGCAAAAAATGGCTAAGTCCATTTTTGATGAGTTATCCAAATTTGCAAGGGGTGTAAATTTGGGATAACAGTTTGGCAAATTTCAAGGGACATTTACCTGCAAGATGAAGAGACCAGTTGCCTTAAAGTATCCATTGGGCACATAGTCAAAACTAACCTTGAAGAAACTGATCTTTATTTGAAAATATGTCTCATGAATCTGTATGAACTTAGCGCTGAACTAGAACTATCTGAAATTGATCTTGTGGGCTCCAAATGAAACTTGGAAACTGCGCAAATTATCTGACCCTGCCATGAACACTGCTATGCAACAACCAAAAAAGGCACAAAACTATGTACAAACCGGGAAAATCATACATGTTCCTAATGGAAACATGCAGAGTGATGCACAATGCACTTATTCTACTGAAAACAAACCTACCCTACCTTACTCTAATCAAAGGAAAAGGAAGCTAAACAAAGCCTGCAACAAGTTGTGAGAAATAATATCCTTTCCTCACAAAATGTGGTCATGTGATATGTTTGGCAACAAAATCACATGGTGGAAATGCAAACATGATCCACACTTCTCGTTTCATCAAAGTACTAGCCAAAAACAAGACTTATACCTCCTCAAGTTGCTATGCATTTAGTTGGAGGTGTTGAATCTGACCTGTGGTACTTTGATGATCATCCTCATGCTCTGAAATGAGCATGATCGATTGAAACTTCTTCTTTGGTTCTAAACTAGCCAAATATCTAATTGGGCAAGGACTGGTCCTTTAAGTTTTCCCATCTTATTCAACTACAAGAATGGAGTTGATAGACACATTTTCTTCATCACAAGAGCTTCTTGCAAGCTAGTTTAAAATTTTTTATGCTTCAACAAACAACTTTGTCTCTTTCATGAAGACCTATGATTTCACAATGGTTTCATCATTGTTTTCCTCATTTTCCCCATTCAACACGAATTTTGAATGATGAAACTCTTCTTTTTGTTCTTCATGAGGGATGTTTTTAGCAACGAGCTCTTCCCTGACGTTCTCCCCCCATGGCAGGTTCATCAACAAAATTAGATTCAACAAAATAAAACAAGAAGCTTTTAATAATATCATCTTCATCTATGACCTCTGAATCTGATTTATCCTCCTCCATTGGAGGTTATTGTGAAGGAGGGGGAATGGAAGGAAAATCCTTGAGGAAAATAGGAACTTTAACCTTGGGTTGAGGTGGTTGATGAGGGATGGGTGTTGGATACAAAAAATGAAGGTAAGTGGGAACTTCAACCTCATGCTTATCAACCTCTAATGCTTGTAATGAAGAAATGAAATGAACCATTTGAGTGAAGGAATCACTCATTACCTCAAGCTTGTGTTGTGGGCTAAACCAACTAGGTATAAGACCTCCCCATGGATAGGGCTGCCTAAAACCAGGTTTTCTAGCTTGCAATCTTTGTAGTTATTCCTTAACAACCTGAAAGATCTGTTCCATTCTTTGAACTTTCCCTTCAAAATCATCTCTAGGTGTAGGATGGCCTCTAAAGTATGCATACTAATAAGAACATGATTTTTATCATAAATTTGATTTAGAGGTGTGTAAAAACTACTTGAAGATGGATTTACGAAGGTTGGAGGTGGATTCGAATGGTACTGCTGTTGCAAATGAGAGTTCTAGTGAGGAAATGAATTCATGATTGCAAAAATTTATGGGAAAGAGAAATGAAATGATGGAATGAAAAGGAATAGTATGCTGAATGAGAAAATGGGTCGTTTAGACTAGTGGAGTCGCCAAATGTGCTTAGAATATGCCTCCAAAGGTTGTAATCAACACGAACACATCGACTTGCTGAAATAAAGTGGTAAGGCGCTTTAAACCTATCCCACTAAGCATGCCAAAACTATTGGGTAGTGAAGGCACCAAGGTGGCTAGGATACACACCTATGAAATATACAACTTTCAATACTTGTCCCACCTGGCGTGCCAAAAATGTTGTCACAAAAAAAGTAACAATCTAGGATTTTCTCATTACAAATCCCTACTTTTTTCTAACATGGGACTGTCTCTAAGGGACTTGTGAACCGAGACAAACCTCTGGAGAATGTCGCCTTACTCTACCTAAATCTAATGCTAAAACTACTCCTACAGTTGAAAGAAAATCCAACTAATCCTAATCTACACATTCCAAGGGACTAGGGAGAGAGAGAAGGGTTAGAGAGATGCATGGAAAGGGAAATCCTAAGCTAAAAGGAAGTGATAACACCAGAAAAGAGGGCGGGTATATCTCCATAAGGGGAAGGAAATAGAAGACGTGGGAGAGAGGGCAGACATATGTGCCACAAAGAAGAACCATATTCATTCACCGTTCATGCACATTCAAAACACAAGAAAGTGGTACCTACAAGTAGGAAACACACACAACATGCTAAAATGAAAAAAGAGACAAGAGTGCAAATAAAACGAGCTAGGGTAGACAAAATGTGTCACAAAACAAATTCTATTGCTTAAAATATGCACAAATCATGGCTTAGAAGACTCGAGTAAATTACAAACACAAAATTAGAGGTTTGGAACTCATGGGAAGTTAGCCACCATTTTGGCATGGTCACCTATAAGTCATCTAATTGCTTTATAGAGAGCAAAACAACAAATTTGACAAGCCAAATATAGAGTTACCCAGATCATACAAACAAAAATCACTTTACAATAATAATAGACCATGTAAATGATTACATTTGATGAAGGTAGAGCAATTTTTCAAATTCAAAATAATAAAAATAATAGGTCAAATATAAATCTAACCAGATCAAAACTTACACTAAAATCTAGTAAAATGGCACAATGGAATGATATATTTTTAGAACCACTACAAATTTTTGATAGCCTTGACACAAAATTACACCCTAAAGGAAGGAAAAAAAAGTACCGATTCCTTTTGACCTCTGCATCTTTAGTCCAAGACTCTTCCTCATGGTTTAAATTTTCAACTGGGGAGGTGTGGATATGATTTAGCTAAAAATTGGCTGGAAAAATAGAGAAGGAGAATTTGATGCTATTAATGGTCTAAAGAAGTTTGCACGAAGGAAGCTCACTATAGAGACCTCTTCACAGGTTTAACTAGGTTATGGGATGTGTTGTGGAGATACTTATATGTGGATGTATATTATGGACTGGAAAATGAAAGGGAGTTGAATGCCACTCAGTATCAAAAGATTATGGGTGTAGGGAAAATGAGGCAGAGAGTGGGAGCTTTTTTGGTTAACATAAGTTCGAGCCCCAAAGAATGAAAACGGGTTACTGAGTACAATATTTAAACACAACGAAAACCAAATGGTACCATACATATAAGGTGATTAAAAAGGGGGGGGGGGGGGGGGGGGGGGGATTCTGGATAAGCTCCCATGAGGTTACTGATTGTGGTACCACCTCTTTTCATGAATGATTCAGGAGGAAGCCGTCTGGAATGGATGATCATGGGGAACATGCAATTCTAAGTATATGATCATCTGGTGTGAGTACAGGTTATACAACATGGTGGAGCCCAGCAAAATATGTCGAGTGGGAGATAACACGTCTAATTTCAAAGAGTAGGAGGGTGCAGGCCCTCAGTAGAGGAGGTGCATGAGGTGCTTGATGTTAGTGATGAGGAAGTCAGAATTGGAGACAAGGTAACCTTGGAGGCCACATTATTTCTTATACAACCTGATGACCGAAAAGGATGAAATGGAGATAGAGATGAGATAGTTGAAATTGAGGGTTGAAGCGAGATAGTTTGATTGTCAGTGAGGGCTAGCCTAAATACAGGGAGAGGGATTGAATTTGAGTTGCCAGCATGACTATAATCTTGAGGTAGTAACTATCACAAGATGAGACTGTATCGATACATATATAGACAACACCTTGGGATTGTGTTTTTAGAGTTGACCTATTGGGAGACTTGTGAGGTACAAAATTCTCGGGTTATCACAGGGACGTTTGAACAGACTTCAAACACACAAGTAAAATAGTTTGAAAAAATTATAACTAGTAATCAGATGGGACCACCTGGGATATGCTATCCTGAATCACTATTCAGTTAGTGGCATGATCACACAGCCCATTATGAGGATTCCCTGTTAGTGAATCCCACAAACCTACCCAAATCGACACTTCTATATGTAGAGCATGAAAGCTCCTCGAGGAGCAGTTGCACCTACATATTCACGTATTTCATCCTAGTGGGTCACCCACATCTGGATTCTCTTAGAGGAGGGCCAGATTATTTCAGAACAGGATGCCATATTGGTTTCCCACATCATGCTCAAGAGAGCATTCCTTCATGAAGAAGAAGCCGATCATCCTATCCATCACGCAGGTTCATAGTCAACGCGAACGTGCGCAAAACTTTGACCAGGGCGTCTATCCTTGGTACCCAGCTGGCCTGTTTTGACCCACGAACCCCGATTCCATATTTATCCATGCCCCACCATCCTGCTGCGTATATCATGTATGAAATTATACGGCGATCATGATTATTTTTAAATGGAAATTTGATACTAATTTTGTAGACACACACATACACACGTTATTACACACATTCACACACACACAACACATGGCGATGGGTTTTAAAACTAGACGACGACGTGACGGATTATACTTTGGTGTGATTTGATCACGATTATTGCGTGGTTCTAGATGGATAGGCCTGAGCCAGAAGTATGGATGTTATTTATGATTTGGGTCCAAAAGTTTTTGAATTTTTTGAAGTCCAACCATTTTAAAGTTATGGATAGCATCTATTTTTTATGTTTCCAAAATATCCTCTCTAATCTGGCCTTCATATGAGTAAATGTGAAAAATTTTAACTTCCATACTACATTCTCATACATATCTCAATGGCTTGGTAGATAAGGTCTTTTTTTGAACAAAGGCTCTCGCTCTCGTATCATTTACTGCAAAAGCTCATATAACACTATCAATGGGTAGTGACAAGTTGCACTCATATGATAGTTAGTGGAATGAGGAATGTACTAGGACCTTCTTCTCGAACTTCCTGAAAAGGGTTTCTCCCCTTATATGCTGAGTTGACAGTGAGGATGAAAAAACATTGAGAGTTTTCCTTTTAATTAGTTTCAAATAGGAAAATGCCCCAGTCCTTTTATGGGTAGGGAAATGCTCATTGTAATATTTGGCCTCGAGCGTAAAATGACTCATATGCTGGTGAAGATACACTTAGGATGAGACCACAATATTCTTTACTTTTTGAAGGTTACAAAAGATCAATGTGAACTGTTTGAAAAAATGAGCACAATAGGTAGTTATACTGGTCAATGACCAGTGGTCTGAATAATTTTTTGACATTTTGAAAAAATGAGATAGCCATCCTTTGAGGGAGAGGTCTATTATGGGGTCCTTTACAGGTAGCTTCCCTTACGAGGGATTTAAAGATCTACTAAAAACAATATACCAAAAATCACTACATTTTTGCATAGCTATCAAAGGCTTTTACAGGGATCCACAACAAATCTAAGGGTATATGAGGGCATACTATGGAAATTTCCATTAGGGCTTACTCTACTTATGCTAAGGGAAACTCACCACACATACGAAAACTCCAAGGAGACTGGTCTCACATGATTTGTGCAAATCCTGAGACTCGACAAATTTTGTCCCTGTCAACCATCCTTTTTAGAATGGTAGACAAGGTAGATGGATGTGGTGATCATGAGGTTCTTGCTAAGGATGGAATTATTGTCCATGAGATTTAAATGTGCATGAAGCAAATCCATGGTGTTCACCACGCCCATTAAAAATAGCTTAAGGATAGTGACTATGTAAACTACGACCATAGGTAACATGTCAAATCATTACAACATAGATCAGATGACCCTGGTGAGCAGGGTTATAATCAATGAAGTTAATATCTATAGGGCTTTACATATACGTACTATCATGATAGTATCAAAATGTTTCAATATCTTAGAAAACGGCTGGAAGTGCCAGGCCTTTCAGGGGTTCCTTTCATCAGGTATAACCCCATCAAGGTGAATCTAAGATGACACAGCTCACAAGAACCCATATTTGTGAGTTAATGAGACTATGGACTAGAGTCCAGATAGGGGATGGAGCCATCGATATGCATCTGACCTAATCCCTTAGGCATAGAGGTACATGGGGAAATGGTGGTTTGTATTTTCTTGTAAAACCAGGATCATCAACATTAAATTCACATTATTTTACACAGGTTTTTTATACGCATGTTTGATTCATTCTTGACCGCAACATGATAAGGTTCAAGGGTCATTAAGAATGTTTCAGGACAAGCAAAAATTGGGTTTGCTTGGCTCTCCCGTTCCACTAAATATGCCTAATGGAAGTATGAAAAAATAGGCAACAGTTAGGTAAATACATCTTTGGATAGGGTTTAATGCATACAAACCAAACTTTGTGAGTGGGCCAGTTCCCTCATATGTACTGTTAATCTTGTAGTTTTTGTGCATTTTAAGATGAGTAAACGCACAATTGGCGAAAAAATTGAGAAATCTCATTCACATATATTGAAGATAAAGGAAGAATGAATGTGGGAAAATTAGTCCAGATTATAAACAAAGATCTACACAATCAGGAGAACTTCTCTATTAGACAGAAAATACTTACAAGTGGTAGCATAAAGAATATGGGACTGATTGCAAATAAGGTTTCATCTTATTCAGTGCTATCCTATACAAGATATTGCAACCCTATGTAATTCCACATACTCTGGCTATGCATAGCTATAAAGTCTGATCAGGTTCATAAGCATAGAAGCATACTAGGTGAAGAAATAGGGCTCTATGCAATAATTCAATTCTCCTAGTAGACGAGCACATTTTGTAATTGAAACCATTAACACTAATAGCATAAAGGAAAGCATTGTATTCTGGAGGAAGCGAAGGGTTCTGGAATTGTCTACACAAAGTTAGCAATACTCAATGATGGTCGAAACGTTTGAACAGAATAGAAGAAACTTCTCATAAAAGTTTTGGAATGAGAAAAAGTGAGAGAGAGATATCCTTATTATGAATTAGATATGTAGCCTTTTCATGTTGTATCTATGACCCCAAATCTCGTTAGGCTTTTCAGTAATACATGTCTTGACCTATTTGATGATCATATGCATCTACCACAGTATGTTGGGTTGTTAGATTTTTGACTATGGGTTGTCCAATAGGAGCTACCCCCGCATCCACTTATTAGTATTGTGAAGCTTGTTTTGATGAGTGGAACTAATTAAGGAATTTTTACATTATCCACATTATGTCTCGATTTAATTAATTCAGATTCGAATTAATGTGCATTATATTTCAAGGGCCTTTGCTGCTTCGACTGACATCTGGGAATGATTTTTGACACAAAGGTATCAAGGGGCACTTTTGGCCCTATGGTATCTGAAGAGCTTCAGTATTGTATTACTGGTTGTCACTGAATTGCACGTAGTTTCATGCTAGTCACATTCATTCCAAAATGCACTACAATATAATTTTTGATGTAACATGGCAGATCGTCACTGCCTCCCAAATTTCACAATGAATGAGATGTCAAGAGAGTATATGTTTTTCATATCTATATGCATTGGATTCTGAATACATATATATGAGAGATTAGAGGCATGGCTTTGTAATGATCAGAATATCAAATAAGTGATTCCTAGTAGCAAAGTACAACATCTCAAGAAAGAATAAAAATCCACGGAAGAAAAGTCCTATCTATTTGTGTTGTATTCTTTTAGTTTCAAGGAAGTTGGTATTTCAGATCTGTGATATCTTTTCTGCGTATTATTTATACCTGAATATTGATGAAATTACCTCTGCGTTCTTATGTTCTCTTATTGAAAGCAAGCAGCAAAGCTTATCCATATAAATGTACAAACTTTCAAAGCATGTGGATTCCTTATACTTTGAAGTGTTTTATGCCCAAAAGATTATCAATACGAAAGAATGGAAGAACTTAAGGAGATGAGGGAGGAAGAACATAACAATACCTTCATATAGATAACAAAGTAACCTTCCCACAGTATTGAGCTAGGGAGATGCAGAATAGAATCATTCACTTTCATAACTAGATATAATTCCACAGACGCAAAGTTCTAGAAATCATATAAACAAGAACACAAATTTTCTTATCATAAAAGATGGATGATTCACAAATTTCAGACAAGGAAAGAAGGAATAGCAGAGGAAGAAAGGGAAAAACTTATGTATTGATTACTTTCAAATCTATTACATCTATAGAGTGCCAGGATCCAACCCCTAACAATGGCGTGGAGAAGCCATTAAATAGATTCCAAAAATGTTACATTTGGTTACAAAAATGATGAAACTGATTCAAGAAAATGACATCTGAACTTATCTAATGCCTTGGTAGTTTCCATTCCTAATGGAAAAACAAGATGCATTGAATCACAACTATCAACCTACTTTTACAACTTTAAAAATGAGCCATCCACGTGGAAGAGATTTGCTGAAGCGGGCCAGGGGGCGCCTTTTATATTTTATGTCTTTTAAAGAGATTTTGCATTTTAGAACATTTTGGTCCTACCCATCCACTTCTGATATAGGCCTGACACATGGCTTTACTTGAGTGGGGATGGAGTCACAGCTCAATTTTACAATTTTAACTCTTTTCAACAAAATCTCAAAAACTCAAAGTTCTCCACCGACCCGCCTTCCCGCTTTGACTTTTGAACTTTTAACTGCGGCTCAACATTTGAATTTATCCCTTTGGCATGAGCGGGGCCATGTGGTCACTTTATAACTTTATGCTCTCTTTTGGAAATAAAACTAAAATTCCCAAATTGCTTGAAAACCTGCCTTATGCTTTGACCTTTTGTGCGGGCATCAATATTTTACCTTTTGAATTCCCTTGGCTTTTAAAGGCTTTATGTGACCTAACATGTCACTTTATAACTTCCGCACCCTTTTGGAAACAAGGTATTCTGGACCTGACAACCTTCAGAGGTTTGACTTTTCACATGGAGAGATGCATTTATGTTTGGGGCCTTATTTTTGGTTCTCACCCCCTTGAAACATGGCCAGTGTCCGAAGGGACATGTGGGGATTTTTGTTGGTTCTCCACTTCCTTAGGCAATTCCAACGGCTGGTTATGGAATTTGACCCTGTTTGACCTGACTTTGGAGGTGCCATAAACACATGGAGAGTTGGTGCTTGTTTGGGAACTTGCTTTGGACTTCAACCCTTGAAAGGTTCGTCTGAAAGACACGTGGGGCTTTCTGCTGGTTCTCCTTTCCTTAGACTTTCAATGGCCTGATTCTACCCCTTTTGTGAGGGACCCTATACCACGTGGAGAGCTAGCGATCATTTAGGGGAACTGCCTTTTGGTTATCACTTCTGAAGGTTACACCGATGAGGCACGTGGAGGCTTCCCTACTGACCCTCTTCTACTAGAATTTTCAGCTAATTCTGTCCCTTTTCTGGACCTCTGGACACGTGGAGGGCTGGCACTCATTTGGGGTTTCCCTTTGGGTCGATGACCTTTGAAGTTGCACCGATGAGACATGTGGAGGCTTCCACTGAACCCTCTTATACTTAGTTGATTAAATAGTTTACTCTTCCCTTTTGGGACCTAGACACATGGAGGGCTGGATGCAAGTTTGGGGTCTCTCTTTGGGCCATTTGAATTTGCGGACTATATGGCTAACATGATGAGGCATGTGGCGATCCTCGCATGGGTCCATTGCTTTGCCACAACCAACTCAAACATGCGAAGTCTGAAAACTTTCGATTCTTTCTTCAATCTTCTCTTGCGCTGATATCTGACGGGAAGACAATTGACATGAGCAGAAAAAAATTGAAGATGGGACCCCTTTCATTGACTACAAGATTTGGAATGTGGGGTGAGATTGACTGAATGAGCTTTCTGATTTTCTTCTTCAAAGCATGATTTATCGTGTTTGATCAATTTTTCTATGGGCTCAAAATTGGGATAACAGGCACCAACTCAAAAAATTTTTAAAACTTGACTTGAAAAATGAGGGGAATTTTGAGGGTGACAACAGCTGGCTCTTTCTGGGGATGACTTGGCTAGGATAGAGGAACGAGGAAAGATCAAGAACCATAGAAAAACTCTGGGAAATCAGACCAGTGCCTTATCCATTGGGCAAATAGAGTCAAAGGAAAAACCAATACAGAAGACAACACACACGGAAGGGAAACAAACTGAAAAAGGAAAGACCAAAAACAAAACACAACACACAACGAGGAACATGAAAGGAAACAAGCCAAAACAAGGAAAGTATTTACAAAGAAAGAAGAGGATATTTATAGGGGAAAGAAGGAGGACTACACGAAACCTACACAATTCCAGAGATAGCCTAAGAAAAATAAGTACCTTTGCGGAATAACATAGTGAAAGTGTGAGGCACCCATGCGAATTGAAGATGAGAAGTTGAGCGTACCAAAATATCATGGGAACACTATGCGGCTTGAAAAGAAAAATTGAGGAAAGAAGACAATCCAGATAGTGATACTCCATACTAAAAATATTCAGTTCCTGTGAAGAACTTAATGTATTCTTGAGGATCCTCTTCTATGGAGGAATAGTGCCATACAAAAACTTGTACGACCCTCGACTTCCTCCATACTAATTTTTACACATCACCAAACTTTGACAACTAGATCCATGAGAAAATCCAATCCTAATAGTGTCAACTCCCTGTTTTGGCAGAATGATACTAGCATATGAATGGTGATTACAATTATCATCATGGCACATCTCATGAGAAACACACACTTCCATTGAATCTTCCTTGTAACCATCTTCAAGAGGAATTTGGAAAAAGGTACTGGATGATTTACCATTATGTGTAATTTTTACCATGTCTCTGAAAAACATACCTGTTGCTTTGGCAGAATCAACACCTGATTCTAGAAGATCATGACTCTTAGGTACAAGTTGCATTACTGATTTGTCTTCATGATTAGCAAGGAATTGAAATGCTATCAGAATAAGTAAAGATTGATCAACAACATCATCCTCTTCCTTTTGTTTGCATTCCAAAGGATGAGTTGAGACAGGGCTGTCATAGTTGTGAAGAAAAGATTCCAGGCATGGCTCTCCATTTTCTATTTGTTTTGAAGGACTACAAAAAGGCTCATGTGTGCTCATCTTATCCATAAATATAACAGGGGAACTAGTGATCTCATTGATTTCTTCTTCTTCAGGTACAAGCACTTGTTCATCTTTGAGAGAACTTAAAACAACAAGGGGATGGTCTACAATGACCTTCATCTCAGAGTATTGAAATTCTTCAATCATAGGAGAGAGGAATCTTGTCCATTTTGTTGTGATGAACATCTACTTCCACCAGCGTAGGATCATTTTTTTAAAACCAGAACATTTAACCTTGGTACATGACATATGTTCTATAGACTCTATTTTAGGTTGAAAGAAAGCCTCAAGTTGTTTGTCTTCTTCATTATTTTAAGGAATATTAAATTGACATGCATCAGGTGGAGCAGTAAGAAGACATTCATTGATGGAATTGGGATAATGTTGAGGAATGAATACCTGATCATGAGCAACTTCTAGAACTTGAATCTTCTCCTCTTTGTTACAAGGTGTCTCAAATTCATTGACTGAGTGTTCTTCAGCTTGTTTGAAAAGTTGCTGCAATGTTTGTGAAAACAATCTTGGATTTACACCTCTGTAGAAGTTCTACAGAAACCGAGCCTATTCTGGACTGACTGGAGCTTGAAAACTATTAATAGGGAGATCTCCATCATCATCCCCATCACTGTCACTATCACTCATTGGTGATGTGGGCCAACAAGTGTTCTTCATTTTACCTTCGTTCTTGGGAAGGTTCCTAGATCAAGAGAATGAACATGATAGAAGTTTGATCCCCGGTGTATACCGTAGAGTCGCCAGATCAAAAATGATCTTGAAGTTGTTCTTTTAGAAAGGGATCCGTTTGAAATGAAATCCCCAGTAGAGTCACCAAAAACTGTTGGGTTTTTTAAATGGTACTTTAACAAACCACAGTCAGGGGACAACAAGTCCCTCCTCTTTAATGGGAGAGGTTCCCTTATTGAAAGCAAGCAAAAAAACTTATATACAAATGTACAACTTTCAAAGTGTGGATTCTTGATACTTTGAAACGTTTCATATGCCCAAAGATCATCAATACGAAGAAATAGAAGAGCTAAGGAGATGAGAGAGGAAGAACATAACAATACTTTCAGGAAATATAGATATCAGAGTATAACCTTATACGTATTGAGCTAGGGAGATGCAGAATAGAATCATTCACTTTCATAACAAATATAATTCCACAAACGCAAAGTTCCAGAAATCATATAAACAAGAACACAAATTTTCTTATCATAAAAGATGGATGATTCACAAATTTTAACAAGGAAAGAAGGAATAACAGAGGAAGAAAGGGAAAAAAAAACTTTTGTATTGATTACTTTCGAATCTATTACATCTATAGAGTACCAGGATCCAACCTGAATAATGGCATAGAGAACCCACTAAATAGCTTCCAAAAAATGGTTACATTTGGTTACAAAAAATGATGAAACTGATTCAAGAAACTGACGTCTGAACTTCTCTAATGCCTCGGCTATTTCCATGCCTGGCGATAAAACCAGAACATCATATCACAGCCATTCATCCTACTTTCACAAACTTTGAATTTGAGTCATCCACGTGGAAGAGATTTGCTGAAGCAGGCCTGGGGGTGCCTTTTTCATTTTATGACTTTTAAAGATTTTGCATTTTAGAACATTTTGGCCCCACCCATCCGCTTCTGATATAGGCCTGACACGTGGCTTTACTTGAGTGGGGACGGAGTCACGGCTCACTTTTACAATTTTAACTCTTTTCAACGAAAACTCAAAAACTCAAAGTTCTTTTTCAACGCAGGTCGACCCCAGTGACTCACTTCCCCACTTTGACTTTTCAACGTGGGCTCAAATATTTGACTTTATCCCTTGGCATGAGCGTTACCATGGTCCCTTTGTGGGTCACTTTATAACTTTACGCCATTTTTCGGAAATAAAACCAAAATTTCCAAATGTCTCCGACGGCCTACCTTCCGCTTTGACTTTTCAAAGCATCAAAACACAAAAAGGGCCCACTTTCCGCCACCCGCTTGAATCATGGCCACATGTCCCTTTGCGGGCTGTTCTATGGATTTTTATGTTTTGACCAAGTCCCTCCATTTGGTGAAGGCTTTATGTCTAACCCGAGACATGTCCAGACTTACCACTTCATTGGATGACTTTTCCCCTGGATCCTTTGGACTGCGCTTCACCTTGGCATTAGCGAGAGTTGTGCTTCACTTTTGAGATTGACTTTTGGATTCAAAAGCCCCCTAAAGTTCCTCCGAGCGCCCGCTTTGAAGGTATACGTGGGGCTTCCATGTTCAGTTCTTTGTACTTAGACTAATTTAATGGGCCTTCCCGCTCTTTGGAGACTTGACTTCTGTGGTGTACCCTAGCACACATGGAGAGCTGGCGCTCAATTGTTTGGGGAACCGCTCTTTGGATTCGACCCTTGAAAGGTGCACCGATCTGAGGCACATGTGGCATCGTTCTGCTGGTTCTTAGGCTTTTCCTGGATCCGATTCAACTTTTTGAGGATTTGACCACGTGGAGGGGTTGGCGCTCATTTGGGGTATGTCCCTTGGGTCTCACTTCTGAAGTTGTGCTGATGAGGCACGTGAAGGCTTTCGTTGACCCTCTTATACTTAGGCAATTAAACGGTTGGCTTTGTCCCTTTTCCAAACCTTGGAAATGTGGGGGCTAGCGTAAGTTTGGGGAACCACCTTTGGCTTCGACCCTTGAAGGTGCACCGATGAGACACATGGCACCATCTATGGTCTCTTCTTTCATTAGCCGATTCAATGGCTAGCTCTATTCCCTTTTTGACTCAGTCCACATGACAAGATTACACTCATTTGGAGCCTTCATTTTGGTACGCTTTTTATAATTGTGCTGATTTGACACATGGCGAGTTTGCGTGAGTCTGTTGTTTGGCCCTGAGTTGACTCGTATGCGGCGAAGTCCAAAAAATTTGATTCCTTTCTTCAATATTTTCCTGTGCGCTCTGATCTCTTTTGACACCGACCTTGCCCCTTCATTTTTGGATTTGAAATTTGCGCTCACATGACTAAATCACCCCTTCCAAAAACATTTACATGTGGGATCATGGTTGATCAATTTTTCTGGGGGGACAAAGTTGGGATAACATGCACCAACTCAAAAATTTCGAAACTTGACTTGAAAATGAGGGGAATTTTGAGGGTGACAACACAACTAAATCCTTTCTTTTCTTTCCCTTGAAGCCTTTTCAATTTTATTAGATGAGATTCATGTGCTAATTCCATCTCCTAATTATTCATCACCTGATTACATACTTGTCAAACATGCATGAGGGATTTCATTTACTTCTCATCTTGGATTTCTTTCAAATTTATCAATATGATCACTAATTTTTGATGTCCTTCTTGATTTAGTCTCTCCCATGAATTTCTCTGATGCACTCTTAGGATTTTTGTTCACTCTATAAACCTTCTTGACTTTCCTTTTAACTGTTTGATTTCTACTGATATGCCTTGGAAATTGATTTTGATAGAATTTCTTTGTAAAATGTCCAATTTAATGATAAAATAAAGACATAACTTCATTTTTTCTTCTATATGAGTATGTTCTTGGATGCCACCTATATTTAGCACTCATATGACCATATCACATACTAAAAACATGTCCAATCCTCTTACAATTATAGTAAACTATCATACCTCTTCTTTTTTTGTTCTCCAAAACTGATTGTTTGGTTCTTCAAGGAAATTTTGAGTTGTGTGACATTTCTCTCTACAATTGAAGCACACTCTATTCTTTATTCTCTCATTTGTTATCTCTCCATGGGTGATCATTCATGACATGATTTTTGCACTCCTTAGCTCTATGTCCAAAATTATGAAAAGAGAAACAATACCCATTAAATGTTCTTTCATACCTTAATGTAGTTGGTTACCTAGCTGATTTAGGCCTTCTTGAATTTGTCCCCTTGGTCACCTTCATGTCTAATTGTCTGCTTGAACCAAATTTTTCCTCTGAAAACTTCGTCATGGGTTATTTTTTGTCACATGTTTTCTTTTTTCTATCTATACTTCCATAAAGGATTCAAAAATATTTTCCATCTTGTTATACATCTTCAGTATTTCTTTTTCTTCCTCTAATTTAGCTCTCACGGATATCATTTCTTCTTCATGTCTCATACAGGTGTCTTCTTTGGCATGTAGAGCTTTTGACACTGTTTCAACATGTAATTTCAGATTTTATTAATTTTGATATGCTCTTTCTCTTTGTTTATGAGGGATGATGAAATCAACTCCAATTTTGCCTTAAGTTCTTTGATTCCATCTTTATCTTTTTTATACTACCTCTCCTAAAAAAATGATTTGATCTTCATATTCTTTCATCTTTATTTTCAATATTTGATTATTTTTCCTTTGATTTTTCAATTCATCTAGGGCACTTATCATTTATGCTTCAAGATTTACCTTAGATTCCTCTTCATCTCAAACTTCATCCTCCTTCACATACCTATATATTGAGTTGTTATTATAGATTACCTCAATAACCATGCTTTTGTTTTAGGAAGGACCTACTCCAAGATGTTAGACTTGATTCAAGAGTACCAAGATCTGATACCAATTGTTGGAAATTTGGGAACTGAGAGGGGGGTGAATCATTGTCTTCTCAAAATTTAAAAATCAATTCAATCCTACTTAAATTGTGACAATAAAACCAACTCAACATACACAAGTAGCTAATGTGGGAGAAACTACACAGATATATTATTTAATGTGGGGAACCAAAACTAGGAGAAAAATCCAATGAAACAAAGAACTAGCTTTAAACAAGAATGTCCTGCAAATGTTACATTGACTTCATAGTTGAGCTTCAACTCAACATGGAGTTACAACACCAATATTTGACCAACATGTCTTTAACAAGCTTTAAATATCCTAGAAGCTTCAACTCCCAACTTTATTCTATAAACAATTGACATTTTGTAAACTTCAACTTATAGGGAAACAACAACTCCCCACATGCTAAGATGTAATGTAGACTTATTCAATATTTTAATCACACTAAAAATTTTGTCTCATATAACTAATATTGACCACTAAATTTTCTCACTCTTATTCTTATCTTTGACACTAATTTATCTTTCCTAATCACCTAATCAGATGTAAGGGTCTATTTCAAAAGACTCATTTCACACTTACTTATCATGATCTCCTTCTGTGAATCATATAAAACAAGCTCCTACTTTAATTGTGTTCAATTTATAGTATGGTTTCAATCATGGTGTTCACTTTAGTCCTCTATTTCAAGGTTCAAACACTAAAACATGTTCACACATGTTCTAGAATACACCTTTAACACTTATAGGGTTTTCTATACTAATTTTATCATCTCTCATTCATTCAACGCCATCTATATCCACAACCTTCAACCTGAAGCACTTCCAAGATTCATTTTAACTTATTTTTACCTTTAACAGGCATGTACTTGGCTCATATCAAAAATCAACAACTCAACCTACCTGTGTAATCTCTTCATGGTTTTTTGTATCAATCGGTAGGTTTTTACAATCTTCAAACCATGTGTAATAATATTTTTTCATTCATCTCCCATTTCTTGATTGTACTTCCTTTTTATTCAACCTGCATCAATGATTTCTTCAATCTATTATCTATGTTTGATACCACAAATTTGAACCCAAGTCTTGTAGTATAACTTTCACTATAAATTTTATTGTATCTTCAATAAGATGAGACACTCATATAAATGTATGTGTTAATTTCATGTTACTACTATACATTGACTCAATCTATGTATTCAATATATCCATTATTTTTCAACCACTTATCAATCTCCTAATTTTACATTAGTTTCATCTCTCTTATATTCTTCTTACATACACCATCATGCACAACTTATCTATGTTACACTTTCACATATAGAGTACTCTCTAATCATCAACAAGATTTTATGGTTCATAGTGAGAACATATTTGTCCTATACAATTTTCAGGTCCTTCAGTGAGAGTTACAAGTAGATTAGTACATTTCAACCCCCTAAAATCATTTGTAAACTTTCATCTCAGACCTCAGGATCCTCCATTTACCTTCATTTCTTTATTGTCATCAACATACATTTTCTATTGGTCTTTGAACACTATATTACTTGACCTTGCCACTTTACAAAGAGACGATTTTGGAAAAATTATATATATTAGAGGAATGTTTTGAGATCTTTTAGATCACTTACAATTGTCAAGAAATAGAATATTTCAAAACTCCTTTCAAAGTCATGCATTGAGCCATGTTACATACAATTTTACACATGGAAGTGATGTGATTTCAATGTTTCAAGTAGCTCTCTTCATTTCTCATACTATCATTTTTTAGGGATCACTTCATAAGATGGAGAAAGGTATTTCACAACTTTAAGAACCCTGCACACCCTCATGACCTGTCAACTAGTTCAACCTCACCTATTTTTTGCATAGTTGGGATTTCAATACAAAAACCCTAAAACATGATTTGAATGCTTAAGACATTAGATGTCTCACTTTCACATTACCAAAACACTTAATTAGATGATTTCACAACCAGTTCCAACCACTCATATGCATGAAATGAGAGAATCTATCCAAGATTTTGAGGTATAGTCTCATTTCTTTCCGACTTTCACAACCCACAAAATCTGTCCTCCAATGTAACTCATTTTTCATAAACAAAGCATAGAATTAGGGATCTAGACCACACTTATTACATAATCCTTTCTATATAAACCTTACAATGTTGAATGTATTCATAATTTCATGCAATCATATCACTAGAAATGGTCAATTTGAGTCAAATATCATTGTTACATGAAGCATCACAGGGCAGTCTGTGTTTCATTATCATTTTACCATCTATAATGTCTTTCAAGATCATTTTTTTTGGATAAATACTTCAAACAAAACCAATACATCACCTTCACCAATTTCACTCACTAACTCCAAAAGTCAGACATGAGAAGAGGGAATTTAAGTCCAAAGATCAGAGTGAAGAAAGTACTAATTAACCCCTATTTTGGCCATCTTGTTTTATTTTATTTTATCATTCCCAACTTTTTACACCATATGCCCAGTCATATTTTGTCACTTGGCATTATTTTAGCCTCGACTGGGTGCCCAGGCTAGTACTGGGGGCCATGGGCACCCTGCCCACCAGGATCCCCAATTTTTTGCACTTTCCTACCACTTTTTGGGCTCTTTCTAGCCATTTGAGATCTTTATCTTTTTGGTGGTCGGCCATTTTGGGGTTAATTATGAAATTAGATCAAGAGAACCCTATAAATATAAAGTTATGAGACCATAATGAGGGACCAAGCACTAGTCACTACTATCATCCACCTAGAGTTGCATCCATCTATTGCATTGGAGATCACTTGCATCCACATAGCTCCATCAGAAGGCACAAGGCTAGGACATCTGCATCACACACACAAAATAGGGGAGGATTATATTCTATTCCATGCACACATTCTATTACATTTTCTACATCTAGTTATTTCTTGACTACTTCACAAAGTGTGACTAACACAAGAGCACCTAGGGAACATTATGTACACACTCACCAGAACTACATTTGGGTTTGAAATGTAGTGCAATGCTTAGTTAGTAAGCCCACTGTTGTGGCAGCTGAGGTCAGTCTGACCCATTCATTTGCATTTTTCTTTTTTTAGGGTTTTGATACTTCTTTTGGTCTTTTGCAGGTCTTTTCATCATCTTGGATTATTGGCGACATCTGAAGATAGCAGGGAACGAATCTGATGTGACACAAAACGAGGGTTTCAGACCACCTCCCACCTTATGAAATTCAGTTTCAGAGATTTTGTACAGACCACAGGCACCCAATTGCTATAGACCAGAGTGGCATGTAGGTGCACCTAGTCCCTCTCTAGGCACTCTAGTCCATAGAATAGATACTCCAGATCCATCCTTTTCAGAGGCTTCTGCATAGTCATTCCTGCTTCTGGTTTCTCTAGTCACCTCTGTGACACAGTCTCAAAGAGCATCTTCTAATTAGCTGAAGTTCTTTCCTCTTCTCTCTTGTACATATTAGGGTTAGCATTTCCTTTTGCATAGTTGTTTGGGTCATTTTATATTTATTTACAACATTTATTTACTTTATTTACAGTTGTTCATAAGCTTAGATTAACTAGTCCCCCCATATATGCCTACATTTTAGTTAATCATTTTGGTGAACCCGACTTCGATCATTCATGCTTCTAGGGTTATTCATTATCATTACTTGTTTATCATCCCAGGGTTTAGTCATCATGAGTATCTCAATCAATGATTATTTGGTTGCAAATCCTGATTTACTACATAGAGTCCAACATTTTCTTATTACTACTCACATTCATGCTGAAATGCACCTAGATTCAGTTTATCAATCCTTTTCCGATGATGCATTTTCTTCACATATAGTATTCAAGTATCCTCTTCCTGCTGATGTTCACACTTTTGATAATGACTTGCCTCTACATATCATATCTCGTATTCATAATGTCATTGTTAAGTGTACTTTGATTGATAATGGATTCTGAACTTAACTTGTGTCTCTATGTCATTCCTTGAAGTTTTAGGTATTTCCACTCATGATGTTAGTCCATCTAGTATTTCATTGTGTGATTATGATGTTCTTTCCATCCATGTCTTGGTCATTTGCATTTTCTATCACTGTTGGTCCAAAGAATGTCCACACTATCTTTTTCATTGTTGATTTCCCAGTCTCCTACAACTATCCTTTTGGTAGGCCATGGCTTCATGTCCATGCAAGATGTGTGCTTCTATTGTATGTAATTGTGTAAAATTCTTACATGAGAGCATTGAGTACACCATTTTTTCATGACCGCAATCCATTTCAGTATTGTGACCAGGACTCTAATACTATTCTTCCTATCCCACGCATAGATATTACATATGATCCCTAACCTATCGAATAACCACCTTGTTTACCACCACTTGATGGTACCATTTGTGTGATAGATGCATTTTTTATGCCACCTGCTACTACTACTGCTATGATTCCTTATCAGGGGTTTGTCTAGTCTATGGACATCACTCTATCACATACACCTTCACATGTACCACCGAATTTAGCATGCCCACCATTCACTTGCACACTCTTCATGAAATGACTCATATTGGAACAACATGTACCATTTGACCCTACATTTGATGTCAGAAATCCATATGTTCACATGATGGTCTAGCTCGCCATCTTGGATTTTCTTTTGAGGACTTCATCCTTCTACCATATGACCCTCATCTCTACTCATGGATTTATCAATTTACTGATCCACTTATGGTTTGATGTGTATTTCATCTTATAGTCTATTTATCACATACCCTACTTGAGACTTCTCCACTCACATTAGGATCATGGCTTGATTATATTGGGGGCACATTAGATCCTGATCACAAGACATTTCCATTTCCTATGCCCTTTGGAATTTTTATCTACAATAGTTCTTTCTTGGCAATTCACAAAATCTCACTCATTGGTATGCACACAGTATACCACTTCCTCCATTCACTGATGAGGAATATGTTATGGGTATGTACAACTTATGTCTCAATGGCTCATTATGTATCAACCAAACACTATTGCTTATTAGTAGTGGACCAATTCTTGATGTCTCCATTTCCTATGCCTAAGGCTAAGATTTATGACATTCATCGTCCAACCTTGGTCATAACATGGGGGGATTTGGACACTTACAATATCATTGGGTACCCATATCATAGTATTTTGTCTATAACCACCTCTCATCTTTAGCATTCTTCATCCTAGTATGCTCAGTGGCTATGTTCTATTTAAATGTTTTAGTGTACATGGTACTAATCTCTTGTGTAATGCAATTTCACAAGGATTGTTAGGGATTAATTTTGGACATGAACTTAAAAACCAAGTTGATACATTTGTACTTAAGTTACACATAACATTTATTTTATTGGCCATCCTGCAATAAAAATATGACATACAAATTTACATTTAGCTTATGCATTGGAGGAGTTATCCAAGGATTATTCATTTCCCTATATTCTAAAGGATAACAGCACTACATGCATTGCATCAATATTTTTCATTACACAAATGCTGTTTGAAAATAATACAACACAAGTGAACATCCATTCGAAGCTTTGGTCTAAGATCCATGCATAGCTAGTACCAATTCATTAGGTAAGTGCTAAGAGACTTTCCTAGCTTGTCATTGTTACATATAAGCTATTACAACAGGGCTATTTTACAAATACGATATACTTCAGAGGCCTTTCAGAGGAAGGGTTTACAACATGTTCTGGAACATTTTGAAATAATAAACATTGTTTTTGCAGATTGAAAGTATCCACCTGAAAATTGGGTAATTAGACAATTAAATTTATCTTAATTTTCAACAACAAAATGCCTCCATTACTATTTAAGGCACTTGTTTACAATATCTGCAGTATTTCAGAATATTTCACTCATCACATGGCATTTTCAGATACTATAAGGTCATGACGCCCTATCATGCTCATTATATTTGTAAATGTTACTTTAAAGTCTCATCCTTTTCCCATCTTGTTATTTGGAACTTTACAAATCATCTAAATTGTTTCTATACAAAAATTGTATTTTCTGGGAAAACACTTGATACAACATTCTATTATCGTGACATATTTCTCCAAAAATAGCATTCATACTTGTGTTCTTTGTCAATTTTCTAGTTGCTCTTTAACTTTAAGTGATTTGAGTCACCATTTGGGTGATATTAAATTTTCTTTATTCGTATAATTGTTGAGATCATAAAAATGTGGTAATTTATCTGGCTACAATTTTTCCCTATTATTTTGTAATTTTTTATTGTAACCCACAAGTAGTCATATTTACCCATATGGTCTATCAATACATTTAGACCTCATTAATCACATCTGTCCTATGGCTATTTACCCATATGACTTGGAACGCATAGGGGTTTACATAACCCCTCGTGTATGCTTGCCAAAGTTAGAGGCATCAATTAAGACACTTGTTGTGTCTGATTACTTACATACTGACAACATCAACCTTAGATTTCATGCATGTGCAATGCCTCATACAATCATCAGGGTATCATCTTGTATAGTTATCAATCATATGTTTTCACATCAAGGGGGAAACATTTCCTATCTACAATGTACACGTACATCTTGCCAAGTGGTTCACACTTGAACTTTGGATGGGAAACACCAAATGAACCACATGTGCACACTTCTATTATAATTTTACTTACCATCTATATCATTTCCATTCCATTTGAATATCTACCAATTCATTTACTCTTCATCATACAAGTTCATACTCTTATTGTTACTGTGTCACCAACACCATTACATGTTACCACTTTAATCGGTACACATCTTACACTTTTTCACATATGTCATTGGTCCAAATTATTGCACACAGCTTGCATGCATCTTGATACATTTTCATTACAAATCTTACATACCACATTGTCACTTGCCATGATGATACAGTACATCTCCTTCTATCACTAACATCAGTACCAAATGACACACATTTCATCTTTCCCGGTCCATCAACTCAACTGTTGACCTTTTTTTACAAATTATCATATGGTTATTGAAAATGGATCTTCATCACGAATGTAACATATTAACATTGGGGATGTTTCATCATGCAAAATGTTCTAGGATAGGAATGATTACATGCTTGACTATTATCTTCACCAATCTATCATCTTGTTATGGTATACGCATTCTACATCATGGATCCATGGCCTATTCAGAATATAGTGATATATGCTTTAGGCTAAATCATCACTCATAATTGGCCTTTTCATGATCATACGCATAGGCTATAGGGTACACACATCTCTTCTATTTTGCATCATCATATTATGCCTACATACTTTTCAAATGCATTAGACTCAACACATTTTAGCAATTGATCATTTCCCGATGATGCACTCTCATTGCTTCGGTTCATACACTTGACTGTTGAGGGAACTATTACATGAACCTCATTGCATCATTACATTCATAGGTTGGCATGCTACCAATCCATTCATTCCATATCCATCCATTTTTACATGTGTACATACATATATTATGGTTGTTTTTTCATCTATGCATTTATAAGGTTCATTGGATATTTTATTACATATGCTATTCAATTACACTACATCTACATTTATCTATTTATCCACACATTTCATGTATTTTTACATTATTGGACGTAGATACAAGTCTTACACGCAACACATGCTTAATTTCTACATCTCCTCATTTGTTGCATTATGGGCATCCGGAAGTTCATCTCATACATTATGGTCTCATCATGGCATACTATCTTACATTTTTCATACATTGCTATAGTCATTAAATTTATTTGTCAGTTACACTTTCTACACTTGGTAATCCAGGGTGATTCATACATTTGTTATCATATATTACATATTCTACTCATCATATGGTGATTGTTTCATCACATATGTTTGACATTGTCTTCTACAGATTGCATCACTACCCTATGATGCACTACAGTTCCTTGGTCCATACTCAACTGCTGAGGGTTTACAAATCAAATGGACCTTACATCATCACACATTTACTCATTCAACCTTTCATCATGCAATATTACTAGGATAATGACATACGATTTAGGCTAAATTGTCACCTATTCTATCATCTGTAGTGGTATACACTTTAGTTACATCACCACTCCCTCTTTTCATCTTAGTAGTGATATACGCTTTGGGATAAATCATCACTCATCCATTCATCTTATAGTGATATACGCTTAGGATAAATCATCACTTATATGTTCATCTGGTCTGATATACCATTCTTCTATAGGGTTCACACACACATCATTCTAGGTCACATCTCATCACTACATGGCTACACATTCATCAAGTGCGTTAGACACAACACACACTTCAACCATTTCCCGATGACGCACTCTTGTTTACAGGTTCATTCTTGACTATGAGGGGGAAAAAAATGAACCTCATTGCATACATTTCCATTCACTTGGGGGGCACGTGGCTCCTATCATTCCATATTGCATTCCATTCCATCCATCCACAACATATTACATTGTCTTGGAGCATTTACTCTTGTTTACTAGTTATGTTTGTTACATGGTCACTTTACTACACATGTTAGATTGATTTCTTGTATGTCATTATCTATATCATCCACACATTCACATTCACATATTTTTCTAGTTTTGATCACAAATACACATCTTTACACAGTAACATGGATGCTCGCCTTCTACCCTTCCTACACTAGTCATTGGGGGCATCCACATTCATCTCTCATAGGTGTTATTGTTTCATTTTGTACTTAGCACTTTACATTACTTGGTTATTCACGCTTTGACATATTGGTTATTTTCTAACATGCTAACTGGGTGTTCATGTGCAACACTTGTTTTGTAAGATTACATTTTTCCATGACTTGGGTTTGTTATGTTTACTTGTCTATCATTGTTTTCTTCTTATATGTGGGCCTTGCCCTATGTTTGGTGTGCACACTTTTTTTTGTGGCCATGATGGCCTTGCATGTCTTGTGACATCATGAGTGATGTCCCATGTTTGTGAACCCACTTTGTGTGGCTTACTTTGTCTTCTTGTGTGTTTACTACATTACTTCTTGGTAGCTTTTACACTGTTTGCGTACTTTACACTTGTTTTCTACATGCATGCATTTTCATACTAACACTTGTTTTGGCTAGCCATCCTTGTTTGTGCATGCCTTGGTTTCTACCAAGCAAATTCCCTTCCCCCTGCAGGGAAGAGTTTTAGAGTTCATGTGGTTGGTCCTCTTTTGGGGCCGCATTCTCCTATCAGTGACATCACATGCACCCCCAAAGAGGGGGGCATCATTTGGGGTTTTACATAATAACACAACACATTTACACCAATTCAGTTTAGTGCACTTTCCACCCTTGAAATTGTGGGTTACATACAACGAGTGGGTTCAGACCAGTCTATGAACCCCATACACAACGGATTTTATAGGACATGGTGTCCTTAGCATTCTGGGGAGCAGTTACAGGTTGGAGGTTACACTGGGTGTGCCTCCCTACACTACTTCAGTCCAGTGGCGTCAAATCACCCAAAAAACTAGGACGTACAAAGATCTCTTCACACATAGTTAGGGAAGCAAGTTAAAGGTTGGAGGACATACGAATTTCCTCCCTACTTCTTCAGCCTATGGCATCAGATCACCCAAAAAACCATGGTAGTACATGATATCCTTCTACACTCTCTTTCTCGATATGGATCAGGTGCACATGTTCCATTTACACTTTTCATTTTGCATATTTACATTTACATATATGCATGTGTCTTTTACATTGTGTTTTTACACATACATACATACATATTTGACTACTTGATCATTTTCTCCTTGCAGGTCCAGTCATATGAGAAACAAGCAGTCAAATGGGGGAAAAAATAAGCAACAACAACAACAACAATATCAACAACAACAAATTAGTGTTGCACACACTTACTAACCATGTAGGTACATCACACACATCAGTAGCTACACACATGCATTTCCACCCTAGGTTCACTCTCATCACTTTTTTGCATTTTTCATCTTTAATTTCCATGCTCCATAATATTTTTTTCATTCCATGCTTTGTCTAGTCCTTCGGCGCATTTTCTACTACAATCTTCATGGACATCAGGTACGCATCTCTATCTACTTTATGTTACCAAGCTTTCCACTCACCAACATAAAGTGGGGGAAAAATGTAGTCACAAAATCATGCACTTTAGACATTATTTATCCCAGTCTCATACTACTATTTAGAAGGTTCTTGAGTGAAGAAAGTACTAATTAACCCCCATCTTTTGGCCATCTTGTTTTATTTTATTTCATCATTCCAACCTTTTACACCACATGCCCAGTCATTTTCTATCATCTCACATTATTTTAGCCTCGAATGGGGCGCCCAGCTAGTACTGGGGCGCCCATGGGCGCCCTGGTCCCACCAGGGGTGCCTCGGTCCTTTTGCACTTTCCCACCACTTTTTGGGCTCTTTCTAGCCATTTTAGATCTTTATCTTTTTGGTGGTCAGCCATTTCAGGGTTAATTACGAAATTAGATCAAGAGAACCCTATAAATATAAAGTTATGAGACCATAATGAGGGACCTAGCACTAGTCACTACTATCATCCATCTAGAGTTGCATCCATCTATTGCATTGGAGATCACTTGCATCCACATAGCTCCATCACAAGGCACAAGGCTAGGACATCTGCATCACACACAACATAGGGGGAGGATTCTATTCTATTCCATGCACACATTCTATTACATTTTCTACATCTAGTTATTGCTCGCTACTTCACAAAGTGTGACTAGCACAAGAACACCTAGGGCACATTATGCACATACTCACCAGAACTACATTTGGGTCGAAAATGTAGTGCAATGCTCAGTTACTAAGCCCACCATTGTGGCAGCTGAGGATGGTCTGACCCATTCATTTGTATTTTTTTTTTAGGGTTTTGATACTTCTTTTGGTCTTTACAGGTCTTTCTTTCATCTTGGATTATTGGTGACATCTAAACATGACAGTGAAAAGTTGATGTGACACACAATGAGGGTTTCAGACCACCTCCTAACCAGTGAGATCAGTTTTAGAGCTTTTACACAGACCAGGGTGCCCATTTTGCAGACCAGAGCACCTGCAGGCACCCTAGTCCCTCTCCAGGTGCTCCAGTCCAGCTAGATCCTCCAGATCCATCCTTTTCGGGACTTCTGCACAGTCGTTCATACTTCCAGATTTTCCAGTCACCTCTATGACATAGTCCCACTGAGCATTTGTTATTCAGCTGAGTTCTTTCCTCTTCTCTCTTGCATATTAGGGTTAGCATTTCCTTTTGCATAGTTGTTTAGCTCATTTACATACTTCTTTACTACATTTATTTACTTTATTTACATTTGTTCATAGCTTAGATTACATTATTTGATTTTTGAGGTTTAAGACTGGGATTGGTATGGAATTTAATCAGCTACTAAAGAAAACCTTTGGGTAGAATACACATGCAAGGACCTTCCTTTGAATTTTCAAAAATGTTTTCCCATGAAGGGTTCCCATGTTTTCTCCCCTCTTAGTTTCATTAAGAAATTATGCTTACATATTACCTGAAGTAGACCACGGTGCTTCAGTGAGGATTTTACCTAAATGTATTATATCACCATGGATCAGATGACATCAAACAAAACCCTTGAACATTAACTTTGAGCTCTGGGTTCCTCTTCCTCTATTTCAATTGAATTATAAGTCTCATTACATCCCCTCCTAATACAGAATGTTCCCCATCAAAAGTGAAATACTTTATAATCCAAGAAGTAACATATTTCCATGGTTCAATTAGGCTTTCTCTCTTTACCCCTTTCTAGATCCCTTGGGATTTAAATATAATTTTAGGTAATGGATCTTATTCATTAAGAAAGAGTTGAATGAGGTCCTTAATAAAATAATTCATTAATAATTTGATTCTAAAGTCAGGGAGCTGTGAGTGATCCATGTGTCCTCCACTCACATATGGAGGGTCATCTCACATGGGTGATGTCATTTGGAATATTAGGGTTAGCTTGTGATGTCATGCACTAGGGTTACTCAACACCCTATATGTATCCCTTCATTTGACATTTACGAGTATGCTAAGACACTTTGCTATCTTTTTCTATATGTGCAAGCTTTGTTCTATTATGTAATCTCTTCCATTGATTGATCGATTCTTCCTTGCAATTACGCTGGAGCTACTTTGATTCCATCAGAGTGTAACTTCATCATGGTGCATCATTTCCATCATTCGATTCTCATAAACTCTTTCATGGTATGGGTGTTCGCAGAGCAACTGAGATTAAGTAAATATGCACCATCAATTCATTTTTTGGTGTGACGAAAATACTCTTGGTATGGGCCAGTAATATGCACTTTACTCACTGTAAGCCCCAAGTAGTGTTTTTCGATCATTATATTTTGGAAATTTATTGCTAACGTTATTAACAAGTTGTTCTTGGAAAGCTAGCATTGTAGGAGTTTGTTGTGTTCTTTGCATGTGCAGATTCCTCTCCAAGCATTTCTGAGGGGTTGTGTTGATGGAGCTACATTTATGGTATCAGCTAAATTTGGTAAATCAGTTAAAATAGATTTTTTTTCTGTGTTTTTTAATTCGTTCTCTTACTAAACTGCAAGTATTTTCGATCATTATATTTTTTTGGATTTTATGTGTTAACATCCTATTTTACAAGCTTTTTGGAAAAGTGTCAGGTTGGTTTTTTGGTGTTTTTGTGCATGTGCAGGTATTCCTAAGCTTTCTGAGGTTTCTCTATGCTACATTTAGCTGGCTAAACAGCTAAATTTGAGATCATGCCAAAATAGATTGTCTTTCTTGTGTGGTTTGTTCTATTATTGTGATTCTCGAAACTCATTTTTTTTTTTAATCCTGGCTCTCTGAGCTCTCACCTGTGTAACCATGGTTTTTGTAGGTATTCATGTTTCTTTTTTTTTGGTGTTTTGGTGGTTTTGCTCCAGTTTTGTGCTACACCACCGAGTCCTTCTGACTTCCTTCTTCCTACCTGAGATGAGATACCTGTTTGCATTTTCACTCATGAGCTTCATCACCTGAGTCCTTTTATTTTTTAGCTCCAAGTAATATTTTTCAAGCTCCTTACTATCTTTGGCATGAAGTTGCTACGTTTCATATTTGCCGAGTCCTGAGTTTCTCCTCTGTGAGATCTGTTTTTTCCCTCTGGCCCAATTGTTTGAAGCTTGCCTAGCTACCTCAATGTGCCATCTGAAAATGAGCTCCTTGTTTGCTGTGGCCTTGTCTTTCTCTTTCTCTAGAAATTACTTTCCATCCTGTCCTCCCGACAACTTGTAACTCCCCTTCCTACCGAGTCCTCTCCTGTGAGCTGTTTTCCTCACACCTTCCCCTGCTGTGTTCCCATAGCTCCTTATCCTTTAAACTTCGGTGTTCTACCACCCCACATGCTGTCTCCATTGACCACCTCCACCAATATTCCCCCTCCCTACTCCACATGATCACCAGCCCCGACCCACCTATGTCATCCTCCCCTTCGGCCTAACTTTGCACCTGCTATGCTCGGCTCCTCCCGTTGTTGTCTGTTCTGAGTCCTTCATCCAATAACTACTTCTCACCAGCTGCCAAGCTCCCGCCCTCAGGCTCTCCACGATGCCCATCTAGCTCGGACCTGCCAGTTCCCCACTCCCAACGGATTCCCTCCCGAGCCCATCCTCCTTTCACAAACCATCGAGCCCTTTTTTAAGTTTATTAAAATCCTTTCATGGGTGATTCCCAAAAATTTCACCCACGACTTGACCCTTCCAAATAGTGGGTCATTTTTGAAACAAGGGGTGATTAATTTTATAAAGGGGGTAAGATTTTTTAATAATTTTTGGTGGGAAATTTTTTACAAAGGTATATTTAAAGAGGGTTTTTTAATTCTTGGAGGGCAAATTTTTTTTTAATTTTTAAGGAATATTTTTAATTTAATTAGATTTAATTTAATTATTTTAGATTTCTTTAAATTAATTAGATTTAATTAATTTAAATCTATTCTATTAATTATGATCTTAATTAGTTATATTTAAAATCATCCTTTAAATTAACGTTTATTATCATTTTTTTAGTCCAATAGCTCTAAAATTAGATAAATTGGGTGTTTCAAAATGATAAAATTTAGGCGTTATTGTCGATTTTTTTGCTAATCGTGCGCTCAAGTGTGCAGTGACACTTCGAGCACCTATTTTCCTTCCGAGCACTTTTTTGGTGTTCTGGCGATTATCTGGACCCTTCTTGTGTCCATTTTCTCATTGTATTTTACCCTTATTATTGCTTGTGACTAGTGAGCACATCCGCCACAGTTTGCAGCAAGGGGGTATTCCATTGTGACGTGAGACACTTTTTCTCACAACCAGGATTTGATTTCACCCCTTTTCATTTTTTTTACAATTGTGCTTGTATACGGTGTCACTTTGTTGTGCGCTCCATGAAACACATTTGTGGTCTCCTCTCTTGCGCATTATTACACTGATTGCAAGATGAGTTACCAACTATTTCAAGACACATGCTCGGACCTGATTGTATCCAATGCACTAAACTATAAAGTGCCAAAAGCAGGGGGTTACTATATTGTCCTAGGTGGTTGTTATTCTTTTCTGCATTCCTTCTCTCTCTCTCTTCACGATGGTGCTCTTTCAATTCCTTTGCTTACGCCGTTCAAATTTTTTGAGTGGAGATCAAAAATAATTATGAAACTAAGGGGTAAAGGGTTATACCGCATCACCATGGGAACTGAGACTGAACCAGATGAAGACCCTGAAAAATCTAAGTGGTTAAATCGTAGTGATGAAGCTTTAGGTCTTCTTTGCATGTTTGTTTCTCCTGACTTGCTCTTCCACATTGAGTCATCTGAAACACCTAATTCTTGTGGAAAACGTTAGATGGAATGTTTGGACAACAAGATGAATAAGAGCACATGAGTTGGAAAACGAACTACTAGGGTTAAATCCTAGTGATTTTGAAAACCTACAAGCATTCTTCTCTAAGTTTGTCCACACTAGATTGTTGTTAAAGGAATGTCAAGTAGAGAAGAAAGATTCTCAATTGATCTTGTCGATTCTTTCTAAGTTAGGTCCTGAATACTCCGTCTTCGTGTCAAATTTTTACGCTACAAAAGCTACCTTGGGAAATGCTTGGAAAATGCCCTCCTTTGACTATTTTTCATCCCAACTCATTCGAGAACAAGACAAACTCATTCAAATGGGGTCTCTCAAGTCCAAGTCACATGCCCTTGTAGCAAGTACTAGTAAGGAAAAGAAGACTGATAATAAGATAGAGAAAAAGGATCAACCTAAGAAGGAAACCAAGACCAAAACTAAATTTAACACGAACACTTCGACTTCTGAGCCTAGAGCAAAGAAAGACAAGCTTAAGTGTTCCTATTGCAAGAAATCTGGTCATAGTGAGCATCTATGTATGAGAAAACAAATTGATCACCTTACTCATTTACTTGAGAAAAATCAAATAGGTGTTCCTGAGTCTATCAAACAAAATGCTCCGAAGGCCGAGTCTTCCACTGCATGTGAGTCTAAATCTGATAAGAAGAAAGGAAAGGCCCTTGTAGCCCAATTTGTCCCTTCATCAACTTGGATTATAGATTCTGGTGCCTCGCACCACATGGCTTCTTCACCTATTGAGGTTCTTCAGCTCTCTGATTCGGATTCTGACTCCTCAGATGATGATGTTGTTGAGCGTGCTCCTCTTCTTGACCCTCAGACTTTTGAGTCTTCTGATTCTGACAGTAGTGATGATGAGGACTATGTCCCTTCTCACTCGAGTGAAGAATCTTCTGACTCTGAGCTTGATTCTCCTGGTCCTCTTTGGGCTAGGAAAACTTTGCAAAGTGTTGAAGATTTAGTTGGAGATACTTTGGATATGAGACGTACTCACTCAGATTTCATTGGACCCCACTCTTTCTTTGCCTCTGCTTCTGATTATGTTGGCTCATCTATTTCCTCATGTGATGATAGTTCCACTGACACAGACTCACTTGGTTCTACTTCTGATGATGAGGATTGTGCACCCAGTTCTGATGTCGAGAGTACTACAGAGGACTCTTCTCCTCCTCTCACTATTTCAGAGAGTGTTGACACATCCCACATCTCATCAGATATTGAGCAGTCTCCTATACAGTATCACACAGTCATCACACTAGCCTCTCTTCCACCTTCAGTGTTTGAGGCCCCTTTCACTCCTCTACCTTCATTGGATGACTCATACCTATCTGACATCACTCTTCTGTTTGTTGAGCCCCCTCATTGGGATGAGTATCTTCCTGACCTTAGTCATCTTTTCACAGAGTACACTTGTGATGTACTACAGGTTCCTCATCCATCTACAGGTATTTCAGAGGAGTTCATCATCTCCGTTGTTGGGAGTGCCCCTTCTGGGACTCTTACCACTTCCACTTTTCTGGAGACCTTCATTGATCCACCCTTGTTTGTGGATCCATTTTCTATTGTGGGGGATGTTTTGTTTCCTTCACATCAGTTGGACATCCTTTCTATAGGTGTTCACCCTTCATACTCTGACAGTTCTGCACTCATGACATTACATTCGGTTCCTTTTGCACTCGCTTGCTAGACCTATGTCACACTTTCATGGACCAAACTCAGAGTTCTTCGTGCTACTGCCTTTGGTTTCCTTCATGGAGTGGGAAGATTTCCAGCACATCATTTATGTCCTTCCTAAGGGTAGACACACAGTTCGGTGTGGATGGCTCTTCTTCAGTCCAGAGGTAGAGGATCTCATCATCGACATTCTTCTGGGAGACTTCTTAGAGTTGCAGAGTTCAGATCCGTCCATGGCATCTTCTGCATCCATCTCATCTCCCTCTTCTTCTCTCTTCTTCATCTTTCTGAGAGATTTCCCTTTTGTACATGGGTACCTTTACAGGCTAGTCTATGGCCAGGACCCATCTTTGGCATCTTTCTTAGATTTGAGAGTGTTTTGTTCTCTTGTGGTGGATGTTTTTCCCACTGGGTTTTCCTTCATTGCTTGGGACTTCTTTTTGTGCATGGGTACCTCATCAGGCTTTGTGTTGGGACCCATTTCTAGTCTTCTTCTTCTTCTAGGAAGATGTTGTTTGTATATGGGCACCTTATCAGGCCTTTAGTTTCGGGCCCCATTGACACATCTTTCTTAGTTGTTTAGGAGTGTTTTCTTGTTCTGTTTGACTCATCATTGCCACTACCCTAGCTTCGATGAAGGGGGGTGTTGGTGTGAGTGATCCATGTGTCCTCCACTCACATATGGAGGGTCATCTCACATGGGTGATGTCATTAGGGTTAGGGCTTGTGTGTCATGCACTAGGGTTACTCAGCACCCTATATGTATCCCTTCATTTGACATTTATGAGCATGAGCTTTATTCTGTTATTGAAGATCTTCCATTGATTGATTAATTCTTCCTTGTGATTATGTCAAAGCTGCTTTGATTCCATCAGAGTGCAACTTCATCGCGGTGCATCATTTCTGATTCGATTCTCGCAGACTCTTTCCTAAGATGGATACTTTGGCCTTAGATGAAGATGAATATGGGATGGATTCAATACATGGAGTGGTGACAATGAGCTTGGGCTTGGATTGAGTAGATGATTGAGGATCATAATGTTAAGAGAAAGTAGAGATACAAATGAAATCAATGAAGAGAGGGGGGGCCTTTGGAAGAGGTAGTGTTAGGTGGAGGCATTACAATGAAAGACTTGGATGAAGAAGTAGATTTAGATGCCTTCAGAGGTGATGATTTTATCATAGGATCATGCTCATATGTGGATGAAATAGAAAATGGTAGAGGGTGATATTCATCTATAATAATTTCATCCTCCTTTATGAGATTATGGATGAGGGTTTGGAGGGCCCTATAATATTTAGTATCATGTGCAGGAGTGCGATGATAAGCACACCAGACATTAGGGTCAAACCATGTGGGTTTTTTTCTACGTGATTCAAAGGATTTGATGGGGGAAGATTGATAGTAGATGTTTGTACGAGACATTAAAGGATTTTAGTATAAGACCCAAGAGGATTATTTGATGAGGATATTTTTTGGTTTGTAGATGGATTGGATTTAGGATTGGTGGATGAAAACAAAACCGGTGCCTTAATTTTGTGAGGCTTTGTGGGGGGATTCATTTTTGGTTTAGACTTAGAAGAAGGACTGGATAGTTTTGACTCAAATTTTTCGCTAGTGATGGGGTTTTTAGATGAAGGTTTTGGTCCTAAAATGGATGGGCATGGTCCTAAGATAGATGATGAGGTATGGGATTTCTTAGATGGTTTGGATTGTTGGGGCTTCAGAGGAGAGATCTCCAATTTCTTATGTGGATAGATGAGGGATTTTTAAATAGGGATATGAAGGTTCTTATTTTTTTTATGATGATTTACCCTTGGCGGGGATCATAATGATTTCAACTAGGGGATATTTCAAGGAAGAACCAAAAAAGGAATACTTTACTGGTGAATATTAGGGATTTTGGATATTGGAAATGGTGAATTTTCAGAAATCGACTACCATCCATTTCACCAAAAATTTCATCTGACAAGTCATTTGTATGGGTTAGTTCTCCTACTATTTATATTTAAAAATTAACTTATACATGTACTCATTGAGGTAAAATACATAGCCTGGGGGTTGTAGGGGGTACCCATTTAATAATGACATCCAACAAAGAGTGACTATCCATCCAACTTAGGTTGGATGGATAACCATTGTCTTTCATCCAACTTAGGTTGTATGATAGATGATGGATGGTCATCCAACCTGGGTTGGATGGTCATCCAGTGTCTATTGTCCAACCTAGCCATCCAAATTGAGTTAGATGATAGATAATGTATGTTCATCCAACCCAAGTTAGATAGCTGGGTTGGACAGTAGATAATGTACAGTCATCTAACCCAGGTTTGATAGCTAGGTTAGACTGCTAATGATAGAAAATCATCTAACCTAGGTTTGATGGCTAGGTTGGATAGAAGATAATGTATAGTCGTCCAACCCAGGTTGGACAACTTGGTTGGATGGTTAGGTTTGACAACAGATGATGGAAAGTCATCCAACCCAAGTTGAATGACTTGATTAGATGGTAGATAATATACATTCATCCAACCCAAGTTGGATAACTAGGTTAGATGACAGATAATGTACAGTCGTCCAACCCAGGATGGACAGATGGGTTGGATGGTAGATAATGTATGATCGCCCAACCTAGGTTAGATGGCTGGTTTAGATTGCAGATGATGGATAGTCATCTAACCTAGGTTGGATGGCTAGGTTGAACAGTAGATAATGTACGTCCATCCAACCTAGATTGGATGGTTTGGTCAGATGGAAAATAATGTATGGTCATCTAACCCAGGTTAGACAATTATGGTGGATGGATAGGTTGGATGATAGACAATGCATGGCCATCTAACCCATATCAGAATGACATCCATCATCTGTCATACAACTCAGACGGTCATCCAACCCAAGTTAGACAGCTAGGTTAGAACAGACTATGGAAGATTGTCCAACCCAGGTTAGACAATCATCCATCATATGCCATATAACCTGGGTTGGATGGTTTCCAACCTAGGTTATAAGAAATATGATGGAAAGCCATCCCACCTAGTTAGTTTTTCCATGAAACATTTTTTCAAAAAAAATCCATTGATTCAAAATTCAATTTTGGAGATTCTCCGCCAATTCTAAACTATTTTTTAGAGGGGGGTCTTTAAATGAACCCTAGAACCAAAAAATGTATACTTTTTTATAGATGAGGGTATTGAAGATTGGAGTGGTTTTAGGATGACATGTTTGATAATATCGGAAGGATTTGTTGATTGCATAGGTCTTAGAGGTGCTGGTGTAGGAGTGATTGGACTTGTTGATGATGAGGATGGGGTAGGAACATTATTTACAGTTGTACCAAGTGAATATGTCTATGTAGCACATGCGTTAAGGGATGACATGGATTTGGACATAGGTTCGGATGTTGATGTGGGTATGGATATGGTCATAGATGTGGATAAAGGAGTAGATGTGAGAATTGGCATAAATGTAGAGATATATGTTAGGATAGGAACTGATGCAATTGTGAATGTATTTGTATATAAGGGTAGGGAAATAAATGTATAAATAGGGATGGTTGTAGATATATGTGTGACTTTGGTAGGTGTAGATGTAATAGATGTGGACAAAGTGAATATATGTACGATAGTATTAGATAGGATGTTATTATAAATGTAGGGGTAGATATAAGAAAAGACGTGGATAGAATATATGTAGGTAAAATTTTAGAGGTAATAGATACGGGAGGTGATGTTGAATCTTGACTTAGAGTATTGATCATATGGGTGTTGGGTGCTTGTGATGTAGGGGGATTAGTTTGATTTTTTAGCGGATGGTTAGGAAAGGGTTTCTTGAATGCTTCTATGGTTTGGTTAGGAGGAGCATTAGGATTATCCAACTAGAGGTCCCCATATCTATGAGTCATTGTACCAATTCTTTAAAATTATAACATTTTTGATATTGTGACCATGGACTTGGTGATGTTTATAATAGTGATCTTCATGGAACCATGTGGGTTTGGGCCACGAATCATCAACGATTCAAATAGGGGGAAGTTGGATGAGGCGTACAGCTATAAGTTTGTCAAAGATAGAACTGTAGGACTCTCTTATACGAGAGTGTAGTTAGGGGTCACCCAAGGAGACATTTGTGGTGAATTGGTGTTAGATTTAGATTGTGAATGAGAACTTTGACTACAATGGCATTGGCTACATTTTTAGATTTATCATTATGGGTATAATGACTTAGTGAATTCAATTTTTAGCCTAGTGGAACGAAAGTTTGACATGGGACTTGCTCAATGGCACATGGAGTTCTAGTTTGTGAGTTATGGTGGATGCCTCTGTCGAAGGTTTGAGAAAGATTGGATTTGAAGATTAGAGGATATATGATTTGCACATGATTGAGATAAGAGTTTAATGATTTCATACTTAGGGAAGAGAGATGGACAATTTATTGACGGTGCTATGCCACCTAGCGACAATATCTACAATAGATTCGTCATTAAATTGTATTGATGGCATTAGAGACCAGTGATAGTGATTTTGTGCATGCAATGTTGATAGAAAAATGCTCTAAGAAGAGTTGCACAAATTTGGTGAAAGAGAAGAATATAATGTTTGAGGGATTGATGTTATATCATTCTAAAGCGTGTCCAGCCAACAACATGGGGAAAGTTCCGAAAACATGAGACTCTTGGTTGTGAGCAATGAGATATCATGTGTGCCTAAAGGCATGAAGATGTTGTTGAGGGTCCTCTTTACTGACACGAAGATGTTATTGAGGGTCATCCTTATTGGAACAAAGATGCTATTGAGGGTCCTCCTTACTATTGGAATTTAGAAATTTGTGGGAGTTCTTAATGCAGAGGATAAGGCTTGACGAGGCAGTGATGTGATTGATAGGCTCCTTGCAGATTTGTTCATAGGTAAGTAAATGCTCATAGGCCCCAAAGTGGTTGCTTTGAGATTGGTCATTCTACTTAGCAAAGCTTGCAATGGGGTTCATTGGATGCGCTGATCATGGGGGATACATGGGCTGTGGTTGTGGATTATAGGACAGTGGATGTGTTAGGTTATAGATAAGATTGATGTTGTTGAGGATAAGTAGGATTTTACGGAGGTGGTTGAGTAGGGAGGAAGATAAGTTGAAGGCTTGAGACTGAATGGGTTAGGAGATGGGATGTTGTTGAAATAAGGGGATGTAATTAGATGGGTCGGTTTACGATTGTTATTGAGAGATGGGGATATTAGGTTGGGCTTACATAGGATGAGTTAGGATGTACATGTAGGATTGGTTGAGATGCTTAGATAGCTTGATTGAGGCAAGATGTGTTGAAAGATCACCTCAGAATGACAGAGGTTGATGGGTTTGAGTAGATTCTGACGGAGTGGAGTTGCGAGATGACGATGTTAGCATGGACTCGAGATGTAGAGATGGGCACCGAACTTGGGTCATGTTTCTTGGGTCGTGGTAGAATTAAGATGGGATTCTTGGTGGGTTTTAATAGGATCGGCTGATGACTACGATAGCTGAAGAGGTGATGGGGATAAAAGATATAGGAGGGTGGTGTTGATGTGAGGCTAAGCTGGGTGGAATATGCAACACCAATTGCAGTGGATTAATGGGTTTAAGCGATCAGGATGGAGGAAGCATGGGGAAAATGGTTAACCTTAGGCCATTACTAATTCGTTCATGGCTCTTGGAAATAAGATGATAAGTTTAGAAGTAATGAATTGGGTAGATTTGGGTTGTGAGTGGTAAGCATAAAGTTGTTGAAGGGGGTGGACCATAAAGGAGGAGGATTGGTAGACTTTATAGATGATATAGTCATAAAGGGAAATGAATATTGAAACCTAGAAGCTCTTGAAACTAAACACAACCATGATAGATATGTGGAAGGTTCAAAGGCTTCTAAGGATATGCAACCGATGAGGGTATAATCAGTCCTAGAAGGCAACATAACAATGGTAGAGATTACAGGGTTATTTTTAACATGGGGGTTAGTTTGGATGACATGGGACTCATGAGGAAGTTACTGTAGAGATGATAGAGTTTGGGAAACCAAATATGTAGTGATCATTGGTATAGAGGAAATAATAGTAAGGGCAGGAATTATGTTGGGAAGGATTGTTGCAAGTAGGGATGTTGTTGGATGAGCTTGATTGATTCATTCTTTTAGGCTTGAGAATGAAGTGATAATGGGCATGAAAGAAGAAACAATAACTTACGTTGTTTTCTTAATTATTGTAGATCAAATCACACAACAAAATTGTTAATTATATTGTTTAATTAGAAAATTATGAAAAAGAAAAGAAGGGGGCTCAAGGAGAACCTTGGAAGTGGCCAAGTTCTAAGGATGGTTTCAGGTTGTTTAGGTTGGAATCCTCGATATACCTGAAATGTATGTGCGAATCAAATATGTGACGACTACCGATATGGGGCTTGATATTGGGGCCTACCCCCACACTTCATCCACTGCAACAATAAGGGTGTCAGCCACTTAGCCAATATATAGATAGTCAAAAAAATTTCTTACGTGGCTAGAACACCACAGAAATTTCCTTATTGTGTGATAAAACCCCAATAATTTCACTTACGTAGGAGATTTTTAAGATGTGTAAATTGATTTATTGAGTTTTATATGTGTGTGGAAGAAATGTGAATGAAACAATAGTACTTTCTAATTAGAATATGTTATCAGGTCAAGCATAAAGAGTGTTTTTTTAAAGTCCCAAAACGAAGTGTTATATTCGATAAAATCATGCATAGAAAAAGAAAGGAAGAGAGATGCAAAAAGAGGAAAATTGGGACACAATGAGGAATACTCAGATAAATGCTTATTTTCCTTTTATTTTCATTTTAAGATTAAGCACGCATGTTGTTCATCCAAGCAAGAAAAATCTGCACCAAGCACGCAAGCAAAGTGAAGCTCTCACCTGCAAGAATTAGTAGAAAGAACAGAAATGGAAATAGAAAATGGAAATTAAATAAAGAAATAACTCACCAAAGAGAAAGGGTGGGTCCCAACTGATGTGTGCCAGAATGTTGATAAAATTTTCTCGATCATGTATTTCAAGATTAGTGGAATGGTGGATATAAGAAAATAGGATTAACTCTAAATGATGAGAGGGTTTAAGGATACCTCTTGATATGATGATGATGATTATGATGAAGATACAGGTGCATAAAAGATCCTCCTCACAGTGAGAGCTATATAACTGTACACAATAAAGTGAAACTTAAATAAGAAAAATGGACTAGTAGATATGATGGTACTTTGCCTGACAATGTCGGGTACCGAGAAGTGATAAACTTCCTATGGATAGATGTAAATCCCACTTTGATAAAACATCAAATATTTAACAATAGTTGGATATAATAGATAATGAATAGATTGTGATGCAGTACATAATAAGGTGAAATGAAATATAAATCTAAGATATGCTAATAAATAAAATAAGATACATATATGATAACAATAAATGATACAATAAATTGAACCAAACATGATTAGGTTGATGGCGACAAAAATATGAGACTGATAAGTGCATTCGAGGGTGACTATATTAAAGTGATCCAAAACATAAGCAAAAAAGGAAGATATGACCTAGCGAACTCTAAATCTAGATATATTAGATGTTGATCTGGTGTTAGGATGTTGTAGAGGACTCTGGACCTGATACTAGGGATGCTATGAGGAGAATAGAAAGGATGAAATAAAATTAATGGATCTGATAAATGTACATAGGGTTAAAGGTGGATAGACTGGATTAACGATGATTGGTGATGTTGAAGATGAAATATGAGCTCATAAACAAGTATACCACAAGAACAGAGATGTGTGGTTGCCAAAAGAAGTTATAGGGAAGACAATAGATGTTAGCAAGGGATAGAAAATAGAGGTAGTAGCGATTGGGTCAACAATGACCAGGCAAGGTGGATGATGACCTGAAGGGTAGATTTAGGGTTTTATGAGATCAAGTGGATGGAAAAGAGCTATGAATAAATATTACTAATGGAAGATGAATGGAAAATCTCTAAGGTGATTGACATACCTATAGAACTAATGCAATAAGGATGATGAAGATGATAAGGGGGCTCTAAGAAATAAAATGTGAGACACTAAGCAAGAAGATGAATTCAAAGCTCCCACGTAGCATGTAAGATATCCAAAGTAGCTCAAAAATGATGGTTGTAGCTGCAAAGAACAGAGAAAAATGAAGTAAAATTCACAAGAAAAATCAAAATTTCAAAAATTGCATCTTGAGGAGGGGGTATGGGTATACTTATAAAGTCGACAGTGACCCACATGAGTCACCGTTGACTATGGATGACCCTTGATTTTGGTGGTGAAGATGGTGATTAGATTGATGCAAAGGACCTTAAAGAGGTAGAATTAGGGTTTGGGGCTCTTTAGGCGGGTTATGGCTGCATAGGGAAGACAAAAGGTGGTTGGGAGATAGGAATGCATTGAATGAGAATAAACATGGACCTAGGGATGATACAAGGGTTATTTAGGGAACATAAAAGAATTAATAGAATGGTTTATGCATGATTAAGTATGATTAAGGGTATACTAGAGGAAATTAATTTAAAGATGTTATTTAGTGGAGATTAGATGGAATGTGTTGGACCCCTAAAATAAACTCAGTACCTAAGGCATGAAGCCTTGTGGCATGTAGAGGCATGGAACGAAGGCATGTGTATAAATAGTTCTTGGAGAGTCACAAAGGATCATGCCAAGAAAGATGGAGTCATGACTTAGTAATTTTTAAACAACGGGAAAAGACAATCATATGGAGTGAATGGAAAATTGACTAGATACAAATGTGGATAAGCTATGGAGACTTGCGGATCAAGGAAAGGATATTCCAGATCATTAATACGGTTATAATGAAAGGATAAGGAGTCTAGGTTGTTAAGTATTAGATGGACACATGCATGACTAGAAGACACTCGATTGAGGGAAACACATGGTGACATCTAGACATATTCCCAGGTAATGGTAGAGAAATCATAACCCAGATTCCCTGTAAGATTTCACAGGAGATGAATGATGAGATGGTTAGGATGAAAGGATTCCTTATGATGCTCGATGTATGAGGTTCTTTGTATAGAAAGAGGGGATATAAGTATAGGAGAGATAGGAAATAGGAGGGTATGGGTGAAAATTGACATGTAATGGTGAGCTATGTGATGTAAAGAAAGATCTGCTCGTATGAACATAAAAAAAAAAAAAATGAAACTCCCTTTATGTAATCTTAGATACCATATTTTAGATTATGAATATAATGAAGTGAGTTATGATAACACTCTTCTAATGGATCTTGATCTCTGTATTTTTTCCATTTGTGTTCATGTGTGTGTTACGAGTTTTCTTGATGATATGCTCATGGGTTGATTCTACTTTCCTTTATTTGATTATGCTAATCCATGTTTACAATGCATTTAGGATAGGAGTTAGTGTTTACATCTTGAATTCCCATTAATGAGTGCATTTGTTTTCTTGTTGCATATTACATTATCATATTAAGAAAGGAACATTCTCACAAGGATCGCATAAAGGAGGGACTTGGCACCTGCATGTGCACCTTCGTGTGAGATTCCAAGCTAAGACTAGATGATATGCCAGTATGCTTGGGATTGGTTACTAAAATAAGGTGGTGATAATAGAGACTAAATTTTAGTTCCATTTCACGAAGATCTAATTTTCAAATTTTTTGTGAGAATGATGCATGTGATGACAGAGTGTTTGACCTTGGACAAGTGTCAAAGCATGGCTTAAAATCATGGAGGATGAGTTTTCCTAGAGATTTAGTAATGGACCCAAGTTTGATGCACGTAAATGGGTAGAAGAAAATCTATATCATGAGCTATATGAGACCTTCTTTTGTTGTCTTTCCAGTGGAGTTATATAAATGGATTTCAATGTATGCATCTAGATGAAGCTGGTACTATAGATCTCACATATGGAATCGAGATGAGTATAAAAGGCTACATGGTGTTTATATGACTTTGACACGTGTTGTTGATCATTGGTGGAGTATATTATTGACAAGTTACACCTTGGAGTATGCAATGTATATGTATTATTATCCATAGGTTTCTAAGTTTGAGTTCTTGAGGGAGCCAAGAGAAGCATCTCTTGCATGTGCTATACCCTTTATCTATAGATATCCTGATCATTACACTGAGTTTGGAATAATTTTCGTATGGTCTAGATAAGCTTCTTCTGAGTGCACTAGGTGAAAGGAAGATAGGGTGAAGGAAGATGGAATGGACCTTATGGCTGGAAAAGGAGAGGTAAGAGAGATGACTCAAATATAATGAAGCTCATGAGAGTGAGTTAGATAAGATAACGCAAAGCTTGCAGGAGAGATGGACTTTTATGGAGGCAAGATGTTACAGGAAGCAATTGAGGTTCACTTGGAGAGAACGTGGAGCCTAAGAACTCTGTACTACCCTATCTATGGTAAACTATCAAAGAGAAAACCCCCTCAGTTTCTAGAGAAGGCTCGTCGTATGAAGAAAGGTGAGGATTCATTGGCATGCATTTGAAACCATCTGGTGACTAACCCCTGGTGCTTAGCTTTCTAAATCCAAAGATAATTATTACTAAGCCAATTGGTATTTGTGGAAGTGATCTGATCAACACCTAGGAGGTATAAATTTTCATTTGGCACATCTATAGTTGTATGATAATTTCCTTTGTTTAGAGGTATATTGTCTATAGTGACATTTGGGAAAAGTACGGGTACAAAAGCCTAGGAATTGCATCTAGGAGTGGTGCAGGACACACATCTGGTAGCAGTGCAATATCACAGATTGTTAGTACATAGTTCAGTGCAATGGTGGGGACACAAAGCACGTCCACTTAAGGACCTTTACCAGCTTTGACGAGTATAAAAACCTGGGAATTACATCTAGGAGTGGTGTAGGACACACATCTAGTAGCAGTGCAATATCACAGATTGTTAATACACAGTTCAGCATAATGGTGGGGACATAAGGCACGTGACCACTTAAAGACCTTTACCAACTTCGACATGTGGATCTGGTGGAATAGGAACTAACATACCTAGAGGGCCTGGTAGATCTAGAGGATCTGGTGAATTAAGAGGGATAGGTGCTAGTGGATCTAGTGAATCTTATGGTGGTAGAGGTAAAACCATAGGGAAATCAAGGTTCCAGATCAGGTAGACAAAGGCCACAACCACCTCAGCAAGTATTTTTTTTTATTTTTTTGCATCTACTAGATTATAAAGATTTTGAGGATCTTGTAGAGCATGTACATAAATGTGATATGATATGGCGTGTAAAGGGGTTCACTACCCTAGAATGAGAAGGCACAAGTTAGTTTGTAATAAATGTTGTAAGGAAATGTACATGGTACCAAAAGTGTGACCCCCACTAGAGAGTGATAGATTACTCTGTTCTATATAATGCCTTCTTAGTTGAATTTCATATCCCTAAGTTTCAACAGAAGAGCATTAGCATGCTAAAGGAGATTCAAAAAGGTACGGAAAAGACACATGCATAGTTGGTACTAAAAGTATGACACCCACCAAAAAGTGGTAGATTATAACGCGCTCCGTAATTACTTCTTATCTAATTTTCATATTCGTGAGTTCAAACACAAGAGCATTAGTGCACTGAAGGAAATTTAACAAGGTATGGAAGAGAGTGTGTGAGATTATGATGCCCATTTTAAGAATTGTATTATAAAAACTTATATTATGATATAAATACCTCTCACCATGCTCAATGGTTTGTTTGGAGGGTTTATAACGCCATTATAAAAGAGTGCTGTTCACAAAATACTTTCACAGACCCGCATGAGGATTTGGAGGCTGCCATGCGTGCTGAGGCTGTTAAGAAACATGGACTACCTATGTTAGTCCATTTTCTTGAAGCTCATATTGTTACAAGTGTCAAAGAAACTGGAGAAGCTATATTTGAACTTCATCCCATGAGACTTGTAGTGTCCAATGGTGTACATAATTATGAGGTAGAGAGGTATACAAAGGACAATTTATCCTTAGAGATTGGATATGTGCCATGATGGTAGACTATGAGATTTTCCATGGAGATGATGATGTAATTAGGTGCCCACTACTGTAGTGCATGATATGTAAGAATGTGTCATGTTATTGCATTATTTTCACCTGCACTACTCATGACACCAAGGATTGTAGATTGATTGACTAGATATATGATTTCATTGATATTGGTGTGTGCTCAGAACAATGTTGCAAACAATTCCAAGAATGATGGTCATCACTATGAAGGGATGCACAGGATGGAGGATCACTATGGAAGAAGCTTTCGTGGAGGATTTCGAGGTCGAGGCAACCACATGGAGGTGGAAGAAGTGAGTTCTCCATGTGGAACTTGTTACAACTGTGGGTCTATAGGAGAACTATAAGCATGAATGCCCTGATCTATTATAATGCTCTTGGTGTGAAATAAGCACAAGTATGAGGAATGCCTAGAGATTATTTGAGCATATGAGCCAACAAAGTGGAAGGATAAAGGCATCAGGAATGGTGAGCATAATGAAGAAGAAGACTCGTAATGGATGCTAAGGGTGGCGCACGAGTCAGAGTTAGAACTTGTACTGGTGACAATGCGAGCTGAGGTTACATGCACCAAGGAGATACCAAAAACAATATCTCTAGTTACTAGAGAAGAGGTAGTGCATGGGAAGTATCCAAACCCTTCTCATTAGACAGAGGTTTATCAAGAAACCATGGATGTAATTTTAAGCCTACAAGGAGATATCCAGTGCCTAAAGGAGTAGTCAGGATAGTTAGAGAAAAGGAAGAGACACTGGAGGCTCCATAGAAGGATATGGATGAAGTCAGGGAAGTATGTAAAAATGTGAGGTAAGAGAATATCATCCCTCTGCTAGGTAGAATGGTTATGGGAGAAAGATAAAACATGCTGGAGGAGAGTCGTGAGTGATAGGTCTTGCATGCTAATCTTCCCCCTCACACCATTGATTATGATAAGGAGATTACCTTGAATGCAGTAGTCGATGGCTAGATGGCTCCTGAGAAATATTCTGATTGACACAGGAGTGGAGGTTAATGTTCTCACTTTAGATGCATGGAATCAAATGGGAAGGCCCCCATTACATCCATCTTCAAATGTGTTGTATATGGCTAACAAAGACAAAGGTGATGCCCATTGGTGTCTTGAAGGATGCTAGCTATCACTATCCAAGGGGTGAAATTCACTTAGAGACTTTGAAGTTGAGGAATTGGTGCTAGTTTGAGGCGGAAAACTTTCCAATGTTACTTGGGTGCCCCTGGTGTTATAAGAACAATGCTGACCTATGGTTCAATAAGGGGTACATAATGCTTTGAGAACAAGGAAAAATGGGTTATCATCCCCAGGGATTAGGACCGATGGGAAGTCAGCACCCTATACTAAGCCCTTGGGAGAAGAAGTTCTTGACAGAATCTATGTGTGTACTATCAGGGACCCTGAAAGTGAATACACCCTACAAAAGATAGGCTATTCAGTGTGAAGTCATGACTTAATGCTCTATGATTGATACCACTAGTGTAGCATGTGATAATTAGGCACAACTGAATTATGAGTTAAATGGGACGCAAAATTGAGAGGATCACATTACAAGGATGAAAAAGGCACCGCACACCACTTAGGTACCTAAAAGGGAAATATGGTTCCAAGCTACTTCTGGGGATGTACAAACCATGACATTTTCCTATTGATATCCATGCAATCTCAATGGAGATGTGAAATCAAAATAAGGAAATATGATTGTCCTTAGCACTTTGCACAGGAACCTTAGAGTATCAACATTGGTGGATGGCTGCATCACCTCTTAAATATTATAGATGTCCAGTGGAAGATGAGTATTAGGGTCTATATTATATTTTTCAAGGACAACGCACCAACTAAAATTTCAATGCCTATGATGGGAAAGGATCCACCTCATGAGTCATTTCTAGGAATGTTGAGAGGATCTTGGATGGAGAGGCAGATCAGAGGATTTGGACCTCCTTCCCTTAATGGGTACACAATTTTTAATTCCACACCTACCAGGCTATGCACACAAGATGGTATGTTCATTTAGACATTATCACCGTCAGACATCTGAAAAATATAGGTGCATGGAGTGTAATAATATGACTTGGTTGTTAGAAAGTTCGAATATGTCAAGTGCACAAACCATACGTGGTGAACGAGGCATTGGTAGGTTATTAAGATGCCTAACTATGGGAGACAATGTCCATGGCATTTCTAGGATAAAATACTATTTGACTTGTTGGGAGAGCCTGATTTAGAGTTGCACTTTTGACTGGTTGGAGGAACACTCAGATGAGAGTACAAATTAAGTGCGCTTACATAGAGAAAGAGAAGGGAAAGCTATGGATCTGTGTGATAGATGGCAAGGAAGCAGGCAGAAATTAGATGTTATCCACACATGTGGGTATGCATGAGGTAACAGATAGTGATGACAGAGAAAGCATGCGCCTACCATTAACCCCTCAAAATAATAGAAGGTTATGACATTGGCTCAGGGAGTTAGACGGAACCTAAGGAGGTACTACTATTGCAAGGGAACTATTGGTTAGAAAAGGAGGTTTCAAAGATCATTGATATATTACACAAGTTTTAGGATTTATTTCCACATGGGAAGTACCATGAGATTAAGGGAAGCATCACCACTCTTTAGGAGAGATGTAGATCAAAGTGCTAAAGGAAATTAAGTGTGAAAAATCTTAAATGAAGAGAGCCAGATCTAAATGAATTCAAATTGTGCAAATATACTGGGTCAAGGAGGAGATAGACAAGATGATTCGCATCAGGCATCATTGAAGCTGTGGAGACAATCAAAATGGATAAGCCCCATGGTCATAAGTATTAAAAAGGATGGAAGGATAAGGGGTACATATGTTTATTACAAGGGATTTGAATGCGGTATGTGTCTAATTGATCCCTTCCCAACACCCTTTTATTGAGGAGATTGATGAGGATAAAATATGCCTTGATTAGATGTGTATGAAGCACACTCATCTTGGACTACCTTGATTAAATCCTACATGAAGACTACATTCTCAGTTCAAATTTTGTTTCAATCAATGAGTGATACCAAGTGTAGCATGTAATTGTCCAAAGCACATGGGACTTATGAGTTCAAATGTCTAAAAAATTGAGAGGCTCCATTACCATTCCTAACAAGGTCGTGGAAATTTAAGCGCCTGAGAGGGAAGCAGTTACTTGCGTACAGGATAGGGAGTGAATTGTGGAGAATGTTTTCTTTTTGAGCCAAGGAATCTCAATGCTACATATGGTTCTAGTACGAAGGAGCATGCTTGTCTAGAACTTTAGTTCTGGAACCATAACACATTGGTTCCGAAGACACATTAGGAAAATCTTCTAGGGTGGCATCAATGAGGATATTGATAACTATGTCAGAAATATCAATTATGGAGCAACGAATGGGCCTTTTAAGCTAAACATCAGGTTTCTATGATTTAACTAGTTCTTAGACACAGTGTGGGCTAAGATATACCAAGAGGATCTGGATGGAAGTAACCAACAACTCTCTTATCCAACTAGTTTTCACAAGTTTTATTCCACACTACAAGGAATATTTGTGTGCATGGTACATTCAGTTCACTAGGATTCATACCGTCAGGCAAAAGGACAATGACTGTTGATCACTAACAAATGACTTGATTCAAATGCATGTTTGAATATAAAAGTGCTAAGCCCTTGGTGATACATAGGCACTACAAGATGATTAAGATTCACTCTATGGGAGATAGTGCCATGAAAGAGGATAGAATTCTCACAATAATAAGGGTAACCTATCTTAGAAGTGTACTCTGATGAGGGAGAACAGACAAGATACAACTTGAGCGCGCTTACATGGAGAAAGAGAAGGGATAAATGCCACTATGTGATAATGGTGAAAGGATGGAGAACTTTCGATGTGGTAACCATTCTAATTATCAAGGTAATTTTTATAGTTCGGTGATTTGAGTAAGCGCATGCCTAGTACTATTGAACCCTTTAAAACAAAGAATGTTAACATGTGAGCTCAGAATTGGATCATCCCTGCAAGTGAGTTTACTATTAGGGACTATCTCAATAGAAACACAGGTTTAAAAGATCATTGATCTATTGCATGAGTTTGTAAGTTTATTTCTGTGCAGTGTGTTACAATGAGCTGTAAGGGATGTTCACTACTTTTTAGGAGATATGTGTTTCTAAAGGAGGGAGTGTGCCTAATTCGGATAGTTGACCTTCAATAACGTGAATCTGTGCGTCCAAAAGATCTGTAAGAACACTATAAAACCAATCGAGGTAGAAAAATTATAATGGATAAAATGGTCATTAGCAACTAAATCAATTACTAGTTCACCTGAGATAACTTGTTGCATATAGCTTTGGATTACACTCCTGAGATTTGAATATGACATCAACCATGAGTAGATCAAATGATCCCTTCCCAACTCCCTTTACCAGAGGATATCCTGGAAGGAGTAGCTGGGCACGAGATCTATTCCTTCACAGATGGCTTCTTCAGGATATCATCAAGTTAGAATTGCAAAGGAGGACCAAGAAAAGAAAAGCTTTCACCACTGAATGGGGAAGTTTTCCTATACGGTCATGCCTTTTGGACTAAAGAATGCACCTACTATGTTTTCACGCATAGTGGTCCAGGAATTTTAGGATTTTATCCATAAGTTCCTTCAGGTCTACCTTGATGACTAGACAATGTATGGACTAGTGAAAGACCATTGTGACAATTTGTGGTTGATGTTTGAGAGATGCTGGTAGTTGCACATATCCCTCAACATCAAGAAATGTTTCTTCGCTACTCCATTTGGAACCCTGTTGGGGCATATCATATGTAAGGAAGGTTTGTTGGTGGATCCTGCCAAAGTTACCATTATTGTGGGATTGGGGGAGCCTACCAGCCAGAGCACAGTGTGTGGATTCCTTGGGCATACGAGGTATTACCAGAAATTTATTAAGGGGTATGCCAAAATCACACATGCACCATTAGAGGAATTGTTGAAGCATGGATGTACATTCCATTGGGGAGAGGCACAAAAGATGGCATTCGATACATTGAAGAATAATATTATCATTGCACTCATACTTCACTTTCCTTCTTGGGATAAGCCATTCCATGTACATGTTGATGCTTCAAGGAATGGTGATTGGGGCAATCTTAGCACAACCTAGAGAAGGAATTATTAACCACCCCTTGTTATTTTGCTAGCATTAAAGTTGACACTAGCAGAGTAGAACTATACTACTACTGAGAATGCAAAGAACTATCAATGATCTACATGCTACAAAAATTTAGGTAATATCTATTAGCAACACCCTTCATATTCTACATGGACCACATGGCATTTAAGTACTTGGTGAACAAGCCCGTTTTACAAGGGTCCATATATCGGTGGGTCCTGATTTTTAAAGAGTTTGAGTTTATAGTTGTTGTGAAACTAGGAAAGAGTAACTTTGGGCCTGACCATTTATCAAGGATTGACTCAGGGGAGGACATAGAGCATTGAGGATACAATGCCAGATGTGCAACTGTTGAGATTGTGATGCACACCCTCTATTACTTGGAAGATATTGTTGTGTTTCTCAAAATGGGTGTGGCACCAGAGGGAATGAAGACTTTAGAAAGGAAGTAGTTAGCCATACGTGCCATGCCCTACATGTTAATTAGTGGAGACTTATACAAGCTAGGTCATGATGAGGTTTTGCACCGGTGTGTGTTAGAACATGAGCGTGTTACAATCATGGAGGAAGCACATGGTGGGATTGCAGGAGGACACTATGTAGGGAATGCCACCATGCAAAAGATTCTACTAGCAAGGATTTGGTGGGAAAGCATCTACCAGGATTGTATTGAGTTTTGCAAGGCCTGTGACCATTGCCAGCACCTTGGAAAACCAGGAAGAAGAGACAAGTTTCCCTTGAGACCGATAGCTAGTACAGAACCATTTGAGAAGTGGGCCATTGATTTTGTAGGACCGATTTCACCTGCCACGTGAAGGACTGGTTCACACTATATCATTACTTGCACTGATTACTTAACAAGATGGGTGGAGGAAATGCCTACAAAGGATTGCACAACAACCACAACATTAAGGTTCTTGTGGGAATACATACTCAATAGGTATGGGTGCCCTTTAAGCTTGACTAGTGATAGAGGTACACAATTTTTGAATGAGATGGTTAGAATTTTATTAGTAGAGTTCATGATGGCCCATCAAAATACCACCCCGTAATGCTCACAAGATAATGGAACCATTGAAGAATTTAACAAGATGATGAGTCACACGTTGACCAAAATTTGTGATGTGGGAAGACAAGATTGGGATGAAAAAGTCTCATCTGTACTATGGGCGTATAGGAAAACCTACAAGAGATTGAACAAGGCCACACCATTCCAATTGGTGTTTGGCACAGAAATTGTTTTACCAATAGAGTTTATGCTACCATCCCTATGTATTGCGCACACAGGAGGATTAGCTGATGAGAAATCACTATAGGAGCACATGGAGAAGTTAATGAAGTTGGACAGAAAGGTGATCACTTGATAGGTGGAGTTAGAAGGCTGAAAAGACGAGACAAAAAGTGTGGCATGATCACTATATTAAAAAATAAACAATTCGAGGTTGGGCAGATGGTCTTGCTTTATGACTCCAAATTTATGTGCCATCCTGGGAAACTGAAATTCAATTGGTTAGGACCATACATCATCTCATACATCCTTGATTTAGGTGTGTGCCTAGTTACTAAACTGGATGGGACAAGGTTACCAGCTTACTTTAATGGGAGTAGGCTAAATCCCTACTATAAATAAGGCTTATGTGGAGTAAGAAATAAGGTAGTTTTTCCAATTGGTTTAGATTTCCTTTAGTATTTTGTTTGTTTCCTTTGTTTTCATTTTCAGTGGGTTTGTTTTGCGCAGTTGGTGCACACGGTAGCTAATTACATTATAAGAGGTTCTATGCGTAGGGGACACATATATTTTTTTGTGGGGTTGAGGTAGTAGCTATATTGAACATGGAGGCCAAAATGTTGGGAAAAGTGGACTATTGGGAAAAATTAACGTGAAAGATAGAAGAATAAGCGACATAATGGCAAAGGTGCATAAATTTCATGCAGTTATGAAGGTGGGTTGAAATAATTCATGAAGACCAAAAGAAGGGAAGGATCATGTGGTATGACATAAGATAGGAAACATTATAGGGAACTACTTAGTAGACAGATGTAGAAGTTATGTACTTCGGCATGGAGATAACATGTGAAAGGAGGTATGTGGCAGTTTAAGTGGTATTGAGAGTGCCTAAGGTTATAACTACAAAGCGCGAGAGGAAGTCACAGAAGTTTCTTTAAGTGAAGTAAAATTGTTTTATTAAAAAGTGACATTAGAACATGTGGTTAGAAGGAACTCTAAGGCATCGATAAAGTATAAATAAGAGATAAGGATAGTCATTTTGACTACCTTTCCTTAGAGAATTTATTTTATGCTCCCGAGCTTGAAGTGCGACAAAGGTTTTTCGAAGAAGAGTGACGTAAAGTACTATCATGAACCAGTGGACTTGTGTAAATCTGTAGTAAAATCTATGACATAGCACAGAGGGAAGAAGACAACAAAGCAAGAAGGAGGTGATGTGAAAGAGAAGCAGGGAAGTTTTTAAGTTAGGGCAATCGAAAGAGAGGAACATAACACCTATGGCATGAACGAAGAAAATGGAAAGGAAGATGGAACTAAAAGAAGGCTTGACACAAAGAAACCAGTTAGTGGAAAAGGAGGATCCTCTGGAGATATACTCAGAGATGCAGTACCCTCCTAGAGTTATCAAGGCCGAGAAGTGGAGCTCAAAGCTATATAGAGATGTAAGATCAATGAGTACAACCACAGAATGATCCGAAAATGAAAAGATTATGTGAGCGGACCTTGTGTCAGACACTCTCAATGGTAGATGAGCTTGGAAACCCTAAGGTTGATGACTCAGTGAAATAAGAGCTACAAAAGACTAGGGTTTTGCAGCTATGGGAGATACCCTTCTTTTCCAAACCTTCCCCGCTTGTCAGGTGGTTAATGTCGTGGGTGCACGAAGATTTCTTCTACTTTGTAGGAAGAAGAATGAGGATCACATGCCATATTGATTTTGAATGGTTATCAAGCCTGTGGAATACTAGAGAATATATGGCACTTGATTTATGTGCCACTATCAAGATTGAAGAGCTGTGAAAAAAGATAAATTACGAGAAGTGAGGGTAGGGCATAGGTAATTCATAGACCTCCTAGACCCAGCATTGAGAGTTCACCTCCTGACTCATTAGCTGAAAATTGGGCACATCAAAAATGTGGACTGACATTAATGTAGGTTCTGTACGTGGCTTATAGGGTATCCAAGAGGGAACACTAATACTTTTCCTAATTCATTGCGAATGGCATCATTGAAGAGGCACGGGTATAGAACGAGGTAGGAGAAAAGATCACTTGGGGATCCATCCTGTTATTAATCATGTTCTAGGAGATTGGCATCCAAGACATGGACCATACATGGGAACATTTGGGTTCACCCACCCATGCATGTGTCCCCTACAGTCCAATTCACACAGTTCACCTGTGATGGGACCATCTTGAATGCTTACAAGGCAATCGGATGAATATATGTGGTTGTGAAGTGGTTGCACGAATATTTTGAGAACGAGTGGCACATCCCCCATGAGTTGCCACAATTTTTTAGTGACAAGGTAAAATTTTACCATCACCCAACACTTACTCTCTAGCAAGGTTCATGATGGCCAAAGGAGAGATGGGGCCATGGTGTAAGCTCCCCTTTGCATTCACTGCTAGATATATGAAGTATTCCATCAACATAATTCAAGGATGTGCAAAAATTAGTTTTTGATGCAGATAAGGTGGATGTTGATGTCCACACATTATGCGCTACATACAAGTATGGCGCTCGACCTGCCTATGTCAAGGTTTTGGAGCCAGATTTCCTAAACTTACACCCACAAGGTCAACGTTACCATCAATGGGTATGTCCATCTGGGTGTTCATGTAGCTTGTGCCCCAAAACATACAGGGAGGGATTGAAGGTGGAGGTTACAGATTCTCCCTTTCCAAAGACCAAGGGAGACGCCAATCCCACCCATGAAGGCAGTACAAGAAGAAGAAGAAGAAGAACAAGAATAATAGGGAAGTTAGATACTTCAAGGAAGAGGAATTATTACATGCAATGGAATAGTAGCAAGGGCGCTAACACTTTAGAATATGGTGACAGCAACACCTCATCACCAAGGTGTGAGGGAGAGGAAGGAAGAGAAGGAAGAGCTTGAGGAAAAGAAACAAAAGATGCATGATGCATCAAGTCCCACAACAAGCTCAAAGAGGAAGAAGAAGACCCACCACTTTCAAAGTAGAACTGGAAGTGAAGTTGGAGGGGTCAGGAGGTCTAACGTGAAGGCCACAGAATGCAGGTAAGGTATGGGCACAGAAAGAAGGAGAAGAACACTTCTGGTAGGGTTTGAGAAGATTCTAGATATGTGAATCTGCTACACTACAGAACGCCAGCCCAAAGGGAGATAAAGGGGGGCTCCTTTACTATAAAGGAGGATATGGGATTCACCCCTGGGGTGAAGAATCAAAGAAAAAGTGCAAGGCTACAAGGAAGAAGTGGACACCCATAGTTTCCCCACATATGGAACTTCATAGATGACCCCAAGAAGGTCCTTACGCATAAGGTTTCAGGCCACCCTCCACCATTGGAAAAGTTACATGGTTGGGATTTGATGGATCAAGATAGGGGTGTGCCCAGAACTAGGAAGATGCTTAGCTGGACTATGCATTGCCACCGAGGAACCTGAGTTCGAGGTCAATGATCATGCGATCAAGACCATTCACTTAAAGAAGAAAGGGGGAAGATACATATAAGGTGGTGGATCCTAACCACCTTACAGATGAGCAAGGCATGTAATGCCTTGCAAAAGATATTTATTTAGAGGTGATATGAACACAGTCTGGATACAGGGATCCACTATTCAGACCTTGATCGCAGAAAGAAGAGTAAGGAAAAGGAAATATATAGGTTACGCCAGGGGTTAAGGAGAGAATAGGCACATACAAAGGAGGCATATGTACGACTGAGTTGGCACCCTCATGAAAGAACATTCTGGGGTAATGTCTTGCATTGGTAAGCCAGGCTAAGGATACCAATTACGGGGATGAGATGGAGTATCTTGAGGACCTCGTAGGGATGTTACTTGTTAACATCAAAGATAGTGCATGGTATCATGACGGCTGCAGAGCTCAAAAATGCAAAAGGAAGAGAAACAATGTTGCTATTGAATCTTGAATCACTGGAGGTAGAAGACTCACTATCCGAAATCAAGGAGGAAAATATACTGGTAGATAGGGGCTTTAATAATCTATAGGAAATGGGAGCCAATAATTGAGGTGCGGGTAATAAACGAGGAGGTACGGCTGTAAAAGTTTTGCACAGGATAAAATCCCCACCAACAAGGCAAAGTGTGCACAATTAGTCGTTAACACCATGACCCAAAAAGAGAAGATCAAGACAAAGCATGAAAATATATATTTTAAACAAAAGAAACATCGGTCGAGCTCCTGTCAGTTAATGCTCATTCCCGTCAAATGAATGGATGGATGAGTTCAAGGGTGTTCAGGAAGCGCGGAGGTTTATTGGTACAAATACTAGTTTAGTGTGGGGTGATGTTGGACCCCTAAAATTAACTAAGGACCTAAGGCGTGAAGCCTTGTGGCATGCGGAAGCAGGGTATAAAGGCATGCACAGAAGTAATTCTTGGAGAGGTGTGAAGGCTCACACCAGGGAAGAATGGATTCGGGACTTAGTGAGTTTTGGACATCATGGAAAAGACACACATAGGGAGCAAAAAGAAAAGTGACTAGATACAGATGTGGATAATCTATGGAGACTTGTGGATCAAGGAAAGGATATTCCAAGGCATTAATATTATTATCATGAAAGGATAAGGAGTTGAGGTTGTTAAGGATTAGTTGGCACATGCATACTAACATGCACTCATTTGAGGGAAACTCATGATGACACCTGGCATATTCCTAGGTAGTGGTAGAGCAATCATGACCGGATTCCCTTAGGGTTTGGCACGAGAGAATGATGAGTAGTTAAGATGAAAGGAGGATGATTATTCTATGAGGATGGATGGTTTTTGCAAAGAAAGAAGCGAGATAACTAAGGATAGATAGGGAGTAGGAGAGATGGTGAAAAATGTATAATGGTGATTGTACGTACCCAAAATTGTAAGGTACTGTACTGCGAAACAGCGTAATAAGTGCCCCAATGATGATACAGGTCTCTTCACAAGGTGTTCATGATCTAGAAAATCCCTCGAAGTATGTGTTAACATCCTGCATGCCCCGCTTAGCCCCCGCGCCCTTTGTTTTCCCCTTTTTACTTCTTTCTTTGGCCTTTTGATCTTCTGTGACGAAACTGCCGCCCTGCTCAGAGCGGAGGTCCTGTGCGCGTTTTTCAGAACGTTCTATTTGACGTGACTCGCATGAAATATCACGTTTCACCAGCTTTCCTTTCCGACTTGAGCATGCATTTATGTTTTTGGTCCCCTGGAATAGTGTTTTTCCTTTCTTTATTGTTTAGGAGTTCAGTTTGGTTTTGATCTTTGGGTGATTGAATTCCTATAAATGCATAGCTTATGCTGAGGCAAATGGCCACCATTTCCTTGTTAGAGTCTTCTCACTTTCAGTGATTTGGTCTGTTAGCTTGCTTAGGATTGATAGTATAGTTCATTCATGCTTGGTTAGCATTGCCCAGCTGTTGGTAAGCCACATATCCAACTTGTGCAAACAGTGTTGCTATTTTATCTAATCCATTAGAGTAGAATAGCTTAGGAAGCCATTAGAGTTGCAAGTTTTGCTCTTCAAACAGGATAGTTTCAGGTTCTGGACGCATTATGTTGCATGATTCGCAATAGATCCCGCTAGGAATTGCATAAGCCAAGCTCTGTACTCTTGCGCTATCCCTCTCCTATCCGCATTCTATTCTATCTACATTCTGAAGGTTGTCCCTTGTTCCAACACCTATTCCTGTTGATGGAAGCATTACATGCTTTTCTGGATCTACGTGAGCACAAAGAACGAAGAGATCATACTGAGGGGACAAGTCACACACACCATCGGATTCGCCACTGTTCTGTGGAATCCAAGTTCTAGCTTTCAAAGTTCTAGTTAGAATCATATCAAATAGAGTATTTAATCACTTTATTTCAGTAAATTCTATTCTCGATATTGCCAGGGAAGCTGTGGGGATTGATAGTTTCTGAGAAACTATGATTCATTCCTCACTTCTGAGGTAGGATCGAGAATCTTGCAAATAGATTAGTTATTTCATTGTTTAGAATAGATATACAAATTGCACAGACAAATAGCTATACTCGGCTATTTTGTTTGTTTTTAATTTATTAGTTTAGTTGTCAAATTCTAAATATTTTAAATAGCTTCTTTCTTAAATTCATATAAATCATCAGAAAATACAAAAATAAGTCATATATGCTATAAATACATTTCATATACTTAAAGTTCACTTTATTGCAGTTTGTCTATATTATTGCTTTCGTATGACTATTACGGGACCTAGGGAGCCCAGAGAATACATTTTCAAGCCAATCGTGCCTCAACCCAATCTCACAACAGAAATAACTGATATTGACTAGAATCTTAGAATCCGGGTCTTCCAAACAACAGCAGACTTCCAACAGGTCAGATCTCAATTAAGAGGATTAAACATAGAAGATGACCAGGCACATGCATTTTGGTCAAGTCAGCCAAACTACAGGTTACCCTAGAAAAACATCCACATGACTGTAGAAGGGTTTGAAAGAGAACAAACATTCGGGTGCGATCCTTTAGTTCCACAGCCAGACGCTAGAGACACCCTCGTAGATATAGATACCAGCTTAAGAATCCAAGTTGCGAGAACGCCTGTGAAGTATTCTGAGAAGATTGCATAACTGTTGGTCCTAAACATAGAAGTTGAGAAAGCATATGATTATTGAATACTAGGGATCAGGACTTGATTCTACGTATGACCATAGCTGGCCTACAACAAACACGAACCTATGGTTATGATCCAAAAATCCCGTAGCCCAACGAATACATAAGTCAATCAGATATAGACGCTGGCTTACGCACACTAGTATTCCAATCCACTCTAACTCCACCCATCATCATCGAACAATTGTCCTTACTGGATATAGCGGCTAACGAAGCTAGAGAATTATGGACTAGGTCAGAGAATCGTCCATAGAGTCAATTGTTTTCACCATCCACCCTATGACCTTATCTGGAGACATACACGAAACTATCCCAGGTCATTTTCCACGTATTCCACAACCCATAGATCGAATCACACCAGAGCTTGATATTGATTGGAGCCTTCAAGCAGTCATCCTTGCCGATCGATCTATCACACCAGTCCAAGTTAGAAGGGCCTTCTTTGCCTTAGATTCGCAAATTCCATTAGTGCGTGTCAAAGACATTAGACTGCCTAACTAGTTTGTCTGAATCCAACGCATATTCCATCCCCACCGGCTGTCTCAGCATGACCTCGGGAGGTCGGGTACGTGGAAGAGTCACTTGTAGATTCCCACACTCGCTTGTCACTTTTCTGGTGTACAAAATTGGTGAACCCAACGTGAAACAAACGAAATTAGTGAAGCTGACATAAAACTTCCTACTTTCTCGTTCGGAGTCATAATATCACGTTTCCTTTCAAAAATCACCTTCGCTCCTTCCCATTATTATGCGGGTATTCATATACCCCCCGAATATGTCGGGATTCGATGCATATGGTAGACCCCTCTTGGGTCTTGAGGCATACTACGCCCAACAGAATAGGAAATCATCACCCTCGCTCTCAGTATGGGGCGAAAACTATTCAACTAATCAGTTGTCAACACAAACCCCAAGAATCAAATATACTTCATCCTTTCAAACTGAGGGGTTGGAACAACTCACTCAAGCACAACAAACAAAGCCTTCAGGCTCAAATAATATGATGTTCACTGGAGAATCTGTCTCATCTCCTCAGGTACTACTTAGACCACACATTAGTAGATAATCAGACCCATACTTAGTTCTAGACGATGAATACTCAGCGCATTATTCCCGGAACGAACAACGCTCTCGGAATATGTATCCACCTGTCGGAGGTTTACAACCAAAACCCGAGGTCTCTTTTTAAGAAAATACCTCTATGCCACTGCATATAGGAAATACTCTCGGAGAAACTTGGCAAGATAGCGATCAGTTCATGACAGGATATCACATGCCTATACAACACCAGGGTGTACAACAAATGCCGCTCAGACAAAACACTATGACTTCACCAAATGAAGTCATTTCAATGTTAGTAGAAAAAGTGAGAGGGTTAGAACTTGCTCAAGCAAGTCAAAATTCTCCGTTCATACAAACAGGAAGTTCCAATCCTCCACACCACTCTGGCCAAGTAGATCTCCTCACAGGAGTAGGAACATTAGGCATGCCACCTCACTATCCACAACAAACTCCAACAAGGCCCATCATCTCTAACATTATTCCTCCCGGTCTAGTGTCAAACAATCCATTCCTTGACAATACCCCGTCATACTTAAACATGTACTCAAAATCACCACAAGGAGATATTTTCTCCTCTCCCGGCATGTTTTCTCAAATGCAGGGACCTCCTTATGCCCCTTCCAATGCATACGCTGCACCGTATCAACAACCTATCCCACCATCACTCCCTCAGCAACCGCCATCAATGGTCGAAAGCTATGCAATAGGGACTTATTTAGAATATCTAAAGGAACCCTCAGACTTCACCATACAAAGCGTCATGCTTCCAAGACCTCTTCCTGATTTACCCAAGTTCAAGGGTGAGGGAGATCCAAATGCACATATCAAAGCTTATGCTACAGCCATACGAGAATTACTCCCTTGGGATGGGGTTGTTGCTAAAATATTTCCCAAAACCTTGGAAGGCATTTCTCTCGACTGGTATTACAGGATACCTGAAGCCTCCATCCATTCATTTAAACAACTCGTGTCAAAGTTCATCAAAGCCTTCGACATGAATAAATTGTTGAGAACAGGAATCAGGGAATTCTTGCACATCAAACAAGAACACAACGAATCTGTCGCCCATTTCATCCAGAGGTGGCGTACAGTTCTTTATTCTTCAGCAAGTGCTCCAAACATGGATCAGATGGAACTATGTGATTTATTCCTTCATTCTCTCAGCAAGGAGGTGAAGGAAGAAGTCCAGAAGTTCCCGCTAAGAACTTACGATGAAGTACTTGAGAGTGCTCTTCGAATAGACCAAGCAGCGATAGATAGTGGTCGTAAGACATATGGAACAAACAGGAGGTTAATCACCTCCACTCAAAACACTACAACTATCACAAAAGTCAATCAAGGACCCAAGATCCTTAACAAAAATTGTGGGGTAACAACGGATGGGGTAACCGACCAGCCCAAGAGGGTAAATGTTGTTAATACTCTGTCATAAACAAACAACCAACGAAACAACAACTTTACCCCGACGATCAATACAGTGGATTTTAACCATCCACAACAACAAAAACAACGGTGAAATCCCATACAAGGGCCAAGCCAAAACTCATTTGGTTATCAAAACCAAAGTCAAAACTAGAAACAACAATTCCAAAATCTTAATCCTAATAGGCAATAGTTTGATCAAAATTTTAGGCCACAATACACACCTAACCAACAAAATAGGAATTACAATCCCAATTCTTATTGTGGTTTCCACAAAATTCAGGGTCACGATACTAGAACATGTCATGACTATAATAAATTTATGCAACGCTTGCCAAAAGAACAAAGACAGTTCTTCACAGATTTGTTTTTGGCAGATCCCGTCTCATCATCACCAAATACGCTCGCAAGGGCAGTTTCCCCTCAGAATGCTCCCCTCAAGATCTTTAATGATCCGCTCCCAAATCATGATAGCAATAGGCTGAATCCAACTGAAACAAACAAAGGTGCAATGACGGGAAACAATGATCATGAAGCCTCGACTTCATTAAATCCATCAGTTGCGCCACAGTTAGGAGCTCAACCGAGACCCAAGATAGTCAGTTTGGTAGAATTAGACATTGAACTACCTATCGAAGCTATAACAAGAACACAAGAGCATTTCTCTTAACCGAGCCCAAGTCCTCTACCAGAAACAGATAAGAGTCAGCAAATAGTAGAAAAACCCGTAGGTGCCTATGATTTAATTAGCGACCTAACAAAGACCTTCTCGCACATTTCATTTTTGGACTTACTAAAGAACTCTCCCCCTCACAGAGCTACTCTTTTAGAAGCATTAGGTCTAGGCCATATAATTAACATCACTCCACCTCCTGAAACACAAGTAAATCACGTAGATTTTTATATCCACCCTCTGGGGCAGCCGGACAAGGATGTCGAATTTATATTCCAAATAAGTAAAATGCCCACAGATGCTGAGATCACACGCCGAGGTGATCCAGCCTTGAACTTACAAGTATGGGTTTATAATAACTATGTAAAGCGGGCAATGGTTGATGATGGGGCTACGGTTAACATAGTCCCCTTCTCTTTCCTCCAAAAATTAGGGTATGGGGAAACAAATTGTTCCACTACTCGAAATACATTAAGAGGCTATGATAGCCTTAAAGCCACTTCGATAGGAACCATAATACTACCGGTCAACCTAGGACCCAAAACAATCCTGACTGAGTTTTATATTATAGATCGGGAAACCAATTATAATATGATCCTCGGCCGACCATGGATACACCGCATGAAGGCAATCCCTTCTACGCTATTTCAAGAAGTAAGATTCTTACATCTAGGAAATATATTTGTAGCCAAAGGTGATCCAAAACCTTTCGATTTGCACCTAGCTGATTTAAAGAAAAGACCATGGGTGCACTCAGAATTTGAACTGCCAACAAACCAACTTAATAAACCCACTGACCCAAAACCAGAGGAAAATTTGGTACCTATAATGGACCTTGAAACTACCAACATAGCCAAAACAATTCCAACCCCTAAAGATAAAACTAAAGAAATAGTATCATTAGGGACTACTACGAAAATCATTGAATTGATAGAACAAGATTCACCAATGTTCTTACCATTTGATTCAGTAGGCATAGGATTTTCCCTAGGTGTTGGTTCCTTTCCAATAGAGGACCTCTGTATGGTAGAAATAGAGTGCGCAAACGTAGCAGATGCCCCAAAATCTATACTCCCGGCTAAGTATTGGACTCTCCATTTCGATGGAGCTAAATGCCATTATGGAGCAAGGGCAGGTATAATTCTTACTTTGCCCGAGGATAAAGTCCTCCCATTCACTTTTAAATTAAAATTTGAATCCACAAACAACGGCGCTGAGTACGAAGCCCTCCTCCTTGGCCTTACCTTAGCCAAAAGAATTGGTATTGATAACATCAGAGTCCTGGGAGACTCGCAATTAGTGACAAATCAAGTTTCTAAAGTATATGAAACTAAAGCCGAACATTTGCAACTCCACAAAAATGTTGTATTAGATTTAAGCAAGGCGTTCAACTTCATATCCATTGAAGCAATCCCGCAAGAGAAAAATCTTCTCGCTGATTCAATAGCAACCTCAGCATCACGTTTTACTCCAAGCAATGAGTTAGAAGATACCCAGTTCATGGTGTCCATTCGTGATGAACCATTGATAAAAATAATGACGAATCCTCTTTTAAGCGGAAGTGAATCTACCGTCATAGACCATGTTGATAGTGATGTGGCTACTTTGGATTATTTAAATGCCTATGCAGCACTACATCTTTCCTATCCTATGCTATATTTGTCCTTAATTCCACATTTGTCTTCTTATTTTAGAAATCCCATGATGAGTTTTCCCTCACAAATGGAACCTAGCATATATGCAGTAGAGAAGGGGGATGATCTGGATTTACCTCCAGCACTCCCTGAGTTTGAAGAGGGTAACAGCTCTTTGATCGAAGAAACAATCGATGTCAACATTGGGACAGAAGATGAACCAAGAATATTGAAACTAGGCTCTTTGTTAACCCCAGAAGAAGTGGAAATACATACGAGGATCCTCAAAGAACATCAGAAGGCATTTGCATTTAATTATAAGGAAATGACAGGAGTTGTAACCCACATTGCGGTGCATAACCTCATCACTAACTCAGATGCAAAGCCAGTTAAGCAAAAATCAAGACCTATGAAACCCAAAGTAGCTCTCATGGTAAAAGAGGAGGTAATAAAACTCCTTTAGGTAGGATTCATCAAGCCAGTCGATTACTCTCAATGGGTATCTAATATCATTCCCGTTCTCAAAAAGAATGGAAAGATACGCATCTGCATAGATTTCCGAGACATCAACAAGGCATGTCCTAAAGAGGACTTCCCGTTGCCATCCATAGATGTCATTGTTGATGCAACAGCTGGCTTTAAACTGTTGTCTCTTATGGATGGATTCTCGGGATACAATCAAATCAGAATATCCGAGCAAGATCAATCCAGAACTACGTTTATAACTCCTTGGGGAACCTATTGCTATGTTGTTATGCCATTCGGTCTCAAAAATGCTGGTGCTACCTACCAGCGGGCTATGATGTATATATTTCACGATCTAATTCATAAAATCATGGAATCATATGTAGATGACTTGTTGGCTAAGGCGAGGAGGTGCTATGACCATCCTAAAGTACTCCGCGTCATTCTTTCACGCCTAATAGAATACGGAGTCACGCTAAATCCAGAGAAATGCGTCTTTGGTGTAACGGGAGGGAAGCTCCTAGGTTATATTATATCATCACGAGGAATAGATGTTGACCCAACTAAAATTTGGGCTGTCCTCGAAATGGTTCCACCTTCGGATGAATCTGGAATCAGGTCATTTCTCGGAAAGCGAGGTGCAATCCGAAGATTCATCCCAGAATTAAGCTTCACCATTCATCCAATCAACAATTTACTCAAGAAAGACTATAGCATTGATTGGACCGAAGACTGCAATGAAGCTTTCAACACAGTTAAATGTTTCTTGTTGGCACCACCTACACTAATGCCACCTAAGCTAGACCGCTCGTTGATTTTACACTCACGAGCTACCAATGTTTCGTTAGCTTGCATGTTGGCCCAAGAAGACGATGACAAAAGAGAACGCACCATTTATTTCATTAGTTGAACACTACTCAACTATGAAACATGCTATACACAAGTAGAATGAGAATGTCTCTCCATAGTCTTCGCAACCAAACGCCTAAGACACTATATGCTAAATCAAGAAACAAGGGTCGTGGTGAAAAAAGACCACTTACAAACTTTCCTCACACAAGGGTCCTTGTCTAAAAAGGCTGGATGTTTTATAACCTTAATGGGAGAATTCGAATTAACATTTGTAAATCAGAAGTCAATTAAGGGACAAATAATTGCGGATTGGTTAGCTGATAACCCATTAGATGGGGGCGATCTAGTAGATTTGGATTTCCCAGATGAGTGCGTATACTACATCGAAACCTGACCTACCATCTCTGAGTGCCCCTGGTACGCTGATATCATTAACTATATCATGGACCATACATATCTAGAAGGAGCTTCACCACAACAAAGAAGGTGATTACGCATTATTGTAGCTAAGTACGTCATTATAGAGCAAGTTCTCTATCGAAATGCATTCGATGGAATGCTCCTAAGATGTGTCGACACAGAAGAGTCCAAGAAGATTCTCCATGAATCTCACAGCAGAATATGCGGAGGCCATTTCGGTGGCCATGCCACTGCTCAAAAAATACATCAAATGGACTATTTCTGGCCCACTCTAGAACATGACGCAATAGAGTTTGTACGCAGGTGTCATAAGTGTCAAGAATTTTCCCATGAGATTCACATGCTGGCACAAGTTCTGCAACCAATCGCTACTCCGTGGCCCTTTTCTACATGGGGCCTGGACTTAATAGGGAAATTCTCTCCCTCATCCACAGATGGCCATAATTTTATAATCATAAGCCAGATCAATAAATTGCATGGAAGAAAAAGTAGGTCCAATATCACATACTAAGACAAAAGGCATACCGAACTTGGTAATAATGTTTGCATCTAATAACTTGATGATGATGTTTAAATTTTTGTATAATTTTTGAAATTTTTTTCTTCTATTCAATACATGTAGTATTCTATAGCAATGAGGATGAACTTATGGTCATTCAAGGAATTCTCATTAATAATACAAACAAATTCCAATGCCCAATTGGAAAAGAGGCATGCTTTAAGAAATGGTTTCTAGGGTATAACAAGATTATGCTATTTTAAGGTGACAATATGGAATTTATATAAATTTCTCACATGATTTTATGCATCTTTGAATAGACAGGGCCAATAATATTCTACCATTAAAATTTGGCGTGCAATGGATTTTCTTGAACCATGGCTAGTGTCATGTTTCTCATGGAATTATTGCAAGATTATCATAGATTCTTATTTGTTAAGCCATAGAAAATAGATGCCTTCATGATTTATTTTAAATAATGTGATTCCATTTATCATGAAATTATTACTTTAGGATAAATTACCTTCTTTGAGTGTGGTTGAGGCACAGGTATTAAATCTCTACTTGAACTAGTACAATACTATATCCTCGTACCAATATTTTAATGTATGTGAATAAACTTTGTATTGATGGTAAAATAAATTTAAATTAACCTTTGTTATTGTGTGACTCACACCCATGCATTGAACAATATTTATTGGTTGGATTTCTAATTCAAACTCTTATATCTGATGGTTATATACTTATTGAGGTGCTCTCAAATATAACTATGCATTAGTGTGAATTTTACTACAAGATTAGACACAAAAAAAAATCACCTTGTTATGAAATATATAGTTTCAAAACTTATTCACTACTTGAATTAGCGCAAAATCTTACTTTTCAATGGAATATTAGTAGAGTTATGTGTTGTGCAAGGATGAGCTCATGAATGCAACGGTTCATTAACTCTTTTTTCTTCTTTCTCCTGGGTCAAGATGGTTTCATAAGAGTTCTTTGAAGAAAAAAACACAGACGAAGAAGGTTCATGCATAATCTAGGATGATTAATACTAGAGCCCAAGTTATAACTCATTTAACTTTTGTGAATGTGGTGTGTACTTCCTCTGATCTACTCAAATTTTATGTCATATTTCAACATTACATCAAGTAGTTTGACTATATCAAGGGATCCTAAGATTAAATTTCTAATCAAGTTAATTTTTGTCAAGAAATATTTTACTTATTTATTTCCATTGTGGAAGGTTATCTTTAAAATTTATTCATTCCCATCAAGGTCAATAGATATAACACTTTTAGAGATAATTTTCCCAAATAGCTCACAACAACATTGCTAGATTGTGCAAAGGTCTTTGACATGGTTATCGTGGTTCCTACAAATGACTGTAAGGTCATCCATGTATATAATGATGTTCTTGTTGATCAAGTATTTAAATTCAATTTCCATCATGCACTAAAAATTTGTTCCAATATTTATTAGGTTGAATGGTATTCTTTTGTAAGAAAATTTAACCCACTTGGTGATGAAGGTCAATTTTATTTTATATTTGTTTCACACTATGACTTGATTGTATATTCAATTACACATCCAATAAGTACATTTTCACACCATTCACATTATAGAGTAGACCCTTTAAACTTCTTCCTTTCATGTTTCCTTCTTCATAGTATAGCCCCTAGCTTCACACTGAATTTATAGGATCTCACCAAAAATGTTATACTTAGTGATCATGAATTTCATTATAGGTTCCTCCTGATCTAGTTAAAATACCATGCCAGGGAAACCAAATGCGTGAGAAATTTGTCACAATATAATCATTGTGAGTACGTAACTAATCTCTATTGATAATTATACCATAAGCCTCAAAGATGTCCACCACTTGAATGTCAATAAATTATTGGAATATAAATTGTGGTGAGTTGTATATGGATATTTGAGAGTTCTCCAATCATGTTCACTTATGTATTTGTCTAACTACACCACTTTGTGACTAGATCTAATAGGTTTAAGGCCAACTAATTGTAAATAAAAAATGGACTGATGTTTCTATAATATCCACAATCAACTAAATATATTTGTGATTTTTTACAAAAAATATAATTATTAGGAAGAAGGAGATTTTATATTTTATTTATAAGTGGCTACATGAACATCAATGATTTTTCCATTTAGTTTCTCAATTTAGATAGATATGGATTTGAACAAAGTTTCCTTTTGATTATAGATTTCTAGAGGCTCAAATAGAGAGATGCTAGCTTTGGTTTTGTGTAAACCATATACAATGTTATAGTAAGTTGAGATTTGTTCTAAGGGTTATGGAAGGATTGTGTTATCTTTCACGGGTGGCATAATATTAATCCATTTAGGCGGTGGGGGATTTTTGGATAATCATGCATCTAAATGCACTTGGGAATAGTTGGGAGTGGAAGTAGTAAGAGGCTCATGAATTTTATTTTAGAGGGTGTAATTGTTACCTATTTGGTATTGTTGGTAAGAATTGACCTCCTCTAAAAAAAATTCAACTTCATTATCACTCTCCCCTAAGAATTCAAAAATTTATAAGACTGGGGTTATCTCGGGGTATTTCTCATTAATTTTTGTAGCCTCATAAAATGTGGGAACTATCTCAATCTTTTAAATTTCCTTTTGAAAAAATGTAAAGGTTGTGTTGAATTATAGGTCATCTACCTTAATGTGTCCCCAGTGTTGTGAAGTCTACACTAGGATGGTAGAGAAATTTTCCAATTTGATGAAGTTTGTGAGTTTTTTATGCTACTAAAATTTTGTGCAACCTAGTCCAAAGGACCAAGTATGCCTCCACTTGGTAATTCCATTGGAAATTATTGCATTGGAATCTGAAATTCCATGTTGAGTACCTAATAGAAGGTTATCTTTATTTGTTTTTTTGCATTGTCATTACACATTTATAACATCATTTGAAAATTTGGTGTAAGTTACTATTTTATGTGTTGGATTTGGGAAATTTGGGTATAAAAGTAGAAGGTTCATTTTGATAAACTTGCACAATAGGATTCAGATATATGGGGTTACCTATGAAGTATTACAAGGGGTCAAAGTTATTTTATGTATGGACACTATGTCATGATGGTTGTTGGTGTATGTGATTTGTCTCATCATGCACTCGGTGAAGCTTTTCCACCTCACATGGTTATTCCAAACTCACTTAGTGAGACTCATAGGTCATTAGGATGTACCTCCACCCGTCCCAGGCGGTTTATGAGCTGCCACTGTGGTGGATTCATGAGATCAATTACAGGGTCACCTCGCTATATATGTACCTTATTATTTTGATGTATGAGAATGAGTAGACCTCCATTTCTTTCATGCTAAGGGATTTTCATTTGTGATGGTGAGTTGCTTGCTTAGCTACTTGGAGCATATCACATCACCATCTGGAAGTGTAACCTCTTCACATGACCATGAGGATCTGCCATATCTGATACCTCTGCCATAGGGAATATGATATGATCATACAAAAGATACTCATTTAGTAAACATGGGTCACTCATTTTTTTTCCAATGTGATAATTACTTTTTTTAAATCAGTTTTCATGCTGGTCTCGTGCAATTTTTTCACCATTCTTTGGAATATGTCCGGCCATGCCCCTCTTTTTGTTGTCATTAATGTCAAATCCATTGAGTGTAACAAGGGTGTTATGGTGTGGTATGTGTCCCTATGAGGTCTCGAGTCAATGGATCAAACATGAAGGTGTCGAAATATGGGGATAGTGTCAAAGTTTGGTGATGGATCTAGAACTCTCACTCCCTTCTTTGACCCCGTGGAGCTAGCTGCAGACTCCCATGGTATGAGCTCTGCTGATTGGGTTGGCCTTGGATGAGCCTTTCTCTAATGTGAGTCTCTTCCCGATGATCAGAGACCCCCAAAATCATGGTCCACATCCTCCAACGTGATAGTCCACTCACCGTAGTCGTTATAGTGTGTCTATGGGTCCCAATATGAAAATAAGTCACAAAGGATGTGACTAGGATGAGTGTGACATGTGGGACGCGTGATATGCGCAGTATACCGGCCCTCTGTAGTGTGTCCTCCTTGTCTAGTGATACCCCTGATAGCCATTCACTCTGGTCTCTCTCAGCTCCATCTGATGTCATTCCAAGCTCGCCTGCATACACCCAAAAACACACAAAACAGAGCAAGTTAGCATCTGAGTGATACCAGAGGTCATGAAAATAGTAGAAACTAAGGTTGGTACAAGCATGAATCTCAAAAATCAGTTCTTTTGGTTTCTGGTGTTTCACCACCGCCTTAGTAGGGAGGCATGTTTTGTAACCGCCACCTTAAGCATAGGTATGTCATGTAACCGCCGCCCTGGAGATTTTTAGATATTTTTGGTTATATGGTGAGTATGAAAACCCGCGCGGGTTTCTAATCCCAAAAAGCCTAAAACAAGTAAAAGGACTTTTAACCTGGGAAATAATTTAGCCTACCCAGTAGGCGCCCCCCCTAGGTGGACCTTTTAACCTAACATTTTCAAAAATAACCCCCCCTTCTGACAAAAATTTGACATTTCAAATTTAAAGGGGGAAAAACACTGAAATTGAAGAAAACCAACCTGTGATCTCGGTCAGTTGTTCCGCTTTGGAGGCATGATCACAATCTCACTGAGGACGTTTTGACTATACTCACGCAAGAAACCGTCATCTGGGTAAACAGAGCTAAAGTCAATCAAATCAACTCGCTAGCAAATGACCCTAGGAAAATGGGCCCACTTTCATATATATATACTAATCTTGTTTTGATTTTAAAAAAACTTTTGACAGGTTTGGAGCGTAGTAGAAGGTAAGTTTCCATCCCCACACGAATGGTACGTTCTCATTTGGTATTATTTTAGCGTTTATTTTCCTGAAATTATTGTATCTATCTGCACTTGAGTTCTAGTTTGCAGGAAAGCGGGAATTATCCAAAGAAGGCGTAATAACACACATTGACATTTAAGGTATAGCTTCTAACTCCCCATTTCGGGACTGCCATACTTTCGACCCACCATTTTAGGCCTCATTCATGGCTAAAACGCTTCTCCGAGGGGGCAATATGTACGTACCCAAAATTGTAGGGTACTGCACTGTCAGAACAACATAATACAGTGCCCCAATGATGATACAGGTCTCCTCGCAAGGTGTTCGGGATCCGGAAAAGCTCTCCAAGTATGCGTTAACATCCCACATGCCCCGCTTAGCCCCTGCATGCTTTGTTTTCCTTTTTTTCCCTCTCCTTTTCTTTGCTTTTCAGTCTTCAATGACGAAACCGCTGCCCTGCCTGGGCGGTGGTCTCGTGACTGCCGCTCAGGCAGGGTGGCGGTCCTGTAACCGCCGCCCTGCTCAGGGCGGTGGTCCTTCACGCGTTTTCCAGAATGTTCTTTTTAACACGACTCATGTAAATTTCAATGTTTCACCAGCTTTTCCTTTCACTGCCTTTGCTTGCATTTATGATTTTGGTTCCCTGGAATAGTGTTTTTCCATTGTTTATGGTTTAAGAGTTCAATTTGGTTTTCACCTTTGGGTAAATGGGATTCTATAAATAGATGGATTGTGCTCAAGCAAATGGCCCCTCAAATTTGCCTCTAAATTTCTCATTTCAATAGCTTAGCCTTTCAATTTTGCTTAGCATTCATAGTTTTGTTCATTTCATGCATGGTTAGTATTGTTTAGCTGTTAGAAAGCCACATATCCAGCTTGTGCAAACAGTGTTGTTGTATTTCATCCAATCCATTGGAGTAGAATAGTTTGATTTTCAATAGGAAGCCATTAAAGTTGCAGGTTTTTCTCTTCAAATAGGATAGTTTCAAGTTCTGGACGCATTTTATGTTGCATGACTCGCAATAAATCCCGCTAGGAATTGCATAAGCCAAGCTCTGTACTCTTGCATTATCCCTCTCCTACTCGCATTGTATTCGATCTGCATCCTGAAGCTTGTCCATTGTACCAATATCTACTTCTGTTGATGCTAGCATTACACGCTTTTCTAGATCCACGTGAGCACGAAAGAACGAGGAGATCACACTGAGGGGACAAGATCACACATACCATCGGATTCACCACTGTTCTGCGGAATCCAGGTTCTAGCTTTCAAAGTTCTAGTTAGAATCATATCAAATAGAGTAGTTAATCACTTTATTTCAGTCAATTTTACTTTCGATATTGCCAGGGAAGCTATGGGGATTGATAGTTTCTGAGAAACTATGATTCATTCCTCACTTCTGAGGTAGGATCGAGAATCTTGCAAATAGATCTAGTTATTTCATTATTTAGAATAGATATACAAATTGCACAGACAAATAGCTACACTCAGTTATTTTGTTTGTTTTAATTTATTAGTTTAGTTGTCAAATTCTAAATATTTTAATAGCTTTCTCTTCTTAAATTCATATAAAGCTTCATCAGAAAATACAAAAATAGAGAAATCATATATGCTATAGATACGTATTCATATAGTTAGATTTCATTTTATTGCAGTTAGATGTCTATATTATTGCTTTCTTGTATGACAATCACGGGACCTAGGGATCCCAAAGAATACGTTTTCGAGCCAATCGTGCCTCAACCCAATCTCACAACAGCAATAACTGATATAGACCAGAATCTTAGAATCCGGGTCTTCCAAACAACAAACAGAACTTACAACAGGTCAGATCTCAGTTAAGAGGATTAAACATAGAAGACGACCAAGCACATGCATTTTGGTCAAGTCAGCCAAACTACAGATTACCCTAGATAAATGCATCCACATGACTGTAGAAGGGTTTGAAAGAGAACAAACATTCGGTTGCGATCCTTTGGTCCCACAACCAGACGCAAGGAGACACCCTCGTAGACATAGATACTAGTTAAGAATTCAGGTTGCAAGAACACCTGTGAGGTATTCTGAGAAGATTGCACAACTGTTAATTCTGAACATAGAAGCTGAGAAAGGCATATGATTATTGGATACTTGGAATCAGGACTTGATTCTACATATGACCATAGCTGGCCCACAACAAACATGAACCTACGGTTGTGATCCACAAATCCCGCAACCCAACGAATCCATAAGAGAATTAGATATAGACACTGGCCTACGCACACTAGTATTTCAGTCCACTCCACTTCCACCTATTATCATCGAACAATTGTCCTTACTAGATATAGCGGCTAACGAAGCTAGAGAATTCTGGACTAGGCCAGAGAATCGTCCATAGAGTCAATTATATTTACCATTCACCATATGACCTATCTGGAGAAAGATACACGAAACTATACCGGGTCATTTTCCACGTATTCCACAACCCATAGATCGAATCACGCCAGAGCTCGATATTGATTGGAGCCTTCGAGCAGTCATCCTTGCCGATCGATCTATCACGCCAGTCCAGGTTAGAAGGGCCTTCTTTTCCTTAGATTCGCAGATTCCATTAGTGCACGTCGAAGACATTAGACTGCCTAACTAGTCTATCCATATACCACCCATATTCCATCCCCACCGGCTGTCTCAGCACGACCTCGGGAGGTCGGGTACGCGGAAGAGTCACTTGTGAACCTATTTTTGATTCTCTAGCATTTGAAAGGTTGAATAATTTATATTAAATGGTATTAAGCTAATTCATGAAATTGTCGCTTTTCCGGCGTACAGCCTAAAATAGCTATACCCTCATTTCTTTTATTGTTTTAATTATTATTACTGCCAATTGATCTTTGAGGGAAATATTTCAGGTTAATAAATTTAAATTTCTTGTTATTTCACTATTTTCTTTACCTTTTTGAAATGAAGAAATAGATAATGGTAAGGGCCAAGGGGGAATACCTATTTAATGTTGTGTCAGCTTGAATGGTTGTCTGCGTGCATTCTGATTTCTTAATCCACATTTGAATGTGAGGGACTTCATTTTGGCTAGGAGGAACTACCTGTAATAGAAAAAAGATGACAAAAATATAGTTAAATAATATATGACAGTGGACTTCCTAGCATATGCTAGTTCTAGAAAGTGTGATACTTCCTAGATAAGGTGTCAATCCACTAGTTTAAAACAAGTTAATGTGAGGACTAATAAAAATATTTGATCCTATTGTAGTTGATATGATTTAGGTATCTCATTCAAATACAATAAGCAAAATCTAATCAAAACATACTAGGCTATAGTTGGATCTGAGAGATGAGGGGTCTGTCAAGGTTTCTGGAACTGGTCAGGGTCTAGATTATGAGTTGTTTAGGTCAACTGGTAGGTTGATTGTTGGGTATGTTCTTGGTCAAGGTGTAAAACACAGAGACCAATGACATTCGGCTAAATGTGACTGATGCCCAGTTTAGGTAGAACCAACAATGGTTATGGGTAACCGGTCGTCGTATGGTCGAGGAGAAAGAAACTCAAAATAGGTTAAATGTGTAGAGGTTGATTTGAGGTCGAATAAAGTTTGGGAGAGTGAATGGGGAGATCTATGGAGATCTTAGGTATGCTCAGAAAGTATATAGCAGGTGAGAATATGTGATTTTGGTGGTGTGGGTGAAGGGATCTTTGGAGGATTACAAGAAATTGGGTGATGGAATTAATAAGCATGCAAAGAATAGATTAATAACATGAGTAATAAATATTACTAACTAAAATAAACTATACTTATTAGGGACGTACTTACTGTGTTAAGGATCTGATGGCTGAGTGGTGGAGGTGGTTGATCGGAGAATACATGTATGGTCCTATATTGGTGCTTTCCTGGAGTGCTCCCATGAATGCGATGGCTCTCTGATTGATGCTGGTGATGGCTCTAGATGTCTAGATGCGTAAAAGGATGCTTGTCTCACTTGCATGCAGCTATGAATCTCCTTTCTTGCTCTCATAAATGTGCCAACCTCAAAATAAGGTTACCAATGGGTGAATAAAAAGGTGACCGATGATGGTTCCAGGTTGACCAGATGTTCAGTTCAGGGATGACCGAGTGTCTGGTTAGGGTGGGATTCCCTAGGTTTACTAAAAATGGGAGATCATGGCAATGATTTTCGTTAGATCTCTCTATTCATCCGGGACAAGAGCGGAAGTTACCTTTTCTTATGCGGGAATGTGGTTAGAGGGGATGTAGGATTTGATTTTTAGGGTTTAGTTAGGTCTTAGTTAGTTATGGAAATATACTAAGAATAGACTTAGGGTGAGGTGGCTAGGTGAGGTGTATAGGTGAGGTGTATAGGTGAGGTGGTGGTGTGGGAATTATCTTAATTAGGATAATTAAATAATAAATATTGTGAGGACATGGATTAATTTAATTAAGTTAATTAAATTAATATTTAGTGTGGGGTGGAAGGGGCCATGGTTAGGTGAGTGTGTTCAAGTTGGTTATTTGACGTAGGGTTCAAGGGAAGTGGGACCTAATTTTGGTGTCTACATTTTGCCCCTTTTTGTTGCATAACTTGTATTGGTAAGTGATGCTGACAAAAATAAGACGTCAGTTGCCCCATGTGTGGGTGAAGGTGATCCCCTTGAAACCAGGAAATGATGAGGTAGAAGGATAGAATCAGTGAGTGGTTTGATAAAAGGTGAATGTGATGAAGAGGAAGGTGGACAATGGGGGTAATGGGGTAAAAGGTCCAATGATTGGTAATGCCATAGGTAATGGGTCAGGGTCAAAGGTAGTAACAGTCAAACGCACACACACGTATAAACTACAACATGGTACTAGGTTGAAGAGCATGTAAACTCTACATTGTCTAAGGTTGATAGGTTTATCCAAACAAGGTTGAGGTGATTCTGGTATCCAAGGTATAGGATATGGTGTGGAAGCACATCATAGGTCAGGTGCAGGAACGTTTAGGTATGTTCTCGGTACACCAAAGGTTGGGTCAGGATAAATGGTCATGGACAAGAGGAAACAGTAAGGTCATTAGGTCAAACAACACGGGTAACAATGTCACAAGGTATAGTGAGCACATGAGTTCATAAGTCAGTAGCAATGTTCCAGGTCCAAGTAGCTAGGTCACGGCATGGGTAGGGCCAAGTTATGGGTAAAATAACAAGTCCCAAAACATAATTAAGGACAAGTATAGATAAGGTAGGCATGGAGGTTGGTTGAAATAAGGGTGGGGTAAGGAAAAATGGTGGTTGGGTTGGTTAAGTGGGGCCAACAATGGGGAAATGGGCAAGAATAGTATGACAGGTAACAGATGTGGGTCATACATGACCAGGGAATGGTCGAGGTAAGACTGATCATGGTTTATTGGGGTAGATGACTGATGTTGGTCTTGGGTATAACTGACCACAATGAGCTAGGGCACAGGACTAATGTCGGTTTAGGAATAAATGATGTCGGTCAAGTCGACATGGGTTTATAAAAAGTAAAATCCGTATAATACGGATTCATTTGTACAGTAGTTTGGCTTTTGTGAAAACTGACAGAGTACTGAACGAGTTTGATTTGTCAGGAGATCAAAAGATGAGGGATGATATCCATCTACTAAGGTGGAGGGATCCTGGTTGATGTTACAGGAGCCAGGTAGATGGGTGTCAAGCAGTAGGGGACACGAGTATATTGGGTCTCCTCAGAGTAGGAGGATTGTGATTTGGTAGTAGTTGGAGATGGAAGAGGTTGGTGAGATCGGGTGGATTCACCAGTGCTAGCATGAGCTCAACATACCACCATGGAGACAACATCGATGATGAGGTAAGATTCAATCTCCTGTATTGGTTTTGGGTGTAGATTGCGTAGATAGGTTAGGGAGGGAAAACAGGTTTTTGGGGGGAAAAGGGAATTTGAATTGGGGAAGGAAAATTTGGTAAAATAGGAATGGGTAGAGGTGTGGTTAGGTGTACAAGGGGTGGGGACGAGATGAGGGTAGAGGTAGGTAGGAATGGGGAGAAAAAGGTAGTGTTTTTAGGAAAATGGGGTTTGGGTATCACAAATTTTTGTGCGACAATACCGGCATTGGTCAAGAGGGTGGCTGATGTTGGTGGTGTCAAACTGAGTCACTAGTCACAGATAAGGTGACCAATGCCGGTGTGTGATAGACCATGGTCGGTTATAAGTAACTGATACCGGTCAACATGATATGGTGAAAAAGTGGGCCAACAGAGTTCTATGACCTGGTTGGGTGAGATAGATAGTGGGCAAGGAAGATGTCATGTTGATGCAAAAAAAAGCATGGGAACATTAGGTTGAAAGAGGTATGTTATGATCGATAGTAGAGTTATGGGTTGTATGGGTGGCTACGATAGGTTCATCTTATAAGCTAGGTAAGTTCCTACTTCATTGTTACACATATGGAGGGTACATAAGTGTAGTGTGCACCCAGTGTCAAGAGTGATTGCCCTGGGTATGATGCAAGTTCTATTAATGTGATGTTTGGTTGGATGCAGGCGAGAGACTAGCTATCGAAGCAAGATAGGGTACCGCCCTTGCTGGAGAGCAGTTTGAGAAACGAGGTGTGAACTCATGATGTCACCTGGTGGCATGGAGTACTATTGGAGGGGTTGATTCGGCGTCAGGACACTACCTGCATGTAAACTGGTAGACTAGTTTATGTGAGTCTTCCCTTATACAGACAGATGGCCATTGAGTTCAGCATGGATTACAACTACATTATATCTACCGATAGAGTGAGATGCACAGTTACCAGAGAGAATGAGTATGATGACTCATGGATAGGGTTAGACAGTAGTTCAGACGTACTTTAGGATACACCACCACCTTTCCCAAAGATATGTATGAGGAGATAATGTGGAGAGGAGTCTTTCCCAAGGGGTTAGTGGACATCTGAAAGTACTAACATAGTGCCAGCCTAGGAGCTAGGTGGAGACTGATGGACCAGGCCTATGTCAAAGTCACAGATGAGGCTTAAAGTGTTGTTGATGGTGGCAGTCTGCAAACTTACACTACTAGAGATAGAGGGTAACCAAGATTTAGCCACCATTACTGATGTAGAGGGACGCTCTGTAGGGACATGGTGATAGACTTTGATTACACAGTTGGGTCATGAGCGCAAGGGCATTTGATAGTGTAGCTATATAAGCAGCTATGTGGCATATGGGTGGTTTCAGAGGTTTAGTTCATGTTGCACTTTCCTACTTGCTATATGCCTGAGCATATGAGCACATTGTGTGACATGTGCACCTACATAGGTATGCCCCGAGATGGATGCATTCAAGCCAGGTATTGTTCAGGTGGCCTACAAGTGATAGGTGCATAGTAATATAGGTTTACAGGGCCAACTAACCAAGGTGCACAGCATGCAAGTTGTGGCCTATTATAGGCCTAGATACTGGAAGGAGTGGGATAGGGTCACTCATAAACATCATGTACAGGCCCTATGTGGGTTAGGGTCCCTCTTTATAGGAAGATAGCTACAGGAGCTAGATGGATCCCATCTTCTCAGGTGAATAGAGGGCCGAGGGTGATGGCACCACCACGAGATGATGCTGATAGGCCGGGTTAGGTAGATAGCCTTAGGTGAGGTCCATAGTATATACCTCGAACCCTTCCCTTAGTATGGCCGTAGGGATAGATTTTCTATCCTATGGGGTCGTATGCCACTAGCACAACCAGGCTGATCAAGTTCATACAGGGCAGGAGGAGAAAGTGCACCCACAATGTGGATTGATGATGTAGGGGTGAATTGAGTCCCGAGATAGGGTTAATGGTGAGGCCACAAGTTCTACGAGCAGCCAGCCCCGAGGCCGAGGTACCAACAGAGATCTGGCTAGGAACGATGATCACTGGTGGTGAAATGCTAGGATGGACGTCGTATAGGGGAAAAGGAGGAGGAGGAGGAGATAGGTGAGACAAATATGGAGGATATCTAGTAGGGTGATGTCAGATAGCCATATAATACCTGGGTTTTGTATAGTTATTTATTTTTGATATATAATCTAGCCTACGTGCCGAAGATAGAGTGAGGATGTACATGAGATTTTTTGATATTTTTGATGATATACCAGCCTTACGTGCCGAAGATGGTGAGGCTATGTACTGAGCATTTGAGATGATTGATGATTATTATTGGGATATAAAGATGTTCAGGATGTATTGAGTGATTTATACAGATACATCCATTTATAGGGATGATGGTGTTGTATAGTATGGAATGGTGTACATGTTTTAACTCTACATTGTTATTGTAGCCATAGGTATGAGATGGTGTTATGCCTGATAGATTCGAGGTCATGTTGGAGTCAGGTATGTGTAGGCATGGTGGAGTCAGGTCAGTTCAGGCATGGATGGAGTCAGGTCATAGGCATGGATTCAGTGTCGTAGGCATGGATGGAGTCAGGTTGACTTAGGCATGGATGGAGTCAGGTTATAGGCATGGATTGTCAGGTTGACTTAGGTATGTTAAGTAGGTTGGTTTAGGCATGGATTGAGTTTAGGTTGGTTTAGGCATGGATTGAGTTTAGGTCTAGGTCATGAATCAGGTCTAGGTATGGTTGAGTTTCTAATTAATTAATTTATGACATTAATGATGATTTGGATCATGTTAATATGTTTAGTAAGAAAATGTATGATAATGATAAATAAATGGTAGACAAGATGAAATGAATGTATGAGTGATGATGGTAAAGATGTTAAGCAATTGTTGTTTGTTTGGTTTAATTTCCAATTATTGATATAAAAAGGAAACTAACTAGGGTAGAATGTGACTAGGAAAGGGACAGAGGGAATTGGTTAGGGTAGAGAGTGGCTGAGCTAACCTCCAAGGGCCCCATGCCCTCAGAGTGTTGCCTACATAGTCCTGGTGAAAAGGGACCTCAGGCCGATGTAGTTCTCCCATAAGCTAGGGAAGATTAGGGTGAAATAGCAGAATGGGATGATAGGTGTCAGGCATGGGTGATGTAGGTCATAGGAATGATTGAGTTTAGGTTGTAGGCATGGTTGAGTGATTTTTAAATATATGTGTCGAGGGTCTGGTCCTGTATAGGATAATAAATAAGTAATGAGGAAGGTAGAATGGTAAGAGGTGGTAAAAGAGTTGTTTAATTGATAAGAACCCTAATGAGTCTGTCATACCCCAGATGTGCTTATGAATGTAAGACCCTATAGGCCTTGCATAATGAACTATTCTAAGGGTGGAGAAAATTCACATGATCATGAAAATGTCACATTTGTGGCAAGTCCCTTGAGTAACAAGGAATTAGGCTGAAAAAGGCGAAATGAGGTGAGAATGACAAGTGGTTTAGCATAACTTAGTGTATGACAGGACGTGTATTTCAGAACAAGAAACCCCGAATCCAAAATAGGCAAGTCCATGAAGAAAATTTCATCTTTTTCTTCATTTGTTTGTTTTTTTTTAATAATAGATAGATCGATGCAGGGAAGTCTATATGGGATGGGTATATTATCTCCTTGAGGTCTTCGTGAAGTTGATCGATGCAGGAAGCTTCCAGATATTTATTATATTTTTGTAATGAATTTATATAGTTGTCCTTCAAGGGAGCAGTCTATTGATAGTGGTAGAATATAAAGAAGAGATGTCCCTTTTGAGGGAGTCATCTTTTTCTGGAAGTTTGACTCAAGGAGTTGTATCCCTTTTTGTTTTTAGACATTTAAGTCATGGACAAGACTATAGAGGACGATTAGGTTCTTGTTTAGAAGACAAGACCATAGTACACAAAGATTAACTATGAAAGAGGTGGTTTTGAGTGATGAATGACCATGGGATTCCATCTTGAAGAAGATGAAAAGTATCCATGAGAATCATGCTATGAGTAGAGCCATGGTACTCATATTGAAGACAAGGCTAAAAGGTGATGGGTAATCACATGATTCTTGTTTAGTCATGGATCCTCAAAATGGGTAATATGGAAGGTGAACAATGCTCAAGGGATGAGCGATCAATTGACAAAAAGTGATATAGGACTTGATATCAACAATAAAATGGTCAAAGATGCAAGGCATTAAGGGGCTTAGGTTTGGGTTTACCTTCGAGTGAAGACAAATGATAAGCACCTGATCCATAGGCATGGGTAATGATATAGGGTCCAAGCCAATTAGGAGAAAATTTACCTCATTTACTTTTCTCCTCTTTGGTTACATGTTGATTTTCCTTCAGGATGAGGTCACTGACCTGAAAGGTTCATTCGTGAACACATTTTTCATAGGCACGTTTGATACATTTTTGGTAGATTTGGAGATGGTCAAGAGTGTTGAAATGAATTTCATCTAATAATTCAAGTTGCACTAAAACGATCCTGGCAAAATTCATCATAGTTGAGCATGTTGTGTAGTGAGATGTGGAGAGATGGAATCTGGATTTCGAGAGGTAAGACAACCTCAGTATCGTAGACCAGAGAAAAGGGGGGGTGGCAGCAGTTCGAAGTGTGAATACTAGTGCGATAAGCCCACAAGGTGAAAGGAATGTGTGTATGCCAATCCTTCCTAGTATCGTTGACTACCTTCATAAGAATTTTGTTCAAGGTTTTATTGGTTGATTCGGCTTGACCATTGGTTTGTGGGTAATAAGGTGATGAGAAACTTGAGTTGGATGCCAAAAGCATTCACATAGTTTGATATGTAGGGTTTTGTTTTTGAATTATTTTCCGTTATCTATGATAATGCGGTGAGGGACACCAAAGTGACAAATGATGTGATGGTTGATGAATTCACATATTTTCTCAGCTTTGGTGGAAATGAGGGGAATGGATTCTACCCATTTAGTGTAATATTCAGTAGTGGTTATGATCCATTGGTGGCATTGTGAAGAATGGGGGTTGATCTCACCGAAAGATCCAAAACCCATTGAGAAAAAGGCCAAAGGTCTCATAATATGAATTATAAGGCATGACTAGGTGTGTGATGGAGATTAGCATGTTGTCTGGCAATTTTATGCAATGTTTGACATAATCACAACAGTCACAAGTTTAGGGTTGGCCAATAATAGCCTAGGCGAAGAATGTGTTTTGTTTGGATAGTGAGACCACTAAAGTGACCTCCACAAATTCCATCGTGGACTTCCTTAATGGTGTAAGGAATTTTAGAAAACTTGTAAGGATCGTAAGAGAATGTCAAAACCATGTTTGTAAAGAAGACCACCCATGATAGGCATAACAGGAGAAGAACTTTTAAGAAAGGCACGTTAGTCCATTATTGAGTGAGATTGGATGGGTAAAATGGAAAGGGAAAGAAGTCTGCATATTAAACCAAAGGTCTTATACCAAAGTTCATCGTGGGTCAATGAATGCAATGGTTCCGATAGAGTAGACTTCACAAGGTAAATAAGAGGGTGATTGTAGGAAGATGTATATGGTGACAAATATTTTAGAGTCAGGTGAAATGGGTATCTGAGAAGCCTAGAAGGCCACATCATCTACAAACTTATTGGTAGAACGTGGGGTGGTTTTCTGAAGTGCATAACGGTCAAAGGTGGAGTCAAAAGTATGTCCCTTTTTCGTGATGCTTATACTTTTGAAGTATCTCATTACGACACAAGGATATACCATTGACTTGGTTTATGACAAACTAAGAATCACCAAAAGATGTTGATTGACTTAACATCTAAGGCATAAGTTTACTGGAAGACCCAATACAAGTGCTTCGTATTCAGGAAATATTGTTTCAAGTACAATCAAAATCAAGTTTGAAAGACAAAGGCATGAGGTTCATGAGGAATGAGGATAAAACCAGCCATCTGACATATTTGAGAAGAGTGAGGGTAACATCATTTTCTGTTTAATCATGGTAGCTAAATGTTGTGGGAAGTTGAAGTTATGGATTGACTCTTGAATCGTGCAAACTCATCAAAGAAGAGTGATCACTTTGGTAAGCATCAATTCGTCAAGGGAAAGGTAGGATCTCTCAGCTTGGCATAGAACATGATATGGGAATCGAAGATCAACATAAAATGGTTGATTCCTGGGCAAAGTTAAGGTGCTTAGGTTTGGTCAGGATTTCTAGCCCATTTTACAGTGAAGATTCCCGATAGAATTGAATTCCAAAATATGGGTGACAAGTAGGAACCGGTCCAAGCCAATTAGGAGAAATTTTTCGAGAAAGCTAAGTTTGGCATTTCTCCTCTGGTGGTTTTCGGCACATGGGATTTTCCTTCAGGATAAGGTCACCAGAGATTAAGGTTGCAGGTCGGTGAACAAGTTGCATTTCTATAAGGCGTTTGATATGTTTTTGGTAGATGTAGGAGATGGTCAAAAGGGTACGGCTTTGTAGATGACCCCAGAGTCATAGGTAATAATTTGGTCGTTTGCGCTAAATGTCCTAGCCATATAATTCAATGGTTAGTGTTAGAAATTGAGATGTGGACTAGGTCATGATCAATCCAGGAGGAAGGTAAGGGACAAATTATCTAGTACCGTAGTGAGAAAAGGGGGTGGACTAAAAAATGATCAAAGTGCTAAATTACTAGTCATGGTAAGTCCCAAAGAGGATGAAATTTCATTTTGAAAGATGATGGTCCTTAGTATCATTAGCCACCTTCATAAGAATTTGTGTTCAAGGTTTTAAATTGGTTGATTTGAGCTTGACTAGTTGGTTTGCTATGGGTAATAAGGTGATGAGAATATGAGTTGTGATGCAAAAAGCAATCACATATTTTGCGTAGGGTTTTTTTTTTGAATTGTTTTCCATTATATAGGGATTGATAGAGACGATGAGGGACACCAAAGTTGAAAAATACATGTGATGGTTGATGAATTCACATATTTTCTTGATTTTGTAGGAAATGAGAAGAATGGCCTCTACCCATTTAGTTTTGTAATATTCAGTAGCGGTTATGATCCATTGGTGGTGTTGTGAAGAATGGGGGTTGATCTCACCAACAAGATCCAAACCCCATTAAGAGAAAGGCCAAAGGTCTCATTGTGTGACCTATAAGGCATGACTAGGTGTTCTCACCTGATGGAGATTAGCATGTTGCTGGCATTTTATGCAATGTTTGACATAATCACAATAGTCACATTTTAGGGTTGGCCAATAATAGCCTAGGTGAAGAATGCATTTCCACAGCTTTGACCACTAAAGTGGCCTCCAAAATTCCATTTTGGACTTCCTTAATGGTGTAAGGAATTTTAGAACTTGGTAAGGCATCGCAAGAGAATGGGGCTTGTTAAAACTGTTTTTTAAAGAAGCACCACCCATGATGACATAATGTGAGACACTTTTTAAGAAAGGCAACATTTGACTCCATTACGAGTGAGATTAGGGGTAGAATGGAGAGGGAAAGATAGTCTGTGTATTGCTTATACCAAAGGTCACTCGGGTCAGGAAGTGGACTTCCAATAGAGTAAACTTCAAAGGTAAATAAGAGGGTGATTGTAGCCTTTATATGGTGACAAATATTTTAGAGTCAGTTACTGAAGCGGAGTAGGGTATCTGAGAAGCCAAGTAGGCCATGGTATCTACAAATTTATTGGTAGAACGTGGGGTGGTTTAGAGTGCATAATGGTAAAAGGTGGTCAAAATTATGTCCACGTGATGCTTATAATTTTGAATTATCTCATTATGACACTGGTATATACCATTGACTTGGTTTATGATCAATTGAGAATCACCAAAGATGTTGATTGACTTAACATCTAAGGCATAAGTAACCTAAAGACCTTCAAGTATACGAGTGCTTCGTATTCAGTAATGATTGTTTTTATAATCAAAATTTTGAGTTTTGAAAGACAAAGGAATAGGTTCACCATTGGAAGAAAGAATGAGGATAACACCAGCCCCACCCCCATGCTAACACTTGGAACCATCGAAGAAGAGTGTCATTTGGTAAGTGGGTTCATCCAGGGAAAGGGTAGCTAATAGACTCATCTGGAAAGTCAAAGTTAGAGGGTTGATTCCCAGGAAATAGGTGCATTGGCCAATTGGTCAGGTTAGCCTGGCCCTTGATGGAATTTTGATGGATGAATTCAAGGTTGAGGTCATCCAGAAGCATAATTCAACGTGTGACACATTGATTTTGATAAGGTTTGGCATACATGTAGTGTAATGGGTCCTTATTAGTAATGACGAAGGTTTTGTGGTTGAGTAGGTAATGGCAGAGTTTGGTGGCGATGAAAACTAAGGCTAGGAAAAGTTTTTTGGCATGGGTATATCTAGTTTCATAGTCAAGAAGGGTATGACTTATGTAATAAACCACTTGCTCTCGTGTTGGTCATCGTGATGAGCAAGCATGGCACCTAGAGAATGGTCAGTGGCAGAAATATATAGGTAGAAGGGTTGGTCATCCTTAGGAGGAATGAGCACTGGTGGTTGAAGGAGGTATTGTTTTAAGGCTTCAAAGGATTTATGGAATTCATCATCCCATTTGAATGAAACATCTTTCTTGAGAAGATGATGAAATGGTTGACAGTGGTCAGAAAGCTGTGAGATAAAATGATGAATTGATTGCAATTTTCCTTGTAGGCTGCGAAGTTGACGGAGATTATTGGGTGGCAGCATTTCAAGAATAGCCTTGACTTTAGCAGGATTGAACTTCTATGCCATGTAAAGAAATGATGAAACCTAGGAGTTTCCTTCTAGAAAGTACCACAAAGACGCACTTCTTTGGTTGAAGACAAACACAATATTTGATGAGGCGGTCAAAGATGACTTTAAGTACATGAAGGTGTTTGGTTCGATGTTTGGATTTGGAAAGTAGATCATCTACATAATCTTCTAATATGTGATGCATGATGTCATGGAAGATGTAAGTCATGGCTCGCTGATATGTAACACTAGCATTTTTGAGGCCAAAGGGCATGACTCGATAGTAGAAAGTCCCCCAAGGGGTGATGAAGGTAGTCTTGTGTTGATCCTCTGGGAGCTAGTAATATTTGATTGTAGCCCAAGAAACCATCCATGAGTGATAACATTTCATGGCCAGTAGTGAGATCAACTAGTTGGTCGATGCCTGGTAGTGGGAAATCATCTTTGGGACAGGCGAGGTTGAGGTCACAAAAATCCGTGCAAATGCAGAGTCCCCCTATCATTTTCATGACAAGAACGATGTTAGAAATCCATTGGGGATAATCAATGGGTAGAATGAAGGAAACCGAGAGAAGGTGTTGAAGCTCTTCTTTGACCAGAAGAGCAATGCGAGGATGCATTTTCTGTAGCTTTTGTTTGATGGGTTTGGCATCAGGAATGGTTACGATATTGTGAACCATGATTTTTGGGTCAATACCAGGCATATCGGCATAGGACCAAGAAAATGTGTTGCTATGGTCCCAAAGGAAAGAGGTGAAGGCTTCCTGTTCAGTAGCATCTAAGGATTGGTCGATCTTTAGAATGTGCGGGTCATCTTGAGTATTAATGTTGATTTCGATGGTCGATTCATTCAACATGGTTTGCATCCCAGAGGGTAATGACCGATGAATATAAGAGTCTTCTACACCAAGGTAGGTGAGGATGGACTCATCGTCTTGACATTGAACAACGTTAATTGAAGGTGTATCATCATCGATAATGTCAAGATAAAGGAATGGGAGAGAAGAGGGAGCCTCGCCATCATGTTGATAGGTCAGCGGTCCCAAGGAAATGGTGTTTACAAAAAAAAAAGTTAGGAGGTATAGATTCAGGATCTATGGACTCCATGGGTGAGGATGGTAATGTGGGTGAATGAGAGGGGGAAGATTTCTCATCTTGGATAAGGTCGATGTGAACCTTCTTAGAAGATGGAGCGTCAAAACCAATGCCACTACGGTCATTGTGTTTATGAGAGGTACAAGAGATGACAGTGTGGTGGCCTTGTTCATAAAAACCAAAGCCAAATCCTTTCCACGCGCACTGGTGGAGGAAAGTGTGAGTGAAATGATGGTTAGTGAGGGAGTGTAGGTTGGATGAAAATGGTTGGGTTTGGGATGGAGGTTCAGGTTTATAGGTGGCCATATCAAGTCCCCCATATGTTAGGTTGGTGCGAAGGTGGGGAGGGCCATAAGGAAAAAATTCACCGATGTGAATGTCATAACTGGGGTGTTGATGTAGATTCCCATACTCTTGTGGGGTGAGGAAGGTATCAATATTGTATAGGCAGTATTCCCCCAAAGTGAGGCATTGAAAAACACCTTCTAAGGGATCAGTAGTTGGTATGTGGGTAGTGGGTATAGATGGCTTGCTAGATGAAGGGGAAGCAGGGTGCCAGTGGTAGAGGCTACAACTACAGTAGGGATAGCAAGGTTAGACACAGCAGAAGTAGTGGAAATTTTGGTGGATGGGCTTGTGGGTGAAGGTGAAGTGGTTTTGGTGGTAGATGCCTTGACTGGTACAAGCACATCATTGGGTCGATATAGCATGTTACAGGTCTTGAAAGGTGAGGGGTCGGTAGGGATGGTGTAATTATGTCCCTCGTGTTCAAATTTGAGGCATCGATGTAATGTTGAAGGGACACAACCCATAGCACATGAATCCAAGGTCGGCCAAGAAGCAAGTTATACTGGAACTCCCCTTCTAGGACATAGAAAAGTTTCAGGACTATGTGGGGACCTATGCGGACATGGAGAACAATGGTACCTAGTGTAGAGGTCATGGCATCATTGAAGGAATGCAACATAATAGGTTTACTATGCATGCAATTGGCAGGTATTTACATTGGGGAGTACACATGGGAGGAGATGATGTTAATGCTAGCACCACCATAAATCATAACGCGTCGTATGTGTATATTATTGGTAAATATGGAGATGAAAAGAGTGGGGTCGGGGTCATCAGACTAAAAGGGAGTGATCTCTTCATCTGTAAAACTGAGGGTGGCCACTTGGTGAGTGGGTGAAGGTGTAGAGGAAGGTGAAGACCTAGTGAGAGAGGCTACATGGTGAGGGGTAATGATGGAGGCTATGGGTGTGGGGTCATTTGGTAAGACTTCAATAGATTGAAGGACCTCCATGAGGGCTTGACGATGTGACTCCAAGGTTTGGATGAGGTCATATAAAGACATTTTGAGGGGGGATTGGTGTAGTTGTTTTAGCATTGTGCGATGTGTGACCCCGTTAGAAATGGGATATGCAAGACCTCGAATGATGACTTTGGGTGTGGGTGTGGATGGTATATTGGGTAGAGGGTTGGTTGATGGGCCAATTTCTTTCTCCTTGCCCTTGTCTTTCTGAGCACGGGTGGCAATGTTGATCATGTTAATTTGAGGGGAGGTGGATGGAGAGGGTGTGTCATGGAAGGTATAGCGGTAAGAGGGACAAAACCCTAGTGGTGGGTACGACCCTTGTGAGATGAGTAGGGCACATTGGCATTTGGGTGGTGGTTTGGCCAACTCTCTTATGCGAACCATGTTAATTTCGAATCTTAGGGATGGATCTAAGAGTTGTGGGGGTGGAGATTTTGGTCACTGAGTAGACAATGAGGGAAGATCTATGGAAATTGGTGAAGGTGAAATGGGGTCCTCATCAAGAAGATCATCATCGTCAAAGTTTTCTTCAGGAGGACATAATTGGACAAGAGCATTTTTTAAAGCCTTACAGTTCTCTACATCGTGTCCTTGGCACACAATGGTAGGCACAAATTTTGGTTTCATCAAACCCTTTTGGTTTGGGTTTGAGTGGGTTGTAAGGTCTAAGAGGTGGTAATGTGATGACAGAAGTTTCGAGGAGGTTGGTTAGGATTTTGGCGTAGGACCCTGCTAATGGATCACAATGGGAGGTGAATGTGGGTTTGGGTATAGGTGTGGCTGACTGTGTAGGAAGATTTTTTACAAGAGGGGGAGTGGGTTGGGCTACTAGTTTGGTGTGTGGTGTGGTCTTAGGTGTTGGTCGTATCTACTTGGGTAGGGGCATGGTAGATGAACTGGCAATGGAAGGTTTGGTTGGTTTAACTACCTTATTGAGGGTAGCAGATTTTTAGCTTTAGGTTGCACCTTTTTGGGTAAAGGTGATACGGGTGCACAAGATGTAGAGGGAAAAGTAGATGGTGGAAGAGGACGGGTTACCCACGGGGGTAACCGAGGTGCTGTGGAGGTAGGTGGTAGTGGGTTGGGTAGGAGGTGTGAGTGAAAGAGAAGGAAGTGTCATGGGTAGTGAAGAAGCTATTGATGGTATTAGAGGTATGGGTGGTAAGAAGGTTACAGGTGAGGATGGAGGTTGTGTGGGTTACTTGGGTATATTAGAGGTTCGTGATGGGGAAATGGGTTGCTGCATGTTCTTGGTTTACCGGTGGATGGGGGTTTTCTTGGCCAGGGTTGAGGGGTGAGGTCCTAGGATGGATGGAAGGGGTGAAGGTGATAAGGGTGTGGTTGGCAAGGTTGGGGTATGAGATCTAGGAGATTGGATCTTCTGTTTAGGGGCCGGGTTAAGTTTGGTGTTAGTTTTGGAAGACGTAGCTAAATCTAATTTGATGGGTGGGTGAGTAAGGATAGCTGTTGGTATGACTCCTAAGGTAGTGATAGGTTTAGGCAAGGGAGATGATATAGGTGTGGGTTTGGGTGTAGATGCATGTTGGGTTGTGGGCATAGGTGTGAGTTGAGCCATGAGTGGTGTCGCAGGAAGGGTTTTGTGATAGTTGTGGTTGTGTTTGGTTTGGTCAGTCGAAACACTTTTGGATAGATAGTGGAGGTGTCAGCGAGTGACAGCTGCATTTGTGTTGAAATAGGAAGTAGAAGATGCCCCCAAAGTAAGGCTCTATCAACATAGTCTAGGCAATCAGCCAAGCATGAGAATGGTACTATTATAAGCGGAGCCGATGTGGACTTAGGTGGCAATCCCTGTAAAATGTGTTTGATATACTGGGAAATGGCTAGCCTCAGACTCTGTGGGTAAGAGCGCCAAAATCATATCAATGGGATCTTGAAGGTCTGATTGTGAATGGTCATCTACATGCAATGGTACTTCTATAGTATCCTCCATGGGTAGGGGAAAGGATGGGCCAGCCGAAGTGGGATCTCCTTACCTTTGGTGTAGGTGGTGAACCTGCATCTTCTATGAGCTATGAGAGGTGCCACTGATAACTGCTCAGAATTTTGAGGGGCCGAAGGTGGTGTGCTGATTATAGGATCTTTCACGAGTGAAGGAGAAGATGAATGGGATTCCTTTGTGGTTAGAGGAGTAGATGAAATTGGTTCTGGTGTAGGTAGGGGAGCGCGGGCTAAGTTTTCATCTATGGAAGAAACATGAGGCAATTGGGAAGCAACTGGTATATTATTGAAAATAGTGTGGACCTTGTGGACTGTTGGTGTCCATTTTGATCCTCTGTTACTTTCCCATCTTTCCCATTTGTTCTACGTGCTCTAAAAACATTTTTATTTGAGTTTGATGGTCTGCAACTTGTCCCTTCCAGTCGAATGTTTTAAAAATTCTCACAAACTTGTTATTTTACCCTAGCTTGAGAGAAAAATCCATGCATGCCTTGTTTTTCCCCTAATTTTTCCAAATCTACAGGCTCTGCCATTTTTTTCCTGTTACCCGATCGTGAAAAATCAAAATTGATCGATTCATACTTGTATGTATTCGAAAATCCGATTCCAAGGTTGAGAAATGCTCGAAATCATGTTTTATCTGGTTCCAAATCAAAGAATTTTCTGTCCTTGGTGAAAAAATCAAATTCTAGGGCATCCCTGGCATTTTTTGTATTTTGATAGTCAGATGAGCGTATTTTTCCAGTCAAATTATTCCTCAGCATGCATTGGTAACGTGGTGGGTTCTAATTGGCCGAAGGTTGGCGAAAAATTGTTCTAACTTTTCATTTTTTGCTTTTTTTGGCAAAATGGCGATATTGGTTCCATGGCTCTGCCTTTTCCAAAATTGTCTACGTGGCACGTTTTGATTGGCCAAGGAGAAGTGGGGGAGTTAGATTTCCTTTGATATTTTTGACTTTATTTTGTAAATTTTTTAAAATCAAAAAATGGCTTGAAACCCCGCAGCCAATCGGGAGTGGACACGTGTCCTAAAAATCAAAAAGGGAGGAGTGGGCTGATGGGGGGACTTAGAGTTTTTTAGCTCTATTTTTCTAAAGCTACAAAATCAGTTTTAGCCCCACTCCAATCAAAGGAGGACACGTGGCAAAATTTTGGGCAAAGGGGATGCGGATGGTGAAAAAACTTAATAATTTTTTGTGTTTTTAGGTCAAAATTTAAAGTGAAATTTTTGGAGCGCGGCCCCATGGCCAATCACAGGTGGGCACGTGTCCATGAAAATTCAGAATGGGAGGTGGATTTTTGGGTGACTTTGAAGTTTTAACTTCAAATGGATCAAAGTTAGAAAATGGGCTAAGGTTCCACAACCAACCAAGAAGGGACACGTGTCCTAAAAGTAAAAATGGAGGAGCGGGCTGATGGGGTACTTAGTGAAATTTTTACTTTTTGGGTGAAAAGGAGCAAATGTTGTGATGAAGCCCGCATTTCCACAAACGAAGAAATTTGTATGCTAAGTGGATAAATGGAGTTTCGGGGGTCTTTTAAGTTTTTTGCCTTTGGAGGCAAAAAGTGTCAAAGTGATAAAAATCCACAGGGCTGCTGAAGTTAAAATTAATGCCTTGTGCGCATTTTTGGTCAAAATGAAAAGACAGAGGTTCACACTCCAGGGGGCACTCTAGAAATTTTGTGTTTTTGGCAAAATGGTTCAAAGTTCAAATTATGAGCGCATCCCCGACCAGGTGAAAATTTGAAGGCAGAACGGGTTGGAAGGCCGGCGGAGGCAAAACAAATTTTTTTCCCTTTTGTAAAAAAGACTTAGAATGGAAAATTTGAGGCGTGGCTCCATGAAAAACTAGTGACCGACACGTGGAAAGGAAGGAACCGGAGGCGTGGGCCCATGGAGGCAAAATTGAAATTTTTCCTTTGGTGAAAAAAGGGGGTAAACATGGAATAAGCCCATGGATTTTTAGCGATAAAGAGGCTGACACGTGTCAAGGATAGAGGCGGAGGTGTGGGCCCACGAGGAAAAAAGTGAAAAATTTCCAAATTCCAAAAAAGGGTGGAAATGGGCAAAATTGAAGCGCGATTTCAATGGGACCCACCATATGCCACGTGTCATCACCAAATTTCAAGGGTGGAGGGGCGGAGAAAAAAGGTCAATTTTTTCCAATTTTTCAAAAAATGTTAAAAGGTCAACAAATAAAATTGATATTCATTAATCTTCTTCAATCTATTCCTTCGAGATTGATTACACATATATAGGAAATATACTTCCTAAATAATAGGAAGTAGTTTATAACAACTCACAACTTACGTGAGTTGTTTCTAACATACTAACCAAATATAATTGTTATTGTTGTTTTATATAACAACTAATAACAATTTATTAACACATACTTATAACATAATAATTACTTCACGTAATTATTATTTACTAATGGAGCACTAATTAAATATTTCCTAACATTCCCCCCCTTAGTGCGAACATGGGGAAAAACCTGCCTTTGTACTTGCACCTGCTCATGATCTGGTGATTTTCACAGGATGATCACAAACCTCATGGATGGTTTTGCAAACGGTTGACCACAAACTGAGAATGGTGGTTTTGCAATTGGTTTACCACAAACCACAAAGTGATGGTTTTGTAAATGGATTACCAACAACCAAGAATGGTGGTTTTACAATTGGTTTACCACAAACCACAAATGAAGGTTTTCAAGTGGTTTACCTACAACCACATCATGATGTGCCAAGTACTATTATCAGCCCTCATCACATTTCACTGTAGGGAATAACATAGGAAATTTTGTTGAAATCTGCTGCTCATACATACATAGAAAAAGATGACATACTGGAAATGGAACATTGGAATCATGTTCCCCCCATCAATGTGAAATTTCCACTTATTGAAAATAGGAACACTGCAGACTGCAATAATGCACTCGACAAAAACATGGAAGCAAACTACACAAACTGAAAGTAAAAATTTCACCAAATCATCTGTGCGGCCCCGTCGTTGGCGACTGACGAGAGGTCGCTGAATGACCTCCAACCTCCGATGCCTCCTGCCTCCAGTATCATGCTCTAGCTCAGCGAAGATGTGAACTCAGGAGCCACTGTCTTCATTTTTGACTTGTGATTCCTCATGGATCTTTCTTCAAATGAAAATGGCCTCAATTTTTTTGACACAAGATACTTGACTCACAAGTGACAAATGAAGTATGTATGCCAATTATTGAAAAGTGAGACAATTCTTTCCTTATTTTTGACAAAAAAATTTGTACTTTTTTTAAAAATACATTGTTGAAACAATCTTCTTAATATCTTCTTTGGTCCGTTTAAAACCTTAAACAAAGCTGATACAAATCTTCACAATGAATTTTGAACAAAAGTATCTGACAAAGAGTGACTTATAAAATTAACTCACATAATGGTAAACTATTGACAGAATAGATTTTGACCTCGTCATCTACTGGACTTTAAACTAACATCTGAGACAACGTTGTCTCAGAAGACATTGTAAATCCAATGTGACTAATTGGATTCCATAGACTCATTTTTACAAATGAACATCATTGTGAAGTTTTTGAAAAACTTTGCATATTGACTATAATGAACAAATAATGATCTCAATTATCCCAATATTCCTATGAAGATTTGAAAAACAAAATGTAATTCTATATCGTTCTAAAGTAAGGCCAATAATGGATTTGGGATTTATCAAACTGTGTAGACCACAGCTGACAATTTGGTATAGAGAAAACTAGTTGGATTATTTTAAACTAAATTCTAGTAAAATATTTTTGTTCATTCTCGACCATCTGGATCTTGACTTTAATGTGCAAAATTGAGCACCATTGAATTTTTCACAAAGTTGGAATGTCATTATAGATGACCTTAGAATGATGTCATCTGAATGGTACCGAATTTGCACTCTTAGGGGAGTCGGCTTCAACCAATATTGCTCCTGATTTACACTATATATTTAAAAAGTAATAAGAAAAAATTACTTTTTAAATTTTACCATATTTCTATTGTGACTTTCATCAAACAAAATATTGAAATATATAGAAATGACTATCAAGTGAAATTTACTAACCAAAACATAAAGACCCATACTATATTCCTCAACTGCAAGAGAAATATCTGGCTTTGATCTCCTACTAACAGTGCCACATATGCATGACACTCATGTGTTGCAAGTAGCAGAATAATACCAAACAAAACAACATAATCTATGTGCAGTCCCGAGTGATCTATGCCAAGTTGGAACAAAGTTTGTATCTACAACATAATAATCTCAATGTGCAATGCGTGACTAGGATGTGGCCTATGCATATGATGAGAAGGCTTCATGACTTGAGAAAAAACAAATGAACAATAGAGAGAATGCATTATACAGTAGAAATAATCTAGAAAATTGAATGAAATCAAGTATAAAACCGTTGAACAATACAGATTTGTATACAAAACAGCAATTCAAGGGATTCAGTATGCCACGTAGAGAATAGTTTGATCCTATTGAATCAGATCTGACCATTGTATCTCCATAGGATGTGCAATAAAATACCACACAATGCTATGGAAGAATATAGAATGTTGAACGCATGCGCATAATTTATCTCCCCATTCAAGATGCCAATGCAGAATGATGAGTATAAAATGGGTGGAACACTACTGCAAAAATATTGATACACCTGTTGTGTTGAATCCAGACAATTTGGTCTGAATTTATTTTTAATCTACATTGACAAAAATATAATGGATGGTGGCTTCCAAATTAGCAAATAAGAGAAATGCTCTGAATCCACTTCAGTGCAAATCTGAGTGAATACACCAGAAATGCCATTAGGTTGGAGCAATGTCATTCGATCAATGAAAATATGTGAAATCTACTCCTTGATCCAAACATTTGAACATCTGCTCACTTTATGAATAGCACAAATTGATGGTGAATAGACATTGAGGATTCATTTCCAAAGATTGGTCTAATAAATCTAAGTATAATCTTCACAAACAGGTATCTCAAACTCAAAAAACTAAATTCTCATACACGGGCTACCATGGATAGCATAGCAATGGATTTGCCCTGTAGATTATCTCAAGACTCCATTAATCTCTCTGATACCAAATGAAATGAATACAACAGTTTTATAGTCAAATACAATTGATTTTCATTTAATCTTCTTCACTGTATTCCTTCGAGATTGATTACACATATATAGGAAATATACTTCCTAAATAATAGGAAGTAGTTTATAACAACTCACAACTTACGTGAGTTGTTTCTAACATACTAACCAAATATAATTGTTATTGTTGTTTTATATAACAACTAATAACAATTTATTAACACATACTTATAACATAATAATTACTTCACGTAATTATTATTTACTAATGGAGCACTAATTAAATCAAATTATATAAGCTACATAATCATCAAATTTTGGAATGATAAGGATGAAATGATGAAATGAAAGGGGTCTGCATGCTTGGACAATGAAAAACGTGCCTCCACAATAGATAATGATGAAGGATTTGTAATGATTCGCCATTTTTGAAACACCTAGAAACTTTGGTTGCAAATTTGTTAACATTTCCCTATCTACGAATCATGTTGGAATTTTGTAACAAACTTGATGTTGGGCATATTCTTTTCTTGGGAAAGAAGGATCAAATGTAATTGAAAGTTATATAATTCATTTTTTGAGACATGCAAAAGGTCAGAGAAACTTAGAATTTCACGGGAAACAATTTGGGAAGAAGCCCATTCTCTAAGAAACCACCTGAGAACCATTTCTAATTGCTTTTTTCATCATATTTGTATCATGTTGAGTTCGTTTCAGTTGTAAAGCCATCAACAAGCTCTAATATTGTTCTTATAACATTCCCCTGCTGATAAATTTGGTCATTCTGGATTATTTTGTGTTGTCTCTTGGAAAAATTTGCATGCACTTATGTTTCAGAATGTTTTCAATTTGTGTTTCTTTCTCCTATTGCAGTCTTGTGTTTAAAATATCTCTTGATCATACATGGTCTCATTTCTTGTTGATAGTTTAGTGGCATCTGCAGTCTCACATTCAGAAGAGGTTTCATATGATAAAGAGATAAATAGATTTAAAATCACTTTACCTTCCTTGAATTCTGAGATTGTTTGTAAACCTTTGGGTGCACCTTAGGTCATGATAAAATAGAGATTTTTGGATACTTTTTTGGTTCATCTGCTTCAACCTTTTATGGCAAGTTGTCAAATATTGTGTGGAAGAGTGCAGATCTGGGCCTCCATTTGGTGCACATATCCTGGTTGAAGGAGTAACTTAACCCCTTTGAATCATTATATTGTTTAGGTGTTAAAAATTTCTTACAAAGGTCCTCAAAGAATCTAGCAAATTATGGTTGGTCTTATCTAAAATCTCCCACCAAAAATTTCATTCAGAATAACGAATCCTACCCCATACTACCCCCCGCATTGCATTTTGTGTTCAACAAAAGAACACAATCCATCTACAAAAATGCACAAAGCAAATCAGGAGCATACCATGTCTCTAATAGCCTTAGCCTTGTCTTGAAAATCATTTCCATCATTTAGTAGTGACATCTCTATTGAGTTTGAATAATGGAAAATTGATCATGTTTTCCCAAGGCCATCTCCATACAATATGCATAGTATAAGGATATCTCCACCTCCTTCACAAAACAGAGGTTGTAATGTAGGTTCTCTTACCTTAGTTGAAAGGAACAACCTAAAATAGTAAGGATTAGATCAAAATCCTTTCAAGGTTCTACCCACTTCTTCAAAGCCTGAGTGCTAACAAGTCAGATAAACTGCTTCCCCGACTACAAAATGACATATAAATGATTTATTTACCTCTGAGTGTCTTGTAAAATCCATGATGTTGCTCAAGTTGTGAAGGAGATTAAATTTGGGTACCAACACGGACATTGCTATCATTTTTTGAGGTATCACCAGCTTGGTTGGAAGATGGGGCATGATTAGGGAATGGCTTCTTGAAGATATGCAGATTTTGGTTAGTGGGTGCATTCGGGTTATCCAAGACTAGATCTCTATTGTCTATCATTTCTTGGATGATATTCTTGAAGGTGATGTAATTATTGTCGTTGTGACCTTTGACACGATGATAGTTGCAAAATTCATGTTCCTTATACCACACGGACATGGGTCACTCAGGGTCAAAACCAGTATGTGATTTTATAGGTGGAAGAGTAATGGTACCATCTTTAACAAGAATTTCCAAAATGGAAGAATAAGCTTCTCCTAGGGAAGTGTATTTTCGTTGTTCTCTTCTGAACTAGAAATCTTGGACAGGAGAGAGATTAGAAAGGGTTTTGGTTGGGTTAGATTGATGAGGGGGGCCAGCTTTGAGAACTACAGCATTAGTAGACCCTTTGGGCTTTGAATAGTTGTTTTGGGGTTTCGAAGACGAAGAAGCATCATTTGATTTGAACATGATGTTCTTGTTACAAAGTTAAATCTTCTTTTCTTTGATAACACAAATTTCCAATTTCCATGCCATGATGAATGCCTCATCAAAGGTGTCAAATGTTTGCACCTGTAGGGTTTATGAGAAGTGTCTAGCACATACCCGAGTAAATAGTTTTATAAGCTTGATTTGAGGTAATTGGAATGTGAGTTGGTTAATGAGGTTGCGCCAGCAAGCGACGAAGTCAGTGATAGACTCATCGGCATACTGTCGTGTGGAATAAGGATCTATCATGGTAACCTTCTTAACAATGTTGATGGAGAAATGATCAGGTTGGGCTACTTCATTGAATGAGTAAATGGAGTGTCTTAGTATTCTATTGTACCAATCCAATGCAGGTCTTGTCAGGGACATTGAGAAAGTCCTCAAAAGTAAAGCATCATCATGGGAAATTAGGTAACACCCATGTTTGAAAGGATCGCAAATGTTGTTGCAGGTCTTCCTTTCTATTAAAGTGGTTGAACTTTGGCATTTCCCAATGCATGGGGTATGGATCGAATAGGAATGGATGGTGAATAGGATCAGTTACAAATTTGATCATAGGTGAAAGGAATTTTGTGAGCCAGAAACCAATGCCTCTAATGTCTGCATCTTTCCCATCATCAACTTGATGGGGTCATTGGTAGGTTGGATGATGGAGCATAAGACCTATTGTGGCATATGATGGAGGTGGATATGGTGAACCTGATAAGGAGCTTGAGAATAAGGTAGCCGACATAGAGGGGTACATACCCAGAATGGGTGACAGATGAGATAGGGGGTTGTTGATAGTAGGTGTATGTAGGTGAGAAGGTCTTCGTGACTCTAGTAGCGATTGGGGGCAAATGATTGTGGTATGGAAAGGGTGAGATTTTTGGAATGGAGTAGGGGTCACTGACCCCACGGGTGGTTGTGTTGTAATGGGTATTTGTGAAATAATGGGTGCAGATTATGCTATGGTCTAGGTGGTGGATGAGGGGACAACATATACGATATGCGCAAGGGAAACTATTGATGCGGTGGTCATGGTAGGTATGGGTCATAGCTGTGAAACTATTGGGGGAAAATAAGGTGACGGTAATGTAGAAGCAGAAATAAGGGTAGGGGGGGTTGATACCGGCATGCCATATATAAATTAACTAGAGGAGTCTCGAGTGGAAGAGTGGGAAAGGTAGAACTGTAAGGTCCGCAAGATTCTAATTAAGGAGTCGTGTAAACTCCTCGTCACTGACAGCAATGGTGGTAGATAAGGTTGGATCCATGGGTGATAGGATGAAAGGTGATGAAGGAATAGGTGGGAGTGGTTGATGACTAGCCTGGAATATGAGGGCATTAGTCTAGCTACGAGTCAGCACTATGTGAACAAGTACTGACTTGGTATGATGGTATTCTATAGATGACACAGAAAATAGTAGAAACAAAGAATAATGGGGCCCAGGAGGTGAATCTGGTCAATGTCTAGATTTTGAAAAATTAAACATAGGCAACCGATGATGGTCAGGTTGACTGGTGATGGTTATGGGAAAACTGATGATGATTAGGATGGCTGGTGATGGTTAGGACAACACCGATGATGGTTTCTAAAACCGATGCCAGTAACTGTGGAAGAAACTAGTCCCAAAAAAATGAAGTGGGAATGTTGGATTTGTACTGGTGAAACTGTGTATGGTAGAAAATATCAATAAGGGGAAATATGATGATGCCCTAAGGGTTGGAAACAAAATAGAAGCAGTAATGAAAGTTTTTCTAGGTAAAGTAACTAGGAATCCAAAAGTCGACACTAGTTAGGGTTTAACCGACGACGGTCAGATGTGAACTGGCGAAGCTTTCTAGACTGATGTCAGTGACTGTGAAATTAGAAAGAAATAAAGAAGATTGGTTTTATGAATCAAATTAGGTGAAGAATCAAACCTAGAAGCTTGAGAATGATAAGATGAGGCCCTGACAAACTCAGAGAAAGTCATAATACACCAACTATGATGGTAGAGTGTGCAAGGAGAAGAAAAATGGGGATTGGTAGTCTCACACCTCAAAACACAAGCCAAGAAGAACACTAAGAAAAATCATGATCCTAATAGTGATTTTCTTATGTTTGTTTAGCTTATGTTATGTAGGACTAACTGTGTGTATTTAGAACATAATTTTTTGGTGGAGAAGGCGTCTTACAAAGAAGGATATCTAAAAGGATAGGTTTTAGGTATGTTATGGCAGGGGCGGGCCGTCCTCTAAGATGATGACTCGACAAAGGCAATGAGCTAGGGAGTACCTTCCAATCGGATCATGTGATCACTGACAGATGTTCTCGGGTAAGATGTTGTTTAAGAAAGATGTGTATATTTGATTTTGTGCATGTTTGGTAAGACACATAGAGAGAGAGAGAGAGAAATGTGATTTCTATGATTCTTTGTGTCAACCATCAGTTGGGCATGACTTCCAGCATATAGGTTGCCCTCAATTTTAATGTGAGCTAATAATGCAACAAATCAGAATGTAATGTAAGTGTTTTAAACCCAAATTGAAATATTATATTTGATGACACAAAATGATGAATAGGAGAGGGTATGATCTTTCACTAATGCACAAGCAAAGAAAGAAGAATGATTCTTTTTAAATGTACCAAAAGAAACATGTCCTTTAGAACAATAAGAAAGAAGAGAAGACTACCAAGGAAGAAAATTAATGTGTAAGCATTTTAAAGGGAAACAAACACATAAATTTTTCCTAGGAATGAAGAAAATGCAATAGAACCCCTGATGGGTCCCACCAGGCGTGCCAAAATGTTTCACCATTTTCTTTACCTTTTCAAAATGACAAAACAGATAAGGGTAAGGGCCAAGGAGGAATACATGTTAAATGTCAGTCGGTTGATGGTTGTTGCACGTGTTCTGACTTCTTGATCCATAGCTGAATGTGAGAGCTTCCTTTTGGCTAGGAGGAACTACCTGTAATAGAAACAAGACCACAAAAAGATAGTTAAATGATATATGACAGTGGACTGCCTAGCATATGCTAGTTCCGGGAAGTGTGATACTTCCTAGACGGCTTTCAATCCACTATTTAAAACAAGTTAATGTGAGAAATAAACAAAGGTCCTACTGTAGTTGATATGATTTAGGTATCTCATTCAAATAAAATAAGCAAATCCAATCACAACAGGCTAGGCTATAGTTGGATCTGAGAGGTGAGGGGTCTGCCAAGGTTCTGGGACTGGTCAGGGTCGTATTTTGGGTTATTTAGGTCAACTAGTAGGGTGGTTGTTGGGTTTGTTCTTAGTCAAGGTGTAAAACACAAATATCAACGTTGGCTAAATGTAACTGATGTTGGTTTAGGTAGAACCGATGACGGTTATGGGTAACCGGCAATGGTATGGTCAGGTGAAGGAAACTCAAAATAGGTTAAATGGTAGGGGTGATCTAAGGTTAAATAAAGTTTAGGCAGAGTGAATGGTGAGGTCTGTGGAGATCTTAGGTATGCTCAGAAGTATACAACAGGTGAGGATAGGTGATTTGGTGGCATGGGTGAAGGGATCTTTTAGTTTACAAGGAAGTAGGTGATGAAGCAATAAGCATGCAAAGAATAGATTAATAACATGAGTAATTAAGATTACTAACTAAAATAAACTATATTGATTAGGGCCATACTTACTATGTAAAGGATTTGATGGCTAAGTGATGGAGGTGGTTGATCGGAGAATACGTGTATGGTCCTGTAATGGTTCTTTCCTAGAGTGCTCCCGTGAATGCAATGGCTCTATGATTGATCTTGGTGATGGCTCTGAGATGTCTGGATGCATAAAAGGATGCTTTTCTTGCTTGCATGCAGCTCTGAATCTCTTTTTTGACTCTTATAAATGTGCCAACCTTGAAATAAGGTTGTTAAAAGGGAATAAATGGTAACCGACGATGGTTCCAGGTTGACTGGCATTTAGGGGTGATCGTCGTCGGTTAGGGCAGGATTCCCTAGGTTTACTAAAAATGGGAGATCATGACAATGATTTCTGCCATATCTCTCTATTCATCCGGGCAAGAGTGGGAGTTACCATTTCTTATGCATGGGAATGTGGTTAGAGGGAATGTAGGCATTGATTTTTAGGGTTTAGTTAGGTCTTAGTTAGTTATGGAAACATACTAAGAATAGACTTAGGGTGAGGTGGCTAGATGAGGTGTCTAGGTGAGGTGTTGGGGTGGGAATTATCTTAATTAGGATAATTAAATAATAAATATTGTGAGGAAATGGATTAATTTAATTAAATTAATTAAATTAATATTAATGTGGGGTGTAAGGGGCCATGGTTAGGTGAGTGTGTTCAAGTTGATTATTTAACAAGGGGTCAAGGAGTGTGTGACCCAATTTTGGTGTCTACAAAGATCTATGTGAGATATGGGTTGTTTAGGTGTTGAATTTTCCAATGTGGAAGTCTCTTAATAATTTTACATATTTTTAGGATAAAATAATTAAGTGATTTGATTTAGGTGGAGGTTCTTTTATTATTGATTTTTCTGAAAGGGTATCATTGGACCAGGGTTACAGATTCCATATTTGATTTTCCTATCTCAAGTGGTTGTTGGGATAGAAAAATTAAGTAAAGAGTATTTGAATAGATTGGGTGCATTAAACCATGGGAAAGGATTATATGTAAAGACATCAAGGTAGATGATAGGTGCATTATTTTTGATATTGATAGATAAAGGGTAGGTGGGATAGATAGCTCATATAGGAAATAGAAGAACTTTGAGTGGGTGATGTGCATAACCGATAAGTAGATTTATTGGTGAATGCAACAAATGCAGGAATTTTTTCATGGTGTAGAAGTAGGTGAGATTGGTTGTTTCAAAAATGTTTTATAATAGGGATAAGAATGATATTTTTTCTAAGGTGAAGGTATTATGTAAAGGTGCATGTATAGAAGGGGGTAGTAGAATAAGTGATGTATGGCGAATTGTAGATTTACCAAAAATGGAATGATGTAAGATACTCTATTTAGATGATATGTGTGTTAATATGAATTCACTATTTTGATAAGTGCTAAGGATGAATCTAATGTGGTAGATTGGGGTTATACTTGAACTGGATAAAGCTGGATGGTTTAGAGAGTAAAAATTATTGGATGTTTTAAGGATAGGAAAAGGTACAATCAACACAAGTAGTAAGAGTTGACATAGGTAAATATTTGATGGGTGCAACATTTCCACATAAGGAGTGGGCATAATGTCTAAGGTAAGCTAACATGTAATTCAGTGATAAGATGAGATCTTGATTGATGGTTTATCTTGGTAATCCAAATTTTTTCTCCTTGTTCAAGCTCAAGTAGCGACACTGAGATTCAACAGGGAGCTTAGAAAGCTAGATCACAAATATATGTTCATTTTGTAGTTGGGGGAAATCTAATTGTAGAGTTGTTACTTGGATTTGTGGAGAAGATGGATAGCACCAATAAGAGGATTTGATCTATTCACTATTTTAGGTTGTACCTTTCAGGTGAATTGGGCATAAGTTTCAAACCTATTTTGTAGTGGTTGTTATACAAAGGAGTATACTTGTACCTTTGGGTTGCATAAATGTTATAGAAAAACCTTGGGGAAAACATGATCATACAAAACTCACGAATTCACTTTCTAAATCATGGAGATATAAGGGTTCACAATAAGGAAAAGTTAAAAGACATTGGAGACCCTACTTGCTTCTAATGTTTAGGTGATGAGGATTGTGCATTAGCATACACAATATAATGTGAAAAATAGGGGTAGATATAAGATTAGTTAAAATTGAATGATTTTTTATAGTCAGGTGGAATTGAAACTTATTCACCAGATCCTTAAGGAACCTTACAAAGGAAATTCAGACCATTAGAAGCCATAGAATAGCTAAATTGTTGTTCAATCTAAATAGTGCTTCAAGGAGGCCCATATTAGCATTCTTTCACACAATATCTGAGATGTCTATCACAAAGGCTCAAGTTATAAAACCCAATGAAAGCATCAAGGTCTAAGCCAAATCATGCCTAAGCATACACAAAGGCTTACAAATTTCTCTACAACTAAATGAGACCAAAGAGATTTTAAATCTTATTTATTCCAATCCTAAATGAAACTCTTTTGAGAAATGGAATTACAGATGCCACTAAACCATTAATCGAAGGATTGAGGCAAAGTGTGATTGAATCATATTTTGATACAAGATTGCAACAGTTGCATAAGATAAAACTATTTGCAAATCATTCAGAATGTTATTTGGTAATAAATACACTTTGCTACAATTACTAACATTGAATATCTCAATATTTGATCAAATTTATCAGTCAAGGGAAAGTTTCCAGTTTCAATCTCAAAGTGATTTCAATGTTGTACACTTTTTTCAACAACTTTGACAAAATTAAATTGTGACACAAAGAGAGATATAGTCAGGTTTTTAGTGGCTTCTCTAAAAAACATAGGCTTGGCTTTTTCTACTGGAAAAATGGTAGTCTTTGAGCTTTCCAAAAACTCCCATATGTTTTGAATGAATTTTTTGTTCCATTTATAGCAGAGTTATAATATGATCCTCTCCCTCTAAAATTGTATTGAGGCAAAAAGGTTAAATGCACCAGTGCTCGCCATGATTCTTTGATGGGCATGGAATTGCAGATATGCAAAAATCTCCAGGTGCTCGAGGACCTAGATTTCATCAATGCCTCATGTATTCAACTCCTTATTCTATTAGATCACTCTTTGGAACTATTCAATTTTCCAACCACTTTACCCCTAATCTGAAATCTGGGTCCCTTGTTTTGGGAGAATGAAAAATAGAAAAATTATTACGATAAGTCATACCATTTTAATGGCGAAAGACATCCTCCAGATCTTACCAAACTTTAGATGATCAACATTAACTTACCTCTCTAAGGTTGGTTGTAGAATTAAAACCAAGAAATCATGGATTACTAATACTTCCAAATGTATTATTTAGAGAAATGGATTTGAAAAATCAAATTTAAACTCATAGTTGCCATTGATGCAATCACTTTGAATTTGAGTCATCCATTAAAGATTCAAAGTTTTAGAACAAACCTAGGGGCTTCCCTTGAACTTTTTAAATTTGAGTATGTGGAAATAATGAAAAAAAATTCATGATTGCAACACTTACCCTGGATACAGCCTGAAAATTTCCAAATATGATTGGAACAGAACCATGCTCAAAATCTACCATTTCACTATTTTTTGGAAAAGGGATTTTTATTGAAATACCCTGCGATGAGTTTTGGGAATGCAAGCTAGACACACTTCCAAATGGAGATTAAAGCAGTAAGAGGTTGTGATTCTGGGGTTTACTTTTGAATCTTTCCTTTCTCTAAAGCAAATTATTTCCAAATAATTCCTCGAGGAAACCTATGCCATTGAAATGGAAAAACATTGACTATTTCCCTCATAGGCTTGCGATTTATTTTGGAAATTTTAATCCTAGAGGGGAAAAATAATGGAAGTTTCCTCCGATGGCTTGCCTAAACCTTTTGTGGCTTTAGCATCCTGAATTCCACATGTCACCATGGCAAACTTTCAAAATGGTGCCCAAAATGAATTTCTGAATTTAGTTTTCTGAAGCTATATGATGTGTCCTCTTCCCAACCCAAATGATTTTGCTAAGTCTGAGCCAAGCTGAAGCAACCATTGTTAAGTCCAAGGCAATAACCAAAAGTAGATATTCAGTATGAGCAAAGTGATTTCTGGGTGTGTGACACATTTTGAGTTAAGGTATTTCCATGAATTTTTCTAATGGCAAGTACTTCTGCTAAGTAACATCCAAACAAAAGGTGCCAATTAAGTTTATTCCTTTATGCTAGGATGCATAATTTGATTCTTCCTGTAGGATTCAAAGTACCCGTCAAACTGTAAAAAATAAAATAAATATGATTATTTTTCTCCAAGGATTGAACATTTTCTTTGAGTGACATAAATTTATTTGTTATTAAGGCAAAATACGTTCTTCAGGGACACATCAATCCATTCTTCTTCAAGTACATGTTGATGCAAAATCACAGCACCCCTGGATGCAGATCAGGTTTCTAGGTTGATCACTTTGGCATCCAGTGTGATTGCATAACATTGAATCTTTTCTCCAAGTGTGGGACTTGAAAAATGAGAAAGGATTCTCCAGAGAAGGCTGGTTCCTATTCCTCTGTTCAGATGCACACGAAATATGCAGAGGGTTTTCTCAAAACCTAATCTAATCTGCCAAGGAGACAAGGTAAGAAGATGCATAAAATAAATCTAAGCTAATAGAGGTGATGCACCGAGGAATGAAGAACACCTATTTTGCCAGTGAACACAGACCATTTGAATGTGATATAAGATCATGCACAGATAACAAAACCTGTAGTGAAAGACCAGGAGGATGCAAAATGAACACAGAGAGGGTTGAGAATCATCCACAGACATGCATTACTTGCTCCAAAGATTGATACAATACACTACAGAATGCCAAGAGGCAGAGTAGTATTACAGTTTCAAATGAGAGGTTTGAAACTCCACAAATTCACCTGAGGAGAAGAAGGGAGAGGCAAAACAGAAAAATGTTCGACCTTTGAAAAGAAGCTCCTCTTTACAATATATAGAAAGAATGAGAGAGGGAAGAGAGAGAGGAAAGCCAAATCTACCCCAACCACCTCCAGGTTGCATTCCATTCATCTCATTATGGCAGAAGCGGCGGATCCTGGCAAAACGGCGGGCTGTCTAACAGAAGCGGCGAACTGTCTGCTGCATTAAAGTTGTTTGTTGAAGCATTACTTCTGCTTGTTATTTCATGCCAGAGGTGTTTCTTGATTTTCTCTCTCCAAACTGAACCAAAATGCAAGATTGACCCTGGAATCGTGTAGAGAATTTTACCAGCTTTCCATTGATATAAAGAACGTGCAAATCCGAGCTCTGGATCGAAAGATATGGCGATCTGAAGATTTAGGGCACAAAACAGGCCAAAACGGATTTTGAAATTTTTCCCGCGCTCTGCCACCTGGATGACACGTGGCAGGTTCTGATTCGCTGAGTAATTCTCTCTCCTCTGCCTTTCGCGGGCTTTCCTTTTGAAATTTCCTTGTGGGCCCCTTAAACTTGGACACGTGGCACTATTTCATTGGTTCGGGTCAGTGCTCGAAACCTCGCCCTTTGACTTTTGGACTATCTCCCTTGTGACACGTGTCATGATTTGATTGGTCCGTGGGTTTGCCGGCTTTTCGCGTCCCTTCGCGTCTTTATGTCCCGGATGTCCCAAACTGTTTGGGACAAAAACCTCCGATCCGCCCGAAATGGGCTTCCTCGTCCCTCATTTGCCGATGACACGTGGCGCAATCTGATTGGCTCTCGGCTTTTTCGGCTATCCGCGTCCCTCGCGTCCCTGCGGCCCAGATGTCCCAGTACGAACTTTCTCTGTTTCGGCCGAACCGGCCGGTTCGCGTCCATTTGTCCCAAATGTCCCAGTGCTTCGTGGGACAAATTCTTCCGGTTCGCCCGATCCGGCCGATTCGCGTACTTCTGGCCCAGATGTCCCTTTTGCTTCCGGACTGTTTGTTCTCATTTCGGCCGATCCGGCCGGTTCGCGTACTTCACGTACTTGTGTCCCGTTTGTCCCGGATGAAGACTTGGGCAAATTTTTCCTTCTTTCGGCCGATTCGGCATTTCGCGTCCCACGCGTACCTGTGGCCCAGATGTCCCTTTGCTTCACGGGCCGCCTGGAGGCTTTTCGGCCGATCCGCGCCTAGATGTCCCAAATGTCCCGACTGCTCCTAGGACTAGGACTTAGCCATTTTTCATGATTTTTCCTGTTTCAATCTACTTGCCTGGAACTGAAAACTCTGATGCATGTTATCGAAATTTACCCTGGGGGGTGAAATTTTGACAACAGTTTTGACGACTCAGCGGGGTCACCTGCCTGCTAGGTAGAAGATCAGTGGCCTTTTAGCGATCCATTGGGCATGGAGTTATAAGCAATAACCTGAAATCTGATCCTGAGCCTGATACTGCAACTTCTTCTCCAACAACACTCTGAACTGTAGAAAACAACCTGAGAGCAGCAAAACCTGTGCCAAAGCACTTAGGGAAATAGAAACCTAACTACCACAGGACAATGTGCATACGCACTTAGAGGAATTAAAAAAAATCTAAACTAATATTTACAAGGGCAAACCTTTTCTTTTTTAGTAGCAATGTTTAAGATAGATTCCATTAACCGGAATCGGAAGTTCCTTTCCATCCAATGCAGACAATTGGAAGGCATTACTATTTTTGCATCCCGTGACCATGTAGGGACCACTCCAAATGGCATCAAATTTGGAATGCCTTCCTGGTTTTGCCCGATCTGCATCCCATTTCAGAACTAGGTCCCCTTCCTGGAAGGTCCTTGCTCTTGCTCTCTTATCAAACCATCTTTTTACTAAGGCCTGATCCTTTTCAATCGTCTGAACTGCATGTTCTCTGATTTCTTCTAATTCCATCAATTCTGCATACCTGACCTCCATTGGTTCGAACTCAGATAACTCAAACTGCTTCATGAGCTCCAAGGCTGGCAATTCTAATGATATAGGCAATACTGCCTCCTTCCCATAGACCAACTTGTAGGGAGAATTACCTGTAGACCTCTTTGGTGTTATCCTGTCAGCCCATAACGCTGATTTTAGCCTTGTATGCCATGTTCTTTGATTTTCATCCAGAGTCCTTCTGATGATTTTTAGCAAATTCTTGTTTGTGGACTCTGCCTGTCCATTACCCTGAGGGTAATAATTTGAAGAGGTGCTCAAATAGATTCCATTCTTGACAGCCCATTCTGTAATTTTTGAACCTATGAATGCTAATGCATTATCTGATATGATGGTGGCCGGCACACCGAACCTGGTTGCTATTTCTTCATAAAAGTCTAGTATGTTAGACTCACTTGCCTCTTTGAGCGCTACTGCTTCGGTCCACTTGGTGAAATAGTCTGTCGCTGTAAGAATCCACTTGTGGCCTTGACTCGAATTGGGATTGATGACTCCAATGAAGTCCAATCCCCATTGCATGAATGGATGATCTACTGAAATTGGATGAAGGGGCAGTGCTGCTAAGTCTTCCTTTCCTGTGAAGAATGCACATTTCTTGCATTTCTTAACCCATGAGTAGCAATCATTGAATACAGTAGGCCAATAGTAACCAGCTTTCATGATTTTGAGAGCTGTTACTCGTGGGGTGAAATGGCCTCCTGCCTCCCCATCATGGAACTCGTGTAAGATCCTCTCAACCTGACCTGTCCCAATGCATCTTAATAGAACACCGTTGATGTCTTTTTTAAACAAAACACCATCAACAAGCACATATGGAACTGCTTGTAATCTGAAGTACCTTCTTTTTGCTTTGCTCATTTCTGGAGGGCACATGCCTGTCTGTAGGAAATGTATCATATTCTGAGTCCAACAGGGAGTGGACACATCATCATTTTCCTGTTTTTGATCATCTTGTAATAGCAGGACAACGTCTTCTTCATCTTCTGTTGTCTGGTTGTTTGGAAGCAGCTGCTCACACAAACCTTTGCCTCTTACCAGCTTGGTGATCTTGATCTCAATGTCATACTCCATGACACGGGTGATCCATCCTGCCCTTTTCTCATTCAAATCCTTGTTGAGGAGGAAGTCCTTAACCCCAGCATGTGAGACTAGCAACTGGACCTTGTTGTTTGAGACTAAATGCTTGAATTTCTTCAAGCTTCTGATTACTGCAAGCACATGCTTTTCAATAAAAGAGTACCTCACTTCGCAGTCATCTAGGCTCTGGCTGAAGAAGGCAATCGGCTGTTCATCATTATCTTTGTTCTGCTGTACCAGAATGGCAGAAATAGTGTCATCACCTCCAAATGCATAGAGGATGAAATCCTTGGAAAAGTCTGGGTTGATGAGAGTGGGTGCTTGGGAGATGGCTTCTTTGATTGCTTCAAAACTCTCCTTGCCTTCTGCCGTCCACTTGAAAGCCATGCTTTTCCTTAACATTTTGGTGATGGGCTTGACAAGGGCTGCAAAATCTGGGACAAACCTCCGAACAAAGTTTATCCTTCCCAGGAAACTCTGAAGGGCTTTCTTGTGGCTTGGCAATGGTAGTGCTCTTATGGCTTCAACCCTCTCTGGATCAATTGCTAATCCTTCCTTGGAGACAATATGGCCAAGGAGCTTCCCTTCATGTGCAAGAAAGATGCACTTCTTAGGATTCAAAGACACTCCGAACTTTCTACACCTCTGAAACACTTGCCTGAGGTGAAAGAAATGGTCTGCTGCATTCTTTGAGAAGACAGTAATATCATCTAGGTATATCAGCACTATCTTGTTGATCAAGCCTTTGAATGCCATATCCATAGCTCGCTTGGAATGTTGCTCCGGCGTTCGACAGTCCAAATGGCATCTTCTTGTAAGCATATGTGCCCCATTTGGTTGTGAAGGCTGTCTTGAACTGGTCTTCCTCCTTCACCATAATCTGATTGAAGCCTGAGTAACCATCAAGTAGTGAAAACCTTTCTGAACCAGCTACGACCTGCAATATTTGCTCCATGGAAGGGAGTGGATAATGGTCCTTGAGAGAGGCTCTATTCAAATCTCTGAAGTCAACACACAGCCTGATCTCTCCACTCTTCTTTCTGACTGGAACTAAGTTGGCAACCCAACTAGAATGCTTGATTGGGAATATGATTCTTGACTCAATCAGCTTGTCCAATTCTTTCCTCATGAGAGGCTCCATGTGTGGATTGACTGGTCTCTGTTTCTGCCTGACAGGCTTAGTATTTGGATCCAATTCGATGGTATGCTGAGCTAAGTTGGGATTGAAACCTTTCAAGTCTTCATAGCTCCAAGCAAACACGTCAGGGAACTCTTGACATAGCTGTATGAACTCACACCTTTCTTGCTCAGTTGTCATCTTTCCAATTTGCAATGGCTTGTTCTCTTCTACCAAGATGGATACCGAATCTTCTCTCTTGACCTGAATGTTTGCTTTCTCCTTTCTAAACTGATCATTGGGGTTAAAAATGGACTCCAAAGTGATAAGTCCCTTGGGCAGCTTGTCAGTTCTCAGCTGTATCACTTGGTCACCATATTGCTGTTCCAACTTTTCTTGATTCTTAGCTGAGAACTCAGCTTCTTCTTGCAAGAAATGGATGATTTGCTGGTCATTCTCAAATACTTGCCAACTGACATCGTTATCCGGCACTGAAGGCCTCACAATCACGTGGATGTTTGGCTGTACCTTGTCTTGTTGAATGTTTTCTACAATGTCAAAGGCTGCCCCTACTGCTGCAAGCCTGTCAGCAGCTTGATTCTCTTTCCTAGGAATGGATTTAATGCCAAAACCCTCAAAATCTTCCATGAGGTCCCACACCCTATTCTTGTAGCACCTGAGTAGATCATTTTTGGCAGCATGCTGTCCCTTGACCTGATTTACAATCAATTCACTGTCCCCAAAGACTTGCAAGTTCTTTATTTTTTTCTTGATTGCCCAATGCATCCCTTGCACCAAGGCTTCATATTCAGCAGTGTTATTGGAGCATGCAAATTGAAATCTAAAAGCTGAATAGTACTTTACTCCTTGAGGTGAAACAAGCACGGCTCCACCTCCTGCACCTTGTCTACTCCTTGATCCATCAAAGAACAGCTGCCATACCTCATTTTCATCCTTGTGGTTTGGCTTGGTGATGCTAGGAATAGGTTGACTTTCTTCATGTATACAATAGACTCCTAGCTCAGATTCTTCTACTTCTTGATAAGGATCAAAAGCATGCACCTTGCTTGCCCATTCATCAAGAGTTAGATCTGGGATACTTCCAACCTTAGTGTCAGCTTCATCAGTGCTAGGGTGATCTTCTTGATCAAATGCTGAGCAATTGGCATTAATCTGACTTGGAGTGTAGGGCTCAATATGGAAGTTTGCAATAGGTTCAGATCTGATTGTGGCCTTAGTTCCATATCTTGTTCTGAATAGCATGTGTGACCAATCAGCAGACAAATATCCCCCAATCTTGGCCATGAAGTCCCTTGACAAGCATAGGGCAAAGAGTGCTGGAAGGTCTATGACTGATACGTCTTGTAAAACAACAACATTTGGACATGCATGCAAGGTAAGACTCAAATTTCTAATCACTCCAACTGTTGCTATTGCTGTCCCATCTAGCTGCACTACTCCTTTAGATGTTATTTCATACTGGAGCCCTAGTTGATCAGCTATCTGTTTAGGCATTACTGAGCTACTTGCCCCAGAGTCTATCATGTAATTATGCACTAGCTGATTTCCAATGATTAATGAAACATAGAAAGGAGGGGGTTTCAACATCTTACCTTGTTGTCCTCCATGATTCCCTCAGGCTGGGCAGCATTTGTAAGCACTTTGTCTTGCATCTGAACTGATTCGAAGTTGGCCAGTCCTTCATGGCAGCTTGCAAAGATCTCTTTGGCCTGGGATAGATAGGGATTCCCACATAGATATATTGACGTTTGTCTTCTTCATCTGATCAATGATACTGAATGGTGATGAAGGATACTCCTCTGCTGTCCCTTGGTTTGCACATTTACTCCTTGCATGTGGGCAGCAACAGCTGGCATTTGAGTTGGCCTAAGGATTGTTCTTGGTTGCCCTTGTGCGTTTGAAACTGAACTTTGCTTGCCAATCATTTGTGGAGCCATGGAAGGTTGTGGATTGGCTGGGGCTAATGGCTGTTCTTCACCCAAATTTCCTCCTTTTTGACCTTGTGTTGGCTGCAACACCTTGAGAAACTGCCTGAGTTCATGCCACAAAAATCCTCTGCTTGCCAATTTACCAATGTGGTGTCATTTGGGGCTGATTGCTGTTGGAATGTTTCTTGTTGTTGGTGAAACTTGACTGGCTCTCACCCTCCACACCAGTAGTTGTTGACCATTAAAAAACTTGATTGCAAAGCACCATTGAAGCACATGGATTGGTTATGAGGCTCATTACATGGAAAACACCAATCATACTCCTGGGCAATGTTGTTTTGTGTTGGCACTAATGCCTTAGAGGTAGATATGGCATTTGGATTATAGGGCTGAATGGTCTATTGGTAAGAGGCCTTGTTTGATTCACTATTTGCAGCTGGATTAGGTGGCTTTGTGGCTTGATATGGCTGCCTATTAGGTTGAGCTTGGGGTTGATACGAAGGTCTAAAACCTTGAGCTTGCTGTCTTTTGAGTGTAACCAGCTCATTGATAAATTTTGCAATTGCTTCATGACCTCTTGAAGTCATTTGAGGCACTTGGAGATGAAGTGGAAGCTTCAATTGAACTCTGATTTCTAGGAGTGGGAATAGGAGCTAAGACAGGTGCTTGACTAGTACTTGGGTTCTCTAAACTTGGATATAATGGCATGTGGAGGCCTAGGAGCCAATTTACCAGCTTGGCATAAGACAGTTTTCCTTGAATGGCAATGCTATAAGCAAAGAGGGTGGAAGGTTATGCCTCCCATCTTGTAATTAACATAGAAATATCAGAATTCAAAGCTTTAAGATTTCTAGAAAAGCACCTTCCAACTGTTGGCCTTGACTGCCCATCCAATCACTACTCCCAAGACCTTTGAAATACTGAAGACCCTGAAAATCAGCTATTTGCTTTGGGCATCTTACGGAGCTACTTGCTCCAGAATCAATCATGCAATTATGTCTAGCTTTTTCCAATGATTAATGAAACATAGAAAGGAGGGGGTTTCATGCATCTTACCTTGTTTCCAGTCCATGATTTCCTTCAGAACCAGCATTTGTAAGCACTTTGTCTTGCAATGCTACTGATTCGAAGTTGGCCAGTCCTTCATGGCAGCTTGCAGCAGATCTCTTTGGCCTGGGATGGATAGGGATTCCCACATAGATATATTGACGTTATGTCTTCTTCATCTGATCAATGATACTGAATGGTGATGAAGGATCTCAATTGTTGTCCCTTGGTTTGCACATTTACTCCTTGTATGGGGGACAGCAACAGTGGCATTTGAGTTGGCCTAGGGACTGTTCTTGGCTGTGCCTTGTGCATTTGAAACTAGACTCTTGCTTGCCAATCATTTGTGGAGCCATGGAAGGTTGTGGATTGGCTGGGGCTAATGGCTGTATCTTCACCCAAATTTCTCCTTTTTGACCTTGTGTTTGCTGCAACACCTTGAGAAACTGCCTGGTTCATGCCACAAAAATCCTCTGCTTGCCAATTTACCAATGTGGTGTCATTTGGGGCTGATTGTTGTTGGAATGTTTCTTGTTGTTGGCTGTTTTCTTGACTGTTCTCACCCTCCACCCCGTAGTTGTTACCATTAAAGCTTGAGTCAAAGCACCATTGAAGCACATGGATTGATTATGAGGCTCATTACATGGAAAACACCAATCATACTCCTGGGCAATGTTGTTTTGTGCTGGTACTAATGCCCTAGAGGCAGATATGGCATTTGGATTATAGGGCTGGAATGGTCTATTGACAGGAGGCCTTGTTTGATTCATATTTGCAGCTGGATTAGGTGGCCTTTGAGGCTGATATGGCTGCCTATTAGGTTGAGCTTGAGGCTGATACGAAGGTCTAAAACCTTGAGCTTGCTGTCTTTTGAGAGTGACCAGCTCATTGCCTAGATTTTGCAATTGCTTCATGACCTCTTGAAGCTCATTTGGGGCACTTGGAGATGAAGTGGAAGCTTCATTTGAACTCTGATTTCTAGGAGTGGGAATAGGAGCTAAGACAGGTGCTTGACTAGCACTTGGGCTCTCTAAACTTGGATATAATGGCATTGGAGGCCTAGGAGCCAATTTACCAGCTTGGATAAGATAGTTTTCGGCTCTAATGGAAATGCTATAAGCAGCAGGTAAGGTTGTGCCTCCCATAGATTGAATTAACATAGAAATATCAGAATTCAAAGCTTTAAGATAGTATAGAAAAGCACCTTCTGCTGTTGGCCTGACTGCCACTGGAATCCTATCCCAAGACCTTTGAAATCTGAAGTTGAAATCAGTCAGCTGCTCGTTGGGGGCTCTCTTGATAGTTGTCAATTGTTCTAGTAGAGACAAATTGTCTCCCTTTTCTCCAAACTGCTCATGAAGTGCAATACACAGCTGATTCCAGTTTGTGATAGAACCAGCTGTAAGGCTCCTAAACCATTGCAATGCCTTCCCCTTGAATGAAGATGCCAGCAATTTGACAGCTACATCCATTTCATTTATCTCATGGATTGCACAGACGTTAGCAATGTCTTTTACATGATCACCAGGAGTGGTATGATTTTCTCCAGTGAAAAATGGAATGTTCTTCAATGCTGCAATTGGAACTGGATTCTGTGCATTGAGGGCGAGTGGGCTGCTGCCAGTGAAATTGACAAAGGGATTTAGTGGTTGCGCCATTCTGATTGGTCGAAGGACTCTTGAATACTGAATGAAAGGCCGAGCAGGTGGAGGAGTTGAGAGAGTTCTGTTTGGTGGAGATGGAGACCTTTGAATCCTTCTTCCTCTTTGCCTTCTTCTTGGAGATAATTGCAGGTATTCAAACAGCACTTCTTCTTCTCCAGTTCTTGACCTTGTGATTCTTCTCATAAGCTCTCAGGCCTGCACTGCTGAAACCAGTTGATCTTCCTTTTGGAGTCGCTAGATATGTGAATAATAGCTCTTTTCAAGCAAGAAAATTGCAGCAGATGCATATCAACTTTGCTGCAATAAAAATGAGACCTCTAGGTCCCACCGGGCGTGCCAAAACTGTTGATGCAAAATCACAGCACCCCTGGATGCAGATCAGGTTTCTAGGTTGATCACTTTGGCATCCAGTGTGATTGCATAACATTGAATCCTTTCTCCAAGTGTGGGACTTGAAAAAATGAGAAAGGATTCTCCAGAGAAGGCTGGTTCCTATTCCTCTGTTCAGATGCACACGTAAAATATGCAGAGGGTTTTCTCAAAACCTAATCTAATCTGCCAAGGAGACAGGGTAAGAAGATGCATAAAATAAATCTAAACTAATAGAGGTGATGCACCGAGGAATGAAGAACACCTATCTTGCCAGTGAACACAGACCATTCAAATGTGATATAAGATCATGCACAGATAACAAAACTTGTAGTGAAAGACCAGGAGGATGCAAGATGAACACAGAGAGGGTTGAGAATCATCCACAGACATGCATTACTTGATCCAAAGATTGATACAATACACCACAGAATGCCAAGAGGAAAAGTTGTATTACAGTTTCAAATGAGAGGTTCGAACTCCACAAATTCACCTGAGGAGAAGAAGGGAGAGGCAAAACAGAAAATGTTCGACCTTTAGAAAGAAGCTCCTCTTTACAATATATAGAAAGAATGAGAGAGGGAAGAGAGAGAGGAAAGCCAAATCTACCCCAACCACCTCCAGGTTGCATTCCATTCATCTCATTATGGCAGAAGCGGTGGATCCTGGAAAAACGGCGGGCTGTCTAACAGAAGCGGCGAACTGTCTTTTGCATTAAAGTTGTTTGTTGAAGCATTACTTCTGCTTGTTATTTCACGCCAGAGGTGTTTCTTGATTTTCTCTCTCCAAACTGAATCAAAATGCAAGATTGACCCCAGAATCCCTGTAGAGAATTTTACCAGCTTTCCGTTGATATAAAGAACGTGCAAATCCGAGCTTCTGGATCGAAAGATATGTTGCGATCTGAAGATTTAGGGCACAAAACAGGGTCCAAAACATGTTTTGAAATTTTCCCGCGCTCTGCCACCTGGATGACACGTGGCAAGGTGCTGATTGGTGACGCAGCAATTCTCTCTCCTCTGAGCCTTTCGCGGGCTTTCCTTTTGAAATTTCCTTGTGGGCCCCTTAAACTTGGACACGTGGCACTATTTCATTGGTTCGGGTCAGTGCTTAGAAACCTCGCCCTTTGACTTTTGGACTATCTCCCTTGTGACACGTGTCATGATTTGATTGGTCCGATTCATGCTGAAAAATCGCGCCCTTCAGTCTTTATGTCCCGGATGTCCCAGTACTGATTTGGGACAAAAACCTCCGATCCGCCCGAAATGGGCTTCCTCGTCCCTCATTTGCCGATGACACGTGGCGAGCATGATGATTGGCTCTCAACTTTTTCGGCTATCCGCGTCCCTCGTTAGTCCCTGACTTCCTAGATGTACTTCCATAAGTAAGAACATAATTCTCTGTCTTCGGCCGAACCGGCCACATTCCAAGTCCATTTGTCCCAAATGTCCCAAATGCTTCGTGGGACAAATTCTTCCGGTTCGCCCGATCCGGCCGATTCGCGTACTTCTAGAAAAGATGTCCCTTTTAAACATTTACAAGGACTGTTTGTTAGAATCATTTCGGCAAATTGAATAAAGACCTTCCATAGATCCTTCTGTATTTCTATACCAATATAATAAAAAATGAACACAAGTGACTAGTTTTTCTCATCCACCTTTATGATTCGGGAAATCTCGGTCCCTGAGATCTAGGCTCCCTTTGCTCAAACGGGCCGCCTGGAGGCTTTTCGGCCGATCTCGCGACTAGATTATAAAATTCCCGACAATGCTCCTAGGACAAAACAGCCATACTTCGATTTTATCTATGTAATCAATCAATACTTATACTGGAACTGCAAATATCTATGTATGCATGTTATCGAAATTCTACCCTGGGGGGTGAAATTTTGCAACATGATATTGTCAACTTTCCGTTGTCGATTTATTGTTCACTTTCGCATGTAGAAAATGGGAATGGGAATGGGGATGGGTGTTACTGTTCAGTTTCACTGTTGATGAGCCCTTGACGGTTGCGGGACAGTCCAATCACATCGCTGAGTACTGTCGCATCCAAGGCATGTTTAATGGTGAGCTCCAAATGTCCAATAGTTAAACATCCCACATCCACCTAAAACTCAAGCACATGCAATTACTCTAGAGAGAAATACAGTCTAATTGCTCGATTTGGAAATGATGCGACCAGATTTGAAGTTATTTGTTGCATTGGAAGGTAAGAGAAATATTAGTTGAATCAATGTACCATTGTGAAGACAATGATGTGAGTTTTAAATGGTTGTAAAACTAAGATCTATCTCTTTACGAAGTGATCCCCATCCGACCCATCTATGCATAGGATGTCATCGCCCTGAAGTAAGTCGAAGATGGATTTCTAATAAACTTTTTCTATTACGTCAACCACAATTCATGCTTTGCACTAATTTGTGGGTTGAAACATGTCTTCCCATTGGTACTGCTAGCTCTATCTTCATCATTGTTTATGACATATCATTCCGTCCACCTGGTTTTTCTTTACTTGTTGTCAACAACTTTGCTCGATAGACAGTGCTTCATTCTCTTCTACACTTTCCTTTTCTGATCACCTTTATTTATCTTTCGGCGTTATCATTTCACACCTCATGTGCAATTGTTAGTTTGTTGCTGGAGTTGAAGATTGGAGGGACCACCAATCCAAAATATTGAAGTGTACACTAATGTTTTACGTTAATATATTTGAGAATTTTATTCTTCCAAAATCTATGTATAAAATTGTTGCATATTCCTTCTTCCAAAACTTTGAATGCAAATTATAACCAACTCAACATTTTGACAAATGTTTAATAGCTCCATCCTGGATAAGTGAAAATATTACAAACCCAAAATGTGGAAACTTTCCATATGGCTTCAAAATGTTCATTTTAACTTCATATGTGGTTTATTCTTAATACGAATATTACCTTGTATGAAACAATATCTCAATATGAGTATTTGATAAATAATTTTTAGATAGAAATCTTACTCTTATAACCTTGTCATAATACTTTATTTGCATATTTTCAATGTTGAATCTACAATACTATGGAAAATTATTTTAACAATTGGAAATAAAATACAATCTTTAATTAATCTAAATTACCCCCGTGAGTTACTTTTTTGGCCTAGGATTTTTGACCACAAGCCCACAATCCTTCCTCTCTCAAAATGTGGAAACTATCCATATGGCTTCAAAATGTTATTTAATTCTTCCTTTGGTAATTCTTAACCCTATTAATATCATAAAATGAAAAATTCTTTTGTGATAAAGATTGGAAGAGTATCAGATGTAAAAGGTAATTATAACCTTAAATATACTAAGCATCAATTCAAAAGAGAATTTAAAACTGGGAAAAATATTTTAATAGATGAAATAAATACATTCATATTAAGGGATAAGTTTTACATGTGAGTTTATGCCTAGGATTAGATACATTTCAAGCCCAACAATGTACTTATCTCATGCTGATCTCTAGTTTCTTCTCTTTGGCATGAATCCACCACATAAACTTTCTTCTTTCAAGATAGGTTAATATTGGAACATAAATATAAATATAAACCTTGTAATGATGGGGACTAGATAACTGTGAAAGGGATAGTTTAAATTACAAAGAGGGTATCTAAGACTTAAATCTCATAAGACAAAAATAGTGTGTTGTATTGAGTTTAGCTTAACCTGTACGGCAAAACTTTGGCTCAAAGTAATGCATTTTGGACCTTCCAAACTCCTATACGGTAATGTTTACTCCAAGTTAAATTGCTAATTAAATTGATAGTAACATAAAGGGGAATGCCTTTAACACTAAACATGAGGTAGGACAATATTTATACCGTTTATCTGAAGTCTAAACTAGATAAGTGAAGACGTTGTGTCAAGCCCTTTCAATTGAGTTCCTCGTGACTACGATTAATGTAAGATAAAGGTTGAGCAAGGAAATTAGCTAATAAGCATTTGTCACTCGATACTAGTGATAAAGAAGGGATAATTCTTGGATGACTTTGGGTTGAGAACACCCTTGGAGTAGCACATGAGCTTGGATGGACATAGACGTGATAAATAAAAGAACTTATTTAATTCTATAAGAATGTCTTAAATAAAATTGTGTGTTGAGATGCACACACGTAATCTATTTTTATGCATGTAATTGGAAAAAACATTACATTGGACCACATATCTTAAAGTACCATGGTAGTTAGTGGGCAAATTGGTATTTCCACTTACACATAGGCTTCTAAGATGGATGCAATGTGTTGCACAAGGGGGCAAAAGGAATTATCCTAAGGCTTAAACATCTAACTTTGCGTTCATGTTCAAATAGAATTTCAGTTATGTAACACTCAAAATTACAAGAGCTGGAAAATGAGGATTTTTTTTTTTAAACATAAAAACAAATTACACAGCTGCAATCGTACAGATTTATTTAATCAAATTCATTAAATCAAATTGGTTCTTTTGATCTATCTGATAACATCCATGTAAGCCATGTGCGGCTGAGAAGGGTGTATCCAGATCTCCACGATCTCCCTTCGTCACTACTTCGAGTGACAATGCTTACTAGCATTTCGGCTCAACCTTTTAAAGGTCATGGGAACTATGTGAAAGTCCTTGGGTCTACCACGAAGCTAATTTCCCAACTTCGTATTCTGGTATCTGACCATTGTCTACCTCATGTTCAGTGTTCAACTTCCCATGATCAGGTTACAGAAAATTTTTATTTTAATTGGAGGACTTAGGTGATCAGACAATGCACAGCCATCAATGCATTACTTTGGCCAAAGTTATCCGCCGTGCAGGTTACGGCTAAACTCAAGACAACACACTAGTCTTATGAGTTTTAAGTCTTCCGCCACCTCACAACTATCCCTTTCATAGTTATCTAGATCTTTATAGTTTGTTTTTATTTTATTTCCAATTTAACCTATCTTGCAAGAGTTTATATTGTGATAGATGCCAAAGGCCAACTAGGATCATTATGAGATAAGTACATTCGTTATGCTGAAATGTAACTATATCAACATTCTGCATGTACTTATCCCTTAATATGCCTAATGGATCTTTCCATCTATTTACCATCCCATTTAGTTTCTCATTTCCTGATGTTTGATTCTTTAACCTTAAATTACCTTTTTACAATGATACTCTTCCATTCTCTATACAACAGGATTTACAATCTTAACATAATAATACCAAGTTTACCGAAAGGCTGAATTAAATATATATTAAAAAATATATATTTAATTATTCCCTTGATTAGCTATGCCACTAAATAGCTATTAAATTTAGAAATTAAAAGACAAATGATTGTTACAATAATTGTCCAATTATCGGCTTCATACATTGATTACTATCAAATAAATATATTTAACAATTTGTGAAAAGTAAGATTTCTCAACTCAAGTATTCATCATTTACTCATTTTGAGACATTATTACACACAAAGTAATTATCTCTTTATTAAAATCATAAATTACATATGTCGTTAAGGTGAATTATATAACCGGTATAATAACTCTCACATAGTGAGGTTTAAATATTTACAATGGGTCCAAGATCCCAATAAATTCAGTCAAAATTCTAGGATTTCATCCTTCTACAAATTGAAATCCAAGTATCTCATTTTGATCCATGCTACGATAAAACTTCACAAAACATGAGTTTCCGCACATCCAAAAGTAACGGCTAATGGTCCTGCAAGACTGGAGTAGTGGTATGATGTCAATTCAAAATGAACTGGCATGAATATTAACTCCATTTTCTGATGCAATTAATTAGTAAAATAAGAAAGGATATACATGTTGTTTTATCAACAAGCATATGGTAATACAGCTGAAAATGATTTACCCCCTGGTTTATATAAAGATACAACTATGGATGCATACAAATAGAACAACCAATCTCTATTTCAGCATAATCAAACCATAATCACTCAACCTCTGAATTCAAATTATGACCACAAGAAAATCATACTTTATTTGGTATAGATTTTAATACTATTTCTCTTATCTTCCAAATCAACGAAAAACTTAACAAAACTATCCAAAAATCATCATTACAAAAAACTAATCAAACATATTCTTTCTAGTTAATGAGCAGCTCATCATATTGTCCAAGAACATCATTACCAAGGAAATAAAACTTAATTCTTTTCAGTCAATGAGCAGCTCTACAAATTAGCACAAATATCACCAAATTTACATCACTTTAACATGTTCTATCTAGTAAACGAATAGCCCTAACAAAACAATATAGAAGCACCCTGATTACATTATGTAAACATACTCCATTTAGTAAAAGAACAACTAATTATTTCTTTCATAAGATATCATTATATAAATCCCAATCATGCCACCAATTACTCCTTGGTGCATCTGGGTCAAGTTGTCCTGGCTTTCATGCCCTTACCAAGACAAGCAATTTCTTTTTCACAGTTTTACAAAAATCCAAGTCATATTGCCAGGCTGGAAGTTACAGGTTAAATGCCTTTTTTTACACATAACAACACACCCTCATTTATACATGATCTGATTTAGATGTCCATAAAGATAAAATTTCTAGAAAAATAGCCCCATGCAAGAGCTTTGACATCCACAATTATCATTCAAGAGATCACAATAAGTTAACAATCAGACCTGCATATAACAGCAAAAAAAGAAAAAAATCCATCAATTTCCTTTACAAAACCCCAACATTTATTGCGGTTAAAACATACCCATATCAATGGAGTTACCCAAATCGATTCATTTATGCAAATCGATTTGTATACCCAAATTGATTTGTTTACAGAAAACACACAACTAAATTCCAGTAAACCAAAATGAAAACCCACAAGCACAAATCGATTTTAAACACACAAATTCACAAAATGTTTTTCCTTCTTCTTGTATAGGAAAAACCCAACTCTTTTCCTTTCAAAACTACAATTTATCATAATGCAAAGAAGGAATTTTTAACCTTTCTTTTACTTTATTTTTGCAGATCAAAACCCAAAACCCCATCTGCGTTTTTTTCTGGGTTTAGTTAAAACCACACAAAGAAACTAAAAAGAATACAAAATCCATCAATTTCCTTTTCAAACTTCATCTCCAAACAATTAAATCAAAAGTTGTCCACAAATTCCTTGATTGCCATAAAAAAACAGAATGTGTATTTCCTCATTTTTTTTTTACAAATAATGCAGCAAAGAAAGGAGAAGATATTCATGCCTGAAGTAAACCCAGAATCGGAAACTTTCTACTCTTCCAGCTCCAACAAGTTGAATCCTTCTTTCCTCCAAAACTCACGCAGGTATTCTAGAAGGGGAGAATGAAAATAAACCAAGGAGAAATAACAGAAAAAATATAAATGAAAGAACTATAGTTGGGTGGCATATTGGAGAATTTTGGGCTTCCCAATGCTGGTACGTGTACTAGTGCATGCCACACACTTGTGCCATGTGAAGGTGTTTCACTTTATGAAACCCATAAATTTCAATATCTAAATAAAAAACTTTTGGCTTACATGTCAAATCCCTCTAAAATATATATACTAATTAATATTTCATACACATTTTTTTACTTTAGTTGTTACCCAACTTAATGGTTAAGTTAAAATTAACCTTCATAATACAAGTCCACATATTTCCAACAATATATTACCATAATAATTAGTTGAATTTCCAGGTTTATATAAAACATTCCAATAACAAAAATCATCAAGTCCGTAAATAATAATTTAAATATTCTCATAAAGATGGCTTGATATAGCTTAGTCAAATAAAACAGAGGCAATTATCATCGCGGTCATTGCAAAAGTCAAACAAAACAAAAGACGACCAAACCAAATAAAATAAAGTAACTGAAATACAAATAACCGAAAGATTCACAATCATTTATGAACCATTTTACCTACGATTAAGGCCTAACCACGTTTTTTAGGAAGGATCATAAAGGTGGGTGCGGGGTTATTCGTTCTACAGTGTCATGCCGCGCAACAGAAGTTGTGGGTCATGACACGATGAACCAAATGAATTTTACACACAATGATGATCTCGTCTAATCCTGATTAGACTTATCTGTAGTTAATTTAACTTACAAGAAATTTTTGGGATGTTATCTGAAATGGAAAAGTATTTTGAGATTAGGGACTTTTCAGAGGAGACAAAAGTAGTATGGGTAGCCTACCAATTGTCTCATGAAGCATCTTCTTGGTGGGATAATTAGAAAATGGAACTAGGAATTAATTCTTGTATGATCACGTGGGATCAGTTTAAGGCCTACTTCCTTCAAAGATGGCTACCTCCAGCTATACTTTTACCAAAAGATGGTAAAATTCCAAAATCTGACTCAAGGAAAGTACTTAGTTACAAAATATTGGGAACATTTCACTCGATTGCTAAAATATGTTCCTATGTATCAAAAGGATGAGAAGTTTAGAGTGAGAAAATTTATAATGGGATTGAATCCTAGCATTGGTGGTGAGGTAGATGTTCATGGACCTACCTTGATGGAAATAGTGTTTGAAAAATCTATCAAGCAAGAACAAAAGCTGCGAAGTATTTATGCCTCTAAAGAGGAAAATAGAAGGAAAAATAGCAGTTTTCAAACACCAACCACAAGTAAACCAACATGGAAAAAGGGAAACAAAAAGTTCAGCCCTGTCAATAAAAGAGGAATAGTGGGTAGAACTATTGTGAATAATAGAAATAATGGGCAATAAGGAACACGTTTCAACCAGAATAAGATTCAGAGAAAAGGACCTTTGGGTGGATGTTTTAAGTGTGGTGGCGATCATTTCGCTAACAACTATCCACAAAGAGGACAATGGAATAACCAGCAGAAGGGATCTACTGCAGTAAATAAAGAGGGGAAACAACATAAGATTTATGCTGTAGTCCATAATAAGCAAGCAGAAAAGCAAGTGACTCCCATTGAAACCTCAGGTAAGCTTTTTGGAGAACATGTTTCTGTTTTATTTGATTTCGGTTCTACAAAAAAAAAATTCATCTAAAGTAGCTAATAAAATCAAAATAATATTTGGGTGCATGGAACACACTTGGACTATACAGTATGGAAATAATGTTGTACATAGAGTGAAGCAATGTTTGTTTGAGGCACCACTAGAATTACCTGAGTTCACAACAAGATTAAACTTGTATGTGGCACCTCTTGGATCCTATGATGTTGTCATAGGTATAAATTGGTTAATTCAACATAATGCAACCTTGGATTGATTAGGAAAATGTGTAACTTGCTGTGATGATCAACAAAAAATAGTGAGTGTTCAGGGTGTTAAAAGAGAGTTTGTCACTAGGAAGATTTATGCCATGCAGCTGAAAAAGGAAAAGTGAAAGAGCTGCCATCTATATGTTGTAAAAATAACAAATTCAGGATAGGAAATTGAGCCTGAAATTGAAACATTTCCCATCCTAAGGGAATTTAGAGATGTGTTTCCAAATTATTTTCCCATACTTCCACCTAAGTGTGAATTTGACTTCACAATAGAGGTCAAACCAGCAATAGAACTGATTTCCAAGGCACCGTATAGAATGACAACAACCGAATTAGTTGAATTGAAAGCTCAATTATATGAGTTGTTGTCTTTGGGTCTAATTAGACCAAGTATATCACCATGGGGTGCACCAGTTATCTTCATAAAAAAGAAGGATGGGACCCTCAAACTTTGTATTGATTACTGAATGCTCAACAAGGTAACAGTGAAGAACCGATACCCACTGCCCCGAATTGATGATCTATTTGATCAAATGGGGGGTGAAAAATTGTTTTCCAAGATTGATCTCAAATCTGTTTATCATCAACTATGAATCAAGGATGAAGATATCTATAAAACCACTTTTAGAACAAGGTATGGGCATTACAAGTTTACATTTTTGCCCTTTGGACTAACAAATGCACCTGCTGATTTCATGAACTTGATGAACATCGTGTTTAGGGAATACTTAGACCAATTTTTACTTATCTTTCTTGATGATATATTAATATACTCCAAGAATGAGGAAGAACATGATGAACATTTAAGGATTGTGCTGGGAATTCTCAGAAAACATAAATTATATGGAAAATTATCTAAGTGTGCTTTCTATCAATACGAAGTACAATACTTCGGCCACATAATAAATAAAGAGGGAATCTCAGTGGACCCTTCAAAGATCAGTGCCATCATGGAATGGCCAGCACCGAAGGATGTGCATGAAGTGAGAAGTTTTATGGGTCTAACAGGCTACTATCGGAAGTTCGTAAAGGACTTTTCTAAGTTAGCGGGACCTATCACTTCTTTGCAAAAGAAGGATAAGAATTTTTTTTGGGACAATAAAGTGTGAAGAAACCTTTAAGGAGTTAAAAGGTAGACTCACAAGTGCTTCGGTGTTGAAGATTCTATATCCAAACGGAACTTCTCGGTGGTAACCAATGCTTCAGGGGAAGGTTTGGGTGGAGTACTACTACAAGATGGGCATGTGGTAGCTTTTGAAAGTAGGAAGTTGAGGGTGCATGGAGTAAATTATGCACCGCATGATCTTGAGCTTACTGCGATTGTTCATGCACTGCAGGTATGGAGAGCACTATTTGCTTGGAAAACCTTTTGAACTCAAAACAGATCATCTTGGGCTCAAATACATCTTTACACAGCCGAATCTAAATGCAAGGCAGTGAAGATGGCTGGAGTTCCTAGAAAATTATGAATTTGATATAAATTACATTAAAGGAAAAGAGAATAGGGTGGTTGATGCCTTAAGTCGTAGAAAGTATATTGCTACTATATTTACATTAAGAACCGAGTTCAAAGATGAAGTCAAAAATGAGTTAACCAATGACCCCTACTACAATCATGTTTAAATAGTTTTAGAAAAATATCCGAGAGACAAAAGGTATGATGGTTTCAAGCTGGAAACAGATGGGATTCTATGTTATAACAGTAGAATATATGTACCAAAGGGTAGAGAACTCAGAAATAAAGTTATGAGAGAATTTCATGATGTTCCCTACTTGGGACATCCAGGAGTAACAAAAATGATGGCAGACATCAAAAAGCAATACTTCTAGAAAAAGATGAAAAGTGATGTGATTCTTTATGTCTCACAATGCCTGGAATGTTAGCAAGTAAAGGCTGAACATTCACATCCAGTAGGATTATTATATCCTCACAATGTGCCAAAATATAAGTGGCAAGTTATAAGTATGGATTTTATCCAAGGTCTACCTATGTCCCAAAATAAACATGATGTTATAATTGTAGTTGTAGACAAGTTAACTAAAGTGGCACATTTTATAGCAAGTAATTTAAAGGATAATTCACCCATACTGGAAAAAAGGTTTGTGCAAGAAGTTTTCCCATTACATGGAGTTCCAGAAATAATAATTTCAGACAGGGACTCAAGGATGACTTCTAGATTTTGGTAGACTTTGTATGCTGCCTTAGGGACAAAACTGAACATAAGTTCTACCTACCATCCTGAAACTGATGGTCAAACTAAAAGAGTAAATCAAGTGTTGGAAGATTTACTAAGAATGTATTGCATGGATCAGCAATACAAATGGGAAGAGTATCTTCCCTTGGTTGAATTTTCCTATAATAACACCTACCATTCTTCCATTCAGATGGCTCCTTTTGAGGCCTTATATGGTCGTAGGTGTAGAACACCAATAAGTTGGGATAATCTTGAAGATAGAGTACTAATTGGACCTGAAATGCTGTCGAAAATGGAAAAACAGGTTAAATTAATCCAAGAAAGATTGAAAGAGGCCATAAATAGATAGAAAAGTTATGCAGATTTAAAAAGAATTGACAAAAAAATTAACGTGGGAGATAAAGTTTTTCTTAGGGTCAAACCTAAAAAGAGTTCCATTTCATTTAACAGGTCAGCCAAACTATCTCCTAGGTTTGTAGGACCATTTGAAGTCCTAGAGGTCATTGGACCAGTAGCCTACAAGCTAGCACTACCTCCCGCTCTATCCAGGATGCATAATGTATTTCATGTATCCTTGCTTAAGAAATATGTACCTAATTTAACACATGTACTTAATTGGGATTCATTGCAGGTTCTAGATCCAAGGGTAATCACGGTTGAGCCTATAAGGATACTAGAAACCCGCAAGTTGCACTTGAAAAACTGTGAGGTTTCACAATGTAAGGTCCAGTGGGACCAATATTCAGAAGAAAGTGCCACTTGGGAGAATCTAGAAGATATCCAGACTACTTTTCCACATCTTTTGACTGATTTTTTAAGAATATATATTTTGTTATAGTGCTAAATTCAGTTTTGCTATAAAGAGGTAGATAAGAAAATCATGTAGATAAGCCTACAACTGAATATTGGAACTAAGGTACTTTTTGATGAATAGTTACTGTTGAAGATTTTGTAATGAACTTGGAAAATATGTCATTTAAGCAGTAATGCATTATGTCTATAGATTATGTAACTGATTCTATAGATAAATAAGGAATGTTGTGACCTTTATGATTCAGCTAAAATGATATTGATACAAATTTTAAGCTGATTTGAAATATATTAATGCAACAAATGAATGATGGGTTTAGTTTATCTATTTATCCTGAAATCATCGAGATGATGATTATTCTAAGGGGTGGAGTATGTAACATCCCAAAATTTCTTGTAAGTTAAATTAACTATAGTTAAGTCTAAACAGGATTAGACGAGATCATCATTGGGTATAAAATTCATTTGGTTCGTCGTATCATGACCCATATCTTCTGCTACGGGGCATGACATTGTGGAATGAATAACCCCGCACCCACCTTGATGATCCTTCCTAAAACATGATTAGGCCTTAATCATAGGTAAAACAGTTCATAAATGATAGTGAATCTTTCAGTTAATTTGTATTCTGATTACTTTATTTTAATCATTTGGTCATCTTTTGTTTTGTTCAACTTTTGCAATGACCGTGATGAATATTACCTCTATTTTATTTGACAATGCTATATCAAACCAGTTTTGTGAGAATATTCGAATTATTATTTACGTACTTGGTGATATTCATTTGTTTGAATGTTTTATATGGAACATGGGAATTCAAATAATTATTACGATAACATATTGTTGGAAATATGTGGACTTATATTATGATGATTAATTGTAACATTAAAGTTAGGTATCAATCAAAAAAAATTTAAAAAATGCATTATTAATTTGAGAAATTATATATTTAAATCCTAAAAGGATTTGGCATGTAAATCAAAAGTTAAAAAGAAGAATAATAATATTATTTTAATATTTAAAATCTGAGAGTTTTGAAAGGGACACGCCTTCATCTGACACCAAGTATGTGGCATGCATTGACACATGAAGCAACATTGGGAAGCCCAAAAATTCTCCATTATAGTATAGTTTCTTCATTATATTTTCTTTTATTTCTCCTTTGTCTGTTTTCATTCTTCTCTTCTGGGATACCTACGTGAGTTTTGGAGGAAAGGAAGGATTCAACTTGTTGGAGCTAGAAGAGTAAGAGGTTGTTGATTCTGGGTTTACTTCAGGCATGAATATCTTCTCCCTTCTCTATAGCATTATTTGTAAATAATGAGGAAATACACATTCTATTTTAAATGGCAATTAAATGAATTTGTGGATAGCTTCTGATTTAATTGCTTGGAAATGAAATCTAAAAAGGAAATTGATGGATTATGTATTCTCTTAAGTTTCCTTTGTGTGGTTTTAGCTAAACCTAGAAAAAAAAAACGCAGATGGGTGTTCCTAATCAATTTTTTATTTTATTTTATTTTCTATTTAAATTTTGATTTCTAGAAACCCAAATCGATTTCATGCCTCTAGGTTTTATTACAGTCAAACAATAATTTATTTGTATGAGCAAAGCGATTTCTAGGTAGTGTGAAAAATGTTTTTACCAGGTATTTCATCATTTTCCCTGATATATTTACTTCTAGATTCTAATAATTTCTAAACAAAAAAGAAATTAATGTTGGAACAAACTGATTTGGATATGTACAAGTCGATTTGCTTGTAGGTATAATTTTATTACCTGATTGAAAAAAAATTAGTGTTAACAATCTATATAAGATAACTTAGTTTTTCTTAAAGGATTTCGTTACTTGAAGTGTTAGAAACTTGTTATTGTTATTCTATGCAAATAGACTTCAAAATTATCATCCTGTGGTATGTGGGTCAATTTATTTTATTGATTTTTTGGTTACATGAAAGAATGTGTTAAAATGATTTAATAGAGGTGTTTTTACACGGTCTTAAGTGGACGCATTTTTCTGAAAAAAAAAAAACTTCAACTTGTATGAGTTTTTCGAAATAGTTACACTCAAAATTGGAAGATGTTGTAGAAATATGAATCGTAGAATTTTGAGTCTAGTTTCTAAGCTACTAAATTTTATTGAAAACGGATAAGTTTAAGTGGGTCAAACAACTAAAATACCAACAGATGCTCATGTTTTTGTTAAAAAAACATAATAGAGTGACTTTCGTGCCCCCCACCATTTTTTGAGCACCATTTAGTATTTTTGAAAACCCTTTGGTAGAAAGATAGCTAGGAGCATCTAGTTTGGGCTCCATTTTTTTTAAGATTTTTTTAGCAAATAGTTTTTTATTTATGATATTTCTAGTACATAAATTTTATGTTTTGAAAACTAACGTAGCTCCGACCGTGCCCCCCCTAACTACCTCAAAAAATATCAAAATTAGATTTTTTTTTGAATATGTATAGAATTATGCCTAGTTTGGGCTAGTATAATTTTTTTTAAATTTGATCACCCAAAAAAAAAGATACACCATGAAAGATAGACATATTTACACTTCAAAAAATAGCTATAAAAAGGCATAGTTAGAAAATAAATAATATGGAAACCTTATATTAGTCAGAAAATTTGAAAAATTATATTTTTAGAAAGAAGAGACTCTGCTCTACGTCGTGGTATAATTTTTTTAAAATGGATCGATTGTTTTATTTTGATTTATCATAGAGGAAGTGGCATTTTTTACATTTTCTTGTAAAAACACGTTGTTTTTTGTGTTTGTGCAGGTCCATGCCTCAGGCTTGGGGATCCAAACCAGATCCCAAGCCTTGAGGCATGGCTTGGGAAAAGAGAAAACAAAAACGTATGCATTATAACGTGTTCTGTGTAGTATAAACATAATGTGTACGTTATGTGTAGTATAAACATTATGTATGCTTTTGTTTCTATTCAGTATAAGCATAATTTTTTTTTTTTATTATATTCTTATATTTCTTATACTTTAAATTTATTTATGTAAATATAAGAAATTAGGGTCACTCTGCACCTTATGGAATTAGTCTCACAGCTCCATGAGTCATGGTTTAGGAGATAGTTTTTAAAAGTATAATCTGGTCAGTACATAGGTAATTTTTCAGGATTTCAGCATTCAGCCTAAATATTTTAGCATTTAACTTCTACAATCGAAACCCTAAACCATAGGCCATAAACCTAAACACTAAATGTAAACCTTGAGCCCTAAACCCTAAACTTTTAACCATGATCCCTAGACCCTAAAACCTAAACCCTAAACCCTAAACCTTAAACATTCAGCCCTTACCCGTGATCCCTAAACCCTGAGCCTTAAGCCCTAAACCCTAAGCCATAAGCCCTAAACCCTAAACCCTAAACCCTAAACCATGAACCATGAGCCCTAAATGCTAAACCCTAAACCCTGAACCATAAAAACTAAATCCTAAACCCTAAACCCTAAACCCTAAACCTTAAACACCAAATCCTAAACCCTAAACCCTAAGCCTTGAACTCTACACCCTTATCCCTGAGCCCTAAAATCTAAACCCTAAACCCTAGACCATATACCCTAAGCCCAAGCCCTAAAACCCTAAACCCTAAACCCCGAGCCCTAAACCATAAACCCTAAACCTTAATCCCTAAACATTAAATCCTAAACCCTAAACCCTAAACCCTGAACCATACCCTAAAACTGAACCGTAAACCATAAACCCTTATCCCTAAACACTAAATCCTTAACCCGAAACCCTAAAACCCTAAACCCCTAAATCCTTAACCTCGATCCATAAACCCTAACCTTGATAAACAACTAAACCCTAAACCCTAAACCTAAAACCTAAATCCTAAACCATAACCCTAAACCTTGAACCCTAAACCTTAAACCCTGAACCATGAGCCCTAAACCCTAAACCCTAAACCCCAAACCATATTTCATCAATATTTCCTAGTCTCGTGCCTAGAACCATCATTGAGTCTGCTTATAGAACTACCTTGTTTATGAGAGGTGGGACAAGTAACTAAATGGATATGACATCTACCTTGTGCCTTGTAATGCATATATTACACATCTCTTCCAAACTTGTTTCTCCCCACATATACTTGCGCTCTTGAATGTAAATTTATTCACACTCTGAAACAAATTTCACATTTCTCATATTTCCATGTATGGTATTATGCAAGCCAGGATGACCCATTGGAAGCTGGAAAAAATAACCATCACAACAAAAAAATTAATCTTAAAGGAAACAAAAGAAACATAGAGAATATATCAATGCAGAGGTGTAGGATCATAATTGAATTTCCTGTAGTATCCTCTCCTCTGGAGAAAGATAAAGTTCAAGTGTTCTACTGGAATGGATAGTAAATTTGACAGAACTTCCTAAAGTGTTCAAAATAAGCATAGAAATAGGGGAATGGCTAAGAACACTAAGGGGTTATCAATCACCTAGTAAATCTTTCTTGTTTAGTTCTAAATGGGAGTTACCTGGCCTACGACTTAGTGACCTTCCATTCATTGATAATTCCTTATATGATAAACCCATGGATGTTTTCAAAATCCCCTGAACAAAAAGATAGGGGTAGTCATCAATCCTAGTGAAGGGTGTGATGTGATTTCCAAGCAACTTGAAATTCATATAGATTTAGAGGTCATAACATGAATTTTCAAATATCTCTATCATTATAAATGGAAGCCAAGTAACAGTGTCTCCCTGTACATCCAAGGATTGAGGACTACTGGGGTCTTTGGAAGGATTGGACAATCAGGAATATGACATTTCCCTCCTTCAAAATATCAACAGATGAAAAACATCAAATTTTTATGACTCTCTTTGAATGTTCTGCCTACAAATTCGATGAACCCTGAACTCTGTGACCTAAACCCTTAACCCTCAACCATGAGACCTAAACCCTAAACTATAAACCCTAAACCCTAAAACCAAAATAATAAATCCTAAACCCTAAACACTAAATACTAAACCCTAAAACCTAAACCCTAAACCCATAACCCTAAACCCTTGACCCTAGACCCTAAACCCTGAGCCCTAAGCCCTAAACCCTAAATACTAAATCCAGAGCCCCGAGCTCTAACCCCCAAACCTTAAACCAGTAACTCTGAACCCCAAACCTTAAGCCATAAACCATGAACCATGAACCCTAAACCCTAATCCCTAAACCATAAACCCTAAACCTTAAGCCTTGAACCCTACACCCTAATCCTTGAGCCCTAAACCCTAAACCTTAAACCTTGAGCCCTAAACCCTAAATCTAGAGCCCTGATCTCTAACCCCTAAACCTTAAACCCTTAACTAACCCCTAAACCTTAAACCCATAACTCTGAACCCTGAACCCTGAGTCGTAAACCTTAAACCATGCACCATAACCCCTAAACCCTAAACCCTGAGCCCTGAGCCCTAAACCGTAAACCCTAAACCTTAAGGCCTAAATGTTAAATCCTAAAGGTCCCTAAACCCTAAACCCTAAAAAATCTAAATAAATCATAAACCCTAGACACTGAGCCCTAAACCCTAAACCCTAAACCCCAAGCCTTAACCCCTAAACCCTAGACACAGAGCCCTAAACCCTAAACCCTAAACCCTACTAAACCCTAAACCCTGAACTCTGTGACCTAAACCCTTAACCCTAAAACCTAAACCCTAAACCTCGAGCCTTAAACCCTAAACCCTGAACCCTTTTCCCTAAACCCTGAACCCTGACCTTTAAACCTTAAACCCTAACTCCTAAACCCTAAACCATAAACCCTAAATCCTCAACCCTAAACCTTAAACCCTGAGCCCTAAACCCTAAACCCTATACCATAAACCCTAAGCCCTAAACCCTAAACTCTAAGCCCTAAATCCTAAACCCTAAACCCTAAAACCTAAACCTTGACCCCTAAACCCTAAACCTTGAGCCCTAAACCCTAAACCCTAAGCCCTGAACCCTAGGCCCTAAGCCATAAGCCCTAAGCCAAAACCCTAAACCTTGAACCCTTAAACATAAACCCTCAACCCTAAACCCTAAAAACTAAACCCTGAGCCCTAAACCCTAAACCCTCAACTCTCAACCCTAAACCCTAACCCTGATCCCTAAACCCTAATCCCTGAACCCTTTGCCCTAAACCCTAAACCTTGACCTTTAAACCTTAAACCCTAACTCCTAAACCCTGAACCATAAACCCTAAATCCTCAACCCTAAACCTTAAACCATGATCCCTAAACCCTAAACCCTATAAACCCTAAATCCTAAACCCTAAACTCTAAACCCTAAGCCCTAAACCCTAAACCCTAAAACCTAAACCCTAACCCCTAAACCCTAAAAATCCTAAACTTGAGCCCTAAACCCTAAACCCTGAGCCCTAAACCCTAGGCCCTAAGCCATAAGCCCTAAGACAAAACCCTAAACCTTGAACCCTAAAACATAAACCCTCAACCCTAAACCCTAAAAACTAAACCCTGAACCCTAAACCCTAAACCCTAAACCCTAACCCTGATCCCTAAACCCTAAACCCTCAACCTTGAGCCATAAACCCTAAACCCTCAACCTTGACCCCTAAACCCTAAACCTTGAACCTTGAGCCCTAAACCCTAAACCCTCAACCCTTAACCCTGAACCATAAACCCTAAACTCAAAACCCTAAACCATGAACCCTAAGCCCTGAGCCCTAAACCCTAAACCCTAAAATCTGAACTATGAGCCTTAAACACTAAACCTTAAACCCTAAACTCTAAACCTTGAGTCCTAAACCCTTAGCCCTAAACCCTAAACCCTGAGCCCTAAACCCTAAACCCTAAATCATAAACCCTCACCCAAAGGAAAGTCCTAAAAAGATCATTCAACGTGTTTCAGTGTGTAGGGAATAGTGTTTAAGGTGATCGATCGACTCATTTAGTTTTTATGAGAGACTACTTCCTTTGAAGGCCTAAAAAGGCATTTTTGGCCATTTTGTAGTTAATTGAACACCCTTCAGAACAAGCTAAAATGAGCTAGTCATGTCACCGAGTTATCAAGGACCATTATTTGTGAAGTATTAAGGCATTGTTTGTCTCCATAAGAGACATATGAGCAAAATCATGTATGAGAATCATGAATTTGATTCCATGAAAGGATGCTTTTAGAGCTAGGAAAGGTGAGGGGATGATCTTTATATGGAGCACCATGTTTCTAAGAATGAGCAATCATCTGAGTTCACTTGATGCAATTCACTTGGTACTATTCGTAACAACTCATTCAACACCTAGTAGTGTTATCACACCTTAAGGAGGAGGCACATTACAATCACCTCATTTTGGCCATAGGACAGGAATCCCATTCAGGGAACAATCCTCTATCTACAAAGTGAGGATCTCTTTTTAGTAAGAAGTAGACAAACATCATAGAGTTAATTCATGGTCACTAAAGTGAATTATGGACCAAATTTAAAAATTAGTACCAATTCAAGCAGTGGTAGGGCCAAAATCCATTTTAGAAGGTCAAAAAACCTAAAAAATGACTATATGCTTTCCCAAAACAAAGACCGACTACAATATATATGCCCTGAAAGTTTTAGGTCATTTGCTGAAATCCTGAAAATGAGTAAGTACTGACCAGATTAAATTTTGAAAAACTATCTTCTAGATTATAACTGTTGGAGCTACGAGACCACTTCCATAAGGTGCAGAGTGACCCTAATTTCTTATATTTACTAAAATAAATTTAAAGTATAAGAAATAATAAAAGAAATCTTATACTTAAACATTTATTTTTGTAAGTATAAACCACCAAAACACATATGCATGGTCCATACTACACAAAACGCGTACGCGTTTTGACTTGTTTGAAATGCGTATGTGTTATAGGTTCGGTGAAACCGTAGCGCGTTATTTCGAGTGATTCCCAAGCCAAAAAAATTAAAAATGCGTATGCGCATTTTGTTTTTTTCAGGTTTTTGTCCACTTTTTGGCCCCCCAACTTCGTGCGGATGTTGAATGATTATGGTTTGATTATGTCTTAATTCTTGTGATTAGAGTGAAACATGATTGTTGAAATAGAAATTGGTTGTTCTATTGGTGTACATTCATAGTTGTATCTGGATATAGAACAGGTAATAATACATTCTCCTTTGTATTACCATGCGTTATCGATAAAATAACTTGTGTATCGTTTCATATTTTATTAAATAATTGTATCAGGAATTGGAATTAATATTCATGCCAGTTCATTTTGAACTGACAACATATCACTACTCCAGTCTTGCAGGACAATTAGCCATCACGTTCGGATGTGCGGAAACTTATGTCTTATGAAGTTTAATCGTAGCATGGATCTAAATGAGATACTTGGATTTCAATTTGTAGAGGGATGATATCCCAAAATTTTGACTAAATTTATTGGGATCTTGGACCCATTGTTAATATTAAAACCTCACTATGTGAGAGTTACCATAATAGTTATATATTTCGCCTTAACGGCATATGTAATTTATGATTTTAATAAAGAGATGATTACCTTGTATGAAAGAATATCTCAATATGAGTAAATGCTAAATATTAGAAGTGAGAAATCTTACTTATCATAAATTGATATAATAATTTATTTGATATTTGTCAATGTATGAAGCCAATAGTGGGGCAATTATTGTAACAATCAATTGTCCTTAATTTCTAAATTAAATAAGCTATTTCGTGGCGTAGCTAATCAAAGGAATAATTAAATATACATGTTTAATATATATTTAATTCAACCTTTCAGTAAACTTGGTATTAATATGATAAGATGGTAAATCCTGTTGTATAAAGAATGGAAGAGTATCGTTGTAAAAGGTAATTTAAGGTTAAAAAAACCAAGCATCAGGAAAAGAGAAACTAAACGGGAAGATAAATAGATGAAAAAATCCATTGTGCATATTAAGGGATAAGTACATGCGAAATGCTGAAATAGATACATATCAGTGTAACAAGTGTACTTTTCTCATGATAATCCTAGTTGGCCTTTGACATATATCTCGATATAAACTCTTGCAAGATAGGTTAAATTGGAAATAAAGTAAATACAAACTATAAGATCTAGATAACTGTGAAAGGGATAGATGTGAGGTGGCAAAAGACTTAAACTCATAAGATTAGTGTGGTGTCTTGAGTTTAGCTGTAACCTGCATGGCGGAAAACTTTGGCCAAAGTAATGCATTGATGGTTGTGCATTGTTTGATCACCTAGTCCTCCAATTAAATTAAAAATTGCCAGTAACCGGATCATGGGAAGTTGAACACTGAACATGAGGTAGGCAATGGTCGGATACTATAATACGAAGTCGGAAAACTAGCTTTGTGGTAGATCCAAGGACTTTCACATAGTTCCCATGACCTTAAAAAAAAGGTTTAGCCAAAATGCTAATAAGCATTGTCACTCGAAGTAGTGGCGAAGGGAGATCGTGGAGATCTGGATACACCCTTCTCAGCCGCACATGGCTTACATGAATGTTATCAGATAATATCAAAAGAACAAATTTTATTTAATGAATTTGATTAAATAAATCTATATGAATGTAGCTGCATAATCTATTTTTATGCATGTTTAAAAAAAAATCCCCATTTTTTCCAGTTTTAGTATTTTTGAGCGTTACATGTGGCCCTTATGTAAAAAAAAAAAGGAAAAAATGAACCAGATAGAAAAATTCGATGGAAAGAATTTCCATACATGGCAAATCCAAATCCAACTGTTGCTGATTGAAAAGGATCTTTGGGACATTGTTGATGGAGGATTGGTTTGCACCAACAGATGTAGACGCACTCCAAAAATGGAAAGTCAAAGATTTTAAAAGCTTTGGCAATTATTGGCCTCGGATTATCCAAACCGTATCTACATCATGTAGATTTCAAAAAATCATTCCATTAGAGGTAATATGGGAAGCATTGAATCAATTATTTGGTCTGTCAAAAACTGATAATGAACAGAGTATAAATATGAAGCAGAAATTATGATGGGTTGAAAATGGAAGAAGAAGGAGATATTAATATCTCACATCAGCAAGTTCCGCTCTTGATAATGGCCCAACTAGATGGCATTAATGATGGTAGGTGAAACCCAATGATGCAATGAGGCCATATTACTAAATAGCATGCCCAAAAGTATGTCCAATATGGTGTTTACTTTAAGTAAACTAAATCCAGAGCTTGGAGAGCATAATAGCAACGCTACTCGATACGGAAAGCAAGGATTGTGAAGAAGAATAAGCAGCATTAGCTAGTCAATCAAGTAATTCCTATAAAAGATCAAAACATATCAAAAACTGTATATGTTTTTATCGTAGGAAGCTAGGAGCATGTTATTCTCAACTGTATGAGAACTATAGAGCAAAAGATCTACTTGATGGAAAACTATCTGACAAGGCCATGGCTATTGAGGCTTCAAGATTTGATCACTTGCCAAGGAACAAAACATATTATTAATGGATGCACAAGTATTTTTCAAGCGACGTAGCATTGATCGAATTTAGAATTGTTTGTGGCGCGTATCTACCATGTCAACCTAAGCGCGGCGGGAAAAACGGGAAATTAGAGTATTGCCAAATTAGTAATATACCATCAGGTAAATAAATGGGTCCACGTTTTTTATTTGTTTGTACCACCTGGAGTGATTTGAGAGCGTCCCTAACGATAGGGATTAGATCCCATATATCTGGGGATCTATCTGTAACCAATATCTCTCTCAAAACTAACGCATTTATTAATTTTTATTGCAATAAATTCCCTTGAAAAAATTATTCCCCGAGAAAGGCATGCTTACAGTGGAATAGAGGAAGATCCATTATTATTAAAAATCATTTATGTGCTACAAGAAAACATAGGCTTTATAAATTGGACAAGATGCCGTATATACATAGTAAGAAGACTAGATTGTTAATGGATGTAGGCCCATTCTCTGGATGGCATCTGGCAAGTCGTTGTGTTAGAACCAACGAAAATAATGAAATATGCTTTTATAAGATAAATTTACAATGGCTTGAGGATAGAGTGTGCATTTGATACATGGGTTCAAATGCACATGTCCTTTACCATATAGGAATTTACAAAATTTATGAGTTTTATAAACAAACATTGATTTTCGATTGATGGTACAAATTTGGCATCTTTGGATTTATTTATATATATCCATAGTATATTATGGGTATATTGAACTTCTTTTTGATATGGTATCATCCTTAAATTTTTAAGAAGAAAATATCATGAGTTATTTTCAAGAAATGTTGGAAAGAAAAAATATGCCCTAGGTAGCATAAATTCGCCGGGAAGCTTGAAAACTATGCCCCTACATAGAAAACATGAGGGAAAAATGATTATTTATCAAAAATAATCAGTTGCAGTGAGTTTGTCTGAAGAAAATAGAATGAACACGGTTGTCACACTATCTCCCACGACCATCACGGTGTGTGAAAATCACCGCAAGGGGAGGTGGGGGTCAACATAGCTATATATACCACATCGATTGGGGGGGGGGTTAAATCATCACAACTGGAGTTATTTGATACCATAAATATACCAATTGGTTATTGATAGAGATTTTAATTTTAATGGTTTGGAGAAGATGGATCAAGTTTAGGTTGTGAATCTTCTTCAAAATGGTATGTGCAGCAACATTTTTTTAAATTACATGTAGTCAAATACTAAGCCATGAAGCTTGATTATGTGAACAAACAATTTACTTTTGTGTCATTTATTAAATGCATAAATATTATTAGCTAATATAAGGCATGGTAGCGTATGTGTGGCCCTTATAGGCATGATATATAAACTATTAATTATGGATTAAGCATCAATTTATATATTTTCCATAAACACAGGTGCACATTTTCAATACTAAATGGGGCATGCATGTGCTAGGGTTTTGGTAGGGCATAACTCGTAAGTGCACATTTTTATGCAAGTTAATGCATTTTCATAAGGTCTATAGAGGTTAATATGCACTTTATAGGGGATCTTGAAAATGTGTGGGCATGTAAGCATGGAAATAGGAATGCATACGCAAAAAATTGTGCACGTACGCCAAAACGGGCATTGTATACTGTATAGGCAAGTTATCGGCAATGGAAAGTAATTTTTAGGCAACACTGTAGATTTAACTTAAAAAAATTTTTTGATGAACTTAGGGGTGAAATAGAAGAAAATTAGATGAATTTATTTCAGAAGAAATGAATTTAATAAGTTTTTTTTCTTGATCTTGTAGGGTCAATAACTAACCTTAATTATTTGCATGATAGTAGATATTCGAGGTTCAAGGTTCACTCAAATTTAGGAATTTCTTTCGGGCAGCAGGATAGGGCCTATCAATTTCAATTACCCTAGGGGTGACCAGACTTTCTTGCACAATTAGATGCCACCGACAGATCATTAGATCATAGTTTGATGGTATTGGTTGAGAAAGTGAATAACACATTTTGTAATTTTTCTTCAAAAATAAGGGTAGTTTCCAAAATGTCAATTTTCCATTAGAGGACATGTCCTTCAGATTTCAGGGATTCTGATCTAGGGATGATTAATAGCTCACATTTGAAATCACCATTCATTTACATAACTTATTGTTCAGATGTTTGGCACTCCGGAAAATACCCCACCCTTGGTATGGCCATGAGATTACACATTTGATATTTTCATAGTCAATGGCTATCTCAGAATACATTATTCATAGATTGATCAATGGAGAGAGATATTCCAAACAAAGATAATTCATTCTAGCAATTTACTAGGATAATTTATACTTACCATAACAATATCCATGGGGAACTAACCGAATACTTTGCTAACATAGATTATGGGCATTTGTACCATATCCCATTGGTTCACCCTCTTCAATGAGTACTTCAAGTTTATGCTCCAAATGAGCCCTTGATGATGTGGACGTCATTGGTGATGACATTAATGGGGACACCTGGAAGATAATATATTATTATCTCATTTATCTTTTGACCCAAGATAGTTACATATGATTGCCAAATGGTGAAACTTATACTCCTTACACAGTGGCAAAAGGATGTCTTGGACTTTCACAACATTTAAAAAACAATGGATGCACTTCCTTATTAGAAGTCGTGATCATATTCATTTCAAATAATGTGGATAGAGTAGATGATATTCATCTGTAACAACAGTTTGGTCTTATGCAGGGTATCATCAAATGATGAGATGTGGTATGGTCTCCATTCCAGGTACATTTCTACATTGTCCCTCTTATTGAAGACCACACTGAAGTTAGATATAGCAACATTGATTAGATGGCACCCTAGCCTTGGGTACCAAATATTACACATGATTCTTTCAATCTGAGGGAAACCATTACATTCCGCCACAATCAAAATCCATAGATGTTACATCCTATGATAACATATCGTAGGGAGATCTGACCATTGCCATAAGATGCTATTCTTCCCTGTATCTTCAAATGAATTATTGTTGCTACAGACTTGTGATGATTATATAATCTACATCAGATCATAGAGCTAGAGATCTTCACAAACTAGTGAATATTGACAATAAGATGTCCAACTATTCATGTGATCATATCGGATTAGACTATGATCAAGCCAATCAATTTTCCATCGGAAAGGGACAAGGATAGGGAATATGCCTATATAGTAAAGATCCTCAGTCTCAACATATTCCCGTTGTTGTCCAAGACTTACTCAAAAAATTCTCCTTAGGGACCAATTCACATGTAGATAAATTCATGTGTTCCTTGAGGGAGTATTTGACCACATGTGGATAAGCTTCCATCTCACACAGTTTTCCCAGGGCATGGGTGTGTTATGGAAGCCATTCTGGTTCCTCTAGGGAGATTTTCTGATTATCTCCTGTTAGACTTAAGATTAGATAGAGGGATGTGGATAAATTCAAGTGGAAAAATAGAGGTAGAGATGGAGGTTTTCATAGAACAGATGGAATTTTTTAGATCGTACCAAGCCAAGAACACAGATGCTAATCAAACACCACGATCAATAAGATGAAAGCAATTCACCAGAATAACTTTACATAAAACCTTTGCAAACAAATGAGAAGCAATATCATATATTATTATGGAACTCAATGCAATACATTGAGAATGGGCCTTGCTTAAATAGGCAAGGAATAACAATCTAAGAACCAGTCAAGGTCGTAGATCAAGCCATAAATCAAGGAAATAACTAGTCATCAAAGAACTAGTCAAGACCATAGATTTAGGAGAGAACTAGACATCAAGGATCTAGTCAATACCATAGATCAAGGAAAGAACTATACCTAACAACTAGATAATATCTCCTAATATCTAAATAAGATAAAAGAAATATCCACACACATAAGTGGGTGAGGATAAATACAATAAAGGTAAATAAAGTACCTAGGTGAACATGAGCTAAGGTAAATACCTACTCTAACACCCCCCCTCAAGTGAAGCTAGGGGCCAAAATAGAAGTGGCATGTCCACAGTATGAGTCCCGACAACTAGGCCTGATGAGGTACTCATGTACAATAACTGGGAAAAAAGGGACACCGCAAGGTACCCAAAACCAGTAACAACAAAGTAAAGAGAGTAAAGACCCGCTCCAAGGCATCCCAAGAAGCTCGGCTCAAAAAACTCGTACAATGCTGAAGAAGTTTGGTGTGCACTGTGGTCTGAATCCACTGCTCGATCACAAAACTCAAAAACAACTGACACTGGGCTTCACCAGAATAGCTCCATACAAGGAGACTGTCAACAGAGTGATGTCGAAAGTGCAAAAAAAAAACACCAAACATAATTCGATCAACTGCTGCAAATAGGTGTGCCACGATCCAAGAACAATAACCAAAGCAACAAGGCAAGGACACAAACTCCAGAGTGTCACGATCCAAGAAAAGCCAAGGTAACAAGGCAAGGACACGAAACTTGAAGAAGCAGTATCAACACCACACCTTCCCATACTGTTGAATGAGTAGAGTGATACTAAAAATTTGTATGAGTTGTCAAAATCAACTACTCGAACACTGACAAAATAACACTGGAATTCACCAGAATAGATCCCCCACAAGAGATACTGTCAACATGCCAAAAGTGTCGAAAATACAGATACAAAATCTCTCAACAAACAAGAGAGATACACTACACCTGCTAAAGAAAAATGCTCAAAACAAGAAGCATCACAATGCAGAAGGTATAGAAAGTGGAGCAAGAGGCCGAATGGTGGAGGAGCCATGCCTGTAGAGTCCTCTCAATGAATGCCTATGTCACCTCCACGAGTGATCAGATATCCACCCCAAATCAACACGGATGGATGAAGAAGATGCCTGCATATGACTTGGTGCAAAATGCACAATGGGTGCATGCAAAAGAACATCAGAATGTGTGTCAGGTTGATCATGTCTGACAGCTGAAATCTCAGGTTTCTCAAGCCTGAGTGAAGGTGCAGAACTCATGTGTTGCTCATGATCCTCAGAAAGAGTCGAGCGAACAAAAAAAGGAGCTCTGTCAATGTGTGATCCCAATGAAGTATCTGCTCAAAAACCAATGTCATGACGAGAATTCCACTTAACATGTGGAATAGAGGAAACAATACCCTGTGAATGTCTGCCAATGACTCCTCTAGTGAGACCCATAGAACGGAGCATGCGAGAACTGAATGCAGTGGTATGCTTCTTAAAAAATCCATGCAGCTGAGCAGAAGTAGGATACACAACATGTGGTACTGTAATAGGCACAGATGTGGAAGAGCATGCAGTAACAAGCCTCATAGGTTTAGAAGCATCAAGAGCAGGAACAAACTCAAAGACTGGCAGATCAATGTCAGTGGGTTCAAGAGCAATAGCTGCAAGTGGACTAGGAGCATGGATATGGTTGTCCACAATATGATGGTGATGTTGTAGGCTAGCAAGTTTGTTCTGCAGGGAGTGTATTATTGTATCCTTATCGTGAATGAGTGATTGCAGAAGAGAATTTCACTTCTTGAGTGATCTATTTTCTTCCACAAATTTTACAATATCCTCTTGAAGTCCACATACTTCAGAGAAAAGCATATCATTCTCAGAATCCATGATAGGTACAAACTGCAACTCCCAAAAATTTAGGACGTCGGGCTCAGCCGAAATTGCATCCACAATTGATTACAACACTCCTCCATATTTGGCACTTTATAATTATAGTGCAAGTCTCAAAATAAATATTTCCAATGGAAAGAGCATGAAAAAACAAGCACTTTTGCAAAAAATGGCACTCAAAACCGAGTTACCGATCAAAAGTTACAAGCTTTTTAATATTTTGCTCTGTTATTTATTTTAGTTGCCACTAAAACAAAATAAATTGTTGTTGCCTTCACCACACAAATAAAATTAAAGGGGGCTGAAGTTAAGCACCTACTAGTAGGAATCACAAGCTTTAAGCCCTCATATGACCATACCATATGACCAAGGGCTAAGGATTTTAATGGGTGTTTGCACAACTTACTATTTTGGGGGTGTCGCGTGTTTTCGAGAAAAAAAAAATACTATTTCTAGACTGTGTGAGACAGTGACCTTTATTTCCGACAAAAATAGAAACCTATGGATTTTCCTGAAATAGTAAAAAACGTGCACAACATCCGTGGCCCCTGCCAAAAAAGGAAAGATATTGAAAACCTTCCTGCGAAAAACTGAGAAGATACACCAAAAAAATTGCCCTATGTGCAGATCTTGAAAAATCCAACAAACCCAAAAAATAATCCATTTTTTTTCTTGGGCATGAATCCTGAGGTGCACCTGCGTGCTTCTTTGCAAAAACAAAAAAACCAAAAAAACAACTGCCTCCAGAAATGGCCAAGTTTACAGTCGATCTTAGGGTTTTCATGCCTTCCGAATCCAATGGAAGCCTCTGTTTTGCATAAAAATTACATGCAACAACAAAATACGACCAAATCCCAAATATATGAATACACAAAAATTTTATTTGCAAAATAAAACTTACAGACAAATGTCAACAGCAATCTCTCACTCTGATACCATGAAAGGAATGATAACCAGATCGTACCAAGCCAAGAACACAGATGCTAATCAAACACCACGATCAATAAGATGAAAGCAATTCACCAGAATAACTTTACATAAAACCTTTGCAAACAAATGAGAAACAATATCATATATTATTATGGAACTCAATGCAATACATTGAGAATGGGCCTTGCTTAAATAGGCAAGGAATAACAATCTAAGAACCAGTCAAGGTCGTAGATCAAGCCATAAATCAAGGAAATAACTAGTCATCAAAGAACTAGTCAAGACCATAGATTTAGGAGAGAACTAGACATCAAGGATCTAGTCAATACCATAGATCAAGGAAAGAACTATACCTAACAACTAGATAATATCTCCTAATATCTAAATAAGATAAAATAAATATCCACACACATAAGTGGGTGAGGATAAATACAATAAAGGTAAATAAAGTACCTAGGTGAACATGAGCTAAGGTAAATTTCACCATTTTCTTTAAGTTTTTGACGAAATAGATAAGGGTGTGGGCCAAGGAGGAATACCTGTAGTGATGGTCAGTTTGAAGGTTGTTGCACGCATTCTGACTTCTTGATCCAATGCTGACTGTGAGAGCTTCCTTTTGGCTAGGAGGAACTACCTGAAATACACAACAAGACCACAAAAAGAGGATTAAATAATATATGTCAGTGGACTTGCCTAGCATGTGCTAGATCCAGGAAGTGTGATACTTCCTCGGTGGCAGTCAACCCACTGTTTAATACAATTTAATGTAAGAAATAACGTAAGTAAATAAATCCTACTGTAGTTGATATGATTTAGGTATCTCATCCAAATACAATAAGAAAATCTAACATAACAGGCTAGGCTATGATCAGATCTGGAGGTAAGGTAAACAACTAAGGGTGCTGGAACAGGTCAGGGTCAGATTCTGGGTCACTTAGGTTGCTTGGGTGAAATTCTTATTGGGATCTTATTAGGATGGCCAAAATACAGAGACCGATGTCGGTCTGGTATGACCGATGACAATTTAGTAAGAACCGACGATGGTTACATGGGTAACTCAATAGTTCATGTTTTGGGGATTTGATCTGAGACTCAATAAGATCTGGTTGAGGAAATTGGTTTAGGTTAGACTGGAAAAGGGGAATGGTGAGGTGGGAATATTAGGAACACTCAGAGATGTCAGGGTAGACATAGGTGATTAAAAGGGTTATGAGTGATGGGAATGGTTGAGTTCACAGAAGGTGAATAGTGGTAGGGAATGGAGAATATAGCTGATGAAAATATAACAAAGGTGAAAAAACCTTTATAAACTAATAAAATGGAATGACACAGGTGAGAACACACTTACTGATGTGCAGGTTCAATGGCTTGGTGGTGGTGATGGTTGATCGTGAAATGGAGATCAGTGTCCGTGGCAGTGCTTCCCGAATGCTACCGTGAAGCGATACCTCCTTCTGATCTTGGTTGTGCTGGTTATGGCTGCCAAGATGTGTGAAAGAGCTCTGGTTCTTGCTTGCATGTAGATCTCCTTTTCTCCAAAACTTGAGAATGTGTCTAACCTCTCAAACAAGGTTACCAAAATGGTTATATGGTAATCGACGATGGTTTAGGGTTACCGGCGTCAGTTTCGGGTTGACCGGCATTGGTTAAGGTGGGATATCCTAGGTTTACTAAAATAGAAGATCTTGGCTATCATTTGGGCCAGGTTTTCTCATTTATTGTGGGTCTAAATGGAACGTTGCACTTAGATACGTGGGAATGTGGTTAGAGGAAGAATAGGCATGTGATTTTAGGGTTGAACTAAGTCTTAGTTCATTAAGGTAAGTAGGGCTAAGTCTTAGTTAGTTATGGAAAAATGCTATGAATAGGTCTATGGTGAGGTGTCTAGGTGAGGTGGTGGGGTGAGGTGGAAATTTGGTTTTAATTAAGGTAATTAAATAATGAATGAAGTGAGGATGAGTATTAATTTAATTGTAAATAATTAAATTAATATTAATGTGGGGTATAAGGGTCATGGTTAGGTGAATGTGTTTAAGTTGGTTATTCGAAAGGGGACCAAGGGGAGTGTGACCCAATTTTGGTGTCTACATTTTTCCCCTTTTTGTTGCGTAGCTTGTATTGGTAAGCGACGCTGACAAAAATAGGAAGTGATTGCCCCATGTGTGGGTGAAGGTGATCCCCCTCAAACCAGGCACTGATGAGGTGTAAGATGGAATCAGTGAGTGGTTTGATAAAGGTGTAGGTGGGGAAGATAGGTGGGGAAAGGTTTGAGTATTGAGGGAAAAGGTGATGGTCAACTCGGGTAATGGGTAGTAGGTCATGGTCAAAATCAGGTCATGGGTAATGAAATCAAATGCACACACACATATAGATTGCAACACGGTACCAGGTTGAAGAGCTTGCAAACTCTACATCGTCCAAGGTCGATAGGTTTATCCAAACAAGGGTGAAGTGATTCAGGTATCCAAGGTATAGGATATGGTCAAGAAACACAACGTAGGTCAGGTGCAGGAACGTTTAGGTATGCTCTGGTACACCAAAGGTTTGGTCAGGATAAACGACACGACAATAGGCAAGGTATGGTTGTTAGGCTAAAACAACATAGGTAACAACATCACAAGGTATAACGAGTACATAAGGTCAATGGTCACACCAAGTAGGTCAAGTTCAGGAAAATAGGTCATGGCACGGGTAAGGCCAAGGTATAGGTAAAATAACAACTCCTAAGACACAACAAAGGAAATGTAGGGGTAGGTTGGGTTTGTAGGTATGTTTCAATGGGTGGCTGGAATGATAAAAAGTGGGTGAGCACTAAGTGGTGACAGGTGAAAAGGGAGCGGGGTAAGGGAAACTAGTTTGAAGTGTGACCGATGTCGGTTACATGTTGACCGACGACGGTTGACTAGGGCACCAATATGACCGACGTCGGTCAGAGTGGATTGGGATTAAAAAGGAAAATTCCACTTTTTGTGGAATCATTTTTCATTTTCCAATAGTAGAAAATGACAAAGGAGCAGTGGAAAAGTGGAAAGTGACAGAGCAAGATGGAGAGTTGAGTTGGCTAGCCTCAGAGTGGGTGATCGGTCATTCGATAGGCGTGTCCACGAGATCGGTGTGATCGATTTGATTGGGTGGAGGTGAGGAGGGAATTTGGTGATGGCAGAGGTAGGAGAGGGATCGGGTGGACCATCGGTGTAGCGGCCCGATGTGCCACCACGTAGATGGCATCGCGATGAGGTAGGATTCGATCCCCTTCAGTGTGTGGTAGGTAAATTTGTTTGTAGAACTCAGGTTAGGGTAAAATGGGTTTTGGGGGAGAAAATTAAATTTAAATTAGGGAAGAAAATGGATGAAATAGGAATGGGGGAAGGTTGATGTAGGGTAAGAGGAGTGGGGATGGGGTGAGGGGAGATTTGGGTAGGGAAGGGTAGGTAGGGAGGGTAGAATATGGGATTTTTTTAGAGAAAATGGGTAGGGTTTCATGGATTTTTTCACTGCGACAGTGACCGACGTCGGTCAAGGGTTGGCCGACATCAGTGGGAGTTAGCTGGCATCGGTCATGGATGAGGTGACCGATGCCAGTTTTGGGAGACCGGTACTGGTTAATAGGAACCGATGTCAGTCGGCATTAGGGAAAAATAGGCCAGGAGATGAGATAGGGTGGGTGGGGGAGATAGGTCATGAGATAGGAAGATATTATTGATGGAGAATAGCATGGGTAAGAGGTATAAATAGGAATGAGTTTGAGGGGTGTGAAATTGAGATGGGGGGAAAGGTAGTTGCTAGGGTTGGGGTGGGGAGATAGGTCATGAGTAGGGGGGTCTTGGAATAGGTTGGGGTTCAAGGGTGAAGTGGAGTATGGTCGAGGTCTAATGATGTTATGGTTTGTTGGATGTAGGCGAGGGACCAGTTACGGATGCGTGATAGGGTACCGCCCTTGTTATTAGTGGTACGAGGGAGCATGACAACTGAGGAGTGGCACCATGTGGTAGAGGTTGGCCTGATTGGGGTCAGACGTTACCAACATGTAGTCTGAGAGCTGAGTTTGATGGTCACCCTCATCGACAGATGGGATTCAACGACCAACACATTTCATTTGCCGACAGGTGAGATGACCATCACCTTGGAGGATGTTTATAGGATCCTGTGGCTACCAATAGTAGGGACACATGTGTATTCCATTTCCTCAGAGGCATCTGAGGAGTTGATGTTGACAGTGTTTGGTGAGGGGCTGGTGGAGTTGAGGTTCCATAGTGCTAGCATGAGTTATGGAGATATGTACCGGGCCCATCCAGAGGAGATGAGGTTAGTGGTGTTGATGATGGAGGTAGTTTGTTGTTTTGCACTGCCAGATGTGGAGGGTGGGAGATTCCCACGGGCATTGATGGGGGTTCTTCATGACATGATGGAGGACATGACCCAGTTTGCATGGGCACCAACATTCTTGGTGCAACTATATAGAGAGTTATGGGCCTATGGGAGGCTACAGAGGTTCAACTTGTGTTGTACATTCCTACTACACTACTGGGCATATGAGCACATCGTGTGTGTGCATCCAGTGGGCATGCCCCAACCTGATGCATTCGAGGTGGGCTTGGTTTAGGTGGGCTACAGGTGATGGGTACTTGTTGTTGGGGAGCACTGAGCTGTCAGGGCTACACATGATGTAGCATATTACAGGCATGCATTAGAGGGGTTGTCTGGTGTGGACATCATTTGGAGGCCGTATGTGGGCTTCCCATCATATAGGTAGATGGCCGAGGAGCTACAGGAGCTACAGTTTCTCCGATGGATAGAGGGGCACCATGCAGGAGAGCACGAGATGATACCTGTTGACAGGGTCAGACGGACAGTTTGGGTTATCACAGGATGTACCTCCACCATTTCCACAGTACATGAGGGATGACGTGGAGAGGCCTATGCCTCTACCATAGCCGACGGTGCCTACAGGGTAGGAGGAGCAGGTGGTAGACCAGTGGATTGATGATGTCAGGGTTACAGATAGGTACAGACAGTGGTGGGTAGCACAGCTACGGGTAGTACCACCGAGGCCAGGGCAGCCTGACTTAGCCACTATCACAGTTCAGAGGGATGCCCTACAGGGGTAGGTGACTACCCTGGTGACACAGTTGGGGATAGTGCAGGGGCAACTGACAGGGTCAGAGGCACAGGTGGCCACACTACAGGCACAGGTAGTAGCCCTACAGGCCCAGGTAGCACAGGGACAGGTGCCCGCACAGGGTGGGGATGGAGATGGGGTACAGGTGGCCACCCTACAGGCACAGGTAGCAGGTTTGTAGGGCCAGTTGGCCACTACACAGGCACAGATTGTGGCCCTTCAGGCCCAGGTATAGGCACATGCACCTACACAGGCTCAGGGATAGGGTCCCATTTTATAGGCAGGGGTGGGACAGGGTCCCATGGTACAGGTACAGGGTCAGAGGCCGATGGCACCACCACAGACAGTACCCATGGCTAGGTTCAGGGATGCCCTAGGTGAGGTGAGATATTATCAGGATCACCTGATGGCCGTAGGGATAGATGTCCCTACCTATGCAAAGTATAGAGCACAACAGGCCTCGAGTGAGAGGACCAGGTCTCACACTCATAGTGTGGAGAGTACAGGGGGCCAACGAGCCCCAAGATAGGGTCAGGGTGAGGCCACTAGTTCACGAGGCTAGCTCCAGGTGAGGTACCAACAGAGGTCAGGGTCGAGGCCCATGGAGGGTGGTGAGATGCTAGTGGGATGCCACACAGAGTTGAGGAGGAGGAGGAGATAGGTGAGACATGCATGGAGGACATATGATGGAGGGATGCCTGATAGTTACACATACTTCCATTTTTGTGTATTTTTGGTATATACCGGCCTGCGTGCCAAAGAGAGTGAGGTTGTATATGAGAGTTTTGAGATTTTTGATCATATACCGGCCTACGTGCCGAAGATGGTGAGGATGTATCTGAGTGATTTGAGATATTTTATTTATTTATATCTGTGTACATATGTATGTATACACAGACTTTCTCATTTATATAGATGATGATATTTATAGTATGGATGGTGTACTTGTTTTAATTTCCATTATTATTTGTGTATGTGATGGAAACTAGGTGAATTAGGCATGATTGAGTCGAGGTCTTGTAGGCATGGTTGAGTTAGGTCAGTTAGGCATGTTGGAGTCAGGTCATAGGCATGATGGAGTCAGGTCATAGGCATGATGGAGTCAGGTTATAGGCATGATGGAGTCAGGTCATAGGCATGATGGAGTCAGGTTATAATTTTGGTCCAAGTCATTGGTAACATGGGAAATAAATGATGACGTATATGCATGTGATGGTTTAAGTTTCCAAATATTTGCTATAGTGGAAATGTGAAAATGATAAATGAACGATGTGATGATGTGGTAAAAATGTTTATCAATTGTTGCTTGTTTGGTTTAATTTCCAATTGTTGATATAAAATGGAAACGAACTAAGGTAGGATGTGAATAGGGAAATGAAGGGGAAAATAGGTTAGGGTGAAGAGTGGCCGAGCTAACCTTCAAGGGCCCCATGCCCTCGAAGTGCTGCCTACATAGCCCCGACGAAAAGGGGCCTCAGGCCGATGTAGTTCTCCCATAAGCTAGGGAAGAATATGATGAATTAAGGGGTTGGTAATTTTAGGAATGATTGAGTGTAGGTCATAGGCATAGTTGAGTTAGGTCATAGGCATGGTTGAGTGTAGGTTAGAGGCATAGTTGAGTCTAGGTCATAGGCATGGTTGAGGTCATAGGCATGTTTTAAATTTAGGTGTCAATGATCTAGTCCTATATAGGATAATCAATAAGTAATGAGGAAGGTGAATGGTAAGAGGTGGTAAAAGAGCCACTTAATTGATAAGAACCCTAATGAGTCTACCATACCCAAGATGGGCTTATGAACGTAAGACCCTAAAGGCGTTGCATAATGGACTATTCTAAAGGTGAAGAAAGTCACATGATCACGAAATGTCACATTTGCGGCAAGTCCCTTGAGCAGAGAGAAAATTAGGGTGAAAAGGAAATGAGGTGAAAGTGGATGGTTTAGCATAACCTAGTGTACAACAACATGTTTTTCCCAACAAGAAACCCAGGATCAAAAATAGGCAAGTCCATGACAAAAATTTCTTCATTTTTTTTTTTTTTTTTACTTTTGTTTTTGTTTTTAATAGACTGATTAATGCAGGAAGTCTATATGGGATGAGTATAGTATCTCTTTGAGGTCTTGTGAAGCTGATTGATGTAGGAAGCTTCTGGATATTTTTATTGTATTTTTGCAATGACTTTATATAGCTGTCCTTCAAGGGAGCAGTCTATTTATAGCAGCTAGAAATAGAGAGAAGAGATGTCCCTTTTTGAGGGAGTCATCTTTTGCTGGAAGTTTGACTCAAGGAGTTGAATCCCATTTTTTTTTTGGACGTTTAAGTCATGGAAAAGACTATAGAGGAAGATTAGGTTCTTGTTTAGAAGACAAAACCATAGCACACAGAGGTTAACTATGAAAGAGGTGGTTTTGAGTGATGAACGACCATGGGATTCCATCTTTACAAAGATGAAAAGTATCCATGAGAATCATGCTATGAGTAGAGCCGTGGTACTCATATTGAAGATAAGGCTGAAAGGTGATGGGTAATCACATGATTCTTGTTTAGTCATGGATCCTCAAAAATGGGTAATATGGAAGGTGAACAACACTCAAGGGACGAGCGATCAATTGACAGAAAGTGATATAGGACTTGATGTCAACAATAAAATGGTCGAAGATGCAAGGCATTGAGAGGCTCAGGTTCGGGTTTACCTTCGAGTGAAGACAAATGATAAGCACCTGATCCATAGGCATGGGTAACGATATAGGGTCCAAGCCAATTAGGAGAAAATTTTCCCCATTTACTTTTCTCTTCTTTGGTTACATGTTGATTTTCCTTCAGGACGAGGTCACCGACCTGAAAGGTTCATTCGTGGACACATTTTTCATAGGCACGTTTGATACATTTTTGGTAGATTTGGAGATGGTCAAGAGCATTGAGATGACATTCATCTAATAACTCAAGTTGCGCCAAACGATCCTGGAAAAAGTCATCGTCGTTGAGCATGTCTTGTAGTGAGATGCAGAGAGATGGAATCTGGACTTCGAGAGGCAAGACAACCTCGGTACCATAGACCAGAGAAAAAGGTGTGGCAGCAGTCGAAGTGTGAATACTAGTGCGATAAGCCCACAAGGTGAAAGGAATGTGTGAATGCCAATCCTTGCCAGTATCGTCAACTACTTTCATAAGAATTTTGTTCAAGGTTTTATTGGTCAATTCTACTTGGCCATTGGTTTGCAGGGTAATAAGGTGATGAGAAACTGAGTTGGAAGCCAAAAGCGTCGCACAACTTACATAGGGTTTTGTTTTTGAATTGCTTTCCATTATCAGTGATGAGACGATGAGGAACACCAAAGTGACAAATGATGTGATGGTTGATGAATTCACATATTTTCTCAGCTTTTGTAGAAATGAGGGGAATGGCTTCTACCCATTTAGTGTAATATTCAGTAGCGGTTATAATCCATTGATGGCATTGTGAAGAATGGGGATTGATCTCGCCGACAAGATCCAAGCCCCATTGAGAAAAGGCCAAAGGTCTCATGCGACCTGTAAGGCATGACTAGGTGTGTGATGAAGATTAGCATGTTGCTGGCATTTTACACAACGTTTGACATAGTCACAACAGTCACGGTTTAGGGTTGGCCAATAATAGCCAAGGCGAAGAATGTGTTTTGTGACAGCTAAACCACTAAAGTGACCTCCACAAATTCCATCGTGAACTTCCTTGATGGTGTAGGGAATTTCAGAACTTGTAAGGCATCGTAAGAGAATACCATCAAAGCCATGCTTATAAAGGAGACCACCCATGATGACATAATGAGAGACACTTTTAAGAAAGGCAATTTGTCAATTACGAATGAGATCAATGGGTAGAATGGAAAGGGAAAGATAGTCTACAAACTGCTTATACCAAAGGTCACGTGGGTTAGGTGCAATGGTTCCGACAAAGTAGACCTCACGAGGTAAGTAAGAGGGTGATTGTAACCTTTGTATTGTGACAAATATTTTAGAGTCGGTAGGTGAAGTGGGTATCTGAGAAGCCAAGCAGGCCATGGTATCCACAAATTTATTAGTAGAATGTGGGGTGGTTTGAAGTTCGTAACGGTCAAAGGTGGTAAAAAGTATGTCTATGTGATGTTTATACTTTTGAAGTATCTCATTACGACACTGGTAGATACCATTGACTTGGTTTATGACCAGCTGGGAATCACTGAAGATATTGATTGAATCAACATCTAGGGCATAAACACTTATTTTGGTTAGAGATGTAAGAAAAACCAACACATGAATCACATTAACTATTGCACAACATAATAACACCGGAATTAAAATGATTGCAAATTTTATTTATCCGGGATGTTTTATTCATTTCCTGGTGAGCTTCTTATACAAATACTTGATCCTATAAACTAGGATTCAAGTCTTATCTTCCTCATATCTCTCAACCTTTATTTTCTCATACTCATCCCCAATATATCTCACCTAGAATAACTCTAGTAAGTTGTACTACAACTCACGTAAAACTATAAAATATAACTCAATATGAGATTGTATTTTATTATTTACACACTTAATAATGTTATTAATAATATTTCCTAACATTCACTCCCCTATTGTTAACATTATTAATTCCTAATATACACTCCCCTAATGTGAACAAGGTAGAAAAACATTTTCACATCTCAGTAGAATGCCAACCCATGCGGCACGCCTGTAGCTCATGACCTTGATATAAATGAAGGAAGCAATGCTCAACCTTCTATGGTTTTACAACAGGTTTACCACCAACCTTGACATGAACAATTCTCCACTCTATTGTTCACCTCATGTGGTATTCTGGATCTCCATGAACCGTTTCAAGATCCATGTCTGCATGTGTTTTTTTACTTCCCCACTATATTTTTCATCAGAAGGTTACATATAGGAATTTGTCACACATTACAATAACATGAATGTATCATCTATTTTTATTATCTACCACACAGCTGAAAATACTTGGCCACCAAATCAATACCGTGGCCTCGTCGATGGAGCCTGACGAGAGGTCACTGATCAACCTCCTTCCTCCATTTCCTCCAGCCTCCATCAATGTCCCTGCTAACTCAGCAGAAAGTATAGTCAAGGACAATACACGTTCCCTGTCATGATACAAGGTAGGGTTTTGGGGCAAAGCCCCCGAATCCAGGAATGATTTTCATTTACATTTTCCCTTAAAAATTGAGTGTCAGATTACACCGAAAATGCACTCATTTGTCCTTTTTTTTAGTAACAACTTTTCAACTTATTTGAATACAATAGAAAATTAAAAGACTGATATAACACCCTAACTTTACAAAATAGATTTGTAATATAGACTTATTACAAATGGAACACTAAACCAAACTGATGGCCATGCAATATATTAAACCAAATCACACCTTTGTATTCAAAATTTGCATGACAAAACTAGTTATGTGGATCTTGGAGTGCCCGGCAGGTGTCAACAACTAGATGCAACTCAACACATGGAGCATGCAGTACAATTCAAACCGTATCCACAAATTTAATATTGGAGTAGATTATGCCACGACTATTCAATATTGGTGCAGACTGAACTAGTGAAGTTGAGGTGATACGTTGGAGGATGCAATTTTGTTGATTTCTCTTCAAATTTGAATGCAAATCTTCTATGTGGATGCCTTGTAAATTTGTGTTCAAAAAACACCTTTTCCAAAATTAACAAGAACTTTATGACAGTGTAATGCAGAGTAGAAGACTCAGACCAATGTTTGACAGTGAGGACGTCAATCAGATCATGACAATGCAAAATAAGATGCACAAGCTCGTGCACTATTGATGTCAATGCAAAAACCTTTCAAGTGGCCAAGCCAAAACCAATTTTTCTTTACATGTTTCCTGTGTGAAGGAAATGTAAAATTTTGTAGATCAATGGAAATCTTGAAGACTGTGTGAATGTTGCAATGAACCAAATTGGACACTCGATCTAGGTTTGAGTACTAATGCCAACCAAGTGTAATATAAATTTTTAGGATCAGAGAAGGATATGACACAACCTAGGACCTATTGCATTGAGTGATCACGTGAATAATGAACATATGTAAATGTCACGTAGGTCTAAAAGTCTGAGCACATGGAAAATGGTGAAATGATAGACAAGAGGATAACATATACCAACAAAACTAAGCTTACATTACAAATACAAATTTTTTGATAAAATATCTCATCAAATGGGGCAATCTGGATTTATACATGCCCCTCACACACTTTCAAAGAATCATCTTTGCTCTGATACCAAAAATTATTTTGGTTAGAGATGTAAGCAAAACTAACACATGAATCACATTAACTATTCCACAACATAATAACACCAGAATTAAAATGATTGAAAATTTTATTTATCCGGGATGTTTTATTCATTTCCTAGTGAGCTTCTTATACAAATAATTGATCCTATAAACTAGGATTCAAGTCTTATCTTCCTCATATCTCTCAACCTTTATTTTCTCATACTCATCCCTGATATATCTCACCTAGAATAGCTCTAGTAAGTTGTACTACAACTCACGTACAACTATAAAATACAACTCAATATGAGATTGTATTTTATTATTTACACACTTAATAATGTTATCAATAATATTTCCTAAGGGATTTATTCAATGATGATTGGGTAAGTAAAAAGTCTAGTTGTAAAGGATATGGTGGTAGCTAGGAACCTAGAAGGGTTGTATTAGGATATGAGTAGCTAGACTTGTGGCTTACCATATCATTTTACTATATCATTTAAAGATGCCTTAGTCTGGTCACCTACATAGCTGATGGTCTGTCGACACTAAAATTTTCCTCCATAATTTCTATTTCATTAATGTATGTATTAGGAATAGGATGTTGTTAAGTATAATTAGTAGTAGCGTCTGATAGAAGATAACGGTGCCATCAGTACGGTGCCGCCAATAATGTGGAGTACGGTAACAGTCAAAGTACAATAGGAATGTTGTAAAAAGTAAATATTTGTCGTAAGTGGTCCGGTAATGTTAAAATGTCAAAGTTTGGGTAATTAGAGAAGTAGGGTCTACATGATTAGGAATTAGAAATATTATATTGGTAATAAGGACAAGGAGTGAGGTCATAAATATTTTGTGTATTTTATTTGTAAAAAGTCTAAAAATGTGGAACCCATGTAAAATGATAAGGTTTATCTTATCTTAAGAGATAAGCTTACATGTACAGATAAGAGTTAAGGTATGGAATATGATTCGTCAGAGTGGATTTCTTATCCTATCTTAGAGATAAGATGGATAAGCCTGGAAGTTCTATAAATAGAGAGGCCACCCCCCTCATTTAGCATAGAAAGAAGTAGTGAGAAATATTGTAGGAAGTGTGCAAAGGAAGCCATCAGTTAAAGGTGTGTTGAAGAAGCCATCGAGAGGTGTAATTGTAAAGTTTCTCCCATAGTCTTGTTGAAGTACCTCATGGGTGAGATTGTAACAATTTCATGTTAATATTATAATTTACTTTGATATTTCAGATTTGTCATCATTCCGTCTTATCATAGTCGATGGTATTCTTGTGTTATGTTGTTGTTTTGTTTCCAGATTACATCCACCAAACTAAAGGCTGTGCATTAGTAAATAATCATAGCACGAGGAGCTCCCGGTGAAGAATTATCATAGTAGTGCTGGATTGGTGATGACAGGGTATAACAATTGAATAGTATATATAGGGGATTGTAGGTAGTATCTTCATCATCAAAAGAGCATTTGAGTCTTATTCTATGGTTTAGAGGTTGCCCCCTCAAAGTGGCGAAGCTATTCTAATTGCATATTGAGATCATTATTCTGAAATATTGTGTTATTTGGTGTTCTATTGTTGCTCATAATCTGAATTATACAAGTAATTTTATTACAAGTGGTATCAGAGCTGCGATCTAGGCCAAAATTAGGGAAAAAAACCCTAATTTTTTGTTTCCACTCTATCTTATGAACCACATTGAATTTGTGGGAAAATGTTTTACTAGAGTTGTGAATCAGTTCAAGTAAAAATCTATGAAAATTTCAGACCTTTTTGATATTGTTTGCAAAATTTATTGCAAATTTAGGGATTTTGATAAAAACTCCCTAGACCGAAATTTGTGGAATTGTTTAGATTTATTTGCATTTTCAGAAATCTCTCAAAAAAATAGTATTAATATCTTCTCTATATTTTTTTCTTGTTCGGCCGAATTTGTATCGAAACCCTAAACCCTAAGGTTTGACATCATGGTGGGGCCTTCCACAAGAGCAAAAAAGAATCCGGTCACTCTAGGTAAAACCCTAGATAAAGATGGGGTAGTGATTGAATAACTGGAGTCAGAAGGGGTAAATATAGATTCCTCAACACTAGAGTTTACCTCAATTGATCATAAGATGAGCCAACTTGAGTATGAGCTATGAAATGTACAATCTGAGATGGCCTCTAAAGGAGACATAGACCAAATCAATCAGCGGTTGGATGATATCACACAACATGTAAAGGGTAAACAATATGGCCCAAATTCACACCATATCAACCAAGGAGGATCTTCAGTTCAAAATCATGGAAAAAATAACCAGGTTGGATCACTTTTCCATCCCAATCAGAATCTAATTTATTATCAACCACAAAACATGATGCCGAAAGTGGATATGCACAAATTTGATGGTTAGGATCCTCTAAATTGGATAAATAAAAAGGAGAATTTATTTGAGTTACATAAAACACCATCAGGATAAAAGGTGACATTGACATCCCTATATCTTAGACCAGACCAATTCATTTGGTATCGATGGTTATGTGCTCAGAAGCTGAAGAATGGTCTCAGTGTCACTTGGATAGTTTTTACCGAGGATTTACAATTACACTATAGTTCTAGTGTTTCAAAGAACTACTTTAGTCAATTAGCAAAGTTACGAAAAACAGGATCAGTCAAAGATTATGTGCATCAATTCCAGAACCTATCCTTAAGGGTGGAGAATATTCCAGAAGAGAATCTAAATGACCTATTTCTTGGGGGTCTTAAGGACCACATCGAGCATGAGGTACATATGTTTAATCCACTCAAGATTTCTGATTCTATTATCATGGCATTTCAAGAAAAGGAAACCATTATGTGTATTAGGAAGACACCTTTCATTAACACCAGAGACTGTGGTATCTCTTCCCCTTCATTTTCTAGGCCAATTAGACTGTCTCCTTAACAAATGGAAGAAAAGAGAGCAAAAGGATTATGTTTTAACTGTGACAACAAATATGGACTGGGACACAAATGTGCTGAGAAGAAGTTTTTCTATATTGATGGAGGTAATGAGGATAATGAGGAAGCTGAAATTATAGGAGAGGCTGAGGAACCAGTAGAAGATGAAGTAGAGGATCACCAACCTACAATTTCTTGCCATGCATTGTCAGGTATTAGTACTCCTCAAACACTCAAGGTTATTGGCTATCTCAAAAAATAGAAGGTGACGGTGTTGATTGACTCAGGGAGTACTCATAACTTCATAAATAGTAAGTTAGTTACCCACCTCAATTGTTTTATTTACCTAGCTCTAAAAATGTAAGTTATGATTACAGATTGTGGGACAATCAAGTACACAGGAAAGTGTCATAGTATCAAGATTTCCATGGGATACTACATGTTAGACTCACCTATGTTTTTTATTTCTATGGGAAGGGCATATATTGTTTTGGGTGTCCAATGCCTCATAACCTTAGGTACTATAGAGATGAATTTCCAAGAATTGTTCACGCGATTTAATTCAGATGGAAGGACAATAAAATTAAATAGGATGGTAGCTAATTCTTCATAGATTATTATCTCTCATCAGATGTAGAAGGTTCTCAGAAAAGGAGTAGATGGATTTATAGCAAAGTTATTTTCCATAGAAGTACAAAATACAGAGTCTTCAATGCCACCTGATCTTCAGAAGATTGTTGATGCTCACTCATCAGTTTTTGATGCAATTCCAAAGGACTACCACCAATTAGGGATCATGATCATGCCATTCAGTTGATTCCAGGGAGCCAAACACCTAACATTAGACCATACAGATACCCATATTCCCAGAAAAGTGAGATCGAGAAAATGGTACAGGAAATGTTGAAGGCAGGTATCATCAGGCATAGCCAGAGTGCATATTCTTCACCAATGGTCATGGTATGTAAGAAGGATGAAACATGGAGGATGTGTCTAGATTACCAAGAACTCAACAAGTACACCATCAAAGATAAGTTTCCTATTCTAGTAATTGATGATTTACTTGATGAATTACATGGTGCTATTTATTTCACAAAATTAGATCTTCGTTCGAGGTACCATCAAATTAGAATAAAAGAGGAAGATGTTCATAAAACAACTTTTAGGACTCATGAGGGCCATTATGAGTTTTTGGTAATGCCTTTTGGTCTTACAAATGCACCCTCAACCTTTCAAAGCTTGATGAACACTATTTTTAGGCCATTTTAAAGGAAATTTGTATTAGTTTTCTTTGATGACATATTGATTTATAGTAAGACATGGGAAGAACACTTACAACATGTAAATAAAGTGTTGGAAGTTTTGGAGAAACATAATCTCTATGCAAATCCATCCAAATGTTCTTTTGGTGTACAAGAGGTAGAGTACTTGGGTCACATTTTATCCCATGAAGGTGTCAAAGTTGATCCTCAAAAGATCAAAGCTATGGTGGAATGGCCAAGGCCCAAAACTCTCAAAAATATTTGTGGGTTCCTAGGACTAACATGATACTACATAAGATTTGTGTAGTGATATGGTAGAATAGCAACCCCACTCACTGCATTGCTAAAGAAGGATGCCTTCCATTGGACAGACGTAGCCACTAAATCCTTTGAGCAGTTGAAGGAAGCCATGTGCAACACCCCAGTTTTGGCTACTCCCAACTTCTCAAAAACCTTCATTGTTGAATGTGACGCTTCAGGATCAGGATTGGGAGCAGTTCTAATGCAGGAAGGAAGACCAATTGCATTTGAGAGTCACCAATTCAAAGGAAAATACATGCTCAAACTTGTCTATGAGAAAGAAATGATGGCTATTCTTCATGCGGTCAAGTAATGGAGGCCCTATCTCATGGGTAGACACTTCAAGGTAAAAAATGATCATGATAGTCTCAAATAATTTTTGGAGAAAAGGTTATCATATGAGGAACAACAAAAGTGGGTAACAAAAATGTTGTGTTATGATTTTGAAATCATATACAAAAAGGGTAAAGAAAATGTAGTAGCTGATGCGTTGTCCAGAAGGGATACATCCGCAGATGCCTTACTATGTGGAATGTCCATGTTGACGACTGATTGGGTGGATGAAGCAAGATTGGAATGGGATCAAGAAAAGGATACACAATCTCTAATACAGAATATTAAGCAAGGATATATGACATCTAACAAATTCGAGTGGAAAGGTAATACACTATGGTATAAGGACAAGTTATACTTGAGTAAAGATTATGAGTTGAAGCATAAGATTCTTGCAGAGCTACATGCCTCACCTATTGGAGGAAACTTTGGGTTTTTGAAGACATATCATAGAATAAAAAGAGAATTATTTTGGACTCAAGAGTAGGGTTCACTTTAAGAAGCCTCTGGTAAAATGGAGGTGGAAAATTCATGGGTATAAATATACAAGGTAAATAATTTTGCGTAAAGGCTAATTTTCAATGTTTTGAGAACAAAATTTACTTGATGCATTTTAAAACTGCCCTGAGGGAAAAAAAATTATGGGTTAAACATGATTTTGAAATCATATGACAAATTGTTGCTCAAAATGCTAGTGTTGTATGACATTGTCCCAGACAGGGATACATTTGCATTTGCCTTAGTATGTCAACCTTGTTGTAAGGTATTGGTGGATAAAAGTAATACCAATGGGATCACCTAGGTTACAAAATCTTATAGGAGATGATTTCATCTAATTTAGGGAAAGGTCTCCTATGGTAAAGGACATATACTTGAGTAAATATTAGAGTTGAACAAGAACTGATCTGCTTGAAAGATTCACATGCCAAATTTTCCTAAAACTGAAAGGGTTTTTGAAGACATATCATAGAATTCTCAACTAAGAATTATTTTGGGAAGGACTCAAGGGGTATGTACAAAATTTTGTATCAGAGTGTTTAGTGTGCCAACAGAACAAAGGGGAAACAATTAAGACATCAGGTCTGTTACAACCCTTACCAATTCCTAGCCATATATGGGAGGATGTCTCCATTGATTTCATCATTGGATTGCCTTGTTTGCAGGGTAAGAATGCTATTTTTGTGATTTTGGATAGGATAAAAAAATATGCCCATTTTTGTGCCCTATCACATCCATTTACAGCTAGTACAGTCGCAACTATTTTTTTGGAGATAGTTCAAAGGCTACATGGAACCCCAAAGATAATTGTAAGTGATCGTGATCCTATTTTCACAAGTAATTTTTGGACGGAATTATTTTCATGTTTGGGTACTCAGCTAGCTCACAGTTCATCTTATCATCCTCAAACTGATGGGAAAATGGAAGTGGTCAACAAATGCTTAGAGGGGTATCTACGTTGTTTTGTATCAGATAAGCAGGAAAGGTGGATTAAATGGCTACCACTTGCAGAATGGTGGTATAACACATCTTTTCATACCTCTTCTCAAATGACCCCATTTTTAGCATTATATGGTTACCATCCACCTTCTATCACTTCCTCCTTGAGGGTGCAAACTAAGGTTCAGAGATGTTGAGGAACACATTCAACATCAACAACAGGTTTTGGCTAGTTTGAAGGAGAATTTAGCATTAGCACAAAACAGGATGAAACAACAAGCAGATCAACACTGTAGTGAAAGACATTTTGAAATTGGTGACTTGGTTTTTGTACGTCTCCATCCTTACAAGTAGATGTCCCTAAAGCAACAGAAAAAGGACAACAAACTTGCTCCTAAATATTATGGCCCTTATCAGGTTCTACAGAAAATTGGCAGTGTTGCTTATAAACTAGAGTTGCCTCCATCTTCATGCATACACCCAGTATTCCATGTTTCCTTCCTGAAGAAGGTTATTGGACAGAAATTTGAAGCCCAAAAGAGTTACCAAAAACTTGATGAGGAAGGAAGAATCATTTTGGAGCCAGAGAAGATTCTGCAAACACGTACTAAGAGGCTGAGAACCAGAGACATTAAGGAATATCTGATCAAGTGGAAGAATCTGAGCATAGAAGATGCAACCTGGGAGGATGAAGGTTTTCTACAGCAACATCCAGGATTATTCAACGTTGAGGACAATGTTGGTTTGAAGGGGAAGGGCATGCTACGCCCTTAACCTATTGCTTGTATTAGGATATGAGTAGCCGACTTGTGGCTTACCATATCATTTTATTATATCATTTATACTTTCTCATGCTTAGTAGGTCAGCCTTGGTGATGGCCATAGCATATGAATAGTATATATAGGGGATTGTAGGTAGTAGTTCATTATCATTTGAGCATTTGAGTCTTATTCTATGGTTTGGAGGTTGCCCCCTCGAAGTGGCGAAGCTATTCTAATTACATATTGAGATCATTATTCTGAAATATTGTGTTATTTGGTGTTCTATTATTGCTCATAATCTGAATTATACAAGTAATTTCATTACAATAAAGGCATATGTTCACTATCAAGAGGAATGAGGATAACACTAGCCCCACCTCCATGCTGAAACTTGGAGCCATCAAAGAAGAGTGTTATTTGGTAAGTGGGTTCGTCTAAGGAAGGGTAATATGGATTCATCTGTTTCTTTGAATCAAAGTTAGAGGGTTGATTCTCAGAAAGAGGTGCATTTGTTAGTATCCTTCAGTGATAACTTGGCCCTTGATGGAATTTTGATGAATGAATTCGAGGTAGAGGTTGATAAGAAGCAGAAACCAACGTGTGAAACATTGATGTTGATAGGGTTTGGCGTACATATAGTGTAAGGGGTTAGTATTGGTAATAACGAAGGTTTTCTGGTTGAGGAGGTAATGGTGGAGTTTGGTGGTGACGAAAACAAAGGCTAAGCAGAGTTTTTCGGTGTGGGTGTATCTAGTTTACTAGTCTATAAGGGTACGACTTATGTAATAAACCACTTGCTCTCTATGTTTCTCACCACAATGAGCAAGCATGGAACCTAAAGAATGGTTAGTGGTGGAAATATATAGGTAAAAGGGTTGGTCATCCTTAGGAGGAATGAGCACTGGTGGTTGAAGAAGGTATTGTTTTAAGACTTCAAAGGCTTTATGGCATTCATCATCTCATTTGAATGAAATGTTCTTCTTGAGAAGATGATAAAATGGTTTACAATGATCAGAAAGATGCGAGATAAAATGACGAATGGATTGCAACTTACCTTGCAAGCTTCGAAGTTGGTGGATATTAGCAGGTAGAGGCATTTCTAGAGTAGGCTTTACTTTAGTAGGATCGACTTCTATGCCATGCAAAAAAATGATGAAACCAAGGATTTTTCCTGAAAGTATTGCAAAGATGCACTTCTTTGGTTGAAGACAAATAATACTTAATGAGACGGTCAAAGATGACCTTAAGGATGGTCAAGTGTTCGGCTTGATGTTTGGATTTGGCAAGAAGATCATCTAAGTAATATTCCAATATGCGATGCATGATGTTATGGAAGATATAAGTCATGACTTGCTGATATGTAGTACTAAATTTTTTAAAGCCAAAAGGCATGACTCAATAGCATAAGGTCCCCCAAGGAGTGATGAAGGCAGTTTTGTGTTGATATTTTGGAGCAAGTAATATTTGATTATAACCTGAGAAACAATCCATGAGTGATTATTTTATGGCTGACAGTGAGATCAACTAGTTGGTCAATTCCTGGTAGGGGAAAAACATCTTTGGGACAAGCTAGGTTGAGGTAACAGAAGTTCATGCAAATGCGGAGTCCCCCTGTTGCCTTTATGATAGGAATAATGTTAGAACTCCATTAGGGATAGTCAATGGGTAGGATGAAAGAAACTGAGAGAAGGCGCTAAAGTTCTTCTTTGACCAGAAGAGCAATGCAAGGAAGCATTTTCCGTAACTTTTGTTTGATGGGTTTGGCATTAGGAATGGTTACGATATTGTGGACCACAATTTTTGGGTCAATATCGGGTATATCGGCATAAGACCAGGAAAAATAATTACTATGGTCTTGAAGGAAAGAATTAAAAGCTTCATGGTCAGCAACATTTAAATACTAACCCATATTTAGGATGTGCAAGTCGTCATGAGTATTAATGTTGATGTTGATCGTTGATTCGTTTAACATGGTTTGTGTCTCAGAGGGTAACGAATGATGAATATAAGAGTCTTCTGCACCAAGGTAGGTGAGGATGGACTCATTGTATTGGCATTGAATGATGTTAATAGAAGGTGTATCATCATCGATCATGTCAGGTTATAGGAAGGAGATAGAAGAGGGATCCTTGCATTTGCATTGATATCTCAGAGGTCCCAGGGAAATAATGTGTCACAATTCTTTCTTAGGAGGAATAGATACAGGATCTAAATGGACTCCATGGGTGAAGATGGTGATGTGGGGGAATGAGGTGGAGAAGGTTTGTCTTCCTCAATGAGGTCGATGTAAGCCTTCTTGGGAGGTGGTGCGTGAAAGCCAATTCCACTACGGTCATTATGTTTATGGGTTATATAAAAGATGACAGTATGGCGGCCTTGTTCTTAAAAATCGAAGCTAAAACCTTTCCATGCGTAATGGTGGAGGAAAGTGTGGGTGAAACGACAATTAGTAAGGGATTGTAGGTTAGATGAAAATTTCGTGCTAGATGGGATCTACCATTTATGACATAAGTGGAAATAGCAAGTCCACGCTATGTCTATATTAGTGCAAAGGTGGGGAACCATAGGAAAAACCTCACATACATTAGATTCAAAGAACTAGGGTGTTGGCATAGTTTCCATACTCTTGCGGAGTAAGGAATTGTTGATATTGTATAGGAGGTACTCCCCCAGAGTGAGGCATTTAAAAACACCTTCTAAGGGATTAGTAGATATATGGGTAGTGGGGATAGACGAATTGCTATATGATTGGGAATCAGATGTGTCACTTGTAGAAGTTGTGGTGGTAGTAAGAATAATAGGGTTAGATGTGGGAGAGGCGGTAGCAGCATTGGTGGATGGGCTTGTGGGTGAAGGAAAAGTGGGGGTAGTGACAGATACCTTGACTGGTACAAGCAATTTTCAGGGTTTTCTGAAAGAAGGCAGATCATTGGGAGGTTCCGGTTATAACATGTGTTAGGCCTTAACATCTGTTGACCTAGTCGGTAAGGATGGTACAATCAGTAAGTATGTCCCTCATGCTCGATTTGTTACATAGTGGTGTAAAATTTGAATATGAAAACCATGACGCAAATCTATATTGCTGCTTACCATATATTGCATTATACTGTAATTCCCCATCTAAGGACATAGAATTTAGAATCATAGTGCAACCTACTCCAACATTCAAGGATAATAGTGCCAAGGGTGGAGGTGATGACATCGTTAAAAGAGTGTAACATAACATGGTTATTAGGCATACAATTAGAAGGAATACACATTTATATTGTATGTGTAGACACCAATAATTACGCCCAAGCAATTTAAATACTTAAATTGCGCTAATTATATGTCTTCTGACAAATTGACGATATATTGTCAATAACACTCATTTTCCCTCATATCATCATTAATTAATTACACTAAGCTAATTAGATAAGTCACCTATCTAACAAATACCCTAATTAACGACCTTCCATTAATAAATAACCCCTTCTACCTAGACTAATTAATTATTATTAATTAATTAGCTTTCCCTTCCATTTAATTAATAAATCAATATTTAATTGATTTAATCCCCTTCTAATATCCTAAATCGTACTAATATTCCTCTAATTAGATTCTATAAGCTTACATCTACCTATTAGTTAATCACCTTTGATTAATTAAAAGATTGACCCCCCAACTCCCATGACTTGATAAGCATAAATTAAACCCTTCTAAAGTAAGGTTACCTTTTATAAAGCAGCATTAAACTTCCTAATCATGTTTAACCTTTATCCCACATGCAAATGGATGAAGTGTTTCCTTTATCCTTTGGGCTATATAAGGAGCCCTCCTTCTACCTTAATACCTACACGTAAACTCCTTGAGAAAGCAAATGCAAAGCGTATAGCAAATTAGACTAAGAGATTGCCTTTTTTTTCTTGAGAGTTCATCATCTTGAAGAGTTAAGCCTCTTTCCTAAGTGCTTAGGTCATATGTGGTGTCAAAAGGGTCTTGTAGCCCAAATTTTTGACTTAGCCCTCATTCATAGGTTCTTAGAACATTAAGACAAAACCATTTTTGATAGCCATGGAGCCTTACCTAGGTCCATTTCATTTATTTGTTATTAGACAATAGAGGATTTTAGATGTTTAAAATTATTATGTTCAAAGTTTATATTAATGAATGTAACCATCTAACCCTTGTTTAATTCTTATCATGATGGTGCTAAGTAGTTTGTTTAAAATTTGCTAATTAAGGCTAAAGGAGTTCAGTCATTTACTCATATTAGCAAGTTTAAAAAAACACATGCACACAGTATGCAATGTTTGGAATATTTCTTAATGCTAGCACCACCATCATTTGACAAATGTAAATTATCGATAGTACAGAAATGAATTATGTGACTGGATCCCATCATATACCATGGAATTTATCAATTCATTTCTAGACTTTGGATATAAAATATGAGGGTGGTAAATTATAAATGTGGTCAGGGGAAGAAGGATAAGCTGATTTGGTATAGCAATGCCATCATGGTGTGGGGTCAAGGGTAAAGCTTAAAAGGATTGTTTGAAAACAATTGATAAACCTTATCTAGGACACATTTAGAAGTCTTTGTCCAAGAAGAGAAAATACAAAGATTTTAGAGGATACTGATGTATTTTTTTATCATTATAGCGTACATGGTGGCCAATGTTAATATAGGGTATTGTTATCCCGTAAAATTGACAAGGGCAATTTTACGGGTAACCCAATGAAATTTTGTTCTGGTCCCTCGTCAGGGACCCCTTTGCGTTCGGAACATTGCAAAGTCCCTTCCCGGGAAATCTAGTTTTCCGAACTTATCCATTTTTGGTCCTTTTTGGTTGGGCGTACCTTATGTCTGTGCAACACAGAGTAACTATGCGCCCCCTTTATTTCCTTTGGCGCACCCTTCGAAGTGTCGACACACATTTTGGTGCGCCTCCCCGTGTTGTGCCTTTCTTGCATGCGCCAAGGCGCATGCACCTTCGTGTCAACAACATTTTTGTTGCGCCACGTTTTGGTGCGCCAAAGGTGCACATATTTCCGTGTTGACAGTACTTTTTACTGCGCCAAAGGCACACATAACAACATGTTAACACACATTTTGGTGCGCCAAAGGGCGCAAGGTTTGAAGTGTCGACAGGTGTTTTGATGCGCCTCTTCAAAAAGTGGTTGGCACATTTATTGCACCCTTGCCTATATATAGGCGCATCCACCCTGTCACTTTCACAATTAAAAAAAAACGTGATATATTTTATTCCTTTGCACCTGTCAGCACACCTGTCATCCTCGTATCACGTTCGTGGACCCCGCTTCATCTCTCACGTTATATATAATCCAGGTAGGTGGTCCTTTTCCTCTTTTTATGTTTTTTTGGTTGGTTGTTTGTTTGTGTAGTAGGATAGATGAATTGTGAAGCCATGAACCCCTCTTTTGCTGTTCTTGTTGTCCTTTCTCCCATGCTCTCCCTCCTCTTTCCAGATCTGCTGGTAAGGAGGACTCTACCTCAGAAAAATCACTTGGATCTTTTCGTTGTGCCCTCTTCACTATCTAGAAACCCTGCAGAAGAGGCTTAAAACACATGCAAACCCTCCAGAGAAGGAACCAAGACTTAAAAGTTGAAAACTATGTTTTTATTCTACCCTTTGGCGCAATCACCACCCTTGCAACATGAAGCACAGTCGCGCCAATGGCGCATCCGCCATGCTTGCTGCATAAAAAATAGTTATGCCCTCAAAGCGCACTTTCCTTGCTTGTTAACACCCACTAACCCTGCACCCTCTTGGCACACCAAACTCATGTGTAACATTGCAAAAACTTGCGCCATTGGCACACCCTGCATCCATGCAACACCAACCTTACTTGCGCCAAGTATAAAACTGTTAACGGCGCAGGCGCATCCCCTGTTACAGTAACACATTGCCATGCAAACCTTTCATGCGCCGCGCCAAGTTCCCCTGTTGCACACGAAAAGATGATGTTACACACACTAAACCTGTGCCCTTTGGCACATCCTGTACCCATGTAACATGAAAAATATCTGCGCCCATTATAAAAAGCATGTAAATGGCGCAGGCGCACTTCCACTTGCAACAACAAAAATGTCATCTGCAGTATCCATGCACCTTGCACCCTTTGGTGCTGATTTGTCCCTTGTAACACCCTTTTTCTGTGCACCATACTATTTAACCCTGCAGACTGCAGTGTTCATGCACCCTGCGCCCTGATGCCTTAAAATTGCTAACTCTTCCTTCTGTCAATGCTTTAATGGGAGATCGAACAGCTAACATGACTCTTCTATGTTGGGTTTCACTTCTCCTTCTTGCAGATCAGCAACTGAGTTTAGAACTACATATGTCTACATCAAGCAAGAGACCAACCAATTCTAAGGGTAAAGCCAAGCTTACGGAGGAAGAGATGAAGTATAAATATCAGAGGGTCAGGATGCCCGAATCCCAGGCAGAATGTGACCTAGATATAAGAGACTCTGAGCTCGGCACATTGATATGGAAGATTTCTGGGCCAGAACCAGGAGGGTCACAGGAAGTCCCTGGATGGAAAAACTGGTAGGCAGTGGCCTGCATTTTGCTGGGGGGATCCCAGTCAGTGCGATAAACAAAGAATTCATGATGGTAGTGGCCTGCTGCTACAACAAAGACACAAGGTGTGTCCAGAATGAGAAGGGCGAGGTTGTGATCAACCTCACTACCCAGCACTTTGAAATTATGCTTGGCATTCCTCACCACCGGCACTTTGTGGCCGTAAGCCAAGAAGACTGCACCAAGGCTTGGGAGGATAATGAAGACCAGTGTATGTAATTGATGAATGAGGTATACCTGAAAAACAAGAAGGTGGTAACCAGATGGCCACAAGTCATTCATCGCAGCGATTTCTCTGAGGAACTAAGTGATACCATCACGTTCCTAAGCAGAGTATTTGGGCTTTCTGACGCCCACTACTTTCATAAATGGATGCTTAGGTACCTGGAGACAATGAACAAAAATGTGCCAGATCAACGCTTCGAGTGGGCGGAGATCATAAGCAGCACTATATCCGAGAAGCTCCAACAACTCACCACAACGGGGAGGTTCTACATGAACTCCTACGTAGTTTATGCTGCAGCCTCAGAGAGGGATTATCCAGCATTATGCGGTGCGGGGTTTGGCCCCAAGTGAAAATATATGAATACTATCCAGAGCTAAAGCTGGAAAACAGTATTTCTCAGTTTACAAAGATTAATGACGCCTTCTTCTACGGCATCATCTACCTTTTGAGGCCAAACATGACTCACGGTCGTACGACCAAGAGCATTGTTGCAGCAACGGAGAAGTGGGGGGCCTTATTCACGCAATTCCCCACCTTCACCTATCTAAGGGCAGCCAACTTCTTGGGGGAACCCACCAAATTGCCAAGATATGCCGGCCCCAAGCTGATCCTGTTGGAGCTATCCAAGACAGCTCATAACCTACCATGAAAAGTGCTTGAAGAGAAAGAAGGGTGGAACTCCTTTCCCCCTCACAGTGGGCAGGTACACTTGTCTTTCCCACCACAAAGCCCAGAGATGTTTGCAGAGCTGGAACTGCTCAATCTAAAGCACAACTTCCTGGCAAGGCCCACTTTCGACCCAAGGAATTGCCTTCCCAGGGCCAAACTCGATCCAATCCACATTCCACAGATCGAGGATATTTATATCGACCTGTATCATGAGGTCGAGCTCAGAAGGAAAGATCACTCCCACTTGGCTTTGGCTGAAATCATTCAGTATGGCGTGGCCATTATCCCAAAAGGTTATCAAACTACTGATCAAGAAGTTGATCAGGTATATCTTGACACAGGATGGGGACGACTGGCCATTTGCTGTGATTGACAGAACTAAAGCACCTCAAACCATAGAAGAAAGGGTCAAAGAAACTCTGCGGAGAACAGAGCACTGGTGCAGGATGAATGGTCTCATCTACCTCGGAGTTGATTTCACCACATCTCCATTGGGAAACGCACCTTCCAGACCAAAACATCTGCCAAAGAGTAGAGGTAAAGACAAGGAGGGTGAGTCAAGCTCTGCCCAAGAAGAGGCTCCTGAGAGTCCCCCTTCCGCCGCGCAAGAACAAGTTGTAACTCTGGCTTCTCCAGAGAAAGAAGCGGCCGAAGATGTTCCGATGGGCACATCCACTCAGGATGTTGCCACTACTGCAACTGTTGAGGTCCCTTCTATCCCTTCTCCCTCTCCTCCTTCCCCTCCTCGCGTGACCCAAGCGACCATTCCTTTGGTCGTATCCTCTCCCCCATCTTCTACTGTTCCCCCTTCCTCATCATCCATCTTCTCTTCTCTCGCGGAGCTATCCCCCACCATTTCTTCCCTCATCTCTCAGCTCCCTTCCATTTCCATGTCTTCCTCCCCTGCAGTATCTCTTCCTCCCGTGAGCACTTTCTCGGCCTCCCTCTCAATGCCACCTCCAAGTGTCTCAACGCACTTTCCCTCTACTACTGCAAGCTGCTCCCTTTTCTACTTCCGGCCCCTCTCCCATAAGTCCAGCATGGATCTCTCAGCACTTGAGCCAACAAAAGAGGAAAGTTCCCATCGCACCGATGGACTTCTCTGTCATCCCATCAAAGGGGGCCAAGAAGCAAAAGCCTATAACCCGCTTCTCTCAGAGTGCGTCAGGAGAGAGAGTAATGGAGATAGCATATCCCAATCCTTTAAAGGATAAAAAGGATCTGTCTTCGACAGATTATACAGTGACCCAAGTCACAATGGGGACATCTTCAGAAAGCCTTCAGGGAGAGGCCCTATCTGCAGTTGACGCCCTTTGCAAGAAGCTCCAGGAAGCAAAGGAAGAAAAGAGGCTGTTAAAGGAGCAAAATAAACATCTTCTCCACGCCTTGCAGAAAATGGGCAGTGCACCTCCTACAACTGCCACCGAAACTCCTGAGCCTCTGAGCCAGGATAAGATTAATGAATACACCAAAATCGGTGAGCAGGGTATGGCAGTTTCCACCTGGAGGAGCCAAATCCTCAAGGAAAGTGAGGGAGTAATCGCCAAGTTCACCAGTTTGTATCAGAATATCAATCGGGTGAACAAAGAGCTCCAGGCGATAGCAGGACCCATCTCTGAAAGAGCTGGACCATGCCAAGATGTAGCATGAGACCTTTCAGAAAATGCTCGACTGTTCAGTCGAAGATCTGGTCAAGTTCGGCATCTTTGGTCACCCCAGAGCCCTCAACAAAATCCTTTCTACTCTGGATTACCGGGTCGATCAGTTGGAGTTCGTCCTAGAAAAGATTGACAAAATCAAGGAAGAAGCCCTGGATGCAATGCATCAAATGGAGCAAATTGTCCTGAGAATGTCTCCAGGCTTGCTCACTCCTTCTTTCACCTTAAGAAAGGTTGATGAAACTATTCGGATCTTCAAGGAGATCGTTTCGCAAGGGCTGGGACCAGAAGTCACTTTCGACGCCGAATCCATCAACAACCTGCTGGCCTGTCGTGACTTCATAGGGTACCTGATAGATGCAGAAAATGAATATTCCAAGCTCCCAGAAAAGCTCACAGATGAGCGAGAGACTTGCGAGGCTATCAGTGATCGTCACAAGGATCCTTCCCAGGATCAACTTCAGCCCATGATCAGCAAGTTCATGGAATACCGTGCCCAGTTCCACATCACGTCTCCTGAGCAGCAGCAAAAGCAGGATACCCCCTTTCAGCCGCGGGACGACGATGAATAGTTTCATTCTTCTCGACCTTCTCTTTGTAAACATCTAAAGTATGTTGACACAAATGATGACATCATCCATGTTGCACCATGGGATGATGTCATCCACAAAGTTGTCAAAAGTCAACAAATGACTTTAGGATATTTTGTAAGATATTTTGTAATTAAGTGGTTGGTTTGTTTTTGCCTTCTTTTCTTCTCTTCTTCTATAAATACTAAGAATACTTGTTGTATTCAGGGGTGGATACTTTTCAGATGAGAAATAGAAGTAAGAAGAAAAGACTTTGAGCTTTTTGTAACAGAAACAAATATTAATACAATATTTAGACTTTGTGTTGAATACATGTGTTTTACATCAGACCTTTCTTATGTTAGATCTGTATGATTGTTCTGTTGGATCTACTTCTACTTTGTTGTCATTTATTCATCAGTATTGCTTTATTCGTCTATGCAAGTAGGTTCGGCTCTGTTTACTACCAACCCAAATCATAGACCTTCTGACCTTTCTGCTTTGGAATTCATTTCTTTTCTCTCTTCAGATCTTTCCTATCTCCCCACCTCGTTTCTTTCCCTTCTTTTACAGTTGGAAATACCTCTACTGGGATGAGATCCCAACCCCTGAAGGTAGAATATTGTGAGACTTGCACAAGATTCCTACTGGTAGAATAGCAATAAACCAGTTTCGCTTTGCTGACTCAAAGAGGGGCTATGCCCTGCACACTGTTGGCTCGTCTGTCCATAGATCTGTCCACCTGACAGATTTTCGAACCAACAGTTTTTGGTGACTCTACTGGGGATCGAACAGACCTAACGGATCTATGGTAGTGGTATGTTAAGAAATCAGTAAAAATCAGAAAAATCACTACCTGTTTGCAAATCTAAACTTTTTGCTTAAAATCCAAATTTTTTGCAAAATACTCCAAATTGAAAATTTTCTTCAGAGATCCATAGATCTGGTCTAGATAGAGATCTTTAGTTCGCTGAGTTTTTGCAAAAGTCCATATTTTTCCGTAGATCTGAGTTTTTGACGGTTTTGCAAAATTTCAAACCCTTTGCCAAAAGTCAACTCTAGATCTGAAAATCAGCTTACTAAGTTTTACCATCATTTTATCCTTGTTAATCAAACAATAAACCGCAATCGGTTTTCAAGAGGAAGATAAAATTTAAATATTTAGAAAAGTACATGCTGCTGATTTGTGTCAGAAAAATCAGAAAATCAGCAAGTACAACCAAAAAGAGTTTTTAAATCTGCTCCAAAAATTACAGATCTAAAAGGTACACTGGCAGGTGAACCATTTACTCATAGCAGGAGAGCTCGTGGACAATTTGGTCTTACCTTCGATCTACTTCAAAGGCACAACTTTAGTATAACACTGGCACGCTTCTTGTCACTGAGCTCAGCTAACCGGTTGTCCAGGAGTGTCTCACCTCCACGAAGGAAGCATCTCTCACCAGGAACATCTACATCACTTTGCAGTGCCTTGCTGCTTAGTGGAACTGTGCTTCCAGCCCGCGTTCTTTTTCCAGCCATCCAAATGGCAGTACCATGGGGAAATGCTATGGGCCCACTGGCTTTGCCACATCCTGTTCATGCGCTCCCTCATGGAAACTGAAAGAATTTTCCTAAATTTGATGGTAGTGGAAACCAAAGCACGGATTCACACATATCTGCGTTCATCATGTCATGCAGTATCCTAGATGTGACCCATGAAGATGTGTCAGTTCACCTTTTTCTGGAGACCTTGCAAGGACCAGCCGCAGAATGGTTTCAGCATTTGCCGGCCGGATCTATTACTAGTTGGGCCACCTTACGGGCTGCATTTGAAGACAGGTATAAGCCTTCTGAAGACGCGTTCGCGTTGCTGTCAAAGATCACTCACCTAAAGAAGGAGGTCAATAAAACTATGCATGACTTCATCACCTGCTTCAATTCACTGATCAACCGTGTTTCGCCTACCATGCTTCCCACACCGGAAAATTAGAAGTGTTTCTTCGTAAACGCCATGAGCTCAAAAGTAAGTTTCTTACTCCTGCAAGAACAAGTAGCTACTTTGATTCTCACCCAGGCTACTGCCATCCGGATCGAAGATAACTTGCTAATATCTGGCGAATTAAAAAGAGAATCATCCAAGCTTAAAGCTTTGAGCCCTTCTCCCACCACTTCATCTGATCCGGCATTTCAAAAGATGGCAAATGACTTGCTCGCATTAAAGAAGCAGTTAGCCCAAGCTTCCCCCAGTTCCCCATACCGGGATATTCCATGAAGAACTTTCACTTCCAACAGCGTCCCGCATAGGCCGCGTTTTCCTGCAACTACTCCACGGTTGGCACTTGAGGCTCCTCCGGTCAACGCTTTAGCCGAAATTGAAGAAGAGGAGCAAAATTATGAAGAACCTTCATCTCAAGGTGAAGATGATCAAGATGTCGGTGAACCGACTGGCGACTCTACTATCGGGTATATGGAATTTGACGAGGGGGAATCTGATGAAGAAGAGTGTACCCAAGGATATGAAAGCAGGGTAGTCATATGCTGTGTTCACCCGCTCGCAAGGAAAGGAAGCAGAGGTTGCTACCAAGATACAGAAAGAAAAGGCCGTGTCAAGCACGCCTCCAACCATCGCTAAATGAGGTAGTCCCCTTCCGGCTCAACCTGTTATTAAATCTTTTTCAAAAAAATCTTTTTCCTTTGTCTCCCCTCCGAATCAGTCCTCTCATGTTCCTATCAAGACCAGTAATCCTACCCTACCATCGCGAAATGAGGGACTCATTCCTTCATCAACGCAACCCTTGGCCATGTTTGACATAATTGACCACACTAAAAAGACCAAGATCTAAATGTCTGAAGCCGAGTATCTTCAGTCAAACCCCGAACAGCTTGTAAGGTTGACCGAATACATCCAAAGTCAGGCTGTCATAACTAATCAGGTTTCCCCAAAAGGAATCCTTTCCACCCCTCCTTCATCCCGCATAAATGTTGCCTCGACTTCCACATCAGGCAAGATAGAACCTTTCTACCTCTCCCTCCTAATCAATGGCCACAAACTAAGCAACTGCATAATTGATTCTGGAGCTTCTGATAATGTCATGCCAGCAAAAGTCACCCATGCTCTGGGCCTCACCCTTACCAAGCCTTTTGGCCGATGTTATTCCTTGGAAACCAAGCAAGTTCCGCTGATCGGTCAAATCAAAGACGCGCAATTTGCATTTGCAGCGTTCCCAGAAAAAAGGGTAAAAATGACCGTCCTTGTTGCCGATATTCCAGCAGCCTATGGAATTCTGCTAGGAAGGAGTTTTTGCAGTGAAGTTGGTGGGGAGATTCATATGGACTGGTCTAAGGCTAGAATCCCCGTCAAAGGTGTAATGCAAACGTTGGAGCCTGAATCGCAAAAGAAGTACCTGGTTACTAACTCCGATGACCCCAAAGCCCAAATTCTCTTCGAATCATTAGGGATGGGAAACTATTTCTTGTCTACCGAGTCTGACAAAATGGATGTCCTCATCCAAGTAGAAGACCTTAACAAAATCTAGACTTTACAGTTTGATGGCAGCTGCGCAACTAGTGGGTGCGGCGCTGGCGCCGTACTAATATCTCCCGAAGAGGAGATTATTCCTCTCTCTTTCAAGTTACAATTTTTCAACACAAATAATACTGCTGAGTATGAATCTCTGCTACTTGGCATGCAAGCCGCAAAGGAAAGAGGAATCAAGAATCTGAAAGTACAAGGTGATGCAGAGCTGGTCATAAATCAAGTTAAAAGGATATACCAAGTGAAGAATGAAAGGCTCAGACATTACCGCAACGCAGTGTGGGACAACATCGAGGAGTTTGACACTTTTTCAATAAAAGCCATCCCAAGAGCTCAGAATGACATGGCCGATTCATTGGCCGTTTCAGCATCCCTCATGCTCCCTCACCCAGGTTTGAAAACAGACAAATATACCATTGAGGTGGTTTTCCGCCCAAGCGTGCCGGACAATTCTCAGCACTGGCAAGTATTCAACGATGACAATCAACTCATTGCCTTTCTTGAAAAAGTAGAAAATTTTAGTGAACTTCATTTTGAAGGATCCACTTCTACATGCCGTGAATCAGTTACCGATCAAAACGAAGAATCAAAAGGAAGCGACGGCATATGTCAGCTCAAAGGAAATAAAATTCCAAAAGGCCTAGTTTCCCTAGAGCGGTTGTTCGACAGGCATGATCGTTTTGTAAAAAAGAAAAGGTGAGATGATCCTGGCTCCTCCCCAGAAACCGAACCGGTCAATTTAGGTTCGGTTGAACATCCACAGTTTGTAAACATTGGAAAATGTTGCACACCTGAAGAGAAGCAGAAGTTTGTCAAATTGCTGAAGAAATACATGGATGTATTGGCATGGTCCTATGCCGATCTAAAGTCTTTCAAGCCAAAGGACGTCCAGCATGACATCCCGTTGAAAGAGGACGTCAAACCCTTTCGCAGAAGCAGAGACACTATAATCCTAAGATCTCAGGTACTATCCAGGCTGAAATTCAGAAAATGCTGGATGCACGGATCATTTTTCCTATCCATCACAGTACTTGGGTGGCAAACATTGTGCCAGTACATAAGAAGAATGGTGAAATATGCATATGTGTAGATTTTCGCAACCTGAATCAGGCATCCTTGAAGGACAACTACCCACTTCCCATAATGGATCAGGTTCTGCAAGCAGTAACTAGATCAGAAATGTTGTCCATGCTTGATGGTTTTTCTGGCTACAATCAGATTGAAGTCTCACCTGAAGACCAATTTAAAACAGCATTCACTACCCCTTGGGGTACATTTTCTTATAGCAGGATTCCTTTTGGCTTGACCAATGCTGGTGCCACTTTTCAGCGGAGCATGGACTTTACGTTCAAAGGTATGATGGGGAAGGTCATCGTAGTATACTTAGATGACTTAACTGTGTTCTCCAAATAGCGAAATGATCATTGTGATCATTTGGAGCAAGTATTGATTAGATGCCGAGAGCACGGGATCTCCCTGAATCTGAAAAAGTCTATTTTTGGAGTCACAGAGGGAAAATTGCTGGGACATGTTGTTAGCAAAGAAGGGACAAAGATAGATACCGAAAGAGTTAAGGCTATTCAGAGCCTTACTTTACCTACAAGCAAGACTGGCGTTCACTCCTTCTTCGGAAAAGTGAATTTTCTCAGGCGCTTTGTTCCCGACTTTGCTGAAAAGACTCGCCACATATTAGACATGATGAAAGGGTCACCAACTTTCTGATGGAGCGAAGAAGGGAAGAAGTCATTCGAAGAGATAAAAGCCTCCATCGCTCACGCTCCAGTCCTGGTATGTCCCGATTTCTCCAAGGATTTTATTATGTATAGCTATGCATCTGAGCACAACATGTCGGCCATCCTAATGCAAAGGAATTCTCAAAATGTTGAATCCCCTATTGCGTTTATGAGCTATCCTCTCAAGCCTCATGAATTAAAAATGACCCAGTTAGAAAAACATGCCTTCATCGTTGTCAAAGCAGTTAAGAACTTCAGGTATTACATTCTAAACTCTCATACAGTGGTTCTAGTTCCTGACACGGCAGTAAATTCCATCTTAACTCAATAGGAGTTGGGGAGTTTGCGAGGAAATTGGATTGCAAAAGTCCAAGAGTATGATTTGGATATAAAACCAACCAAGTTAGTAAGAGGCAAGGGCCTATGTCAACTTATGGCTGAAAACCAAGATTCAGAAGTTTCTGGGGGAAAAGATGATTGTGCCAATGGAGCACAAAGCCAACTGGAGAAGATCGATTCACTACCTATGGTTCTATTTGTCGCAACCAGTGACGAGTGGTATTCTGATATCACTTTCTTTCTCACTTATGGTGAGTTTCTGGCTCATCTGACTCCAAAGGAGAAGCGTGCTATAAAGCTCAGAGCAGCCAGATATATCATCTGGGACGATGGTCTATACAAATGTGGAATAGATGGCATCTTCTTGTGATGTGTTGACAAGCCACAACAGGTGAAATTACTTGAGAGTTTTCATGATTCGGCCTGCGGTGGCCATTTCTCCTCTTTTGTGATGGTGCACAAGATCATCCGGGCCAGGTACTATTGGCCAACGCTTTTCCAAGATACAACCACCTAGGTAGCAAAGTGTGAGCCTTGCCAGCAATTCGTCGGAAAGCCCAAAATGACTACTTTTCCCCTCAAGCCAGTCATTATTGATGAACCATTCAGACAATGGGGAATCAATTTTATTGGAGCACTCAATCCACAATCGAGTGCTAGACATAGTTATGTCCTGATAGTAACAGATTACTTCACGAAATGGGTGGAAGCCATACCTGTCAAACATGCCACTTCCGAGGTTGTTTGCAATTTCATCAAAGAAAATATCATTGTCAGGTTTGGCATTCCAAACAAGATTGTTGCTGATAACGCTTCCAACTTCTCCTCACGAGAAGTTGTTGGTTTTTTCTACGAGTACGGAATAACTTTAGCTCACGCCTCAGATTATTACCCTCAGGGAAATGGTCAGGCAGAATCCAGTAATAAAAACTTGGTAACCATCATACGAAAACTAGTGGATGAGAATCAACGAATGTGGCACAAGTCATTATATGACGCTCTGTGGGTGGACCACATTACTCCCAAGAGGTCTCTCGGCATGTCACCTTTTCAAGTGTTATATGGCACCGACACCGAGCTTCCCATTTCTGCGGAACTCCCTGCTCTGCGCTTGGCAAGAGTGATCGAAGATGAGACTTTCCAAAATTCCCTTGAAAAGAGGATCATGTATCTAGCAGAGCTTGAAGAAAAGAGAGTAAGAGTGGTCGACAGGATCACCGAACATCAGAATCAGGTCAAGAGATTGTTCGATAAAAAAGCTAAGCAAAGAGAGTACCAGGTGGGAGACCTCATCCTTTTGTGGGACAAACGAAGAGAGCCAAAGGGCATGCACAGAAAATTTGATTCTCTATGGAGAGGACCTTTCAAGATCAAGCAGCTCAATGGAGAGAATAGCTTCTATCTCTGTATCTGGATGGAACTGAGCTCCCGCTTCCCTATAGTGGGCAGCATCTGAAAATCTTCAGGAAGTAGAGCTTGCTCTCTTCTTTGTACAGTTTGCTTCAGTTGTGTGTTTGTTTTTGTCATGTGTTTGCTTTTGTTGGTTGTGTTTTTCCCCTTTTCGGTCGCCCTTGTTTTTGACTCTGTAACCCAATGGATAGGCACATGAAGATCTGGGATTCTCTACCCCTGAGGTTCGCTCAGAGATAGTCCCCAGAAAGAGCCAACTGTTATCCCGTAAAATTGACAAGGGAAATTTTATGGGTAACCCAATGAAAATTTTGTTCTGGTCCCTCGTCAGGGACCCCTTTGCGTTCGGAACGTTGCAAAGTCCCTTCCCGGGAAATCTAGTTTTCCGAACTTAGCCTTTTTTGGTCCTTTTTGGTTGGGCGCACCTTATGTCTTTGCAACACAGAGTAACTTTGCGCCCCCTTCATTTCCTTTGGAAAACACTTCGAAGTGTCGACACACATTTTGGTGCGCCTCCCCATGTTGCACCTTTCTTGCATGCGCCTTTGTGTCAACAACATTTTTGTTGTGCACCACGTTTTGGTGCACCAAAGGGCGCACGTATTTCTATGTTGACAAAATTTTTGGTGCGCCAAAGGCACACATAACAATGTGTTAACACGTGTTTTGGTGTGCCAAAGGGCGCAAGGTTTGAAGTGTCGACAGGTGTTTTGATGCGCCTCTTCAAAAAGTGGTTGGCACATTTATTGCACCCTTGCCTATATATAGGCGCATCCGCCCTGTCACTTTCACAATTAAAACACGTGATAGTTTTTATTCCTCTGCACCTGTCAGCTCGCCTGTCATCCTCGTATCGCGCTCGTGGACCCCGCTTCATTTCTCACATTATATTTAATCCAGGTAGGTGGTCATTTTCCTCTTGTGTTTTTGTTTTGTTGGTTGTTTGTTTGTGTAGTAGGATGGCATGGATCTGTGAAGCAAAACCCCTCTTTTGCTGTTCTGGCTGTCTTTCTCCCATACTCTCCCTCCTCTTTCCAGATCTGCTGGTAAGGAGGACTCTACCTCAGAAAAATCACTTGGCTCTTTTCGTAATGCCCTCTTCACTATCTTAGAAACCCTGCAGAAGAGGCTTAAAACTCATGCAAACCCCTCCAGAGAAGGAACCAAGACTTAAAAGTTGATAAACTACGTTTTCTACCCTTTGGCGCAATCACCACCCTTGCAACATGAAGCACAGTCGCGCCAACGGCGCATCCGCCATGCTTGCTGCATAAAAAATAGTTGCGCCCTCAAAGCACACTTTCCTTGCTTGCAACACCCACTAACCCTGTGCCCTCTTGGCACACCAAACTCATGTGTAACATTGCAAAAACTTGCGCCATTGGCGCACCCTGCATCCATGCAACACCAACCTTACTTGCGCCAAGTATAAAACTGTTAACGGCGCAGGCGCATCCCCTATTACAGTAACACATTGCCATGCAAACCTTTCATGTGCCGCGCCAAGTTCCCCTGTTGTGCACAAAAAGATGATGTTACACGCACTAAACCTGTGCCCTTTGGCACATCCTGTACCCGTGTAACATGAAAAATATCTGCGCCCGTTATAAAAAGCATGTAAATGGCGCAGGCGCACTTCCACTTGCAACAACAAAAATGTCATCTGCAGTATCCATGCGCCTCATGCCCTTTGGCGCTGATTTGTCCCTTGTAACACCATTTTTCTGTGCGCCATACTATTTAACCCTGCAGTCTGCAGTGTTCATGCGCCCTGCACCCTGATGCCTTAAAATTGCTAACTCTTCCTTCTGTCAATGCTTTAATGGGAGATCAAAAAGTTAACATGACTCTTCTGCGTTGGGTTTCACTTCTTCTTCTTGCAGATCAGCAACTGAGTTTGAAACTACATATGTCTACATCAAGCAAGAGACCAACCAAGTCTAAAGGCAAATCCAAACTTACAGAGGAAGAGATGAAGTATAAATATCAGAGGGTCAGGATGCCCGAATCCCAGGCAGAATGTGACCTAGATATAAGAGACTCTGAGCTTGGGCACATTGATATGGAGGATTTCTGGGCCAGAACCAGGAGGGTCACAGGAAGTCCCTGGATGGACAAACTGGTAGGCAATGGCCTACATTTTGCTGGGGGGATCCCAGTCAATGCGATAAACAACGAATTCATGATGGTAGTGGCCCGCTGCTACAACAAAGACACAAGGTGTTTCCAGAATGAGAAGGGTGAGGTCGTGATCAACCTCACTGCCCGGCACTTTGAAATTATGCTTGACATTCCTCACCACCGGCACTTTGTGGCCGTAAGCCAAGAAGACTGCACCAAGGCTTGGGAGGATAATGAAGACCAGTGTATGCAATTGATGAATGAGGTATACCTGAAAAACAAGAAGGTGGTAACCAGATGGCCACAAGTCATTCATCACAGCGATTTCTCCAAGGAACTAAGTGATACCATCACGTTCCTAAGTAGAGTATTTGGGCTTTTTGACGCCCACTACTTTCATAAATGGATGCTTAGGTACTTGGAGACAATGAACAAAAATGTGCCAGATCAACGCTTCGAGTGGGCGGAGATCATAAACAGCACTATATCCGAGCAGCTCCAACAACTCACCACAACGGGGAGGTTCTACATGAACTCCTACGTAGTTTATGTTGCAGCCTCGAAGAGGGATTATCCAGCATTGATGCGGTGCGGGGTTTGGCCCCAAGTGAAAATATATGAATACTATCCAGAGCTGAAGCTGGAAAATAGTATTTCTCAGTTTACAAAGATTAACGACGCCTTCTTCTATGGCATCATCTACCTTTTGAGGCCAAACATGACTCACGGTCGAACGACCAAGAGCATTGTTGCAGCAACGGAGAAGTGGGGGGCCGTATTCACGTAATTTCCCACCTTCACCTATCTAAGGGCAGCCAAACTTCTTGGGGGAACCCACCAAATTGCCAAGATATGCCGGCCCCAAGCTGATCCTGTTGGAGTTATCCAAGCAGCTCATAACCTACCATGAAAAGTGCTTAAAGAGAAAGAAGGGTGGAACTCCTTTCCCCCTCACAGTGGGCAGGTACACTTGTCTTTCCCACCACAAAGCCCGGGAGATGTTTGCAGAGCTGGAACTGCTCAATCTAAAGCACAAATTCCTAGAAAGGCCCACTTTCAACCCAAGGAATTTCCTTCCCAGGGCCAAACTCGATCCAATCCACATTTCAAAGATCGAGGATATTTATATCAACTTGTATCATGAGGTCGAGCTCAGAAGGAAAGATCACTCTCGCTTGGATTTTGTCGAAATCATTCAGTACGGCATAGCCATCATCCCAAAAGGTTATCAAACTATTGATCAAGAAGTTGATCAGGTATATCTTGACACGGATGGGGACGATTGGTTGTTTGCTGTGATCGACAGAACTAAAGCGCCTCAAACAATAGAAGAAAGGGTCAAAGAAACTCTATGGAGAACAGAGCACTGGTGCAGGATGAATGGTCTCATCTACCTTGGAGTTGATTTCACCACATCTCCATTGGGAAAATGCACCTTCTAGACCAAAACATCTACCAAAGAGTAGAGGTAAAGATAAGGAGGGCGAGTCAAGCTCTGCCCAAGAAGAGGCTCTTGAGAGTCCCCCTTCCGCCGTGTAAGAACAAGTTGTAACTCTGGCTTCTCCAGAGAAAGAAGCGGTCGAAGATGTTCCGATGGGCACATCCACTCAGGATGTTGCCACTACTGCAACTATTGAGGTCCCTTCTATCCCTTCTCCCTCTCCTCCTTCCCCTCCTCATGTGACCCAAGTGACCATTCCTTTGGTCGTATCCTCTCCCCCATCTTCTACTGTTCCCCCTTCCTCGTCATCCATCTTCTCTTCTCTCACGGAGCTGTTCCCCCACCATTTCTTCCCTCATCTCTCAGCTCCCTTCCATTTCCATGTCTTCCTCCCCTACAGTATCTCTTCCTCCCGTGAGCACTTTCTTGGCCTCCCTCTCAATGCCACCTCCAAGTGTCTCAACGCACTTTTCCTCTACTACTGCAACTGCTCCCTTTTCTACTTCCGGCCCCTCTCCCATAAGTCTAGCATGGATCTCTCAGCACCTAAGCCAACAAAAGAGGAAATTTCCCATCGCATCGATGGACTTCTCCATCATCCCATCAAAGGGGGCCAAGAAGTAAAAGCCTGTAACCCGCTTCTCTTAGAGTGCGTCAGGAGAGAGAGTGATGGAGATAACATATCCCAATCCTTTGAAGGATAAAAAGGATCTGTCTCTGACAGATTATACAGTGACCCAAGTCACGATGGGGACATCTTCAGAAAGTCCTCAGGGAGAGGCCCTATCTGCAGTTGACACCCTTTGCAAGAAGCTCCAGGAAGCAAAGGAAGAAAAGAGGCTGTTAAAGGAGCAAAATAAACATCTTCTCCGTGCCTTGCATAAAATGGGCAGTGCACCTCCTATGACTGCCGCCGAAACTCTTGAGCCTCTGAGCCAGGATAAGATAAATGAATATGCCAAAATCGGTGAACAGGGTATGGCAGTTTCCACCTGGAGGAGCCAAATCCTCAAGGAAAGTGAGGGAGTAATAGCCAAGTTCACTAGTTTATATCAGTATATCAATCGGGTGAACAAAGAGCTCTAGGCGATAGAAGGACCCATTTCCGAAGAGCTAGACCATGCCAGGATGTAGCATGAGACCTTTCAGAAAATGCTCGACTGTTCAGTCAAAGATCTGGTCAAGTTCGTCGTCTTTGGTCACCCCAGAGCCCTCAACAAAATCCTTTCTACTCTGGATTACCGAGTCGATCAGTTGGAGTTCGTCCTAGAAAAGATTGAAGAGATCAAGGAAGAAGCTCTGGACGCAATGCATCAAATGGAGCAGATTGTCTTGAGAATGTCTCCGGGATTGCTCACTCCTTCTTTCACCTTAAGAAAGGTTGATGAAACTATTTGGATCTTCAAGGATATCATTTCACAAGGGTTGGGAACAGAAGTCACTTTCGACGCCGAATCCATCAACAACCTGCTGGCCTGTCGTGACTTCATAGGGTACCTGATAGATGCAAAAAATGAATATTCCAAGCTCTCAGAAAAGCTCACAGATGAGCGAGAGACTTGCGAGGCTATCAGTGATTGTCACAAGGATCCTTCCCAGGATCAACTTCAGCCCATGATCAACAAGTTCATGGAATACCATGCCCAGTTCCACATCACGTCTCCTGAGCAGTAGCAAAAGTAGGATACCCCCTTTAAGCCTCGGGACGACGATGAATAGTTTCATTCTTCTCGACCTTATCTTTGTAAATATCTAAAGTATGTTAGCACAAATGATGACATCATCCATGTTGCACCATGGGATGATGTCATCCAAAAAGTTGTCAAAAGTCAACAAATGACTTTAGGATATTTTGTAAGATATTTTGTAATTAAGTGGTTGGTTTGTTTTTGTCTTCTTTTCTTCTCTTCTTCTATATCTACTAAGAATACTTGTTGTATTAGGGTGTGGATGCTTTTTAGATGAGAAATAGAAGTAAGAAGAAAAGACTTTGAGCTTTTTGTAACAGAAACAAATATTAATACAATATTTAGACTTTGTGCTGAATACATGTGTTTTACATCAGACCTTTCTTATGTTAGATCTGTATGATTGTTATTTTGGATATGCTTCTACTTTGTTGTCATTTATTTATCAGTATTGCTTTATTCGTCTATGCAAGTAGGTTCGGCTCTATTTACTACCAACCTAAATCATAGACCTTCTGACCTTTCTGCTTTGGAATTCATTTCTTTTCTCCCTTCAGATCTTTCCTATCTCCCCACCTTGTTTCTTTCCCTTCTTTTATAGTTGGAAACACCTCTACTGGGATGAGATCCCAACCCCTGAAGGAAGAATATTGTGAGACTTGCACAAGATTCCTGCTGGTAGAATAGCAATAAGCCAGTTTTGCTCTGTTGAATCAAAGAGGGGCTATGCCCTGCACACTGTTGGCTCGTCCGTCCATAGATCTGTCCACCTGATAGATTTTCATCCCAACAGGTATGTATGTCTACTGATGGTGATTTTGGGAGTAGGTGCAGATGGTATATAGGGTAGAGGGTTGGTTGATGGGCTAGTTGCTTTTTCTTATCCTTTGTCTTTCTAAGCACGGGTAGCAACGTGAACCATGTTAATCAGAGAGGAGGTGGATGGCGAGGGTGTGTCATGAAAGGTATAACATCATGAGGGGAAAAATTCTAGTTGTGGATAAGATCTTTGTGAAATGAGTAGGGCACATTGAAATTTGGGTGGTGGTTTGGCATACTCTCTAATACAGACCATGTTGATCTCAAATTTTGGAGGTGGTAAAAATGGTTATGGGGGCGGAGATACTGATTGCTGAATGGTTAAAGTACAATTATGTATGGTGACAGGTGACGGTGGATCATGGTCCTCATCAAGAAGGTCATCATCATAGAAATTTTGATCAAGAGGACAAAGTTGAAGAAGAAATATATTCAGATCCTTACAATTTTCAACATCATGTCCTAACACACGATGATAGGCACAAATATTAGCTTCATCAAACCCTTTTAGTTTGGGTTAGAGAGGATCTTAAGGTCAAAGTGGTGGTAATGTGATGATGGAAGTATCCAAGAGATTGGTTAAAATTTTGGAGTAGGATCCCGCTAACGGATCACAATGGGAGGTGAGTGTGGGTTTGGGTACATGTGCTGTTGATTGTGAAGGAAGAGGCTTTACAGGAGGGGGAATGGGTTGGTCTACTAGTTTGGTATGTGGAGTGGTCTTAGGTCTTGTTGGCATCTGTTTGGGTAAAGGTGGGGTAGAAGATCTGGCGATGGAAGGTTTGGTTGGTTTGACTACCTTAGTGGAGGGTAGAGGATTTTTAGCTTTGAGTTACACCTTCTTGGGTAAAGGTGACACAGGAGTATGAGATGAAGAAGGGAAATTAGATGGTGGAAGAGGATGGGTTACCCATGGGGGCAACCAAGTTACAGTGGAGGTGGTTGGTAGAGGTGGGGTAGGTGGCATTGGTTGGAGTTGTATAGGAAAGGTCAGGGTTATAGTAACTGATGGAGGTATAGGTGGTAAGAAGTGTACGGGTGAGGGTGAGGGAGTTTTGTTTTTGGGTGAATGAGGTGTAATAAAGGCTTGTGATGTAGTAACAAGTTGTTTATCTTTTGACCGGTCTTGGGTATGAGATTGTTTGGTCAAGGTTGATGGATGAGGCCCTAGGATGGACAGAAGGGGGGAAGGTGACAAGGGTGTAGTAGGTGAGACTTGTGTACGCAGCCTAGAGGGTTGGGTTTTATTTCTATGTGGGAGGAAAATGCTACTGCAAACTTTGGAAGACGTGGCTAAGTCCAATTTGACAGGTGGGTGAGTAAGGCTTGATGTCGGCATAACACCCAAAGTAGTGATGGGTCTAGATATGGGTGGGGGGATAAGTGTGAGTAGGTTTTTAGGTTTGGGAATAGTTGTAGTGATGGGTAGAAGTTTGGATGGAAGTACGGATGATGAAGATTAAGCTGCTTCAATCGGCATGGTCAGTGTAGTTTTGGTTGCCAAAAATACCTTTGGGTAGATCGTGGAAGTATCTTTAGGTAAAATTTACATTTGGGTCAAAACGAGGAGCTGAAGACATCCCCAGAGCGTGGAATGATCAATGTAATCTAAAATATTGACCAACCGTGAAAACAGGACTACTGAAGAAGAGGATGGAATGGGTTAGGTGGCAATCCCTGTAAAATATGTCTATGAGACAGGGAATTGGATGGCTTCAGATTCTGTAGGTAAGAGAGTCGAGATCATGTCAATAGGGTCCTGAGATGCTAAGGGAGAACTATCCCTGAAAGGTAGTGACATGTATGAAGAATCTCCCATGGGTAGGAGAGATAATAGGTTGGGTGAGGTAGAGTTCTCTCTCGGTGGAGGAGAAGGTGATGATGAATTTCTTGTGGATGGGAGAAAAACAAGTGTTGATGGTTCAGAAGGTTGGGAAGCAGATGATGACCAACATTGGTAGAAAGTGTGGGTTCCTCTATGAGAGCAAGGAGAGAAGAGGGGGACTCCTCTATAAGTGGAGGAGTAGAATAGGTATGCTCCTCTATGGGTAGAGGAGCTCGTGCCAATATTTCATCAATAAATGAAGTAGGTAGGTTTTGAGGAATAGTTGACATGATATCAAAAACTATGTGAACCTCAGAGACATTATTGTCACTGGATGAAGGTTCACTATTTTGATTAGATGATGGTTTATGGTTAGGGAATGTCTTTTTGAAGATGTGTAAATTCTGATTTGTTGGCGCATTCACTTTGTCTATGATAAGGTCTCCATTGTCTATCATCTTTTGAACAATGTTGTTAAAAGTTATCCATTTACCATCACTATGTCCTTTAACGTGATGATAATTACAGTAGTCGTGCTATTTATACCACGCAGGCATAGGACGAGTGGGATCAAAACCTGTATGAGATTTTATGAGAGGAAGTGTAATGGCTCCAACTTTAAGAAGTTTTTCCAAGACTGAAGAATAGGGCTCTCTGCTCGAAGTGTACTTCCGCTACTCCCGCAAAAGCTGAAAGGCCTAGATAGGAGAAAGATTGGCAGAAGGTTGGGCTTGATTAAAAGGATGAGGTGGACCCACCTTTAGGACTACCACATTGGCAGATCCTTTGGGATTTGAATAGTTATTTTGGGGTTTTAAATATGAAGAAGAATCGTTTGATTTGAATGTGGTGTTCTTGTTCCATAATTGAATTTTCTTTTCTTCAATGGCACAAATTTCCAGTTTTCGGGCCATGGTGAACACTTCATCAAAGGTTTGGAAAATTTGGATTTGTAGAGTAGGTGAGATGTGTCTAGCACAAGCTCTATTGAATAACTCAATAATTTTAGTATGAGGTAGTTGGAATGTTAATTGGTTGATAAGACTCCACCAATGGACAATGAAATATAAGATAGATTCGTCTTCGTACTGCCGGGTTGAATAGAGATTGGTCACGGTGAATTTCTTGGTAACATTGATTGAAAAATGATCTAGGAAATCTTGGGCTACTTGGTTAAAGGAATAAATAGAATGTCGAGGTAGTCCACTGTACCAATCCAATGTTGGTCTTGTTAGGGACATTGGGAAAGTTCGTAGGATAAAAGTGTCATCCTGGGAAATTAGGTAACACCCATGTTTGAATGACTGCAAGTGTTGTTGCGGGTCTTATTTTCTATTGAAGCAATTAAATTTAGGCATTTACCAATGTAATGGGTAAGGACGAATGGGAATAGATATATGGATAGGCTCATTATAGATTTCATCATATGTTAAAGAATTATGGGAGCCAAAAATAGATGCTTCTAAGGTCTGCATCTTCTCCATCATCATTTTAATGAGGACGTTAGTAGGTTGGGATGAATGGGTGCCCCCTGCAGAAAAAGGGTGTTGATAATGAAGGTACGAGGTAGGTGGTATGCTGGTATATGGTGGCATTGATTATGAGAACAATGTATGAGGAATAGATGTGGGTGTCACATAGCCAAAATAAGCGATAGATGAGGACGGGGGTTGTTGGTAGTATGTGTAAGCGGGTGGGGTATTTGTAATGACTCTAGTGGCGATTGGGGGTAAGGATTGTGGGATAGAAAGGATGAGGTTTTGGAAAGGGGTGTAAGTTTCCGACACTGGAGGTGGTTGCGATGCAATGGGTACATGGGAAGTTGTGGGTGCAGATGGAGCTATACTCATAAAGGTTGTTAGAGGGACAATCGATGTCGCAAGTGTGATCGATGACGTAGATGCTGCAGTTATAATGACTATGGGATTTAGCTAAGACACCACAGGTGATAAAATGGATGATGCTAGGTCTGAACTAGTGCTAGCTGACCCAGAAGTGAGGGCTAGAGTAGGGGGATAGATACAGGAATGTCGTATATTAACTGTCATGAGAAATCCCAGGTCGAAGAATGAGTAAGGTAGTACTGGAGGGTAGTGGGATTATGGTTGTGTTGGTTTGAAAATCTGTCACTTGGGCAGATCTATGGATAAACGAGCCAACAGTGTGCAGGGCATAGCCCCTCTTTGAGTCAGCAAAGTGAAACTGGTTTATTGTTATTCTACCAGCAGGAATCTTGTGCAAGTCTCACAATATTCTACCTTCAGGGGTTGGGATCTCATCCCAGTAGAGTATTTCCGACGAAGAACATAAAGGAATGAAGGAAAGAAGGGAAGGAAGATGGATCTGAAGGGAGAAAAGAAATGAATTCCAAAGTAGAAAGGTCAGAGGGTCTATGTTTTGGGCTGGTAGTAAACAGAGCTGAACCTACTTGCATAGACAAACAAAGCAATACTGATGAACAAATGACAAAAAAGTAGAGATAGATCCAACAGAATAAACGCATAAATCTGACATAAGAAAGATCAGATGCCCATAACACACATATTCAACACAAAGTCTCAATATTTGTATTAATATTTTCTTCTGTTACAAAAAGTACAAAGCCTTTTCTTCTTGCTTCTATTTTTTATCTGAAAAATGTCCACCACACTTGAATACAACAAGTATTCAAGTATATATAGAAGGAGAGAAGAAAAGAAGACAAAAGCAAACCAACCACTTAATTACAAAAATATCTTGCAATAGATTCCAAAGTCATTTGTTGACTTTTGACAACTTTGGTGGATGACATCATCTCATGGTGCAACATGGATGATGTCATCGTTTGTGTCAACACACTTTAGATAATTTACAAGGAGAAAGTTGGGAAGAAGGAAACTATTCATCGTCCTCCCGCGGCTTGAAGGGGGTATCCTGCTTTTGCTTCTGCTTGGGAGACAAGATGTGGAACTGGGCACGATACTCCATGAACTTGCTGATCATGGGTTGAAGTTGATCCTGGGAAGGATCCTTGTGTCGATCACTGATAGCTTTGCAAGTCTCCCGCTCGTCCGTGAGCTTTTCTGGGAGTTTGGAATAATCATTTTCTACCTCTATCAGGTACCCAATGAAGTCACGACACGCCAACAGATTTTTGATGGATTCGGCGTCGAAAGTGACCTTTGGTCCCAGCCCTTGTGAAACGATCTCCTTGAAGATTTGAATAGTTTCCTCAACCTTTCTTAAGGCAAAAGAAGAAGTGAGCAAGCCTGGAGACATTCTTAGGACAATTTGCTCCATTTAATGCATTGCATCAAGGGCTTCCTCCTTTACTTTGTCGATCTTCTCCAGGATAAACTCCAGCTGATCAACCCAATAATCCAAAGTAGAGAGGATTTTTCACCCCCCAGGGTAATTTTGATAACATGCATCAGAATATTCAAATCCCAGGCAAATTGATTGATTCAGAGCAAAAATCATGTTTCTGAGGTTCCCTCAGATTATTTTCTAACTCTCCTGTCCAGGCTGAAAAGAGCAAGCTCTGAGAAAATGTGAAAAAAGTTGCAGAAGGCAAGTAGGTTGATCCAGGAAAAAATTGTGAAAATCGGCTAAGTCCTAGTCCTAGGAGCAATTGGGACATTTGGGACGTGCGCGGATCGGCGAAAAGCCTCCAGGCGGGATCAAACGCGGCTGCCGAAAAGCCTCCAGGCGGCCCGCTAAGCATTTGGGACAATCGGGCCAGAAGTACGCGGCGGGCGCGAGAAGCCGATCCGGCCGAAAGAGAAGAAAAATTGGCTAACTGCTGAGCGGGACAGTTGGGACAAAGTACGCGAAGGACCCGAACCGGCCGGATCGGCCGAAATGAGAACAAACGGTCCTAAAGCATTTGGGACATCTGGGACAAAAAGGCGCGAACCGGCCGAACCGGGTGAAAAAGGTCAAGGCAGTCCGAAAGCAAAAATGGGACGTGGGACAAGTGGGACAAAGGGACGCGAACCGGCCGGATCGGAAAAGGAACCGGGAAGCCAACAAATGTCCGAACGGCCGGATCGGCCGAAATGAGGGACAGGAACATTTGGGCGGGATCAAAGGACGCGAACCAGCCGGTTTGGCCGAAATCAGCACAAGGACACAAGGAAAAATGGGACATAGGGACGCGAACGCGGATCGCCGAAAGGGCCGAGAACCAACCAGATCATGACACGTGTCACAAGGAGAAAAAGTCAAAAAGTCAAAGGGGCGAGTTTTCGAGCACTGATCCGAACCAATGAGATAGCGCCACGTGTCCCAGCTAGGGCCCACAAGGAAATTTCAAAAGAAAGCCCACCGAAAGTGGAGGAGAGAGAATTGCTCAGCGAATCAGATGCCTGCCACGTGTCATCCAGGTGGCGAAGCGCGGGAAAATATTTCAAAATCCGTCTTGGTCTGTTCCGTGCCCTAAATCTTCAGATCGTCATATCTTTTGATCCAGAGCTCGGATTTGCACGTTCCTTATATCAACGGAAAGCTTGTGAGATTCTCTACACGATTCCAGGGTCAATCTTACATTTTGGTTCAGTTTGGAGAGAGAAAATCAAGAAACACCTCTGGCACGAAATAACAAGCAGAAGTAATGCTTCAACTAACAACTTTAATGCAGCAGACAGTTCGCCGCTTCTGTTAGGCAGCCCGCCGTTTTGCCAGGATCCGCCGCTTCTGCCATGATGAGATGAATTGAATGCAACCTGGAGGTGGTTGGGGTAGATTTGGTTTTCCCTTCTCTCTTTCCTCTCTCATTCTTTCTATATATTGTAAAGAGGAGCTTCTTTTCAAGGGTCGAACATTTTTCTGTTTTGCTCCTCCCTTCTTCTCCTATCAGGCGAATTTGTGGAGTTCGAACCTCTCATTTGAACTGTAATACTACTCTGCCTCTTGGCATTCTGTAGTGTATTGTATCAATCTTTGGAGCAAGTAATACATGTCTGTGGATGATTCTCAACCCTCTCTGTGTTCATCTTGCATCCTCCTGGTCTTTCACTACAAGTTTTGTTATCTGTGCATGATCTTATATCACATTTGAATGGTCTGTGTTCACTGGAAAAATAGGTGTTCTTCATTCCTCGGTGCATCACCTCTATTAGCTTAGATTTATTTTATGCATCTTCTTACCTTGTCTCCTTGGCAGATTAGATTAGGTTTTGAGAAAACCCTCTGCATATTTCGTGTGCATCTGAACAGAGGAATAGGAACCAGCCTTCTCTGGAGAATCCTTTCTCATTTTTCAAGTCCCACACTTGGAGAAAGGATTCAATGTTATGCAATCACACTGGATGCCAAAGTGATCAACCTAGAAACTTGATCTGCATCCAGGGGTGCTGTGATTTTGCACTAACAGTTTTGGCACGCCCGGTGGGACCTAGAGGTCTCATTTTTATTGCAGCAAAGTTGATATGCATCTGCTGCAATTTTCTTGCTTGAAAAGAGCTATTATTTGCATATCTGGCGACTCCAAGAGGAAGAATCAACTGGTTTCAGAAGTACAGGCCTGAAAGCTTATGAGAAGAATCACAAGGTCAAGAGTTGGAGAAGAGGAAGTGCTGTTTGAATACCTGCAATTATCTCCAAGAAGAAGGCAAAGAGGAAGAAGGATTCAAAGGTCTCCATCTCCACCAAACAGAACTCTCTCAACTCCTCCACCTGATCGGCCTTTCATTCAGTATTCAAGAGTCCTTCGACCAATCAGAATGGCGCAACCAGTGAATCCCTTTGTCAATTTCACTGGCAGCAGCCCACTTGCCCTCAATGCACAAAATCCAATTCCAATTGCAGCATTGAAGAACATTCCATTTTTCACTGGAGAAAATCATACCACTCCTGGTGATCATGTCAAAGACATTGCTAACATTTGTGCAATCCATGAGATAAATGAAATGGATGTGGCTGTCAAATTGCTGGCGTCTTCATTCAAGGGGAAAGCATTGCAATGGTTTAGGAGCCTTGATGCTGGCTCTATCACAAACTGGAATCAGCTGTGTATTGCACTTCATGATCAATTTGGAGAGAAGGGAGACAACTTGTCTCTTTTGGAGCAGCTGACAACCATCAAGAGAGCTTCCAATGAGCAGCTAACTGACTTCAACTTCAGATTTCAAAGGTCTTGGGATAGGATTCCAGTAGCAGTCAGGCCAACAGCAGAAGGTGCTTTTCTATATTACCTTAAAGCTTTAAATTCTGATATTTCTATGTTGGTTCAATCTATGGGAGGCACAACTATCCCTGCTGCTTATAGTATTGCCATTAGAGCTGAAAATTGTCTGATTCAAGCTGGCAAGCTAGCTCCTAGGCCTCCAATGCCATTATATCCAAGTTTAGAGAGCCCAAGTGCTAGTCAAGCACCTGTCTTAGCTCCTATTCCCACTCCTAGAAATCAGAGTTCAAATGAAGCTTCCACTTCATCTCCAAGTGCCCCAAATGAGCTTCAAGAGGTCATGAAGCAATTGCAAAATCTAGGCAATGAGCTGGTCACTCTCAAAAGACAGCAAGCTCAAGGTTTTAGACCTTCATATCAGCCTCAAGCTCAACCTAATAGGCAGCCATATCAGCCTCAAAGGCCACCCAATCCAGCTGCAAATCTGAATCAAACAAGGCCTCCTGCCAATAGACCATTCCAGCCCTATAATCCAAATGCCATATCTGCCTCTAAGGCATTAGTACCAGCACAAAACAACATTGCCCAGGAGTATGATTGGTGTTTTCCATGTAATGAACCTCATAATCAATCCATGTGCTACAATGGTGCTTTGACTCAAGCTTTAATGGTAACAACTACTGGTGTGGAGGGTGAGAACAGTCAAGAAAACAGCCAACAACAAGAAACATTCCAACAGCAATCAGCCCCAAATGACACCACATTGGTAAATTGGCAAGCAGAGGATTTCTGTGGCATGAATCAGGCAGTTTCTCAAGGTGTTGCAGCCAACACAAGGTCAAAAAGGAGAAATTTGGGTGAAGAACAGCCATTAGCCCCAGCCAATCCACAACCTTCCATGCTCCACAAATGATTGGCAAGCAAAACCCAGTTTCAAATGCACAAGGGCAGCCAAGAACAGCCCCTAGGCCAACTCAAATGCCAGCTGTTGCTGCCCACATACAAGGAATAAATGTGCAAACCAAAGGACAGCAGAGAGATCCTTCATCACCATTCAGTATCATTGATCAGATGAAGAAGACAAACGTCAATATATCTATGTGGGAATCCCTATCCATCCCAGGCCAAAGAAATCTGCTGCAAGCTGCCATGAAGGATTGGCCAACTTCGAATCAGCAGGTCCAAATGCAAGAGAAGGTACTCACAAATGCTGCCCAGCCTGAAGGAAATCATGGAGCACAACAAGGTAAAATGCTGAAGCCTCCCCCTTTTTATGTTTCGTTAATCATTGGAAATCAGCTAGTGCATAATTGCATGATAGATTCCGGGGCAAGTAGCTCAGTAATGCCTAAACAGATAGCTGATCAGTTAGGGCTCCAGTATGAAATAACATCTAAGGGAGTAGTGCAGCTGGATGGGACAGCAATAGCAACAGTTGGAGTGATTAGAAATTTGAGTCTTACCTTGCATGCATGTCCAAATGTTGTTGTCTTACAAGATATATCAGTCATAGACCTTCCACCACTCTTTGCCCTATGTTTGTCAAGGGACTTCACTGCCAAAATTGGGGGATATTTGTCCGCTGATTGGTCTCACATGCTATTCAGAACAAGGTATGGAACTAAGGCTACAATTAGGTCAGAACCTATTGCAAACTTCCACATTGAGCCCTATACTCCAAGTCAGATTAATGCCAATTGCTCAGCATTTGATCAAGAAGATCACCCAAGCACGATGAAACTGACACTAAAGTTGGAAACATCCCAGATCTAACTCTTGATGAATGGGCAAACAAGGTACATGCTTTTGATCCTTATCAAGGAATAGAAGAATCTGAGCTAGGAGTCTATTGTATACACGAAGAAAGTCAACCTATTCCTAGCATCACCAAGCCAAACCACAAGGATGACAATGAGGTATGGCAGCTGTTTTTTGATGGATCAAGGAGTAGACAAGGCGCAGGAGGTGGAGCCGTGCTTATTTCACCTCAAGGAGTAAAGTATTATTCAGCTTTTAGATTTCAATTTGCATGCTCCAATAACACTGCTGAATATGAAGCCTTGGTGCAAGGGATGCATTGGGCAATCAAGAGAAAAATAAAGAACTTGCAAGTCTTTGGGGACAGTGAGCTGATTGTAAATCAGGTCAAGGGACAGCATGCTGCCAAAAATGATCTACTCAGGTGCTACAAGAACAGGGTGTGGGACCTCATGGAAGATTTTGAGGGTTTCGGCATCAAATCCATCCCTAGGAAAGAGAATCAAGCTGCTGACAGGCTTGCAGCAGTAGGGGCAGCCTTTGACATTGTAGAAAACATTCAACAAGACAAGGTACAGCCAAACATCCACGTGATTGTGAGGCCTTCAGTGCCGGATAACAATGTCAGTTGGCAGGTATTTGAGAATGACCAGCAAATCATCCACTTCTTGCAAGAAGAAGCTGAGTTCTCAGCTAAGAATCAAGAAAAGTTGGAACAGCAATATGGTGACCAAGTGATACAGCTGAGAACTGACAAGCTGCCCAAGGGACTTATCACTTTGGAGTCCATTTTTAACCCCAATGATCAGTTTAGAAAGGAGAAAGCAAACATTCAGGTCAAGAGAGAAGATTCGGTATCCATCTTGGTAGAAGAGAACAAGCCATTGCAAATTGGAAAGATGACAACTGAGCAAGAAAGGTGTGAGTTCATACAGCTATGTCAAGAATTCCCTGACGTGTTTGCTTGGAGCTATGAAGACTTGAAAGGTTTCAATCCCAACTTAGCTCAGCATACCATCGAATTGGATCCAAATACTAAGCCTGTCAGGCAGAAACAGAGACCAGTCAATCCACACATGGAGCCTCTCATGAGGAAAGAATTGGACAAGCTGATTGAGTCAAGAATCATATTCCCAATCAAGCATTCTAGTTGGGTTGCCAACTTAGTTCCAGTCAGAAAGAAGAGTGGAGAGATCAGGCTGTGTGTTGACTTCAGAGATTTGAATAGAGCCTCTCTCAAGGACCATTATCCACTCCCTTCCATGGAGCAAATATTGCAGGTCGTAGCTGGTTCAGAAAGGTTTTCACTACTTGATGGTTACTCAGGCTTCAATCAGATTATGGTAAAGGAGGAAGACCAGTTCAAGACAGCCTTCACAACCAAATGGGGCACATATGCTTACAAGAAGATGCCATTTGGACTGTCGAACGCCGGAGCAACATTCCAGCGAGCTATGGATATGGCATTCAAAGGCTTGATCAACAAGATAGTGCTGGTATACCTAGATGATATTACTGTCTTCTCAAAGAATGCAGCAGACCATTTCTTTCACCTCAGGCAAGTGTTTCAGAGGTGTAGAAAGTTCGGAGTGTCCTTAAATCCTAAGAAGTGCATCTTTCTTGCACATGAAGGGAAGCTCCTTGGCCATATTGTCTCCAAGGAAGGATTAGCAATTGATCCAGAGAGGGTTGAAGCCATAAGAGCTCTACCATTGCCAAGCCACAAGAAAGCCCTTCAGAGTTTCCTGGGAAGGATAAACTTTGTTCGGAGGTTTGTCCCAGATTTTGCAGCCCTTGTCAAGCCCATCACCAAAATGTTAAAGAAAAGCATGGCTTTCAAATGGACGGCAGAAGGCAAGGAGAGTTTTGAAGCAATCAAAGAAGCCATCTCCCAGGCACCCACTCTCATCAACCCAGACTTTTCCAAGGATTTCATCCTCTATGCATTTGGAGGTGATGACACTATTTCTGCCATTCTGGTACAGCAGAACAAAGATAATGATGAACAGCCGATTGCCTTCTTCAGCCAGAGCCTAGATGACTGCGAAGTGAGGTACTCTTTTATTGAAAAGCATGTGCTTGCAGTAATCAGAAGCTTGAAGAAATTCAAGCATTTAGTCTCAAACAACAAGGTCCAGTTATTGGTCTCACATGCTGGGGTTAAGGACTTCCTCCTCAACAAGGATTTGAATGAGAAAAGGGCAGGATGGATCACCCGTGTCATGGAGTATGACATTGAGATCAAGATCACCAAGCTGGTAAGAGGCAAAGGTTTGTGTGAGCAGCTCGCTTCCAAACAACCAGACAACCCAGAAGATGAAGAAGACGCTGTCCTGCTATTACAAGATGATCAAAAAGTAGGAAAATGATGATGTGTCCACTCCTTGCTGGACCCAAGGCATTATGCACTTCCTACAAACAGGCCTATGCCCTCCAGAAATGAGCAAAGCGAAGAGGAGATACTTCAGGTTGCAGGCTGTTCCATATACCATCATTGATGGAGTTTTGTTCAAGAAGGATGTGAATGGAGTGCTGCTGAGATGCATTAACACAGGTCAGATCCAAAGGGTATTAAAAGAGTTTCATGATGGACCAGCTGGTGGCCATTTTGCACCAAGAGTGACAGCTCTGAAAATCATGAAGGCTGGTTATTATTGGCCTAAAATCTTTAGTGATTGCTATGCATGGATCAAGAGATGTAAGAATTGTGCATTCTTCACAGGAAAAGAGAGACTCGCTGCCCTTCCATTACATCCAATCTCAGTTGACCAGCCATTCATGCAATGGGGTTTAGACTTCATTGGAGCCATCAATCCCAATTCAAGCCAAGGGCACAAATGGATTTTGACAGCCACGGACTACTTCACCAGATGGACAGAAGCAGTAGCACTCAAAGAGGCGAATGAGTCTAGCATCTTGGACTTTTACGAGGGGATAACTACCAGATTTGGTGTACCTGCTACAATAATCTCTGATAATGCATTGGCATTCATTGGATCTAAAGTGACTGAGTGGGCTGTCAAGAACGGGATCTACCTGAGCACTTCATCAAACTATTACCCTCAAGGTAATGGCCAGGCCGAGTCTACAAACAAGAACTTGCTGAGGATCATTAGGAGGACTCTTGATGAGAATCAGAGGGCTTGGCATACCAAACTGAAATCAGCCTTATGGGCTGATAGGATCACTCCCAAAAGATCCACAGGTAATTCTCCATTTAAGCTTGTCTATGGAAGAGAGGCAATCTTGCCCATGTCACTTGAGTTGCCAACATTGGAACTCATGAAGCAGCTGGAGTTGCTTGAATTTGAGCCTATGGAGGTGAGATATGCAGAGCTGATGGAGCTGCAAGAGATCAGAAATCAGGCATCCCAAGCAATGGAAAAGGATCAAGCTTTGATCAAGAAGACCTTTGACAGAAAGGCCAAGGATAGATCTTTTCAAGTTGGAGATCTAGTGTTGAAATGGGATGCAGATCGGGCAAAACCAGGAAGGCATTTCAAATTTGATGCCATTTGGAGTGGCCCATACATGGTCACGAAGCGCAAGAGCAGCAATGCTTTCCAATTGGCCTCATTGGATGGTGAAGAACTGCAGATTCCAGTCAATGGAATCTATCTCAAGCGTTGCCTCTAGAGGGAAGTTCACTACCTTGTAAATATTAATTAGATTTTCATTCCTCCAAGTGCTCGTGCACATTGTCCTGTTGTAGTTAGGTTTCAGTTTTCCTAAGTGCTTCGGCATAGGTTTTGCTACTCTCAGGTTGTTTTTACAGTTCAGAGTGTTGTTGGAGAAGAAGTTGTAGTATATCAGGCTCGTTTCAGGTTATTGCTTATGACTCCATGCCCAATGGATTGCTTCAAAGGCCACTGGTCTTTTCATCTAGCAGGCAGATGACCCCGCTGAGTCGCCAAATTGTTATCCAAAATTCACCCCCCCAGGGTAATTTTGATAACATGCATCAGAATATTCAAGTCCCAGGCAAGTAGGTTGATCCAGAATTTTTCTAACTCTCCTGTCCAGGCTGAAAAGAGCAAGCTCTGAGAAAATGTGAAAAAAGTTGGAAGGCTAGGTTGATCCAGTCCTAAGTCCTAGGAGCCTTTGGGACGTGTGGGACAGAAAGACGTGCGGATCGGCCGAAAAGCCTCCAGGCGGCCCGCTAAGCATTTGGGACAATCGGGCCAGAAGTACGCGGCGGGCGCGAGAAGCCGATCCGGCCGAAAGAGGAAGAAAAATTGGCTAACTGCTGAGTGGGACAGTAAGGGACAAGAGTACGCGAAGGACCCGAACCGGCCGGATCGACCGAAATGAGAACAAACAGTCCTAAAGCATTTGGGACATCTGGGACAAAAAGGCGCGAACCGGCCGAACCGGGTGAAAAGGTCAAGAACAGTCCGAAACAAAGTGGGACAAAGGGACGCGTGGGACAAAAGGTTCGGCCGAAGGAAAGGCCAACTGCGGGACACGTGAAATCGGCCGAACCGGCCGAGGGACAAGGAAGTCCCATTTCGGGACATCTGGGCCGCGAGGACGCGAACCAGCCGGTTCGGCCGAAATCAGCACAAAAGCACAAGGGCGGGACAAAGGGACGCGCAGGACGCGGATCACCGAAAGGGCCGAGAACCAACCAGATCACGACACGTGTCACAAGGAGAAAAAGTCAAAAAGTCAAAGGGGCGAGTTTTCGAGCACTGATCCGAACCAATGAGATAGTGCCACGTGTCCCAGCTAGGGCCCACAAGGAAATTTCAAAAGAAAGCCCACCGAAAGGTGGAGGAGAGAGAATTGCTCAGCAATCAGAGCCTGCCACGTGTCATCCAGGTGGCGAAGCGCGGGAAAAGTATTTCAAAATCCGTTTTGGTCTGTTCCGTGCCCTAAATCTTCAGATCGTCATATCTTTTGATCCAGAGCTCGGATTTGCACGTTCCTTATATCAACGGAAAGCTTGTGAGATTCTCTACACGATTCCAGGGTCAATCTTACATTTTGGTTCAGTTTGGAGAGAGAAAATCAAGAAACACCTCTGGCACGAAATAACAAGCAGAAGTAATGCTTCAACTAACAACTTTAATGCAGCAGACAGTTCGCCGCTTCTGTTAGGCAGCCCGCCGTTTTGCCAGGATCCGCCGCTTCTGCCATGATGAGATGAATTGAATGCAACCTGGAGGTGGTTGGGGTAGATTTGGTTTTCCCTTCTCTCTTTCCTCTCTCATTCTTTCTATATATTGTAAAGAGGAGCTTCTTTTCAAGGTCGAACATTTTTCTGTTTTGCTCCTCCCTTCTTCTCCTATCAGGCGAATTTGTGGAGTTCGAACCTCTCATTTGAACTGTAATACGACTCTGCCTCTTGGCATTCTGTAGTGTATTGTATCAATCTTTGGAGCAAGTAATACATGTCTGTGGATGATTCTCAACCCTCTCTGTGTTCATTTTGCATCCTCCTGGTCTTTCACTACAAGTTTTGTTATCTGTGCATGATCTTATATCACATTTGAATGGTCTGTGTTCACTGGAAAAATAGGTGTTCTTCATTCCTCGGTGCATCACCTCTATTAGCTTAGATTTATTTTATGCATCTTCTTACCTTGTCTCCTTGGCAGATTAGATTAGGTTTTGAGAAAACCCTCTGCATATTTCGTGTGCATCTGAACAGAGGAATAGGAACCAGCCTTCTCTGGAGAATCCTTTCTCATTTTTCAAGTCCCACACTTGGAGAAAGGATTCAATGTTATGCAATCACACTGGATGCCAAGTGATCAACCTAGAAACTTGATCTGCATCCAGGGGTGCTGTGATTTTGGATGTCCCCATCATATCAATATGAGTCATGATGAAATCTGTCGAATGATAGATCCTTTTTATCCTCTTATAAGGATTGGGGTATGCTATCTCCATTACTCTCTCCCCTGATGCACTTTGAGAGAAGCGGGTTATAGGATTTTTCTTCTTGACCCCTTTTGATGGGATGATGGAGAAGTCGATCGGTGCAATTGGAACTTTCCTCTTTTATTGACTTAAGTGCTGGGAGATCCATGCTGGACTTATGGGGGAAGGACCAGAAATAGAAAAGGGAGCAGTTGCAGTAGTAAAAGGAAAATGTGTGGGAACACTTGGAGGTATACGCATTGAGAGGGAAGCCGAGAAAGTGCTCACAGGTCCTAGGATGGGATACTGCGGTATGGGTGGTAGACATAGGAATGGAAGGGAGCTGAGAGATGAGGGAAGAAATGGCGGGGGACAACTCCATGAGAGAAGAGAAGATGGATGATGAAGAAGGGGGAACAGTAGAATATGGGGGAGAGGACATGACCAAAGGAATGGTTTCTTGGGTCACTCGAGGAGGGGAAGGAGGAGAAGGAGAAGGGACAGAAGACCTCAATAGTTACAGTAGTGGCAAAATCCTGAGTGGATGTGCCTATCGGAACATCTTCCGCTACTTCTTCTTCTAAGCTTTCTGGGATTACAACCCATTCTTGTGAAGCGGAAGGAGGACTTTCAGGAGCTTCCTCTTCGGTGGAGCTTGACTCACCCTCTTTGCCTTTTCCTTTGCCCTTTGGCAACTGTTTTTCCCAGGAAGGTGCGTTACCCAACGAAGATGTAGTGAAATCAACTCCGAGGTAAATGAGGCCATTCATTCTGCACCAATGCTCTGTTCTCCGCAGAGTTTCCTTGACCCTTTCCTCTATTGTCTGAGGTGCCCTGGTTCTATCAATTATAGGAAAAGGCCAGTCGTCCCCACTCGTTTCAAGATATACTTGATCAAATTCTTGATCAGTAGTTTGATAACCTTTTAGGATGATGGCCACGCCGTACTGGATGATTTTAGCCAAGGCCAAGCGGAATGGTCTTTCCTCCTGAGCTCGACCTCGTGATATAGGTCGATATAAATATCCTCGATCTGTGGAACGTGGATCGGATCGAGTCTGGCTCTGGGTAGGCAATTCCTTATGTCGAAAGTGGGCCTTTCCGGGAAGTTGTGCTTTAAATTTAGCAGCTCCAATTCTGCAAACATGTCCCGTGCTTTGTGGTGAGAGAGACAAGTATACCTGCCCACTGTGAGGGGGAAAGGAGTTCCACCCTTCTTTCTCTTTAGGCACTTCTCGTGGTAGGTTATAAGCTGTCTTGACCGAGCTCCAATAGGATCAACTTGGGGCCGGCGTATCTTGGCAATTTGGTTGGTTCCCCCAAGAAGTTGGCTGCCCTGAGATAGGTAAAGGTGGAGAATTTTGTGAACAAGGCTCCCCATTTCTCTGTAGCTGCAACAATACTCTTGGTCATACGACCGTGAGTCATGTTTGGCCTCAAAAGGCAGACGATGCCGTAGAAGAAGGCATCGTTAATCTTTGTAAACTGGGGAATACTATTTTCTAGCTTGAGTTCTGGATAGTATTCATATATTTTGACTTGGGGCCAAACCCCGCACCACATTAAATCTGGGTAATCCCTTTCTGAGGCCGCAGCATAAACTATGTAGGAGTTCATATAGAACCTCTCCATGGTGGTGAGTTGTTGGAGCTGCTCAGATATGGTGCTGCTTATGATCTCCACCCACTCAAAGTGTTGATCTGGCACATTTTTGTTCATTATCTCTAAATATCTCAGCATCCATTTGTGAAAGTAGTGGGCATCAGGAAGCCCAAATACTCTGCTCAGGAATGTGATTGTATCACTGAGTTCCTCTGAAAAATCACTGCAATGAATGACTTGTGGCCATCTGGTCACCACCATCTTGTTCTTCAGGTATACCTCATTCATCAACTGTATACACTGATCCTCATTATCCTCCCAAGCCTTGGTGCAGTCTTCTTGACTTACGGCCACAAAGTGTCGGTGGTGAGGAATGCCAAGCATAATTTCAAAGTGCCAGGCAGTGAGGTTGATCACGACCTCGCCCTTCTCATTCAAGACACAACTGGTGTCTTTGTTGTAGCAGCAGGCCACTACCATCATGAATTCGTTATTTACTGCACTGACTGGGATTCCTCCTGTAAAATGCAGGCCACTACCTACCAGTTTGTCCATCCAGGGACCTCCTATGACCCTCCAGGTTCTGGTCCAGAAATCCTCCATATCAATGTGCCCGAGCTCTGAGTCTCTTATATCTATGTCATATTCTTCCTGGGATTCGGGCATCCTGACCCTCTGATATTTGTACTTCATCTCTTCTTCTGTAAGTTTGGCTTTGCCCTTGGACTTGGTTGGTCTCTTACTTGATGTTGACATATGTAGTTCTAAACTCATTTGTTGATCTGTAAGAAGAAGAAGTGAAACCCAATGCAGGAAAGTCAAATTAGTTGTATGATCTTCCATTAAAGCGTTGACAGAAGGAAGAGTTAGCAATTTTAAGGTTTCAGGGCGTAGGACGCATGAACACTGTAGGCTGCAGGGTTAAATAGTATGGCACATAGAAAATAGGTGCTGCAAGGGGAAAATCAGCGCCAAAGGGTGCAGGGTGCATGGAAACTGCAGAGGACATTTTTTGTTGTTGCAAGCGGAAGTGCGCCTGCGCCATATACATGCATTTTATAACAGGCGTTGATATTCTTCATGTTACACGGGAACAGGATGCGCCAGTGGTGCATATAATCTTTATGTTACATGTAACTTTGGTGCACCAAAGGGTGCGTATATGGCTTGTCTGACATATGCATTATGTGCGCCAAAGGAAACTCGGCACGGCGCAAAGAGGGATTACATAACATTATGTTGCTGTAATAAGAGATGCACCTGCGCTGTTAACAGTTTATACTTAGCGCATCTAAAGTTGGTGTTGCATGCATGCAAGGTGTGCTAATGGCGTAAGTTTTAACAATGCTACACATGAGTTTGGCGCGCCAAGAGGGCGCAGGGAAAGCGGGTGTTGCAAGCAGGGGAAGTGCACCTTGAGGGTGCAACTATTTTTCATGCAACAGGCATGGTGGATGCGCCATTGGCGTGACTTTATATCATGTTGCAAGGGTGGCGGATGCACTAAAAGAGGGATAAATACAGTCTTACTTTTAAGCCTTGATTCTTTTCCCTGAGGAGTTTACATGTGTTGAAGCTTCTCTTGCAGGGTTCTTTGGGTGATGAAGAAGCTAAAACTTAGAGATTTAAGCAATTTTTTTCAAGACAGAGTCCTCCTAACCAACAGATTTGGAAAGAGGGGGAAGTGCATGGGGAAGGATAGTAAAAAAACAGCAAAGGGGAGGGACCATGGTTTCACAGCTCTATTTAATCCAACCCCATAAACAAGCAGCCAAAAACCAAAACTCAAAAAACACAAGAGCAAAGGACCACTTACCAAGAATATATATAATGTCAGAGGTGAAACTGGGTCCACGACGTGATACGAGAATGACAGGTGCGCTGACAAGTGTAGAGGGAAAAGAACAATCACGTGATTCTTGTCTGATGAAAATGACAGGGCGGATGCGCCTATATATAGGCAAGGCTGTAATAAATGCGCCAACCACTTTTTGAAGTGGCGCACCAAAACACGTGTCCACAACGAGAAGCTTACGCCATTTGGTGCATCAAAACACCTACTGACACGAAGTTATGTGCACCTTTGGCACATCAAAAGTGTTGTCAACACAGAAATATGTGCATCCTTGGCGCACCAAAACGTGGTGCAACAAAAATATTGTTGACACAAAGGTGTATGCACCTTGGCGCATGCAAGAAAGGCGCAACATAGTAAGGCATACCAAAACACGTGTCGAAACTTCAAACCGTGTGCCAAAGGATTTAAAGGAGGCACATGAACACTTTATGTTGCATAAACATTAGGTGTGCCCGACCAAAAAAGACCAAAAACGGCTAAGTTCGGAAAACTAGATTTTCCGGGAAGGAATTTTGCAACGTTTCGAAAGTAAGGAGTCCCTGACGAGGGACCGGAACAAAATTTTGGTAGGGTTATCTGTAAAATTGCCCTTTCCAATTTTACGGGATAACAGGTTGAGGAGTCTCACAAACTCCTCATCACCAGTGATGATGGGGATAATATGAGTTGGATCCATAGGTGATAGAATGGATGACAGTGATGGACTAGGTGGGAGTGGCTAACAGCTAGCATGAAACACGAGGGCGTTAGTTTGGCTGCGAGTCAACACCATGTGAATCAACATAAATCAGGTGAGCTATACTCTATAAATGACACAGGGAAAACAAAGATGGGACAAAATAGATTTCGAGAGGAAAATTGGGTAAATATTTTGATAAAAATCAAAACAGGGTGACTGATGCCGGTTAAGGTGTGACCAATGACGGTTACTGTGAAGAATAACAGTTTCAACAAATAAAGCAGAAACTGGTGGTTGTTAAACATGGAGATTGTATTGGAGGACTATGATCACAATATAGAGAGTATGGTGACACATAGAAACTTTTAGACAGAAAATAAGGTGAGATGAGTGTTCTCTAGGTAAACTGACCAACAAAACAAGAAGCCAATGCTGGTTAGGTAAACCAATGCTGGTCAGATGTAAACTGATGATGGTTGTGGGACTGATGCTGGTTATTGTGAAATTGAAATAATGAAAAAAAAATGAGGTTTTGTGAATTTAGATTGTAAGAAGAATAAACCCAGAAGCATGGGTATGATAGGATGAGGCCCTGACACACTCAGAGAAAGTCAAAATACTCCAACTATGATGGCATAGTGTGAAAGGAAAAATAAAGATGAAGAAAACATATTCTCTCACCTCAAAATGTAAGTCAAGCACAAAGCTATGAAAACATGCAGTCCTAAAAGTGAATTTTGTATTTGTTGTAGATTATGCTTTTATGATTGACATGTGAATTTAGAACAGAGTTTTTGGTTGGGAAGGCATCCTATGAAAAAGGAAATATAAAGGGTGAGGTTTTAGGTTATGTTATGGTGGGGTGGTCCTTCCTCTAATGGGGTACTAAACAGAGATAACCAATAGGGGATTACATGTCAATCCTCTGATTGTGTGATCGTTGATAGGCATTCCATGGCAAGATGTTATTTAAGAAGGTGTGTATATTCAAATTTTTGTGCATTTTGGCAAGAGAGAGAGAGAGAGAAGTAAGTGCTTTCTACGGTTTAATTGTGTCAACCATTAGATGGGCATGACTTCCAGCATATAGGTTGCCCTCATTTTTAATGTGAGTTATAATACACAAAATCAAAATGCAATTCAAGTGTTTTAAACCTAAACCGAAATATGATATTTGATGTAGCAAATGATGAGCAGGAAGAGGGATGCTTTTTCACTAATGCAATACAAGAAAGAAGAAGTGGTTCATTTTAAGCCCCAAATGACAAATGTCATTTACACAATTAGAAGAAAGGAATATTACCAGGGAGAAGATTAAATGTGTAATATTTGAAATGAAATAAACACACAAAAATGTTTTCCCTATATGAAGAAAATGCAATGAACCCAAGAGAGGGTCCCACTGGGTGTGCCAAAATGTTTCACCATTTTTTGTAAGTTTTTGATGAAATAGATAAGGGTGTGGGCCAAGGAGGAATACCTGTAGTGACAGTTGGTTTGAAGGTCCTTGTGCACATTCTGAATTCTTGATCCAATGTTGACTATGAGAGATTCCTTTTGGCTAGGAGGAACTACCTGAAATACACAACAAGACCATAAAAAGAGGATTAAATAATATATGTCAGTGGGCTGCCTAGCGTGTGCTAGATCCAAGAAGTGTGATACTTCCTCGGTGGCAGTCAACCAACTATTTAATACAATTTAATGTAAGAAATAACGTAAGTAAATAGAATCCTACTGTAATTGATATGATTTAGGCATCTCATCCAAATACAATAAGAAAATATAACATAACAGGTCAGGCTATGATCAGATCTGGAAATAAGGTAAGCAACTAAGGTACTGAAACAGGTCAGGGTTAGGTTCTGGGTCACTTGAATCACTTAAAAAGGGGTAGTGGGATCTGGTATTAGCAGGGATTCCAGATACAGAGACCGATGTCAGTCTGGTATGACTGACAATGGTTTAGTAAGAACTGATGATGGTTACTGCGGGCTAAAAATAACTCAATAGTTCATGGTTATAGGGATTTGTCTGAGATTGGATCAATAATGGTGAGGAGTTGGTTTAGGTTTGGAGGGATGTTGGGAATATTCAAAGGTGCTCAAGGATAGACAGAGGTGATTAAAATGGTTATGAGTGATGGGAATGGTTGGGTTCACAAGAAGGCAATAGTGGTAGGGTGAAAATATAGCTGATGGTTGATAAAGAAAATTCAAAGAACTATAAATTGAATAGAAATGAAGTGGTGTAGGTTAGATAAACAATTACTACTGTACATGTTTAATGGCTAGGAGGTGGTGATGGTTGATCGGTGAAATGGCGATTTACGTCATGACAGTGCTTCCCGGAGTGATCATGTGAATTCTAGACCTTCTAATCAATGGCGATACTGGTTATGGCTACTTCGATGTGTTAAAGAGCTTTAGTTCTTGATTGCATGAAGATATCCTCTACTCCAAAAAATTGAGAATGTGTCTAACCACCAAACAAGGTTTCTAGAATGGTTATATGGTAACCGACGATGGTTTAGGGTTACCGGCGTCGGTTTCAGGTTGACTGGTGTTGGGTAAGGTGAGATATCCTAGGTTGCCTAAAATAGCAGATGTGGGCTATCCTCTCCCATATTTTGCTCATTTTTTCAAGTCTAAATGAAATGTTGCACTTAGATATGCGGGAAATTGGTTAGAAGGAGAATAGGCATGTGATTTTAGGGTTTTACTAAGTCCTAGTTAATTAAGGTAAGTAGGGCTAAGTCTTAGTTAGTTATGGAAGCATGCTATGAATAGGTCTATGGTGAGGTGGTGGGGTGAGGTGGAAATTGGTTTTAATTGAGGTGATTAAATAATGAATGAAGTGAGGATGAGTATTAATTTAATTGTAAATAATTAAATTAATATTAATGTGGGGTATAAGGGTCATGGTTAGGTGAATGTGTTTAAGTTGGTTAGTCGAAAGGGGATCAAGGGGAGTCTGACCCAATTTTGGTGTCTACATTGAATTGGAAAGTATCTATGAAATATTCCTAAGGCATTCTTATATAGATGGAATTGACCTTGAATATGTATGAATGTAATATAGATGTGACTAAGACAATATATGGGTAAACAAATATGAGAAAAGTGTGCCAAATGTCAAATATATGTTAAAATTTGGAGAAATGATGCTTTCAAGTGTCAAAGAACAAATTTGGGTGTATATAGATGCCCCCTTTTAATTTAGTGTTGAAAATGGTATATTATAATGATAAAATTAAAAAATATAAAATAAATCTATTTTAACACCATTGAATATATATTTCTTGGTCTGAGTCATCAAGATCTCATTGAAATGTTAAAGCTTGCATGATATATTAGTGTCCATTTCATTCAAACATAAAAATAATTAGTATATTCATTTAGATACATGCACTTGCCTCTAACTTCAAAATTTTAGAAACTTCTTGGGGCCTTTTGAGTTAAAATGAGTCGATACCCTTGTAATCAAGATTTTTCAAACCATCTATGACATATAAGCCAAACTTGGCTAAAAGAACATGGTTTTCCACAATAATCTTAACAAATTTGAATTACCATTTAGAAAATATTTTTCTAATCAGGAATAGTTTTTTGGTCTATATTTTTTAAATCTATAATGACCAAACTATTATTTTTTGGTTATGTTTATTAAACCGATGATCTTATATAGTACTCTATGCTTGATGGAAATCATGCATGTATGCATGAAACGATTAAATATACAAATGTAAATGAAAATAACACCTAGTAGTTCCACCATATAACTAAATCTATCAAGAACATCACGATAAGAGCTTATAAAACTAACTTCTTTAAATATGAATGAAACTTTGAATAAACTAAACTAACATCCTAAGCTATTTTTTACTCTTTATATTGCTAACTTTAAATGAACCTAGTTAGATCCTAAGAAATCAAATTTATTTTGTTTGCTCCAAACAAGGTGAAGAGATCTCTATAAAATGGCTATAAGAGAATGTTTACATATTCTCCTACTAACCAAGCTTAGAGTGATGGATGCAAGATGAAGAATCTGCTACAATGGAGGAGGGCTCAAGATCAAATGTATTATAACTTTAGCTAATACAAATGAGATCTCATGCATTTCCAAGGAGTCAAGATGTAAAGTTGAAAGGGATGCACTAGGTTTGTATTTATAGATCTCCTTTTGGGAAAGTTTAAAATCCTAGTGCATGTGGGACAAAAGGTGAGTAAAAATGAACTTTTTGATTAGAAGTGGATAAACATGCTTTAGCCTAGTTAAGCTTGGTTTAGGCTAGTTAATCTTGATTAACAAGTGATTAGTGACCTCATAAGAGTTAGGAAGAGGTCTGATTAATCATATGTGATTGATAAATATCCTAGGAAGATTGTAGAAGTGACTTAGAGGGAAATATGAAGATTTTGAATGGTTAAAAGATGGATGTTAAGCTAATAAAAGGGTTTATTAGCCAGATTAGTTGATTATAGAGGGATTGCAACTAAATAATGTCATGAATGGGCATTTTGAGAATGGCAGAAAATAATGGTTAATTAATGAAGTGACGTTAAACGACTGAATTGCAAGAAATGTTCGCTAATTAGTGAGAAATAACCAATTACGATGGGAAGTTAGTACAATTTTAGCCATAAAACTAAATAAACAAGATTTTAGGTGTCTACATTTTCCCCTCTTTGGGGTGGCGTAAGCGATGCCACTTCAAAGATAGTAGACAAGCATAAATAAGTAATTTTTTTTGAAGGTGTAGAAGAAAAATTAGTAGAATTAAGGATTACCCCAATCGAGTGTCGATGGGGTGATGAAAGAGGTCAATCGACGATTGAAATGATGAAGAGGAAAGGCCAAAGTGGGGGAAAATCTCATTACAATTAGAGACAGATGGCGATATATCGAATATCGATATAGATTAGAGATGTGGGAATCAATCCGCACATAATACCAGTACAAACTATTTTTTTGAAAAAGTTTTTGTGGGTATCGTTGTGAAGTACAAGATATGTTTTTATTAATAGATATGTAGAAATGATTTGTAGCATGTGATCCCTATTGCCCCAAGTAATTTCGAAGAATAGCATTAGATAGAATAGAGAATGATAGGGGAGGAAAATGAATATGAAGAGAATGGAAAATAGCTTGAATCCAATTAATGTAAACAATTTTATTTCATCATATTACTTAGGATCTACATCATTGGCCCTTATTAAAATGAACGCATATAAAAAATTGTAATATGACATGAAAATCCATAATACGAACATTTTTTCATGGCTAAAAATAAAATTTTAACTCAATGCAACATACATAATGCAATGTAATATGAATAAAGTAAAGAAGCTAACCTAATAGGGAAAACAAGTACAGATACACACATACTCAAGACAAACAACATTCAAGACAATTGTATATATATGTTTTTATCATCATTCTTTGATTCCAACCTATGTGAATTAATGACAAGGGTTAATGACAGTACCCCAAGTAAGGGTACATGCAAGGGGAATAATGGAGGACACAGGGGTCCTATGAAAAAGCATTCGTACACTATGAAATAGTACCCAACAAGTCGTTGTGCCAAAGAGTACAAACAGTAATAAAACAAACTTTTGTTAATGGAACGTAGATTCAAATGATCAGCGAATCACACAAAATACTAAGTGAGAATCCAATAAAGATGTTTTGTAGGAGGATTTTTGATGTTTGAGTATGATGCATGTGATACAGGCTTCAATTATGTGCATGCTCATTACCGATGTTTTGATTTATGTGTTGTTTTCTAATTTTTAGTATTTTTGTGAAAGTTTTATATTATTTTTGAGTTTTCGATGGAAACGTATTTGAGTGTTTTTGTTTTTTTTATATTTCCAAAATGGTGTACATGAAAATGAAGAAATATGGATGCCCCCAACGTTACATGGGATGTACAAGGGTAGAATTCCACGTGTATATACAAGAGGATAGGTTGGATCAAGGCCAAAATAGATATGTATGAACACAAACCAATGAAGTGCCAAGAAGGAACAAGGATTCCCCTAGCGTAAGCTAGCCATGAAAGTTAGTGATAGATAAGAGTATAAGTTTGTTTAGTGAAATAAGGAATAAATTTTCCCTCAAACATAGTAAAAAGGAAATATTATAAATTAGAACATTACATAGTAAATTTATTCCTTATGTTTGAAGGAAATATTATAAATTAGAACATTACATGGATGTTCTGAAAGAAGCAGAAGAAAAGCGTGAATGTTATGGAAGGGTATAGAAAATGTAGCTAGAAGCCTCAGAATGAAAATGTGATTAGCCCAAGGTATAAATCACGAGACAAGATAAAAACTAAAGTAAGAGTTTGTGTTGGAGCCCAAATGTGCACGCACCCCTGAGTCATAGAAAAATTGGGATTTGAGTCAACATGGGACCATCTCTCAGTTGTGGGACCTATGAACTAAGACAGACCTTTGGAGAAGGCCGGCTCCTCCACCTATCCTAATGCTAACACTACTCCTAAAACTGAAAGAAAATCCTAACCTAAATGTTCCAAGGTACCGGGGATAGAAATGTATTCTCGAATAATTTAACCAAAAAATCTTCTGCTAGTGTCATTATAAAACCAGGGTTGTGTGTCCTAGGTTATATGCAATGAAGCCTTATGCAACTCAGTTGTTTGGTGGTTACTTTTTGGGGTTTTGGCTGGTGTGTTTCCCCTTTTCCTCTAATCTATGGAAATGTAATGCTAAACTACTGAAACAACGTTGTTGTAATAAAAATGTGTTTAAAGGAAATACTTTAACTAGAATTGAAATGCACACACCGAATTAAGATAACATAATTCAAATAACACACACATACTGAATTGAAATAGCAGAATTGAAATAACACACTCTGAATTGAAATAGCAGTAAAGAAATATACCAAAGCAAGGAAATAAGTAATTGCATTCAAATAAGCATTCAAATGTGAACTTATCAGAAAACCACGAGCATGCATGAAATGTAAATCCTCCAATCACCTAGGTCGAGTGGGCCCTTTCTCTTCCTTGGGATGGAGGTACTCTCAACACCAGATGATATTCAAAATGACATCAACTATATTAATTTGAATAAGTTCTGAGACATGCTCAGCATAACATTGCAAAGTAAATACTAACTGGTAGATCACTGTACTGTAAACTGCTATTATCAACTAACTACTAAATTGTTCTCAAGAAGATGTCTATATATAGACATAGTCAGTTACACAATGTGCCATAACTATAGGCACTGAATTCATCCACTAACAACCTCATTAAAGTTTCATTGAAATCCTACAATAATGCCAAAAATAGGATTCATGTTTGTAGGCTTGTGGAAAAATTCCTCCATGATGGCATGATGGCTACAGACTCGGCCTCCTTGATTACAACTTCTAGAATTGGCAGTAAATGCTCACTATTATCCTGCACATGTCACCACATTTACTCATAGAGGTGATTAGTGGGAATTTCTATGGTCAACAGTTTGCATGAAACAAGAACAAGAGAAAATGCATTAACTTTACTAGGATATAACTATATAAAGCATCCCCATGCACTAATTAACATGTTTTAAGAACAAATCAATAACCTCATAGATGATATAATAAGTCAAATAATGCACTCATCATCTCCCCTACACTTTACCTTTTGCATGTCCCTATGCAAACTTATCTTTGTCCTGCTCTCTGGCCAAGTTGTTGTGCCATGTCATATTCTTCAAATTGATATACATATTGTTTCCTTGTCCCTTTACATCCTTGAGAATTTGAAATAACCTCTACCCATGTTGTGAAGCTATCATGTGTGTGGGAAACATTTTTCTGCCAAGTGGTCATGGGACTCAAAAGAAGAGGTGGTCTCACTTGTATTCCAATCCACTCATCATTGTACCCTTTTTCATTCTTCTCAGACAACTTCCAGATAATTGCAATAAGTGCATCTCCTCTCCTCATGCTCCAATTGAGATTTTGGGGGGAGATTACTTCCCTTCTCTTCAATGGTAAATTCAGTGTATCCCATCATTTATCACAAGCTTGTAATGCCTCACCAAAATGTTGCCAACTGTAAACTTCAAAATCCTTGCACACACTTTTGTAAAACCTTTGAAGTATTTTCTCCAATGCCAGCTTGATAATAAAGAGATCTGAAATTTTTCTTCATGGACACATCATTGTGATGGGTAGGCCTAATGTAGAAACCTATGGTTCATGATGTCTGATTAAACAACTCTGTTTTCTCATTCCATATAATTTGGTTTCTAAGAAATGACTGAAAATCCTTCAACTTAAAATCCTCCACAAACAAATTAATGAGGAAATCAGGCACATTGGTGACCAGCATATTGTGAAGGTAAAATTCACACAATAGATTTTGGATATCAGGAGTACAATTTTGATAAATTCCTAAGAAATTTTTACCATCAGGGGCTTCCCAAGGTTCTTTACTACACATTCTCATCAATTTCCAAGCATAGAATTACTCTTGAACAAACATGTTGTAGACAGAGGAAGGTTTCCTACAAGAAAGAAGCTTACAAGCCAAAGGAAAAATAGAGTCGACAATAGATTCCAACTTTTTCTTATCATTTGTACTGGTCTCAATCTCTTCTTTAAGATTTTTATTTTCCTTTTTCAATTCTTTATTCTAAAGAGATAACTGGGTTAAATCATTCCATACTTTCATACCACTATCCCTTTGTCTTTTGAGACTGCTAACTTCTACCTTTAAAGCAGTAATTTCCCTAACTTTCTCTACAGTCCTTTGTGTAAACTCAGTTTGTAAAAGACAAATTGGTTTCTTGCATACCTTTCAATTTTTCTTTCAAAGAGGAAATTTCATCCTGGTAACGCCTTACCACATCATCTCCATGTGTTTCTTGACCATCAATTTCCATTACAACAAAGTATGAAGCTTTGGTCTGTGTTTCTAGTGCTGTAGGAATTTCTGGAGCTGTAGACTCAGTTTTCCAGAGTGGCAGGAATGTCTGGTATATCAGTGTCAAGGCACTACACTGCAGGAATGGTTGTTGTGAATTCATCATCCTTCGATTCTTCTGAAGGGGCGGACGAAGTACCGACCTCATCTTTTTCTTGCAAAATAAGAGTGGAATCCACATGAAACATCTCTGGTTGGGAAAATTCAGGCCTTTGTAAGGTACAAGACCTTCTTGGTCACAACATCATAGCAGAATGGACTGGTAGGGTATTTTTACCTTTGGAAACTTATGGCACAGAGGATGGGTTATCCTTACTAGCAGATTCCTCCATAGTTTCTCTTGAAGGGTGAGGAGTCGACTCGAGCTTAGGCCGAACACTGGGAGATGGTTCCTTCTTGATTTTATTTTGTTTTGAACTCTCCCCTGCACTGATTCTTTCAATCTTCCACTTCAACCTGTAGAAATCTTGATGTGAAAAAATTAATTGGATAAGTCCTAGGTGCTTCAATGCAGCCTTACCACCTCCATTTTTGTACTTTTTTCCCACTTTGATGACCACATCAATGAGATATTTTGGTAAATTAACCCTGAGTTCAGGGTTTGTGTGACCCCTCTTTAGATGAGTTAAAAAAATTTAATGAATCTCCTCCAAGTACAGATGGTTGTCCATCACAGATAAAATATCTGTTGACCCACTTGGCTACCTCCTTCCAAATACCAGGAAAACTCTCCCACCAAATTCCTTTTTGAGTACCAAAGGAAGTAAGAATCACTTCTGGAGGAGCTTCTCCTTCTTCATGGAATAGTGGTATTAAATCCTTGAGTGGGGCATTGGTCACAACTTTGAGACCAAAATATGGCAAGCCAGATAGGTCAGCAACAATTTGACTACTTATCTCAATTATTTTTCCCCCAATTTGTGAACAGGTTGCCTCAAAATTTATCAGGAACTCATCAACCAAATACTCATCAAAACCCTCAAATTTTCTAATAAAATCTAACCACCCTACATCATGAAATACCTAAGAAATAGCAGCATTTCGCAGTAGTGGCTCTAGAGAATCTGATTTGGATTTCTTTTTCTACCCCATAACTGAATCAAGGGTGAATAAAACTTTGGAAAAATGGTGAAAGCTTCCACGGAGTAACAAAGAAATTGCATGCAACATTGACATTGGAAATTTGAATTATTTCTAAACTCTTAATTGGTAGTGATTCGGTAAAGTTTGGCGGTGGAAAAATTTGATAGGACTGAGTTCATATGGAAAGATTTAATTCATCACACAACTCACATCCTATCATCATGAATGATGATGCCACTTGTCCTTCACACAAAGCCACCCATCCTTTTCATAGAAATGTGACACATGTGATATATTTTCTCATTATTGCTCATTACACCCCACTTCGTGACATGATATTTTGATTTATATCCCCAATAAATGCATTGAGAATTGTGTTTGATTTAATCATGTTAAATAAATGTGAATGGGGAGTGCTTCAAAAGCTAATATCCATAGAAAAGAAAAATGCACTTACCCTTACATGCTCAACTCCCCGATATCCATAGAATTCCACGTCCTTGCACTCATAGAATAAGGGTGATCAATGTACATTCTAAAAATTAACATTCCTAACCTTTATTGAAAGCATAAACAAAAAAACTACAATCTAAGGGGAAGAAGATCAAAAGCATGATCATCTCCCTTTATTTAAATTTTTTAAAAAATGACTATTCCTAGTGGGAAGAGCCAAGCTCCTCCACTGAATCCATTCCTTTGCATAGCATCATATATTTGTTGAAGGTTTCTTTATCCAATGGATGCTGATACATCCTTAATCTATGTCCATTCACCAAAAGAGTTCTCTTATCTCCATCGATTGGCAGTAGTCTCACAGAACCATTATCAAAAACTATTTTGATCTGGTAGGGTCCCAACCATCTTGTCCTCAACTTGCCTTTGAACTGTTGGTACTTTGAGTCAAATAGTAAGACCCAATATCCTTCATTAAACTTCATGTGCTTGATACAAGCATCATGCCAAGATTTCCTTTGGTGTTGAAGAATTTTAGTTTGTTGTTGTGCCTCCATCCTCATTTCATCTAGTTCATTCAGTTGCATTACTCTCTCACGTTGTGCTTCATCCAGCTCAATTCCAACTTTTATTGTTGTCCTCCAAGTCTGCAATTCAAACTCAACTGGAAATAGTGGCTTCTTCCCATACACTAGTTCATAGGGGGAGAAACTAGTAGTAGTCTTCCAGGTTGTGTTGTAGGCCCAAACTACTTCTGGGAGTTTTGGTACCCAGTTCTTTCTGTCTACATTGACAACTTTGGTTAAAATGTTCTCCAGCTCTCTGTTTGTGACTTCCACCTACCCATTGGATTGGGGGTGGTACGGTGATGATTTACGATGCTTGATTCAGTAGATTTCTAGGAAGGCTTCAATCATGTTAGACAAATTGAGGTCCCTGATCAGATACAATGGCTCTAGGGGCACCAAATCTTAGCATAATCCTGTTGTACAAAAATTCAGCTACAACATCCTCATTGGCAGATGCCAATGCTTGAACCTCAGCCCATTTCATGACATAATCAGTGAAAACCAGAAGATACTCTTTCCCATGGGATGGGGGATCAAATGGTCCAACAAAATCAATTCCCCACTTCTCAAATGGTCCTAAGACCAGCTGAGGATTGAGGGGCATCTCAGTAGACAACGTAGGCTTCCCCATTCTCTGACATGCATCACACTGCCACACGTACTTCTTGACAGATTTGTGAAGAGAGGGCCAATAGTACCCAGCTCCAAGGACCTTGTGAATTTTCCTCTTTACTGAGTAATGTCCTCCTCCAGGCTCATCATGACAAGCTCTCAGTATGTCATATACTTCATCCTCTCGAACACACCTGCAAAGAACCATATCAGGACAACATTTAAATAGAATTCCATTACACCATTTGTATGTTGAACTATTTTTAACTAATCTCCTTCATTCCTTATTGGTAAAGTAGGCTAGAAACTTCCCTGTAGTTAGGTAATTTGCAAGATCAACAAACCATGGAGGCTGAGTTGATACTGCAAACAAGTGCTCATCTGAAAAGTGGTCCTAGACTGCTTCTTCTTCTCCTGAAACATTCAATCTTGAAAGGAAATCAACAACAACATTAGCCTTACCAGGCTTATCAATAATAGTCAAGTTAAATTCTTGCAACAAGAGTAACCATCTAATAATTTTTTCCCCCACTACTGGTTTATTCATCAAATATCTTATGGCTGAATGGTAAATGTACACAAATATTTTTTATCCAGTAATATAATATTTGAATTTGTTCAGAGAGTAAACAACAGCTAAAAACTCTTTTTCCATAGTGGTATTATTTCTCTCTGTTGGGGTCATATTTTTGCTGATGTAATAGATGGCATACATCTAGTCTTCTTCATCCTTTTGTCCAAGAATAACTCCCATTGTTGTGTTAGAAGCATCAGTGTGAATATGGAAAGGTTGTCCCCAATTGGGTCCTCTCAAAACTAGAGTAGTGGTTAACTTCTCTTTAATAACTTCAAAATCCTGTTGACATTGAGGAGACCATTCAAAGACACAATCTTTTTTCAGCAAAGAAAACATGGGAGCAATAATTTTACTAAAATATTTTATAAACCACCTATAGTATCTTGCATGTCTAAGGAAACTCTTAATATCAGTCTGATTTTTTGGTGTAGGTAGTTTAGTAATTACTTCTATCTTTTTAGGATCAACGTGTATACCTTGGGAAGAAATATGATGACCTAAGACAATTCCATGATAAACCATTATCGGAAAATTTTCATGACTCAAGGAAAGTTAGTCCTGCTCACATCTAGTTAATTATTTTTCAATATTGTTCAAAGATTCATCAAAAGTTGAAACATGGATAGTAAATTCATCCTTGTAAACTTCAACACAGTCATTTGTAAGATTTGTAAAAATGGCCAAAAATACTCTCTGGAAGGTAGCATGTGTGTTACAAATCTGAAATGGTAGAAATCTATATGCAAATGTACCCCAGGGACAAGTGAAGGTTGTTTTATCCTGATCAACAAGGGCTATACTAATTTGGTTATACCCACTGAAGCCATCCAAGAAGGAGAAATATTTATTTCATAACAAATTTTCCAAAACTTGATCCTTTTTGGTGGCTTTATTAAGTTCCCTATAGTCTATGAAAATTCTCCACGTACCATTTTTCTTTAGAACTATTACTAACGGTGATACCCACTTACTATTAGATATAGGATATATGAGTCCTACCTTCAACAATTTTTCTATCTCATTCTTGACAATGTCTCTAAGTGCTGGATTAATTCTTCATTGCGGCTATCGAATAGGTTTAACATTCTTAGTATAAATATAGTGAGTGCAGATGCTTGGATGAATCCCTTTCATGTCTGTATAATCCTAAGAAAAATATTTGGAATGCTTCCTTAAGATTTCTATGACCCTAGTCTCTTGGCTGACTTCTAAATTGTTACCAATGGTAAATTATTTTCCTATATCAACAGTCACTTGTTTATTATATTTCAAAATAGAAATATTTGCATCAATAATTGAATAATTCAAGGGAATAGGACTTTAATGAAAGCAACAGTCAGGGGACGAAAGTCCCTCCTCTTTGATGGGAGAGGTGCCCTTATTGAAAGAAAAAACTATTCACAAATGTACAACTTTTAATTTCAATGAGGAACTCTGATATCATGAAAGTGTTTTAAACTCCAAGATAGATTATCAATACAAAAGAACAGAAGAACTAAGGAAGGGGAAAGGTAGAATAACACTCTTCAGGAAGTATAGATAGCAAAATAATTCCCTATAAATGCTTGAACTAGGATAATATAGAACATAATCATTCATATTAAAACTATTAGATGTTATTTTGCAGACACAAAGTTCCAGAGATAACATCCACAAGAATACAAAGCTTCTCAGTGCAAATAGATAAATGATTCAATAATTTATAACAGATAAGAAGGAATGAATAGACACAGACAGAAGTAGAAAGGAAAATATCCTTGTATTGATAGCTTTTGACTCTTTTACACTTTCAAAAATAATCAGAGTTCCAGCCCCTTTTGAAATGGCAAGGAGAGCTCATTATATAATTTAAAAATTGGTTACACTTGGTAACCGTTTATTTTAATTAAAATATTAATTAAGGAAATGCATAATACAAAGTCCTTAATTAAATTACAAGGAGCTCGACACTAAAAATAGAAGAAGAGAAAGAAAATATTGAAGAAGAGACATCTGATTATGGCTGAGGAGGGCCCACTGATTTGAGAATCCGATGCCTAAATCTTTTCAATGCTTCTGCTATTTCCATGCCTCTTGGAATTGTGGTGTTGGAGGTGGCATGTGTCCACGTTCCTAGACATTTCTCCATATATTTATCAAACTCAGTATGTTCCAGATATTCCTTATTAGCTTCGGCAATAGCTGAATGGAGGGAACAAATGTCTTCCATCTTCTCTTTGGTAAATGACTCCTCTTTAAACAAATCATCCTTGACAAAAGTTCTGAACTGAGCCTTGATTTCCTGAAGAGAGAAGGGAACACCTGAAGTTTCATCCTGAAGATGACAATGAATATCTTTGAAGGCTGATGAGACACAAGTTTTAAAAGATTCTCCTTTTTTCCACACATTCCTCAATTCTCCCAGTGCTTCTTCTAGAACCTTTATCTTCCACTCAACACTGAAAATCCATGCCTTTGACAAGTTATTCTTGGCATCATCAAATACCTTGTTGACCAACAAGATCTTCTCATCAGCTTGGCCCATTAGGTGAAGATCTGTAATACAACTACTCCAGACCTTCAGTTCTTTATCCATGGCTTTGATTGAGGAAGAGAGTTTCTGCTGCAAATTAATCACTTTTTCATTGGTTTTGAAGGCTTCCTCAATGAATTTCAAACCTGCTATAATCATATCATCCACCATAGCTTCCACAACCTTCCCATAAGTTGAATACTTGTATATGTCTTTGATGCTCTGAACTTCATCCTGGATGAGAATCATGGGGGGTGGGAGAGCAGCCAGTGGGGCTGGATCCAAAACTTTATCCTTGGCCAACAAAGATTTGATAAAGTTGGAAAGAACCTGATTATGTTCTTCCAACTGCTCTATGGTCTGCTTTCCTTTCTCAACCGTTCAATAACCTTAGTTACTATTTCCTGAAGGTTATGAACTTCACTCTCAGGAGTGGATTCTCCCATTGGGATCCTGGAAAGCTCCAAATTAGAGACCAAAAGATCCTTCTCTACTTTATCAACCTTGGGCTTTGCAACCTCTAGGAACTGCTGGCCCTGAGCATCAGTTACTAATCTTGAAGTAATCTTTTATCTCTTTGTTGGAGGAGGAGCAGAACTCAATAGAGCTGCTATAACATCAAAATTTGGCCCTGTTAAACGAGAAGAAGATTTCCTCTTCTTACTGTCAACCAAGGGCTGCACCCAGGAAAAGGTAGAAGAAGAAGAGGAAGGAACAAGAGGCCCAAGAGCAAGTGAACTCATGGCACTCAAAGTATTAACCACTGTTGCCTCCAGTAGAGAAGTACTTGAGACCTCAGGAACTTCCTTTGTAGAGGAGTCTACTATACTAGGAGGTTCAGTACTTGGAACCTCTTTTCCTTCTTCAACAGTGATTTCAGGAGCTCCTGCAGGATCTGGCACTTCACCATCATCACTTTCACTAAGAACAATAATGTTCTCCAGCCTTGAAGGAAATTCTGACCACTCCGGAAGAGATTCTTCCTCAATTGGTTCTTGCTTAACCTCTTTAATCTTCTTTTGATACACTTGAGTGGAAGAAGAAGGAGTAGATGATTCAAGATCTTTTATTGAAGAAGAAGGAGGGGTTTTCTCAGGTACCTCAGTACTGGGTGTATGTACTTCCTTCCTAGGTGTGGAAGTTTCTCTTGAAGGAGATCTGCCTTGGCTTTTCCTGAATTCACGAACTTTCCTATCAAACCAAACTTTAGTTCTGACAAGGACGGGGGTAATTATCTCACTCAAATAATCTTTCTCCTTCACATACCAATCCAGGGTTTCTAGAGGTGTGTGCTTGATGGATCTTTCATACTCAAAGGATTGCAAGCCCTCATCATCATCCTTAAGCCCTTCAGGAACTTGGTAGATATTGAGATCTATAATTTGTTGCAGAGAGAGTCTGCCATAATGCCTCCTTCTGGCTTCAAAATCATTAGCACAATCAGCCCAGTAATCCTCAGTGTCTAGTCTATGATGATAAGTTATTCTGAGGTTCTGATCAATAAATTTCTTCAGATCAAAACAAGTCCTGGGTCTGAAGAAATGGACAGTGAGAGGAGCAATAGCCCTTTCTATGTTTTGGGCATCCAGAGCCGTTTTGCATGTATAATTTCCCAGGGAGATAGGGAAATGAAGACCAGTGATCTTCTTGTCTCTACAGGTTCTATGTAGTTTATCAAGCTATCTACACACCTTAACTAGAGCCATTTTATCATTGCAAAACATGGGGAGCTTGAGGGGTGTACTTTCAAAGCAAGCTAACCTGATGTATGAGAATCTTTTGAATTGGATGAAGAAAGCCCCGTACTTGGCTATCAGGGTCATAGCTTCATCAGAAAATCTCCTAGCAGTGTCACTCTCTAAGAGTCTTACAATATACATGGTGAAAGCATCATTGACCCTTCTGAAATTGTGATTGCTGGCCTCGAGGGTAAACTGAGGGCAGTATGTGTAGATAGGCTCATCCTTCTTGCCCTCTATGTAGGTGAAACTGAACCACTCCCGGGATGTAGCTAGGGTATACATGAGATAAGAAGTCATATAGAACTTCTTAGTTTACTGAACATTTGACAATTTCTCAGTCAGATTCATACAAATAATTTCAGCCCAATTTATATTCTGCTTGCCCTCGCAGATGATATTTATAAAAGGGCACATCCAAAAATGAAATTCATTGGTGGAGGGCATTCCCATGATACGAGTGAGAAAAATGATGAAATCAGACAACTCCTCATTGAAATCAACCCTGAATAATGCTTTGGAGAGTCAGGATGCTCCTTTCTTAGGGTTCTTTAACCATGACTTCGCTACTCGTGCCTTGTATTTTTCACTGTCTTGATTGAATAGAGTCTGAGCTTGAGCAAGAGTGAGAATGATGGAGTCTTCGGTCTTAGGAATGCGTAGGGCAGCAGCAATGGTGGCAAAATCCAGTTTAGCAATTAATTCTCCATGCACATTAACAAGCTCTCTGGTGTCTGGGTTAAAATGAGCTCCGCAAGCAAGCACGGTGTCAACACACTACACAGAGATGGGAAAACCAGCCGCATATGCAATTCCACTGTCACTGATCATTTGGGCCATGGAGCAGGGTTGGCGCATGTTAGTTTGCCCTAAAAATCACCAAAATCTAAGTGTCGAACCTCACTATCCCCAATATCAGGTACAAAGGTCTCGAGAGGTGACAGATGTTCCTGCCCTTGAAATTTGATCTTCATTTTTGTAATGCACTGAGGGACGACCTTCCAAGAAAAAATTCGTGATGAGAATGCAAAGGAATATAGGGAGATGAACAAATGAATCAATTACAAGGATGTGGGTGAGAAAAAGAAAGTGATTAATGTGACAAATGCATAGGTGGTAGTCCCTTTAAATAGCCATTTAGGAGAGAGAAGATCATTAATGAGCATTAAATACACCTTGCACCGACTCGAAAAGATGAAATGTGGGAAAAGTGGAAAAAACTTGCCCAGATGGTCCATGGGAAATTGGGACATGAGGGACGTGAAGACGTGATTCAGACGACATGGGCGATGTGGGGAAAGCGGGCCAAATGAGCACGAGTGGTCCAGGGACACAGAAACGTGAGGGACACGAAGACACGATTTGACCGACGTGGGTGATGTGGGGAATCAATGAACAGAAAGCCCATATGTATTTGGGATAGATGGGTCGAAAGTACGTGAAGAACCTGATGCAGCTGAGGCGGGCGATCAGGGAAAAATAAATCCGGGTGAACTTGGGACAAATGGGCGAAAAAGTTTCAATAAAACCAACAGACAAAGACTTGTGGGGAAAATGGCCGATCAAAAAACAGAAAGCCCAGATGCATTTGGGATAGATGGGACAAGAAAACGTGAAGTGACCGATGCGGTCAATGCGGGGAATCGGGTAACACAAATTCCAAAGGAACTTTGGGACATGAGGGACAAAAATGTCCAACAAACCCACAAGTTACTTAAAATGACTCCAAGAAACGACATTTTCACTATCTTTTCAAATTTCCTCTTCACTGAAACATTACTTAAGGGTGTCAACTCAAAATTTTCAATTTTTTCAACTTGCAAAAAAGGGGAATTTTGAGGGGACAACGCAGAGCCACAATTTTGGTTTCCATAGTTGTGGTGTCCTCATTATCAGACATTGTGTATGACTCAACAATTTTTTCCATGTGATTTTTCACTGGAATGGTGTCTAGATAAGAATAACTCATATTGTTAGTATCTAAAAAGTCAACCCATACATGGTCACAAACATCCATATATGGATGGGAAGGAGGATAAAGTGAAATATTATTTTCTTTTCATCCATTCAAAATGGTCATTTTTCCTGACCTATAATCAATGTACGTAGCAACAATAGCTAACCAGGGCCTTCCTAAGATGACTGGGTATCCCAACTTCTGAGCTTGAGGATGTAAGACCATAAAATAGACATGATACTCCCAAGATTCAACCATGACCATTACATCCTCAATCACTCTATCTGGTACATCAATAGATTGATATGCTAATTGAAGAACAATATTGGCTGGCTACAATCCTATTAAAGACAAAAGATTAAACATATATGTTGTTATAACATTGATAGTAGCTCCTAGATCTACCAATACATTGGATATTAAATGACTATTTAAAAAAATAGTAATAACTAGACTCCCAAGATCCCCATATTTTGGTGAAAGAAGCTTTCTATCCATGAGATCAGCTAGATTTCCCTCCACTTTGACTATTTTTAGGTACTTCCTCTTCCTTCCTGGTGTTTTCATGTAGTGGCCTCTAATGGTCTGATTTAACTCTAGAATGTCCTGTATTTCTCTCAGAAGTGGGACCTCAATGTTCATCTTTTTCAGCTCCTGGACTAGTGTTGTTTCTTCCTCATTCTGTGTTTCTCTCAACCGCTTAGGGAAAGGAGCTTCATGCATATTTTTGTTCCTAGTGGCTCGTGTCTATGAAACATATTCAGTTTCCCTATTTTCTTTAGGTATATCCTCATTTTCCTTTGGTATCTACTCATTTTCCTTAGGTAACTCAGTGATACCAATAAGAGTATTTTTTACCTTCCTTCTAGACCTCAGTTGTGCATTATTAATGACATTCATCTGCATTGTCTAACCCTATCCTTCTTCATTAATTGAAGTTTTTTTTTAATTTTAGGGTTCGAGACAACCTAAGCTGGAAGTTGAGTTTGTAATACTTTACCTTGCTGATAATTCTATTGGAGTGGGGGCATCAAAGTGTGTTGTTGTTGTGCAAACCTCATTGGTTGATTAGCATTTTGATGAGGTGCTAATTATTGGTTTTTCCATGGTAATATATTAGCTAGAGGTGCCCAACCTTGCTGATTGTATGTGGGTACTCATAGTGGTGGCTATGGATAGGCTACCCAGTTTGGTGGTGCCCATTCAGGCTATCACCAAGTTGGTGGAGGATCCTGATTGGTCCATAGCATCATCCATGGGTTCTGAGTAGATCGAGGGGCATAACTAGATTTATTATTTGATCGTTGCATGAAGTTTACCTCTACATTTGATTGAGCTATAACATTTAATATCTCTTTCAGTTGAGGTAGGAAATTACAATGGTTTGTATCATGATTAGAGACATCACAAATCAAGCACATGTTTATGACATTCAAAGGGAATTCTCTCAAAGGATGTATCAATTTGCATTTAGGATAGTATATATCTAAAGGTTCATTTACATAATTGTTCTTGGCTTTCATCCCATCTATGGTTGATGTCAATTGTGACAGGATGTTTATTTTCATGTTAGCCATTTCCTCGAGAAGTTCTGAGGTACCTAGGGCATTATTTGATGTTTTTCTTCACCTTATACCTCCTCTTGTTCTAGAATAACTCCTACATAACTCAGTAATCTATGCCATGGTGAGTTTGTGTATATCACCTCCTCCCATAATATGGAGGGATTATTTGGTTTCCTCATCAAGTCCCTTAAGGAAAATGGTCTCAGTGATTTTTGAATTTAACTCATAACCACTCCTTCTATGGAGAAAGAGAAACATATCTAGATAATCTTCTAGATTTTCATCTTCTTTTGGATTTATCTGGAAGAACTCTTCTCTCCTATCTCTTCCCCTGTAATAGTCTTGATATTTTTCCAAAAATGATGTCTTCATGCCCTCCCATGAATGAATGGAGTTAGGGGCCAATCCCATGAACCACCTCATAACAAAGTATTTCAGGGTGGAAGGGAAAAGTTTGAGTTTTTGGTTGTCTATTTTTTAATCATATGTCTGACAAAGAAATTTAAATTAAAATAAGAAATTGTCTGGGTATTATGTGGACATTACTAAAAAGATAGGGAGGATAGATGGAGAAATGTTCTTCATGGGTGCATCCTCATCTTCATTGAGGATGATTGGATAAGTAAAGGTTATACCCAATGGTTGGTCCTCGTGTTGTCCCACATCTCAGAAGGCTATTCTGGTTCTAGATAAGATGATGCATATTATTCAGAAGGGCTACTAGGTTTTGTATTAGATTCAATGTCACTTTCAATGTGCCCTACTTATGCTCTGTTTGGAGATATTTTGGATATTACGAGGTATAAATATTCCTTGAACATCTCATGGCCTGTGTATCAAGGTTGGTTGTGTAAACAACACCTAGGACTTTTATTGGTTGCATATATTAACTTCATTAAAACCTGTAATATGTAAGGTGAATAAAATGGTGAATTTTGCTTATGGTTCTCCCCAAAAATGGTGTTAAAAATAATGGGTCGTTATATTCTCCTTAACCAAAATATTCTTCTTCTATTGTCATTATAAAACCAGGGCTATGTGTCCTAGGCTATATGTAATAAATCCTTATGCAACTCAATTGTTTAGTGGTTCCTTTTGGGGGGTTTGGCTGGTGTGTTTCCCCTTGTCCTCTAATCTAAGGAAATGTAATGCTAAACTAATAAAACAACATTTCTATGATAAACATTCATTTAAAAGAAATGCTCTAACTAGAATTGAAATATACACACTGAATTAAGATAACATAATTCAAATAGCACACACATACTGAATTGAAATAGTCGAATTGAAATAATAAAATATAATTGAAATAATAGTAAATAAATATACCAAATCAAGGAAATAAGTAATTGCATTCAAATGTGAACTTATTAGAAAACCACGAGCATGCATGAAATGTAAATCCTCTAATTGCCTAGGTCGAGTGGGCCCTTGCTCTTCCTTGGGATGTAGGTACTCTCAACACCAAATGATATTCAAAATGACATCCACTATATTAATTCAAATAAGTTATGAGACATGCTCAACATAACATTGCAAAGTAAATACTAATTGGTAGATCACTATACTATAAACTGTTATTATCAACTAACTACTAAATTTTTCTCAAGAAGATGTCCATATATAGAAATAATTAGTTACACAATGACCCATAACTATAGGAACTAAATTTTTCCACTAACAACCTCATTAACATTTCATTGAAATCCTACAATAATACCAAAAATAGGATTAGTGTTTGTAGGCTTGTGAAAAAAGTCCTCCATGATGGCATGATGGATACATAATCGAACTCCTTGATTACAAATTCTAGAATTACCATTAAATGCTCGCTATTATACTGCACATGTCACCACATTTAATCACAGAGGTGATTAGTGGGAGTTTCTAGGTCAACAGTTTGCATGAAACAAGAACAAAAGAAAATGCATTAACTTTACTAGGATATAACTATATAAAGTATCCACATGCAATAATTAACATGTTTTAAGAACAAATCAATAGCCTCATAGCTGATATAATAAGTCAAATAATGCAATCATCACTCTCCGTGAGGGGAAGGAAAGGGGGGAAAATAAGGGAGATAGGGCAGATAAAACTTGGCACAGATCAAGAACCCCACATTCTCCACTCGCCCACGCATTGAAACCATTACAAAATATGGAATTTGTAAGTAGGAAAGAACAACATGGAAAAAAATGAATGGAAAAGAAAGGTTGCAAAATAAAATTAGTAAGGGAAGACAAAATTTCCAAAAAACACACTTTAAATTGCTTTAAATATACATAATCACATTACATTTATGGCAAAAGGCCCGAAATTACATTGCAAATTTGAGGCCAAATTTGAGGTCTAGAACTCGTGGGAAATTAGTCACCATTTAGGCATGGTGCCACTACAACCATGTGACCCATATAACCTCACGAACCATCCAACCCTTCTTGCACAATAGATGGGGTTGGACGCAGTCTAACCCTGTGCAATACCATGTATCTCTTAACCATCCTCATAGCTGACCAATCAACGGGATGACTAAGTTGGTGAGTAGTCTAACCACACTGTACAACTACCACTCGACCAACCCAACCGACTGACATATGACCCGTCCATCCTCTCCGTACATTTATCACCCGACCAACCTCGTAGCTGACCAGCTATGTGTAACCTGAAAAATGGGCCGATCATCCTCATGACCTGTCTAACATGGGGGGTTGGATGAAGTAGAAGAAGGATATGATATTTCACCATAAAAAGAAAGAAAAAAGCTTCTTATGATCTCTTTTTAATCCAAGGATTTTAAATATAATTTTTTCACCTCCATGGCATGAAGCTCCTCATGAATGGTTACAAAATTTGAAGAAATTTTTGGTGAATCAATGCAACCTTCTAGAAGTGTAACAAACTCTAAACCTGTAGGATAATAAGAGTCACTGCGTTCTATTGAAATATCTTTCCTACTTGGGAACTTTTCTTCTTTTGGGTGCACATGCTCCTCTTCTTGACGATTTGGAGCTCCTTCTTCTTCTTCCCTTGATAAGTCTATAGCTAGTAACAGATAATTTTTTTCTAAAATATGGTGCCACTATGGACACTGCACTCAGAACACACACATATTGCTAATCTTCTTATACTTCCTCTTTCTTTTCCTCTGCTACAAAATCAAGCTCCACCACCTGTTCTTGAATTCCAACCTCTATTAGGGGCTTAACCAGTTGTGGCATATGATTGGATTCTAAATTTAAAGCCCAATCCTTCAAATTTTGAATGATTTATTCTCTGGTTAGCTCTTTAACTAATTTTTTTATTTTTTATGGTGCAAGGGAAGGAGTAGGATCTTCTTGTGGAGGAGAGGGAGTATTAGAAGGAAGGTGGGTAGAAAAATAAAGGCAAAGTGGAAGGGTAGAAGATGAAGAAGGGGAATTCTCAATAGGAGCAGGAAAATGAAAAAAAGGAACATGAAACTCAGGTTGAGATGGTGTAGGTTACGGAGGAGGAATGGAAGGGCTGTGGGATGAAAGTGTGGGGTTACCCCATTGATAGGGTTTCCCAAAACTATATTTTTGAGCCTCCATTTCTTCAAACCAGTTCGCAATCTATGACATAACTTCAACCAAAAATTGTAGCTTCTGTTGAAGGCTGAACTAGCTTGGTGTAAATCCTGTAGATGAGTAGGGATTTCCAAAACCAATCATGTCCGCCTTCACCATGTACGTAACTTTGGTTTTTACCATGCTCATATCCATATCCTCAATCTTCCTCTAGAAATCATCTTCTTCCATGAAACTTTCGCCATCACTTTCATAACCTTGTTCTTGACAAACATCTTGGTTAGATGAATAACCATATGGGTCATTGGAGGGCGAGTTATACACATAATTTTGATGATAGGGTTCATAAAACTTATTTAGAGGAGGAGTTTGAAATTGTGGAGATGGAGGGGGATGGTTTTGCTACTGCAAATGAGAATCCTAGGAGTGAATGAAGCCATAATTGCATAACTTCATGAATGAATGAAAATGGAAAGATATGGGAGAAAAATGGAAATGAATGGAAAGAAAGGGGAAAGGTATGAAATAGAGATAATGGGTTGGTTGGATCTGTGGAGTCACTGACTGTACTTGCACATGCCTCCAAAGGATGAAATTCCACCAAGAGTACAAAAAACTTGATGAACAGAAAAAAGAACCAAATAAAACACATGTTAAATGTAAAGCTTTGAATACTTATCCCACTGGGTGTGCCAAAACCATTGGAGCTCAAATGTGCATCCACCCTCGATTCATAGAAAACTCAGGATTTGAGTCAACATGGGACTTGTGAACCGAGACAGACCTCCAAAGAAGCTCAGTTCCTCCACCTATCTTAATGATAACACTACTTTTAAAAATGAAAGAAAATCCTAACCTAAATGTACCAAGGGACCATGGATAGAAGGAGATTCAGGAAAGGTGAAATATTAAGCTAAAGGCAATGATAGCACCAGAAAAGGGGGTGGATGATCTCTCTCCAAGAGGAGAAGGAAAGGGGCGAAAATGGAGAGAGGGTAGAAAAAACGTGCCATAAATCAAGAACCCTACATCCTCCACTCGGCCACACATTTACACCATTACAAAATATGGAATCTGTAAATAGGAAAACAAAACATGCCAAAAAATGAATGGAAAAATAAGGCTGCAAAATAAAATTAGCAAGGGTAGACAAAAGTGCCATAAAACACACTTTAAATTGATTTAAATATGTATAATTACATTACATTCATGACAGAAGGCCTGAAATTACATTCCAAAGGCCATATTTGAGGTCTAGAGCTCATGGGAAATTGGTCACCATTTGGACATGGTGCCGCTACAAAGAAAAATCAACCATTCAAATGAGGGGGTTTTTACATATATATATATATATATATATAGGAATTTGACTCACCTACACTTATTAAAATCCTGACAGGTGGTTGAACAACTTCCATTAATGTGGTAGTTGAGATTTCTTTTCTCACCTACTTTTTCCTGTTATGTAACCAATGAGTCATCCAACCATGTGACTCGTCCAACCTCATGACTCATCTAACCCTACTCCCAAAATAGATGGGGTTAGAATCCGTCCAACCCTATGCTATACCATATGCCTCTCAACCATCCTCAAAGCTGACCAATCAACGGGCCAACAAACCTGGTGACCAGTTTAACCACGTCATATAACTTCCACCTGACCAACCTAGCCGACTGACCTATGACTCGTTCATCCTCTCTACACATCTGTCACTTGACCAACCTCATAGCCGACCTATTGTGTGTCTCCCAACCAATGGGCCAACCATCCTCATGACCCGTCCAACTTAGGGGGTTGGATGCCATCCAATTATATGATTGACCAACCTAGTCATTCAACCAAGGGGGTTGGAAGATTGTCTCTCTTCCATCCAACCCTACAGTTATCACTCTGAGCCCACCGAGAATCTGTATATCTCTGCCATCTAACCCATGGGGGTTGGATGTCATCCATCTAAAGGGGTTTGGATGACATGTAACACACATACAACCGAGCACTATTTAATCAAGGTGTCCAACCAGCTGACTAACTGACCAACCATCTAATTGTTATCCAACCAAGACATCCAACCTGTGAACTCTTCCTCAGACTCAGGAAATTCTTTGATGATCCTGACCAACAACTCAACCATTCACCACAGCTCACCAACTCATCGCGAGTTAAGACCAAGTCAACATAGTCAAAGCACAAGCTATCCTTTTCTTCTAACTGATGTTGAATTTGATGGTCATCTGCATGTCTTATAATTTGGATGGATAATTCCATTCATGATGAGTTATCCAAATTTACTCGAGGGGAAATTTTGGATAATAGTTTGAATAAGTTCCAAAAAAAGACACTAGGTAACATACTAATCCTATTTTGTTATAGAGAATTGGTGTGTTCATGTATGACTTTATTACTTCTTAGAGGGAAGACTTGATAGACAACAAGTGAAGAAAATCTATCCAATATGTAGGAATGATTTATTTTGAATGGAGATTTATGAATGGAGTGTGGAAGGAGAGTCATACATTTCTCCACTGACAACAAGGCATCCATAGCCCTGATGGAGATGTATTTGATTCTAGTCACAAAATTTCTCTACTGTCATTCAAGCATCCATAGCCCTAGTAGAAATTATTGGAAATTCCCCAAGAGAGAGTTATATATCAATATGCATTTACTTTTATCCTTTTCCTTTTTAATTTGATTCTTTACTTTTTAAAAAATTATTTCATCTCTCTTGATTGTTTTGACAAAGGGGTTAAGAACCAAAAATGGCTTGATGGAAGGATGTGGAAGTGATTGTGATGATGACATTAGCTAGTGTCAAAAAATATGTCTAAAAGTTTTTTCACAACAAGTTTATTAGATACATATAGTGATAGGATATCTATGAGGTTAGTAGTTATTTTATTTACTAATGTGATGAAATACCAAGCTCAAAAAATACCATAGAGATAAATTTTACAAAATGCGTGTGAAGAGACTAACCAAAATATCATCAAAGGGATGAATATGGTGGGTGCCTTGCAAAATAATCGAAAGAAAGGGAAGAAAGCAAAAAGGTAAGAGGAAGAAGGAGGAGGAGGCTAATATTGATAATAAACAGGTTGAAGACATTTACAAAAATCTGAACTCCTTAGACAACCATTTAGGGAAAGCCAAGACTCGCCATGACCATAATATGGCTATTTTTAGTGCAATTAAAGAATTTATTGAGCAGCATGTCCGCAGCGTCTCTAATCTCAGCGGAATACCAACAACTCTTTGGGGCACAGAGAAGGAAAGCAAAAATACCATTGAATAGTTGGATGTTACTGAGTCTGCCCATATGATGACATTGACTATGTTCACCTCTTGGAAGTATATCAAATCCAGAATCGACAAAGCTGCCAAGAAGTAATTGTGGATTCTCTTGCTGCACTCCTCTATAATTATTGATGTTTTTTTGTTGTTTTTTGGCTACTCTTATGCAGTGTTTGAACTGGTTTGTTGTGTTGGGGTAACTGCTCTTGGGATACTTTGGGTTTCTATGTCTCATTTGGATCTTGATCCTTTTTGTAATGGTTCTCATTCCTATTCTAGCTTCTAGGCCCTCTTTTGTTTACAAGGGTATAGTCCTTTTCAAAAAACTATTTACCAATAATGAAAAAAAACATCCATGCGTATGTAATACCTAATTGAAATGTTTGATCTTTATACCTTTCATTTTTAATGTTTTCTCATTTTTTTTATTTTTTCTTTTTTATTTTTTGTATTTCTGAATCGTTTTGATTTTTTATATTTTTTTGATGGTTTTTGGAAGTTAGGACGAACAATGTCACTCGACATGATAAGACTCAACAACAATGTTCTTGATTTCCATGATAAAGGAGACTAGGCATGTTTTCTTATCAAGGGTCATATTCTCTCTGATCTTAATGATCGTGGTGAGTTCATAGGTAATAAATGACTGTGACTTATCTTGAAACATGGATTTTACATACAAGAGCTTGAGTTCCCTATCCATAGGTTTATGCACTTTGCACCATACTTGATGGTTGTGTTGGTGTGCATTCTTGAATCATGTTTGATTTTTAAATTTATCATTTTTTGATTTTTTGGGAGCTTTGGAGCTCTTTGAACATTTGATCTTAGCTTGAAATATAAATTGTGTGGGTTTCATATAAGCTAAGGCATGACTTGTTTGATCCTGAGAAGTGGGAAAATAAAGTGGATGTTTAGGATTGATGTGAGAAATGATGGTGAGATTTCCATAGTCATTGATAGAAGGATGATATGATGGATGAAGAGAATATGATGCAAGGGTTGAAGAAGATGGTCTACTAGGAGGTGAGCCAAAGACATATGGAGGACTAATAGGATATGACCCAAGTATAGAAGACGAGGGACTAGTCAAAGGTGTCTTATAGATATAAGAGGACGAAGGGATACTATAACATGACCCAAGAATTAAAGGTAATGGGATACCCCAAGGTGACTCATAAATATAAAATAATAGAGGGATACTAGGATGCGGCCCAAGAATAGAATATAATGGGCTACCTGGAGTGACCCATAAGTAGAAAATGGAGGGCTATTATGATGTGGCCAAAGAATAGAAGATAATGGGCTACCTAGAGGTGACAAAAAAATTAGAAAATAAAGGGATACCAGGTGGTGGCCCACACATAGGATAAGATGATGGGATACCAGGAGGTGACCCAAGGTGAGATTGTGATTGAGGAATTATGATAGACAAAGAATGATCAGGTGATGAGAAAATAGGCCATGGATCAATGCTAGACCCAAGCATCTCATCATGTATAGAGGAATATGAAGATGAAATAATAAGGGGAGGATCATGTTCCGTGATCTTAGGGTCTTCCTCTATTTCTTGATGAAAAGAATCAACCTCTTCCCCACAATACATGAATGTATTGAGGTTTAAAGAGATTTCTTGCTCACAATATATAAGGATATCTTTATGTACCCCCATAAATGCTTTGATTGCTTCTTCATTCCGAAATGAATCAATTAGTCTGGGTGGTTTTTCTTTGACCATAGTAGGTTTATTAGAACAAAGGAGTCAAAAAAGTGTGGAATATCTATAAGATGTTTGATGAGGGTAAGGTTTGACCTTATTGTGTCCATAAAGGAACTGGATAGTGCATCAAAAAGATATCCTAGCACATCATTTCTTATGAATATCTCAACATGGATGTAAACATCGATGTTTAGAAGATTGATGAAAATGAAAAAAGGTATGATAAAAATGACCCAAGGGATGAAGAGGGTTTGGATTCAGATTGATAGAAGAAGATGACTCAAGAAATGAATTTGATTTGTATTGAGATGTCTCGCAAGTGGAAGAAGATGACTTGAGAGACGAAATAGAATTGGAATGAGATGTCTCACGAGTGGAAGAAGATGACTCAAGACACAGAGTAGACTTGGAATAAGATGTCTTATGAGTGGAAGAAGATGGCATTGGTTTACCTAGAAGATGACATATTGCAAGGAAAGAAATAGGATCATTCATTTAGCCAGTATATTGTGATGTATGGGTCGACTTGGATGCTTGATTAGAGTAACTTTGAGTCAAAGAGCTATTTGATGGAGGAAGGGTTCATTGAGGTGATTGAAAAAAGGTTTCTTATAGAGAAAGGGAGGATCAAAAATCAATGGTCAAATTATGCATTTTATTGGATGGACTTGGAATCACACGGATCTTCAAAGGAATATGACATTATTCAAGTGAATGATAAAGAGGGTCATACAAAGAAAGGGAGGATCATGACTTAGGAGTCAAATTAGATTAATATGAATAATAATTCAGATCTGAATCATTAGGAGACTGAGGAGAATCAAAATAATAGTTTGAATAAGAATAATCAAGAGATCATGGGAAATCATAAGAACAGTTTGGATTATGATCACACCACTGGTCATAAGAAGTTTGAGGAACAATGTGATAGTTCATCATTGTTGGTATTGATGGGTCCAAATTCTAAGGCCTATATAGTGTGATTGAAATCCTTGAAATGGAAGGAAGGTCTATGTCAGTTTAGGTAACATAACAACAACCAACTAGACATTTTGTAAATATGGGGAAGTGTCTAATTTTTTTTGTCAAGTGTGATCAAGGATACCACAAACCTAAGTGACATCCTATAATGTGACTTTCGTAATGATTGCTAAAGAATGCTTGAAAATGTTCTAATAATTTTGAATGTAAAATAATAAAGAATCCAAATATCTAACAAGTATTTCCCTAGAAAAATAGATGAATAGAATGAGAAAACACAAGTCACAATCCTGAAAGTTTAGAAAACCAATAAATCAACAAGAAACTACTCCCTATGCAAAAGTCACTACCAAATCATAGGTTAGGTACAAATAATTACAACACGATATCACCACTTAGGCCAATTTCGATATAAACAAGGGCTAAATACTAAGAAGGTGTTGACGTGATCCCCCAACAAGGTATGCTAAAACAAGTTTCTAAAAACAAACGAAGTCTGAGGTATGGAAAAGGAGGCTACTAATGGGAGCAATGTAACAACACTTTTTGGATACGTAAATCAAGCTTCGTAGATGAAGGAAAGATTTTTAGTATCAAAATGATGTCACCACAATGCTAATAATGTAATGATATTTTCCAAGACCCAAGACAATGTTGGAATTAAAAACTAAGTTAAGTGTATCAAGAAGTTTTCTATGTATGTAAGTGGAATAAAAATATAACTTAGAGACTTAGATCAAGTTTCCCAAAGGAAACACTAAGTAAGCATCAAACTTGTAACGATATAACATGAGTAACATAACAACTTAAATGAATTCAATGACGAGACAATCCTAACTATGATGATAATGTGTCTCAATATGGGTTTGATACAAAGGGCCTACTAGAACATGAAGATGTACCATTCACACTTTCAACACTTGCATTCCGACATTGCAACCTAGTGATGCAAGTAGATTACAAAATTGGTGGACACAGTTATTTATAGCGGTATCTGTGCATGTTGTTCTCTTTTTTCCCAAAATGGACAACAAGATAGAAAAGGTGTAGATCAAGTGAGGTTGAAAGATACTTGGCGTCACTTTGGTAGAGTTTTACCTCACCTTAGGGAGAATGAGAAACTAAGATAAAGTAATGCTTTGTAAATTTTGTGATGAATGACACTTAGTTAAAACTTGGATGGACTCTATCCTTGTTCGACTAACAAGGTTTCAACTCCAAACAAGTTCTTACTTCGCAAAATATTTATAAAAATTATTGGTTTGATACGGTAAAGTTGGATCCAAGATGAAATAGATTCCTATTTAGGTCTCTCAACTAGGTGCCAAAAACTACCTCTGTGAGCTTGGTTTATCAAGGAAGTCGTACTGACTAAACCTTGGAGTATCTCAGATTTACTTTACCCCCTTGATATAATGAGCATAAAATGTGTTCAGTTGTATTTTCACTGGGGTTGCAATAAATATAACTTTGGTGCTAAATCTCACAATTGTATAAATAGTCAAGTAGGTAAGCAGAGAGCTTCTCATTTCGTCCACAAGGTTCCCTCTTGCATGGACTACTTTAGGGTTCCTAGGAGCATCCTTCTTGTTCTCTTAAGGCTTGTCCCAAAGGGATTTTCTCCTAGTTTAAAGAAGAATGGGTTTACCCTTATCAAATCCTATATATCAAGTGTTTTGAATGTGGTGTGTTTTCTTATGTTTTAGCTTAATGAGGGTTTACACACCGTTGGCAACCTACAACAAACGTGTTAGGTTTTTTTTAGATCCCTATTCTTTCACAAGAGATATGGTCCTTCATAGAAATATTAGTAGTTCAAGGCATCATGAAAATAGGATTAAACATTGTTTTTGATTCCTAAGATCATCCTAAGATGCAAAGGAAGAACATATGCAATGAGAAACCCAACTAGTTAGCAAATAATGAAGTAAACTTACAAATCAAACACACAACTCATTCTTTTTACCCAAATTTAAGTTCATTCCTTTAGATATATATAATGAAGTGTTTTCAAAAGCATGAAAGATATGTTGAATCATTTCTATTTCCCAAGATCACCTAGAAGACGCGAGGGAAGAGCATATGTGATTCTACCCTTATAAATTACAAAGAAAATATGAAAAACACTTAATGTAACTCAAAAAGACCCTGCAAAGTGTTATAAAATCCAAGAAAATAATTTTTTTAGTTTAAAAAAATGTTCAACTTTATACTAGAATGTCTGTGCGCCCTTTAGGACATATGCATGCCCCTAGAAACGTATGCGCACACCTAGTAAATTATGCGCACCTTTGTAAAAAACAATCAATATTTTGCATATTCCTAGGTTGAGAAGCACTTTCACGCCCTTTTTGCCATATGTGCATGCCTGTGAGCATATGTGCAAATCTATCAAAAATTAAAATAACACAGAGGGGAGGAAAATGTGTGCACGTCCCAAGAGATATATGTATGCCCTTGCTAGTGCATGTGCACCCTTCTTGGTGTATCCATGCATTTGGTAAATTTTAGTAGAAATGGTCAAAAACACAGTGAAGCATATGCATGGGTAAGGAGTGTATGCACAGGTTTAAATGCATATGCACACCCTATGCTACAAGTGCATGTGATTTTGAGCATATGTGTGCCCCTTTCTAACACCTGTGTGCATGTGTGGAACAACACAAAAAAGATGAAAAAATAATTTCTGGAATTGCAAACAGGTCAGAACTTTTCTTTTTAAATCAATTTCTAACACAAAACCATTAAATTTGCATGCAAAAGGAATAGTTTAACACATATAAGTTTTGAAAAATCTATTCAATCCTCAAAATACATGGAATGGTTAGAAAAATGATGTAAATCAAAAAGCTTGAAATCAACTTCTAAGTACTATGGAGTAAGTGTCATATGTATGCATGAAAAGATTAGTTATGCAAGTATAAATGAAACTAACACATATTAGTTCCACCATATAAATAAATCTATCAAGAACATCACGATAAGAGTTTATAAAACTATCTTCTTTAAATATGAATGAAACTTTGAATTATCCAAACTAACATCCTAACCTATTTTTTACTCTTTAGATTTCTAACTTTAAATGAACCTAGTTAGATCCTAAGCAATCATATTTGTGTTGTTTTCTCCAAACAAGGTGAAGAGATCTCTCTAAAATGGCTACAAGACCATGTTTAGATATTCTCCTACTAACCAAGCTTGGAGTGATGGATGCAAGATGAAGAAGCTACTACAATGGAGGAGGGCTCAAGATCAAATGTCTTATAGCTTTAGCTAATACAAATGAGATCTCATGCATTTCCAAGGAGTCAAGGTGTAAAGTTGAAAGGGGTGAACTAGGCTTGTATTTATAGATTTCCTTTTGGGAAAGTTTAGAATCCTAGTGCATGTGGGACAAAAGGTGAGTCAAAAATCACTTTTTGATTAGAAGTGGATAAACATGCTTTAGGCTAGTTAAGATTGGTTTATGATAGTTAAGCTTGATTAGTAAGTGATTAATAACCTATGAGAGTTGGGAAGGGCCTGATTAATCACATGTGTTTGATAGATAGCCTAGGAAGCTTGTAGAAGTGACTTAGAGGGAAATAAATAGATTTTGAATTGTTAAAAGAGGGATGTTTAGCTAATAAAAGGGTTTATATCACCCCCTAGGTGATTTAGGAAAGTCCATTCATTCCCCCTAGGCGATTTTAGGAGTTCATTTGCAAACTACATATAGTTATAGGAAGGGCTATCACTGGCCTTCCCAGGATTGGATCAACCCCCCTGAAATGGAATGGAAGGGAAAAATTTAACATGGAGGTGAATTGAAGACATTATAGCATCATGGAAATTATTTTGGAAGGTTTGGGGAAGTTTTGAAAGACTTGGAACAGTTTGAGTGAAAACAAGGTTCACAAGCCTAGGCAGTTCACATGCCTAAAACAACTGCTGCGATTCAGAAGAAGAAACCTATCACAATGAAATTTAGTTTGTCACAACTAGAGAAGAAAACCATACCTGCAACTTTGAGGTCCATTAATGGCTTTTGCATCTAGAAGCACTGCTAGGTACGAAAAATTAAAACTTTAAAATCTCTTGGACTATTAAGCAGGTGGGTCTGAAATTTCAGAGGGGTGATATTGGGAAAAAACCCATATCAAAAACTTTGTTCCATGTCAATCCAACTCCCAAAAGCCAAATTTCTAAAAATAGTAGGTCTACTACATAGGAATTGCTATTTCGGAAAATTCATCAACATAAGAACCTGCGAAGGAGACGAAGTCATTGGAGGTGCACTACAGCTGAGAATTCACCAGAATGAACATTTTTGGCACTTACAAAAAATAGTACGTGGGCCCTCGAGAACCTGCTAAAAATAGAAATTTGATCCAGAAGGAATGATGAACACAGGGAGAAAGAGGAAAACTTAGCCACAACATCTAGTTGAAAAATGGGGACTTGATTTTTCACACCTACTAAAAATAGTAAGTTAATTTTTCTAAGGGAGACATGAAGCTGAAATGGACGGGTCAGAAGTCAACACAACCCTTCACCTATGAGTATGATGTGGAAGATAATGATGTATCATACATGGACCTAAATGATCTTAAGACTCGCATGGCCTCCAAGGAACGAAGGAGGATTGAAGACCAAATATTCACAAGTGGCTTATTCACCGCTGTAAGACACCCAATGTCTGTGCCGAGTCTTGAGTTAGTCCTAGCCTACTCTTTCCACTACGATCCTAAGACACAAACCATATAACCTGACATAGGTACCATAATTGTGATCATGCGTGGAACAATTCACTCAACTTGGAGATTTATTCATGAGCCAATTTGAAAGAGTTTAACAATGTGTAAGGAATTCAAATATTCAGAGTTGCACTACATTTGGAGCTTTCCTTCAACAAGGATCAATGAACTTCATCGAGAATGACATCTCCTCTTCTTATTCTCTCTTTCTTTGTCTCTCCTCTTCTCCCCCAGCTTTCTCTCACTTTCCAATATTCTAATTTCACATTGGGGTTATAATTTTTCATATGTCCTAATGTTCCTAATGTAATAAGTCACCTTTATGTTATAAAAAGGGACTTAATATTCTCCTACAAATTCAAAAAGTTTCAACTTGCATAAGGACATATGAAAATCCATTGGGGGATAGGTGATAAGTCACCTCTCACTCTATAAATTGTAATGCCATTCCCATTTCAAAGGGTTGGCAATTGATCTTGTAAACTCAAGAGTCCATTGTACCTAAAGAAAGCAAAGGAGATAACAATTTTTCTTCTACTTTCCTGCACTCTCAAATTTCTTCCATTCTCACATTATGTACAACTTCTATTTAAGCATCAATACAAGAAGAAGGAATTTGTAGCCTTTTTGATGAGGATATTTTAGAAACTATGAGTTCACAATATTATCTCATTTTGTTGCCATTTACAGGGTTGTTTCTTATCATAAATGTATGTGTTAAAGTTTCTAACTAATGTTTGTAGGAATCTGATTTCCTACCTGTAACATTAGTTCCCCTATCTCATTTGTCACTCCCCTTTCCCACTTTTTAGACAAAGTCTTCCCTAGCAAGAGATTGCTAGCTTTGTCGCAGGGTCAGTGGAGTGGCCTTGTTGGATACCAGGTCGAAAGGCCACCATAAAAATCCACATTTTCTCATGCATGCACATATGGCTACTATATCGGTTAAGTAGAGGGACTTATATTCCCAAAGCATTGGAAATAAATCCACAAGTTTTTCCACCTGACAAATTTTCTCACCAACAGTTTCTAGTGCCCAACGTGGGGAAAATTTAGCAGCATATACACCTGAATATGACTGCAAGGTCCCAAATTACAAAAAAATGAAATATTGAAAAAATAAAAAAAAGAGTTCATGAAAATCCATTGCTAAAAGACACACTGCTGATTTCTACATGTGTCTTTTCACATTCCACATTATCTTTTCATATTCCCATTGCAAATTTTTTCAATGCCGGGATTTGAAAAATGATTTTCTAAAGCAAGAGATGAAATAGAAGAAGAACAAACAATGGTGGATAAAGAATAAATACGTCAACCCATTGTTCCATGGGGAAGGAATACACACCCACTTGCTCTTGAACCCCTGTTAGGTTGTGGAGCCTATTTTCATGTGTGAAAGTGTTGAAAACTGTACACTAAGAGTACTGTAATTTCTTTTTTAGGCGTAAATTTTTTTGGCCTCGAAAAATGCACCCGACATATCAGGAAACATGCTTTTCTCATATGGGCGAGTTTTTTGACCCATAGGTTTATGGGACGGGTTTTTCCCATGGTTTTGATACCCACGGTTTTGTAAAACTGCTTAAGCAGTTGTCTATTTATATGGTCTTATGCATATGATAGATGTACAAGCAAATGTATTGGAGATGTGTTTTGAATTCGGCTGTGAATTCTGTAGAGTTTGTTGAACATAGCTCCAAACGGATCTGGGTATTGTATTGAGAGAGCAGTGGCTTGTAATAAAATCAGAGCAAGTGATTCTTGGTGGACGTAGCCCAAATTGGGTGAACCACATTAAATACTGTCTCTTTGTGTTGTGTTATTTTATTCTACAATTTTATTTGAGATCTATAATAATTTCTGCATATTAGTTTCTACTGTTGCGATTTTGTGAGTGATTATTCCACATATTTTATCCCTTATTTCCTAACAACCCCCTCTTCACAATCTACTAATGGGTTCCTGCAAGAACTTTCCCAAGTTCAAAGGAGATAACACACAACATCATGTGGAATTATTGGTGTCCAACATAAAGACATTATTGTGAGATTTTTCAAGGATTCCCTTCAAGAAAAGCAACAGAATGGTTTTATCTCCTACCTGCTTGATCCATCAATATTTGGGATGACATCGAGAATGATTTTGAAGAAAGATTTAAATCAACTAAGTACTGTCAGAACCTTCTAGTGCAGTTGGCTCAAATGAAAAAAGGAGAAAGTGAAATTATGAGAGACTTTGTGGCTCATTTTAACCAGTTTCTTCGCAAGATACTTGAAGAGGAATCACCATCTCAAAAAAATTTCAAGAGATTCTTCATCAATGCTAAATCACTGGAGGTAGGATTTCTCTTACGAATATTTCAACTGAGGGATGTAGCAGAAGCACAAAAGATGGCCACTAAACTTGATGACAATCTCATCCTATCTGGAAATATCAATAATCCCTCAAAGGGTAAAGCTCAACATCATGGAGATGAAAGAAACGATCCCTTAATGCAAAAAATGGTGAATGAGATGGCATATTTGAAGAGGGAATTATTTAAATGAATATCTTCCCAAAGAAACAACACAAATCAAATCATAGGAGCACCTCGAAGGCTTGCCTTGGAGGCCCCCACCATCATCACAAATTGCAGAATCCAAGAAAGTGAAGTAGAGTTTGAACAAGAAAGTGAAGGTGATAATCTCATAGAAGTTGATGAGATTGAGAATGACAAACAAATCAGATTCTATGAGTATTTTGGAGGTGATGAAGGAGATGAAGAAGATGCACCTAGTTTCTCATGTGTGGTATTCACTCATTCTAAGTCTGAGAAAAGATACTCTTCCTCCACTACCAAGAAAAATAAGGTTGATGATCCTCCTATGGTGACTCCACAAAAAAAATAATCAGTCGAGGATATTCACTTCCACCTTCCATGGAGTCGGCATTGCTGAAGCCTAATACTGTAACAAGTAAGAAGGCTCTGGTTTTTCCAAGTAAGTCTTTTACAGCCTCTCCCAATTCTAAATCCAAATCTAATCCTACAAAATATAATACCTTGAAAGCTCCTAGTGTGCCTTTAAAAATACCGTCCAACCCTCAAACATCAAATCCTACTCCTAAGCCTATCCAGACTCCAAAATCAGTCCCTTCACCCCCCTTGTCTACATCTGATCCTTTTGATTTCATAGAATATGTGAGCAAAGACAAAGTCCAAATTACTGAAATTGAATATTTGAGGACTCATCCTGAACAATTTGAGATGTTTTTCTGATACATCAGAAAAGGTAGTCTAATACCCAATGATGTAGCTCATCATCCTAAAGGATTACTACCAAACCCACCTACACCTCCCTCATAGAACATACCTTCTCTGAGCGCATCAAAGACTGATAAAGTTAAGACTTTCTACATCTCCCTGCTTCTTGGAGAATATGTATTGAACAATTACATAATAGATTTTGGTGCCTTAGATAACATGAGGCCTTTGAAGGTTGCTAAAGCTCTAGAACTTACCATGAATCCATCTAGTAGCTCTTGTTACTATTTGGAATCAAAAGAGGTCTCATGTATAGGGAAGTGTTTCACCTTTCTTAGATCATTTCTTTGAAGTGTTGATGAATCAGATAGGGTAACGGGCGTAGGAGGAATACCTGTTAAAATATTGGTTGATGGGTTACTATGCACATATGACTTCTGAATCCATAGCTGATCATGAGAGCTTCCTTTTGGCTAGGAGGAACTACCTGTAATGCAAAGCAAGACCACCAGAAGGAATTAAACAATATGGGAAGTGAACTGCCTAGCGTATGCTAGATCCGGGAAGTGTGATACTTCCTAGATGGCTGTCAGTCCACTGTTTTAAAACAATTTAATGCTGTAAACAAAGTAAATCCTATTGTAATTTTAAATGATTTAGGTATCTCACTTAAAACACAATAAGAAATAGATCTAATCTAACAGGCTAAGCTAGAATAGAATCCAAAGGTCAAATGATTGGTTTTGGGTTCTGCAGGTTTGACAGAGGTCTCAGGTAGATCACAGGTGGATGAGGGTGAGATGAAATTAAGTGGGTAGGTCTCTGTTCTAGGACTGTGTGGGAAAATACAGAGACTGATGGCAAGTGTGACCGGTGCCGGTTACTGTGAAATCTAGGAATGTCATAGAACAAGCTTTAGGTCTCCTTCGTGATTGCAAAAAGGGATTTGGTTGGTCAGGACAAGGTATTGGGTGACTGGGGTAGGCTTTGGCGAGGCTTTAATGGGTATATGGAGGTGGAAATGTTGGAGAAGGTCAATAGGTGGCTAGGTAAACAATAGATGATAAAATAATGATGAAATGAAATAAACCAGAGAAGTATGACGTTATACTTACTTGGATTATGGTCTAGGATGCCTGTGTGTGAAGGATGGAGGTGCTGATGAGAGGCTTGAAGGATGCAAGTGATCACCAACTAAAGGAAAGATTCTGCATGGGCTGTATGTGCATTGCTCTTTGCTTGGTTAGATCAGATCATGGCTGGGATGGCTATACAAGAAAAGATGCTTGATCTCCTTCCTTGCATGCGTGGCCTCACTGGAATTCACTCTCTGAAGATGTGTTATCTCTCTGAGATGTGATAATGCTCACCATCCTTTTTGATTACAACTTCCAACCTTGAGAATAAGGTTGTTTTGGGGTTAAAAGGGTAACTGACGGCAGCTCTGGCTTAACCGACAATGGTTAGGGGTAACCAGCGTCGGTCAAGGCAGGATTTCCTAGGTTTACTAAACTAGGGAGATCCTCTTGATTTCCTCTGATATCATGTCACTAACCTACAGATTAGACTGGGAGATTCTTGTGAGCATGTAGGAATGTGGTTAGAGGAAATGTAGGTATTGATTTTTAGGGTTTGGGTATGTGTTAGTTAGTTATGGCAACTTACTAAGAACATGTCTTAGGTTGAGTTGGCTTGGCGAGGTGTGACCAAAGGGGATTGTGACCTAATTTTAGTGTCTAAATTTTTCCCCTTTTTGTTACGTAGCTTGTATTGGTAAGCAACACTAACAAAAAATAAGATGTGGTTGCCCCATGTGTGGGTGAAGGTGATCCCCCTCAAACTAGGAACTGATGAGGCAACAGGCAGAATTGGTGAGTGGGTTGATAAAAGGTAAATGGGAGGAAGAGGTAGGTGGGCATGGGGAAGAAAGGGGTGAAGGTCTACGTGGGAAATCTAGGTAAAGGTTCTAGGTCAAAGGTAGCAACAGTCAAACGAACACACATGAATAAACTGTAGCACACTACCGGGTTGAAGAGTAAGCAAACCCTACATCGTCTAAGGTTAATAAGTTTATCCAAAAAAAGGTTAAAGTTAGTCCGATATCCAAGGTATAGGATATGGTCAGGAAACACAACGTAGGTTAGGTGCATGAACGTTTAGGTATGTTTTGGTACACCAAAGCTAGGGTTAGGATAAATGGTCACGTTAATAGGCTAGGTATCATTAGGTCAATCAACACAGGTAAACAGTGCCACAAGGTATAGTGAACACATGAGGTCAAAGGTCACTAGCGATGGTCTAGGTCTAAATATCGAGGTCACGGCACGGGTAAGGCCAAGGTAGGGGTAAAATAATGAGTCCCCAAAGGAGGAAAAATGGAGGTAGTAAATGATGAGGTCAGGAAAGGTAAGGTAAATGGGTTGGGTAAAGGAGCAGGGTGAGGGGTGGGGTAAAAGTTGCTTAATTGAGGGAAATGTGTAGGTGAGGATGACCGATGGTGGTCATGGAAAACTAATGTCGGTATAGGAAAACTAATGAAAATGAGGTAGGGCACGCGACCGATGCCAGTCAAGGGTAACCGATGTCGGTTAGGTCGATTTGGTTATTAAAAACAAAAAATCCACATTTTTATTATTCATTTGTCATTTGCGAAGTGAGAAAATGACAAAAAGGATAGAAAAGAGAGAAAAGTGTCCGAAGGAAATGGGACAGTGAGTTGGCAGTGTGATTGGATGAGGGTTAGGTTGGTGAGCAGCGGGTCCACGGGATCAAGGCGAGAGATTTTATTGGGAGGAGGTTACAGGGAATTATTCAGTGATGGAAGAGGTCAGAGAGGGATCTAGCGGGCCACCAGCACAGTGGCCAAATGTGCCACTGAGATGACAGTAGCACGACGAGGTAAGTGCCCAACACTACATTATTAATTAGATAGATTAGAAGTTTGGCGTATTGTTATTTAAGGTTTTTGTGGGTTTTTTGTGGGTGGGTAAAAATAAAATTTGGGTATGGGGGGAATAACGGGCTAAAAGAGGGAGGGGAAGGGTGGTAAATTGTATAGGTGGGGTGGGTAGAGGTCCAGGGGTAGTTTTAGGTTTTTGTAGGTGGGGTAAAAGGGAAAGGGGGATGATTTTAGAAAATGGGGGTTTTGGGAAGTCACGGGATTTTCCACAACAGTGACCGGCATTGGTTAAGGTTGGCTGGCATCAGATAGGTAAAACCGGTAGTGGTCACCAAACAGGTGACCGATGCCGGTTACATGGTAACCGTGGTTGGTAAAGGTGAACTGGTATCAGTCACCAAATAGGTGACCGATGTTGTTTTAAGGGTGATCGGAGTCGGTTAGGATGAATCGGCACCAGTCAATATTTTAGGCACAAGGGTCCAAAAGTGATGTGGGCTAGGTAGTTGAGATGGGTAGAGTGAAAATAGGGTGGAGGGTAATGATAATTGGTGAATATGGTCATGGTAAATGTAGATTAATGTTGTGCTTGGATTGGATGCAGGGGAGATCACAGTTACATATGCGGGACAGGGTTCCACCTCTACTGGTGACATTGAGTGGCATAACAACCCCTTTGGAGCTCTAGCATGTGGAGGTAGTGGGCTTGAGTGGGATTCATTGCTACCGCCATGTTGTTCGGTAGCCCAATTTGATGGTTGCGCTCATCGATAGATGGGATCCCACAACCAACACGTTCCACCTTTCGATGGGTGAGATGACTATCACCCTGGAGGGCATGTTCTGGATTTTGTAGCTACCCATATTGGGTGCCTAGGTGTATTCTATCTCCTTCGAGGCCTCAGAGGAGTCGATTGGGATAGATTTTGGTGAGGGAGCGGCTAATATGAGATTCCATAGAACTAGCTTGAGCTATGGAGAGATGTACCTAGCCCGTCTGGATGAGACGAGGCTAATGGTTTTGTTGATGGAGGTAGTTAATGCTATGCACTGCCAGATGTAGAGGGTGGAAAATTTCCCTAATCACTGATGGGGGTACTCCACGATATGATGGTGCATGAGGCACGCTTTTCCTAGGTACCAAAATTCTTAGTGTAGCTATACAAAGAGTTGTGGGCATATGGGCAGTTGAGCAGGTTTAACATGTGTTGTACATTTATACTACACTGCTAGGCATATGAGAACATAGTGTGTGTGTGACCTATGGGGATGCCCGAGAAAATGCATTCCCAGTGCAATTTTTGTGGGTGGGATATAAGAGATGGGTGCCGGTGATAGGAGAGTGGAGATCGGATAGGCCGACACATGATGTGGCCCATTTTCAACAATTACTGGAGGGTTTGTCTAGAGTGGACATTATCTGGAGGCCATATGTGGGATTCCCCTCATATAGGCATATACATGAGGAGCTAGCTGAGCTCTAGCTAGAGAGGTGGATATAGGGTCGCTGTGCTGGGGAGGATGAGATGACCCTAGTATACAGAGTCCGATGGAAGTTCGGGCTCTTACAAGACATTCATCTGCCCTTCCCATAGTATCGGAGAGATGACGTGGAGAGGCCCTTACCTCTAGCACAGCCTACAGTGCCCAAAGGGGAGGAGGAGCAGCCAGTGGATCAACGGATAGATGACGCTAGATGTACAGATAGATACAGGAAGTGGTGGGTGGCTCAGTTATGAGCCATACCACCCAGAATGGGGAAGCCAGACCTAGCTACCATTACAGTGCAGAGAGACACCCTACAGGGGCAGGTAGCTATGTTGATTACCCAGTTGGGTATACTGTAGACCCAGTTGGAGGGATCAGAGGTAGAGGTAGTAGAGTACGCATACAGGTAGCCAGCCTATAGGCTCAGATGGTAGATGGAGGAGATAGAGGATATGGAGATGGTCAGGGGGGATGGTCAGGTGGCAGCCTTACAGGCTCAGGTGACAGGTTTATAGGGCCAGTTAACCACAATCCAAGCATAGATTGGGGCCTTATAGGCCTAGATACAGGAATAGGGGTAGATGACACTACCACAAGCACCAGGAACAGGTCCCAGTTCAAAGGTAGGCACATGGTAGGTTGTTGTAGGGTAGGTACAGGGGCTGAGACCTATGGGAACACCAAAGACCGTGCCTGTATCTAGGTTACGAGATGCACTAGGTGAGGTGAGATATTATCAGGACCAGCTTATGGTGGCTGGGATATATTTCATATCCTATGCTAAGTCCAAGGCACAATAGGTGTTTAGTGAGAGGATGATATCCTACACTCATAGTGTGGAGAGCACAGGAGGTCAGAGAGATCTGAGGCAAGATCAGGGAGAGACCACCAACGCATGATGACCAGCTCTAGGTGAGGTGCTAGCAGGGACATAAGAGGTCGAGGGTACAGGTGACATAGAGATGGAGGAAATCTGATGAGATACCTGATATGCAGTCACTATATTTTTGATGTATATTAGTTATTTTTTGATATATATGCCGGCCTACGTACCGAAGATAGTTACATTTTTGATCGCATACCTGCCTGTGTGCTGAAGACAATGAGGATGTATGAGTGATTTGTATATTTTGAGCATATTATGGCCTGTACGCCGAAGATATTTTGTATTGATTCATTCTTTTTTTTGTATATATGAGACTGGCCTGTGTGCCGATGACATTTTGTATTATATATCAGACTACGTGCTGACATTTTGAGATGATGGACATGATGAGATGGGCATGTATGTTGAGATACATATTGATTGATTTATATGATGAGATACATGGTATTTTGTGATTTGTTGATGTGTTTATGAGATATTGGTTTATGGCTTGTGTTAGATGAGATATGGATTTGTTACTTTGATGTGGATGGAAATTAGGTGAGTTAGGCATGATGGAGTCAGGTCAGTTTAGGCATGGATCGAGTTAGGTTATAGGCATGGTTGAGTTAGGTTATAGGCATGGATGAGTTAGTTTGGGTAGGCATGGTTGAGTTAGGTTTGGTTAGGCATGGTTGAGTCAGGTTTGGTTAGGAATGGTTGAGTCAGGTTATAGGCATGGATGAGTTAGGTTGGTTAGTCATGGTTGAGTCAGGTTCGGTTAGGCATGGTTGTATGGAAAGTAGGTGAAGTTGTGATTCATTATTATTTTGTAATGAATGATACTATGGGTCATATGTGTGATGTGGTATAATCCATGCATAGATATGATCGAGCACTGGTAAGCATAATAAATGTATAAAATATGTAACAAATTGTTATGGATGTGGCTTAATTTCCAATTTTGTACATAAAAGGGGAACTAAGTGAAATGTGATGTAAATGGTGAGTTAGGCATGGTTGATGAATTGTTTAGGGTAGAGAATGGCTGAGCTAACCTCCAAGGGCCCCATGCCCTTGGAGTGCTACCTACATAGTCTTGGTGAAAAGGGACCTCAGGCCGATGTAGTTCTCCCATAAGTTAGGGAAGAAAATGAGAAGATGTGAAAATGAGTCGATAGGTGTTTGGGCATGTTGTGGGTTTAGGTTTGTTAGGTGTGGGTAGATTGTAGGTAAAATGATGTAGGTGAAAGTGATTGTGGTGAAAGAAGAGGATTACCCCAAAGGTAAGCGTCAAGGACCAAGTCTTGTATAAGGTAATCAAAATGTAAACAAATATGGTTAAAAGATAAAAGGGGGAAATAAAGCCACCTGATTGGGTAGGATCATACCGAGTAGATCATACCTTTGAGGAGGTGATGAAAATAAGAACCTACAGAAATTGCATGATTGACATGTTCTACGATGAAAAGTAGTCACATGATAACCAAATGTCTAAGTTCCAAGAAGTCCCTTGAGGCAATAGGAAATGAGAGTGGGCATGATTCACAGGGTGAAGATTAGGGAGTTTTTAATTTTTATATGGTGTGAGGTAGCAGGCCCTTTGGGAAAGAGATCCTAGGTCACAATGGGGAGGTCCATGACTAAAATGTTTTTTGTTTTGACTTATAGTTGAGATAGACTGATTGACGTGGGAAGTCTATATGGGAAAAATTGAACTCCTTGAGGTCTTTGTGAAGCTGATCGATGTGGGAAGCTTCAGCTGCTCTCATATTTTTTTGAAGATCTTTTCATAGCTATCCTTCATAGGAGCATTCTATTTATAGCAACAATTGGTCGAGAAGAAGATGTCCTTTTGAGGGAGTAATCTTTTATTAGAATTTTGACTTAAGGATTTTGGTCCCATTGTGAGGTCTTTGCAATCATGGACAAGACCAAGGTGAAAGATAGGACTCTTGTTCAAAGGGCGGGGTGAAACAACCATGGGATCTCATCTAGAAGTAGATGAAAAGTATCCACGAGAATCATGCTATGTGCAGTGCCATGGTACACATATTCAAGGGAAGATAACAAGTGACAGGTACTCACATGATTCTGTTTTAATCATTAGGGAGGTGTATGGAGTGAATGGCACTCAAGGGATGAGCATGGAAAGAGACAACGAGTGATGTAGGATGAAAAGTCAACAATAAAATGGTTGAAGATGTAAGGTGTTAAGGGGCTTAGGTTTAGGTTTACCCTCAAGAGAAGATAAACAATAAGCATCTAATCCATAGGTATGAGTCACAATGTATGGTCCAAGCCAATTAGGAGCAAATTTTCCCTGTTTACTTTTTTTGGATTTGGTTACGTGTTGATTTTATTTCAGGATGAGCTCACCGACTTGGAAGGTTTGTTCATGAACATGTTTGTCATAGGCACATTTGATACGTTGTTGGTAAACTTGAAGGTGATCCAGAGCATTAAGACGATGTTCATCTAATAACTCTAGTTGTGCTAAACAGTCATGAAAAAAGTCATCATCAGTGAGCATGTCATGGAGAGAAATATGGAGTGAGGGGATCTGGAATTCAAGAGGCAGAATAGCCTCTGTACCATAGACCAGAGAAAAGGGTGTGGTTGCAGTGGAAGTGTGAATACTAGTGCAGTATGCCCACAGGGAAAAAGGAATGTGCGTATGCCAATCCTTCCCAGTATCATCAACCACTTTCATGAGAATTTTTTTAAGGGTCTTGTTAGTGGATTCAGCTTGGTCATTGAATTGTGGGTAGTAGGGTGATGAGAAACCAAGCTGAATGCTGAAGGTGTCGCAAAGTTTTTGCAGTGTTTTTTTTTTGAATTGTTTTCCATTATAAGTGATGAGGCGATGGGGAACACCAAAGCGACAAATGATGTGGTGGTTAATGAACTCACATATTTTCTTGGCTTTCATGGAAATGAGTGGTATGGATTCTACCCATTTTGTGTAGTATTCGGTAGCAGTGATGATCCATTGATGGCATTGGGAAGAATGAGGATTGATTTCTCTGACAAGATCCAAACCCCATTGAGAGAAGGGAAAAAGGTCACGAGTGACCTGTAAGGCATGACTGGGTGTATGATGAAGATTGGAATGTTGTTGGAATTTTACACAACATTTGACATAGTCGCAACAATCATGGTTAAGGGTCGGCCAGTAATAGCCTAGGTGAAGAATATGCTTAGCAATAGCAAGGCCACTAAAGTGACCTCCACATATGCCATCATGAACCTCCTTAATGGTATAAGGAATTTCAGAACTTGTGAGGCATCATAAGAGAATACCATCAAAGCCGCACTTATAGAGGAGTCCTCCCAGGATAACCTAATGAGAGACCATTTTAAGGAAGGCACACTATCCGTTATGGGTGAGATCAGGAGGTAAGATGGAGAGAGAAAGGTAGTCAGAGTATTGTTTATACCAAAGGTCACTCAGGTAAGGGGTATTGGATCTGATTAAGTAAACATCATGAGGTAAATAAGAAGGTGAATGGAGGTGTTTTATGGTGACAAAGATTTTGGAAGTGGCGGGTGAAGAAGGTATTTGGGAAGCTAAGAAGGCCATGGTATCTACAAATTTGTTGGTGGAACATTGGATGGTTTGAAGGGTGTAATGATCAAAGGTGGTCAAAAGTATATCTACATGATGTTTATACTTTTGAAGTATCTCATTACGACATTGGTACATACCATTGACTTGGTTTACGACCAATTGAGAATCACCAAAGATGTTGATTGATTTGACATCTAGGGCATAGGCGGCTTGGAGACCTAGTACGAGTGCTTCGTATTCGGAAATATTGTTGGTGCATTCAAAATATAGTTTGAAAGACAAAGGCATGGGTTCTCCATCAAGAGGAATGAGGATAATACCAGCCCCACCCCCACACTGACACTTGGAACCATAAAAAAAGAGTGTCATTTGGTAAGGAGGTTCATCCAGGGAAAGGGTAGCAATCGACTCATCTGGAAAGTCAAAATTAGAGGGTTGATCCCCAGAAATAGGTGTGTTGGCCAATTGGTTGGTGATAGCTTGGCCCTTGATGGAATTTTGATGAATGAATTTGAGGTCAAGATCAGCTAAAAGCATAAGCCATCATGCGGCACACTGATTTTGATAAGGTTTGGCGTACATGAAGTGTAAGGGGTTAATGTTGGTCACAACATAGGTTTTATGGTTGAGTAGGTAATGACAGAGTTTGGTGGAAAATAAAAATAAGGTGAAGCAAAGTTTTTCGAGATGGGTGTATTGGGTTTTGTAGTCCAAAAGAGTATAGCTGATATAATAAACTGTCTGCTCCCTGTGTTGTTCATCGTGCTGAGCGAGCATGGCTCCCAAGGAGTGATCGGTAATGGATATGTATAGATAAAAAGGTTGATCATATTTATGTGGGATAAGTACGGGTGGTTGGAGAAGGTATTGTTCTAAGGCCTCAAAATATTTGTGATAGTCATCATCCATTAAAAGGAGACATCCTTCTTGAGAAGATGATGAAACGATTGGCACCAATCCAATAATTGTGAAATGAAACGGTGAATACTGTAATTTACCTTGCAGGCTATGGAGTTGTTTAAGGTTAGTGGGTGGAGGCATTTCCAGAATGGCCTTGACTTTAGCAGGGTAAACTTATATACCATGGAGGGAAACGATAAATCCTAGGAGATTTCCCGAGAGAACCGCAAAGATGCACTTCTTAGGCTGAAAGCGGACACTATTTAATGAGGTGGTCAAAGAAGGTTTTGAGGACAACAAGGTACTTGGAGCAACGTTTAGATTTGGCCAATAGATCATCCACGTAATCTTCTAATATGCGATGCATGATGTCATGGTAGATGTAAGTCATAACCCGTTGATATGTGGCATTGGTGTTTTTAAGGCCAAAAGGCATGACTCAATAGCAGAAGGTCTCCCATGGCGAGATGAATGAGGTTTTGTGTTGATCTTCTGGGGCAAGAAAATTTTTGTTATAACCCAAGAATCCATCCATGAGTGATAGAATCTCATGACCAGTGGTAAGGTCAACCAACTGATCAATACCAGGTAAGGGAAAGTCATCTTTCGGGTAGGCTAGGTTGAGGTCACAGAAGTTCATGCAAATGCAGAGTCCCCCTGTTGCTTTAGTAACAAAGACAATGTTATAAATCCAACAAGGATAATTAATGGGTAAGATGAAGGAAACAAAAAGAAGGCGCTGAGGTTCTTCTTTGATGAGAAGAGTAATACGAGGGTGTATTTTCCTCAAATTTTGTTTGATGGGTTTGGCATCAGGAATGGTTACGATATTATGAACCACTATGGTGGGGTTAATACCAAGCATGTCTGTGTAAGACAAAGCGAAATCATGGTTATGATCTCTGAGAAAAGAAGTGATGACTTCCTGTTTAACAGCATCTAAAGATTGTTCGATCTTTAGGATGTGCGGGTTGTCTTGAGTATGAATGTTGATCTCGATAGTCGATTCATTCAACATAGTTTGCATCTCGGAGGGTAATGACTGATGAATATATGAGTCTTTTGCACCAAGGTAGGTGAGTATGGATTCATCATCCTAACATTGAACGACATTAATTGTAGGTGTGTTGTCATCGATCATCTCGGGTAACAGGAAGGGAAGAGTGGAAGGGGCCTCACCCTCACAATGATAAGTCAGAGGCCCCAAGGAAATGGTGTTAATGAAAATTTTTTTTTAGGAGGGATATATTCAGGATCCATCGACTCTATCGGTGAAGGTGGTGATGAAGGTGGAGCGGGTGAAGAAGGAAGAGAATGGCTAGTGTCCTTAATGAGTTCAATGCGGGCCTGTTTGGTAGGTGGTTCGGGGAAGTTGATACCACTATGGTCATTATGTTTATGGGTGGTACATGGAATAAAGGTATGGTGGCCTTGCTCATAAAATCAAAAACCAAAACCCTTCCACACACAACGGTGTAGGAAGGAGTGGGAGAAATGGCAATTGGTAAGTGATTGGAAATCAGTAGAAAATGGGTGGGTTTGTGATGGTGGTTCAGGTGTGTAAGTGGTAGTATCAAGTCCCCCATCAGTGAGACTAGTACGAAGGTTGGGAGGACCATAAAAGAGACGTTCTCCTATATGGTGATCGTAATGAGGGTGTTGGTAAAGACATCCATACTCTTGTAGAGTAAGGAATGTGTTGACACTATATAGGCGGTACTCCACCAGAATGAGGCATTGAAAAACACCTTCCAAGGGATCAGTGGTTGGTATGTAGGTAGCCGGTATGGATAATGTATCAGAGCTCGATGCGGAGGTGGAGTTAATAGATTGGGAAGCTGATGGGTCATTCGTGGATGTTATGGAAGTGGTAGGAATGAAGGAGGTATGTGTAGTAGAAGCAGTGGCTATATTGGTAGGTGGAGGTGTAGGTGAAGTGGTAGTGGTCATGGAGGTAGACCACTTGATAGGTATGAGAACATCATTGGGTCGGAAAAGCATGTTACATGTTTTAAAAGGTGATGGATTAGATGGAATGGTATAGGTGTGTCCTTCGTGTTCAAACTTTACACAACGATGCAAATTAGAAGGAACACAACCCATGACATGGATCAAAGGTCTACTAAGTAATAGGTTATATTGGAATTCCGCCTCCAAAATGTAAAACAATTCGAGAACAGTGTGGGGGCCCACGCGAATGTGGAGGATTATGGTACCTAGTGTAGAGGTGACAGTGTCATTAAATGAATGAAACATGACCGGGTGTCTATGCATGCAATTTTCAGGTATGCACATTTGAGTGAATGCATGGGATGAAATAATGTTAATGCTAGTGACCCCATCAATCATCACATGGTGTACCCGTATGTCATCGATGTGGACGAAGATGAAGAGGGCTGGGTTTGGGTCATCATTTTGTTGTGGCGTGATCTCTTCCTATGAGAGGCTAAGGGAGGCCACTTGGTGAATAAGGTGGGGTGAAGATGAAGGTGGTAATTTGGTGAGAGAGGCTACATGATGGGGTGTGATAATGGAGGCTACAGGTGTAGGGTCATTAGGTAAAACCTCAATTGATTGAAGAACCTCTATGAGAGCTTGACGATGGGATTCTGAGGTTTAGATGAGGTCATATAAGTAAATTTTGAGGGGTGATTGGTGTAATTGTTTGAGCATGGTGCGATGTGTGACACCATTAGAAATGGGGTACGTGGGGCCGTAGATAGTTATTTTAGGTATGGGTGCTGGCGGTATGTTGGGTATAGGATTGGTTGGTGGGTTAGTTGCCTTTTCTTTTCCCTTTTCCTTTTGAGCATGTGTAGTGATGTGTATCATGTTGATATGAGGGGAGTTGGCAAATGGATAAGGTGTAGGGTGATTGGTATAATGACACGACGGGAAAAAACCTACTGGAGGAGAAAAACCCTATGAGGTCAGTTACGTGCAATGACATTTAGGTGTTGGTGTGGCAAGTTCTCTGATGTGAACCATGTTAATTTCAAATCTTGGGGATGGATCCTGGAGAGGTGAGGGTGGAGGTTGTGGTTTTTGAGGGGGTAGTGTGCGAATGGGTGTTGGTGAAGCAGGATCCTTGTCAAGAAGGTCATTGTCGTCAAAGCTAGTTTCTGGTGGACACAATTAGATAAGGATAGTTTTCAAGGCCTTGCAGTTCTCCACATCGTGTCCTGGCACACGATGATATGCACAAATTTTAGTATCATCAAACCCTTTTGGCTTGGGTTTGAGGGGGTCGTAAGGTCTGAGTGGCGGTTATGTGATGACAAAGGTCTCCAGGAGGTTGGTTACAATTTTGGCATAAAACCCTACTAGTGGATCACAATGGGAAGTAAACGTGGGTTTGGGTGTAGGTGTAGGTGATTGTTGAGGAATGGTCTTTAGAAGAGGAGGGGGTTGAGCCATGGGTTTGGGTACTGGTGTGGTTTTAGGTGTCAGTCATGTTTGTTTAGGTATGGGTATAGTAGATGGACGAGTAGGAGGGTGTGTGGTCGTTTTGACTACCTTATTGTGGGGTAGTGGAGTTTTGTTTTTGGGTTGCACCATCTTGGGTAAAGATGATGTGGGTGTACAAGGTATAGGAGGAAAAGCCAATGGAGGAAGAGGGAAAGTTACCCACAGGGATAATGGGGGTGCTGTGAAGGTAGATGAAGTGGGTCATGCTTGAGGTGCGCGAGACAGCAACTGAAGTGTAGTGGGTAGTGAAGCAATAGATGAGGGTATCAAAGGTATGGGTGGTAAAGAGGAGGTAGGTGTAGGTGTAAGTCAAGTTGGGCGTCTAGGTAGGTCAGAGGTTTTTGAGGAAGGAATGAGCTGTTGTGTTTTTGGTTTATTGATGGGTGGAGGTTTCTTGTCCATGTGGGGAAGCTGAGATCCTAAGACGGATGGGACATGTGTAGGTGTGATTGGTGTAGCCAGAGTATGAGTTCTATGGTTTTGGTGCTTTTGTTTGGTTTTTGGAGTAGGTATGGTGTTGACTTTGAAGGATGTAGCTAAATCCAGTTTGAAAGGCAAATGAGTAAGGCTGGTGGTTGGGGTGACCCCTAAAGTGGTAATGGGTTTAGTCGAAGCAAATGTTGTAGATATGGGTTTGGGTTTAGGTGTAGGTTGAGTTATGGGTAAGGGTGGGGTGTGAGTTATAATAGGTGTCATGGAAGGGGTTGTGATAGAGGTGATTATGTTTGGTTCAATTGGTTGAAATATTTTTGGGTAGATTATGGAGGTATCAGCAAGGGATCTCTGCATCTGTGTTGAGACGGGGAGTAAAAGGCAGCCACATAGTAGATCCCTATCCACATAATCTAAGTGATCAGCCAAATGTGAGAATGGAACATCTGTAGGTGGAGTTGGTGAGGACCTAATGGAAATTCTCATAAAATGTGTCTTAGAGATGGGGAATTGGCTAGCTTTAGCTTCCGTGGGTAAGAGATCAGAAAGTAGGTCTGTAGGATTTTGGGTGGTTGATGGAGAATGCTCGCCAAGGGGAAAAGGTATCTCAACTGGGTCTATGATAGGTGAAGAAGATGATGGGAGATCCTCTATAAGTGGAGGAATGGATAGGTGCTCCTCTATGGGTGGAGGAGGTACTGTGGGTAAAGGTTCTCTAAGTGGTGAAGCCAGGGGTGAGATGGTCTCAATGTTAGCGGAAGACTCCTCTGTAGGAAACAAAGGAGATGTAAGATGTTCCTATGTTGGTGAAGGAACAAGGGAGGTTGGTTCCAACATGGAAGGAGGATTTCGGGCTAGGATCTCCTCTATGGAAGGAATATGGGGTAATTAGGAGGTGACAAGTACGTCATTAAAGATAACGTGAACCTCACAGGTATGGGTATCATGAGTTGAGGTCTCACCGGTTTGATCAAATGAAGGGGCATGGTTGGGAAATGGTTTCTTGAAGATATGTAGGTTTTGGTTGGTAGGTGCATTAGGATTATCCATGGTTAACTTGCCTTTCTTGAGCATTTCTTGGACAATATTTTTTTTAAAGTGATGTAGTTACCGTAACTATGACCCTTTACTCAATGATAGTTACAGAAATCATGTTCTTTATACCATGCGAGCATGGGGCGAGCAGGATGAAAACCAGTGTTTGGTTTTATGGGTGGAAGAGTGATGGCTCCAGATTTGATAAGATTTTCTAAGACAAAAGAGTAAGGCTCCCTGATTGGGGTATATTTCTGCTGCTCTCGTCTAAATTGAAAAGTCTGGATAGGTGAGAGATTAGATGAAGGGGTAGCCTAATTTGACGGATGTGCTAGGCCGGCCTTAAGTACCACTGCATTAGCGGTGCCCTTAGCTTTTGAATAATTGGTCTGTGGTTTGGAAGAAGAAGAGGTATCATTCGACTTGAATGCCAAATTATTATTACATAACTAGATTTTCTTCTCTTCGATGGCCCGAATCTCTAACTTTCATGCCATAGTGAATGCTTCATTGAATGTTCATAAGGTTTGGACCTGCAAGGTCGGTGAGATATGCCTGGCACAAGCCCGTGTGAAGATATCGATGAGTTATATTTGTGGCAGTTGGAAGATAAGTTGGTTGATCAGGCTGCGCCAGGAGCAACAAAATCTGTGATAGATTTGTCCTCATACTGACGTGTGGAATATAGATCAGTCATGGTAACCTTCTTAATGATATTGATAGAGAAATGATCCAAGAAGGCTTGGGCTACCTGATTGAATGAGAATATAGAGTGTTTAGGTAACCCACTATACCAATCTAATGCAGGTCTAGTGAGGGACATGGGAAAGGTTCTCAAGAGTAAGGCATCATCATGAGTGATCAGATAACACCCGTGTTTAAATGACCAAATGTACTACTGCAGGTCTTCTTTGCTATTGAAATGATTGAATTTAGGCATTTCCCAATCCACGGGGTATGAATGGATAAGAATGGATGGGTGAATGGGCTTGTTGCAAATCTCATTGTAGGTGAGAGTGTTGGGGGAGATCGAAACCGATGCCTCCAATGTCTGCATCTTGTCCAACATCAATTTAATTAGGTCGTTGGTGGGTTGTGATGATTGGATGCCTCCTATAACATGAGAGGGTTGGTTTTGGCCATATAATGGGGGTGGCACTCCAATGTATGGTGCTTTCATGTAGGTTTATTGGGAAGAAGGACGTGAAATAGAGGGTACATACATTGAGTGAATAATGGATGAAACAGGAGGTTGTTGATAGTATGTATATGGGGGTTGAAGGGTTGTGGTAACCCTAGTGGTAATAGGGACTAATGATTATGGAATGGAAAGGACCATGTTCTGAAATGGGGTAGGGGTCACCGACACTGGAGGTGGTAATGTAGCTATGGGTATGTGTGAGACATTAGGGGCAGATGAGATTGTGTTTGGGGTAGTTGTTGAGGGTAAGGTGGATGTAACGGGTGCCATAGAGGTAGCAGACGCGACAATCATAGTGGGTATATGACCTAACTATGAATCAACTAGGGGTAAGGTAGATGTAGGAAGCATAGAGCCAGATGGGGCTGATGCAGGAGTGGGTGTGAGAGTTAGGGGGATAGATATGGGCATGCCATATATCAACTGACCCGAGGCATCTTGAGTGGACGAGTGGGAAAGGTAAAACTGCAAGGCAGCAGGGTTTTGGTCAAGGAGTCGTGTGAACTCCTCATCTCCGGTACTGATAGTAATAGATTGGATGGGATCCATGACTGGTGATAAAATGGAAGGTAGTGAAGGACTAGGTGGGAGTGGTTGACAACTGACATGAAATAGAGTGCACTTGCTTGTCTTTGGGTTAGCACCATGTGAACCAATACTGATCAGGTTGCTTCTCTATAAATGACACAGAGAACAACAGGAACAGGTGAATTTGGCGATAAATAGTAGATTAAGTACCAAATGGTGGCTAGAATGTGAAACAAGCTAACTCATTCTGGTTAGCATAAACCGATGCCGGTCGGGGGTAACCGATGCTGGTTACTCTAGAAAATGGACAGTGAGTGAAAAATAAGGCAGGAGGTAAAATCTGACAGGTATGCCAAATCTGATGATGTTTAAAATGTCAACGGTAATGATGATAGTGACAGGGACTATGAAAAGTGGAAAAAAAGGAATGAAAATGTCCTTTTGAGTAGGTTAGCAAAAGGACTTGGAACCGACGTCGGTTGGGTATAACTGACGACGGTTAGAGGTAATTGATGATGGTTACTGTGAAATTGAAACAGTGATGAAAGAAAAGTGGTTGTGAATTAAAATTTGATGTAGAATCAGACCCAAAATTCTAAGAATGATGATGATATGGCCCAGGCACACTCAGGTGAAGCTGGAATACACCAGCTGTGATGAGGAGCATGCAAGGATGAACAAAAAAAGTGAAGAACGTGATCTCTCACCTCAAAACACAAGCCAAACAGAAACACTAAGAAAATGCGATCATAGGAGTGCCTTTTCTATTATGTTTGTTTAGCTTATTTTTTTTAGGGACTGACACATGAATTGTGAAATAGATTTTTTGGTGAGGATGGCTTCCTACAAAGAAGGAGATCTAAAAGGTGAGGTTTCAGGTATGTTATGGTGGGGGTGGGCTTCACTCTGAAGTATGACTCGATAGAGCAGCGAGCTGGGTGCCCACTGTGCCGTGATCATGTGATCACCTACAACTTCTTCTAGGTAGGATGTTGTTTAAGAATGTATGTATTTTGAATTTTTGTGAGGTTTGGTAAGACTCAAAGAAAGAGAAAAGGAAAGAAGTGATTTTCTATGATTCGTTTGTCAACCATCTGCTGCGCATGACTTCCAATGTATAGGTTGCCCTCAATTAATGTGAGCTAATGCAATAAATCAGAATGGAATGCACTTATTTTTAAGCCCAAATTGAAATGTGAAATTGGATGACACAATAAAATGAAGAGGAAGAGGGATGCTCTTTCACTACAATGCAGAAAACATGAAGAAATGGTTCTTTTTAATTACACCAAAAGAAAATTTTCCTTTAGAGAAAATAGAAAGAAGAGGTGGGTTACCAAGGAAGAAAATTAGTGTGTATGATTTTCAGAAGGGAAAAAACACACAACTTTTCCTAGGAATGAATGAAATTCTTGGAACCCCAAATGGGTCCCACCGAGCGTGCCAAAATGTTTCACCTTTTTCTAGATTGTTTATTTGAAGCGTTGACGAAACAGATAGGGTAATGGGCGTAGGAGGAATACCTGTTCAAATGTTGGTTCATGGGTTGTTTACGTGCGTATGACTTTATGAATCCACAACTGTTCGTGAGAGCTTCCTTTTGGCTAGGAGGAACTACCTAAATGCAAAGCAAGACCAACAGAAGGAATTAAACAATATGGGCAGTGAACTGCCTAGCGTATGCTAGATCCAGGAAGTGTGATACTTTCTAGATGGCTGTCAGATCCACTGAAAGTGGATCAATTTAATGTTGTAAATAAAGTAAATCCTATTGTAATTTGAAATGATTTATGTATCTCACTTAAAACACAATAAGAAATAGATCTAATCTAACATGCTAAGCTAGAATAGAATCCAAAGGTCAAATGATTGGTTTTGGGTTCTACAGGTTTGACAGAGGTCTTGGGTAGATCACAGGTGGATGAGGGTGAGATGAAATTAAGTGGGTAGGTCTCTATTTTGGGTTGTGTGAGAAAATACAGAGACCGATGTCGGTCAGGGGTAACTGATAGCGGTCAAGTGTGACCGGTGCCAGTTACTGTGAAATCTGGGAATGTCATAGAACAAGATTTAAGCCTCCTTTTATTGCACAAAGGGATTTGGTTGGTTGGGATGAGGTATTGGGTGACTGGGGTTCAGAGAGGCTTTAATGGGTATATGAAGGTGGAAATGTTGGAGAAGGTCAATAGGTGGCTAGGTAAACAATAGATGATAAAATAACGATGAAATGAAATAAACTAGAGAAGTATGACATTATACTTACTTGGATTATGGTCCTGATGCCTGTGTGTGAAGGATGGAGGTGCTGATGAGAGGTTTGAAGGCTGCAAGTGATCACCAACTGAAGGAAAGCTTTTGCATGGGCTGCATGTGCATTCCTCTTTTCTTGGTTAGATCAGATCATTGCTGGGATGGCTGTGCAGGAAAAGATGTTTGATCTCCTTCCTTGCATGCGTGTCTCACTGGAATTCACTCTCTGAAGATGTGTTATCTCTCTAAGATGTGATAATGCTCACCAACCTTTTCTTTCCAACTTTCAACCTTGAGAATAGGTTGTTTTGGGGTTAAAAGGGTAACTGACGGTGGTTCCGGCTTAACCGGCGATGGTTAGGGGTAACCGACGTCGGTCAAGGTGGGATTTCCTAGGTTTACTAAACTAGGGAGATCCTCTTGATTTCCTCAGATATCATGTCATTAACCCGCGGATTAGACTAGGAGCTTCTTGTGAGCATGTGGGAATGTGGTTAGAGAGAATGTAGGCATTGATTTTTAGGGTTTGGGTATGTCTTAGTTAGTTATGCCAACTTACTAAGAACATGTATTAGGTTGAGTTGGCTTGGTGAGGTGTCTAAGTGAACTGCATGTGTGGATATTATTTAAAATAATATATTTAATTAATAAATAAAGTGAGGATAATGCATTAATTTAATTAATATTAGTGGGGTGAAAGGGGCCATGGCTAGGTGAATATGATGAAGGGTGCTTATTTGTTAAGGGACCAAAGGGGAGTGTGACCTAATTTTAGTGTCTAATCTAGAAAGGCTTCACTGAACATGCATCAGATTAGTGGATCCCACTCAAAACTAGTTCCAGGAGAAAAAGCTTTTCTTAGAGCATTGATGTTTGGTAGTTAGTTTGTCCCAACCTTCATTAGTACCATTGATGCTTAGTAGATTTTCTTATAGCTGATCCTTTGAGGGAGATTTCTCTTATCTATTGGTTTCTGCATCCTTCCTTGAAGGGATTACATGTGTTGTGTGTTTCTTTTGTTGTGTGAAGATGAGGTACATGGTATGAAAGTCTGGAATCCTAGAAGCTAACATTGGATTAAGGTAGCAGGTGGATGAATCACTTTGTGACAACTGAGGAGGAAGAGGATTTCCAATCTTGATAGGTTCAGATATGCCTTCCCAGAGAGATAGATGGACTTGAAGAAGCATTGAGTTTGATTGCAAGTTATAAGAGGGCTAATGAAAACAAATTTCCATGATGATGCTGACAGTTAGGAAGAGGAAAAATATTGATGATTTTCGAGGAGAAAAATCAGCTTATATGCTTTTCCAAGATGAGGAGTTAATCTCATTCCCATTTGGGGTTAATAGATGATCTCAGTCTTTCCATCTATTTGAGAGACAAGATCAGCTTGTGATGAGCCTTTGAAAGATTAAAATGCAATCTCCATACAAGGACTGTAAGAGTTGTGAAGAAACATATGACCCTATATAAGTCTCCTCCTGATGCAAGGAATGAATATGTAAGAAAAACATGAAGTCTGACTTAGAAGTCTGAACCAGTGTGAAGAAGCTATGTTGAAACAAATCAAGATGGGTGAAATATAGCATGCTTTTTGAACCAATTTAATGCCATACAACAAAAAAATGGAGATATTTTATTTCCCATTTGTTGAAGAGGATTCTCTCTATGATGAAGAAATAGAAATTAAAGTTTCAGGCCTTTGAAATGGAATCCAAACCCAATGAAGGATCGATGAGCTACAAAAATTCCCAAAGTGAGGTAATTCCTCTAGATATTTTCCTCAAGCTGCATTCTTAAAGGCATCCCCAAAGATGAGTTTTAGGAAATGACGAAGCATAACTCTGTGCAAGAAATAGGCAATATAAGCGTAGAAGACCCTGAGCTTATTCAGATCTCATTCTCTTGTGTGGATATATAAGAAAAGATGAGTTTTCCTCCGATCCTCCCGTCGATAATCTAACAAATCACAGTGGAGTAGAGAAAAGGATGAATCAAATGTTTCTCATGGAGAATATTTCAATGAGCATATGACCTAAGAAAGAAAGTAACTTAGAATATCAAAGGAATGAGAACAAAAATCAGGTTGGGACAGTGATAGCACACTCAATGGAGAATCAACTTCATGGATAAACATGGAAGGAAAGTCTGGTACTATGAAACTGATTTCAAAGAACATGAAGGTAGTGGAATTTCCAAGCAAGGACCTGGGCCTCAAGAAGCTCACATGGAATCAATCCTATCGAGTACACACACAATTGTGAAAGCACCTAGCTTTCATAAACAACTGAGGAGGGGAGGCTACTTTCTGAAACCCGTCAACGGCTTCACATAAAATCATCATTCAGTGTTGCATCTGATGAGGGTCATCAAACCTCTCCATTAATAATGTCAATCCAGGTTTGTGTCCAAAGGATGTATGCATTAAGAGAAGAAAATCTTGGAAAGTAACTTCTTTAAACACAAACCTAACTTGCATAAAATAAATCACACTTACAGAAATTGAAAGGCACACTTGCGGAAATAAATTTTGCATGAAAGAAACACACTTGCATGAATTAAAAGGTACACTTGCATAAATGAAAATTGCATGAAAGAAACACACTTGTATAAATGAAATTGCTGAATTAAAAATAAACATAATTGAATGAAACACTTGCAGGTTTACAACAGACTGAATTTTCACAATACAAAGATAAAAACAATACAACATAATGAATTAAAGACAAATGAACAAACATTAACATAAATACATAGATCCATATTCCTTGGAATGAGTGGCCAGCCCATTCCTTGGAAGATGATTTAAATCATACTTCTGAGATCTTAAAACTATAGAATATTTGAAAGGAAAGAATAGATCTTTATTTCTTTAGAGAAAAGCATTACATATCTAAGAGTGGAAGGTTGCATTTATAATTTATGCATCCAACCAACTCCTTATTTTAGGAGATACAATCTGATCTTATCTTTATTCTAATCGTAACAACTAAGATCTCCATTTCCACAAAATATAAAAAAGAGATATATTATTGGAGTCAAAGTCTTATCTCACTTATTTTAGCAAGATTTGCTCCCAAATTTTCTCCTTGTTTTTCGATAACAAGAATCATAATGATTTTATTCCTCTACATTATTGGAAGGTGGATTTTCCTCAAGATATTATTTTGACCAAATGCCTTTCTCGGATTTTCCATTTGACTTTGTTGTTTTTTAGTGTGGAACTTTTGACAATTGTCAAATACATTTTTTCCACGGACTTTAGTTTACTAAAAGTTATATTTCTCTTGATTGGTAAAAGTTGTAGAAATTTGGAATGATTTTTTTGTTAAACACATTGCTATGAACAAAAACCTCTCTCATATTTTCCATTTGACTTTTCTATTTCTGTTTATGGAACATTTAGTGCTCGTCTGATACACTTTTCCTTGGACTACAGCTTAATAAAAGTTAGATCTCTCTTTATTGGTTAAACATGTAAAAAATATGAATGATTTTTTTGATAAAAACATTTCTATGAACAAAAATCTCTCTCATATTTTCCATTTGACTTTTCTATTTCTGTTTACGGAACTTTTAAAGTGCTCGTCTAATACACTTTTCCTCGAACTGCAGCTCACTAAAAGTCAGTTCTCTCTTCATTGGTAAAACCTGTAGCAAATATGAATGAATTTTTTGTTAAAAAAATTTCTATGAACAAAACATCTCTCATATTTTCCATTGGAATCTCTAAGTTTTCACAATCCCTCAAAAAATTTCATTCCGTTGATGCAAGTTCCAGAACTAAAGCTGTCATTCCTTTTATGCAAGTTCTGAAACTAAATCTTCAAGTTTCGGAACTAAATCTGATTTTTCCATGAATTGAAAGTTCTGGAAATAACTATCATTCAATTGATACAATTTTTGGAACTAAATCTGTGAGTTCCGAAACTAAACCTGCAATTTTTCAAACTAACTCTGTGAATTCCGCAGCTAACTTAAAACAACTATAACTTTTGCATGCGACCTCAGATTAAGATGATTATTTTTTTGAACTTGCATAATTTCTTGAGGGGAATATGAATATGAAATCATATCTGATTTTAAATTTATTTTTCATGATCAATTCCACTTTTCCCAATACTAGCATTATCTTTCCTTTATGGCCTGCATACACAAGACTTTATATCTTTTCCCAAATAAACACTAGGATTAGTCAAAAAAATAGATAAAAAAATATTTCTTAAAAAAGAACAAGATATATATCCTATATTATATCTTAAGCAAACTATAAGTTCCTAGATTACATTTAAATCCACTTTTAAAGGTAACTTAGAAGGAAAAAATAATGGTAATTTATGGGCAATTTATGGCCTCATCAACATCTTCAAGGGTAAATTTTGAGAAATGAAAAGTGCTTCAGTGAAAGCGGGTTGTCCTCCACCTTGTATCATAGGTGATTGTTAGGTGTGTTTCCCTTTATGTTGTGTGTGTGTTTCCCTTACTATTTTGTTTCGTGTGTTTCCTTTCTATCTTTTTCGGGTGCATGTGTGTTTCCTTCTCTCTCTCTCTCTCTCTTGTTGTGAGTTAAAGACATGACTCTAAAAGGCCCAATGGATAAGGCACTGGTCAATGAATTATATGGTCTAAAATTGAGATTTTGGATTCCCATGTCATGTACGCCAGCTAGAGACAGCTATTGTCATGCAAATGTGCAACAGGGAAATTGACAAATTTTTAGCACGAAAACTATACCCAAGTGTCAAAATTTTCAATTTCTATCATTCCAAGATACCCCGGCTCTGTCCATTAAGTCCAAGTGACCTCATGAATAATGTTATATCATCCCCCTAGGTGATTTAGGAAACTCCATTCATTCCCCTAGGTGATTTCAGGAGTTCAGTTGCAAACTACATATAATTATACGAAGGGCTATCGTTGGCCTTCCCAGGATTGGATAAACCCCATGGAATGGAATGGAAGGGCCAAATTCAACATGGAGGTGAATTGAAGACATTATAACATCATGGAAATTATTTTGGAAGGTTTGGGGAAGTTTTGAAAGACTTGGAGCAGTTTGAGTGAAAATAGGATTCACAAGCCTAGGCAGTTCACAGGCTTAAAACAACTGTTGAGATTCAGAAGAAGAAACCTATCACAGTGAAATTTATTTTGTTACAAATGGAGAAGAAAACTAGACCTAAAATTTTGAGGTCCATTAATGGATACCACATCTAAAAGCACTGCTAGCTCCAAAAATTAAAACTTTAAAATCTCTTGGACTACTAAACGGGCGGGCCCGAAATTTCAAAGGGGTGATATTGGGAAAAAACCCATATCAAAATACTATGTTCCATGTCAATCTGACTTCTAGAAGCTAACTTTCTAAAAATAGCAGGTCTACTACATAGGAACTACTATTTCAGGAAATTCATTGACATAAGAACTTGTGAAGGAGACGAAGTCATTGGAGGTGCACTATAACTGAGAATTCACCAGAATGGAAATTTTTGGCACTTACTAAAAATAGTAAGTGGGCCCTCGAGCACCTGATGAAAATAGAATGATGATCCAGAAGGAACGAGGAACACAGGGAGAAAGAGGAAAACTGAGCCGTAACATCCATTTGAAGAGTGGGGACTTGATTTTTCACACTTACTAAAAATAATAAGTTGATTTTTCTAAGAAAGACATGAAGCCGAAATGGACAGGTCAAAATATGACACAACCCTTCACCTATGAGTACGATGTGGAAGACAATGATGTCTCGTACATGGACCTGAATTACCTTAAGAATCGCATCGCCTCCAAGGACCAAAGGAGGATCGAAGACAAAATATTCACAAGTGGCTTGTTTGCCACTGCAAGATACCCAGTGTCTGTGTAAAGTCTCAAGCTAGTCCTATCCTACTCTTTCCACTATGATCTTGAGACACGAACCATCCAACCTGACAATAGTACCACAATTGCGATCATGAGTGAAACAATTCACTCAACTTGGAGAGTGATTCGTGAGCCAATTTGAAAGAGTTTCTCAATGTGTAAGGAATTCAAAGATTCAGAGTTGCACTTCATTTGGAGCTTTCCATCAACAAGGATCAACAAACTTCATCGAGAATGACATCTCCTCTTCTTATTCTCTCTCTCTTTCTCTCTCCTCTTCTCCCCTAGCTTTCTCTCACTTTCTAATATTCTAATTTAACATTGGGGTTATAATTTTTCATATGTACTAATATTCCTAATGTAATAAGTCACATTTATGTTATAAAAAGGGACTTAATATTCTCCTAGGAATTCAAAAAGTTTCAAATTGCACAAGGACATATGAAAAGCCATTGGGGGTAGGTGATAAGTCACCTATCACTCTATAAATTATAATGCCATTCCCATTTCAAAGGGTTGGTGATTGATCTTGTAAACTCAAGAGTGCATTGTACCTAGAAAAAGCAAAGGAGATAGCCATTTTTCTTCTACTTTCCTCCACTCTCAGATTTCTTCCATTCTCACATTATGTATAACTTCTGTTTAAGCATCAATACAAGAAGAAGGATTTTGTAGCCTTTTTTATGAGGATGTTTTAGATTCTATGAGTTTGTAATCTTATCTCATCTTATTTCCATTTACAAGGTTGTTTCTTCTCATAAATGCATGTGTTAAAGTTTCTAACTAATATGTGCAGGAATTTGATTTCCTTCCTGTAACATTAGTTCCCCTATCTCATTTATCACTCACCTTTCCTACTTTTTAGATAAAGTCTTCCCTAGCAAGAGATTGCTAGTTTTGTCGCAGGGTCAGTGGAGTGGCCTTGTTGGATTCCCAGTCGAAAGACCACCACAAAAATCCACATTTTCTCACGCATGCACATACGATAGCTGCACCGGTTAAGTAGAGGGACTTATATTCCTAGAGCGTTGGAAATAAATCCATAAGTTTTTCCACCCGACAAATTTTCTCGCCAACACCAGATTAGCTGATTATAGAGGGATTAAGACAAAAATAATGTTGCGAATGGGCATATGAGAATGGAGAAAAGAATAGTTAATTAACAAAGTTTTTTTAATCTACTGAATTGAAGGAAATGTTAGCTGATTAAAGAGAAATCACCAATTATGATGGGAAGTTAGTACAATTTTAGCTATAAAACAATGTAAGCAAATTTTAGGTGTCTAAAATGGATATTAAAATGTACTTTCCAAATAAACTATATGGTTCACATTATATACATAAATATATATATTAAATTACCCCATATGTTGACCCCTTAAAATGGTCTCGTGGAATTGATATTGTGCTAGTTCATGCACTTTTCACGTGTTTAAATATATTTGTCAATTATTAGTTTAAATCAAGGATTTATTTTCATCTTTCAATGGTTCTCCCATACTTCTAGCTCACTAATTAGGAGTTCCCCTCATACACTTGGTCTCTTTTCTTGTTCTTCCATAAGTTTGGGTGTATCCATCACCTTCTCTCTGTCTTTTACTTTAATTTTATGTGCATGCCAATTAGATCTAAAGTTGAATTTAATTGCATATAAAGACTTAATTTTTATAATTAATTTTTAACATAAGAGCTGATAAACATTCATATATAAATCATATGTACCCATGAGTGTGGTCGATAAATCATTAGATAATTTATCATTATTTGAGTTATCATTCTATTGTAGAACACTACTCCAAACCTAGTAAACTTTGTCTCCATTTATGCAATTTCCATTTATCAACATTGTGGTATCACTGAGGGGATTGAAAAGTAAATGAATAACTAGTTCACATTACTCACTAACTTTAACACAATCCCCCAATAGTTTCCTATCATTTTTAGACACAACACATCATAACTTATGAATGAGAGTGAGGAGATAGAAGATAAGAAGCACTATAAGAACATAGTTATCAACTTGATTTTTTCGTATAATTTCATCCATTATAATATATTTTAAACTTTGACATTTGGTGACATATAAATTCAACCTCTTTGTACTTCAAATTTTAGCTCAATGGACTTGTTTGGGGTTTCGTTGTGAAGATTTGAAATATTTCTATTCCTTTAGTGTAATGATCTCTATGGTGTGTGAGATTTCCCAAGGTGCTTGAAAAGAGTAAGAGTTGAGTGTTTACACCCTAAAATAATAATAAATGGTTTTGTTATTAGATTATATTCTTATTTATTTAAAGGTGTAGGGGAAGTACATGTTGTATACAATATTTGATCAATAAATATCAAAGTAAAAACTAGATTATAGCTCCCAAATAAAATTTCAAGACATAATGATAGAAATGATTACTTAAAATAAAATACAATACACATACATATCTGGTTAGAAAAGCAAAGATGTGATCTAGAAGTGAAGAGTGAATTAGAAAAATGTAATTAATTTGTAGATGTTGTATTTGGAATTATGACTAAAAAATAAGATGGTATGAAACCATATGGTTTATCTCGGAGCATGTCATGGTTTTTTCCTAAGATGTATACTTCCGAACAAGGACATACTAGCACTCTGAAACTCCTAATGATCATCAATGGCTTGGAAATGTATTTATTTTTATGATTTTAGGGTTTGTAAATATGTTATAGCTCTTGTAGTGGCTTGCAATAGATTAAACCCATAGATCCATGCTCTAGCACATCATGAACATGATTAGATAACAAAAAGGGATACACCTATATATGGTGGAGTTGAACTAACTACAATGGTCAACCATTACTAATATGATCGAGGAACTACACTACATATCCTCAAAGGTAGGAGAGAAATATATATAGTTATCCTAGTGTATGCGTAATCATATATGAAAATATAAGTCAATCCCTATATTTCCCTTGTTCTTTTGACACAAAGAAAACATGTGTAATTAAAAATAAAGTAGAATGTACCCTCCATGATAACATGATGTTATTGTACATGCTAGATTGATTCCCTTTGACCCTTAGAATTAAATTTGGTATTTTTTTGGTGGTTTGACCTGGCTATGACTTGACTGGGAGGATCCTTCTACATAAATTTACAAAATACAAAAAATAGATGAATAATAATATGCACTTTAGGAAATAACTCAAATAATATTTAGATCGCAGGCCCCTTCAAGGGGGAAACCTCCCTTGAGTAAGATCAATACAATAATATTTCCCTTGAGTAATCTCAATAAACTAATATTTTTGGATGCCTTCATTGGGCCTCAACACTTAATTATATACTAAGTATATTCTAATAACTAGTACTTCCCATGTATGTGGGATAATTCAAATATGCTCAAGGCATGACTTACAAAGCATATGCATCTATAGATACTAATACAAAAATAAAGTAAAGAGAAGGATAGGACACATGTTCGTAACATTCCCTCCCATTAGAAAACTCTTTGTCCTCAAATCTTCATATGTGGGAATTATTGTTGAATCTAGAAGAGTGGTTCCCATGTTGTATCTTCTGGTTACATATTATGCCACTGGATTAAGACTTTTGTGACTAAGCGGGAGTGAAGTTGGTAGGTGTGCCTTTCTAGGATTACTTCTAGTCTGAGAAGGATGGAGCCTTCATTATCAAGTTATTGTAAAACTATTTGCACTCAGATTTTTGTTCTAATAAATTTCTTCAAAAATAAGACATGAAAGATTGGGTGAACTCAAGAGGAGGGTGGATACTCCAACTTCTCAGCAATAGACCAAATCTTCTGGAGAACATTATATGGCCCATAAAAATTCAAAGAAAGCTTATGACACCATATTAGTTTTAGGGATTATTTCTTCTTTGGATGTAGATGAAGAAAAACCATATCTCCTAGTTAGAAGGTTCACTCAAAGTGGTGTTGGTCATCCTGTTACTTCATTAGGCTATGTGCCATATGGCGATTGTTTCACAGGGTTTTGAGAATATGATCTTGGTTTCAAAGAGTAGTGTTGAATTCTTGAACTGATGAACTTTTGAGAGAATACGATAGAAGAGTTGACAATAATTGATTATAAACCACTTCATATGGATTATTTTTAGTAGAAGTTTGGTGTGACATATTACACCACCATTCTACTATGGGATCTAATTCACCCACTAGTGCTGTTGTTTTGAAGTAAATAAATGAAGGAATATTTCCAAGCATTTGTTGAATTTTTTGTTTGGCCATCTATTTATGGTTGATACCCAAAGTTCATATTCAATTGTATGCATGTGTGTTGGAATAGCTTTGTCCAAAAATGTCTAGTGAAAGTTTTATCATGATCGAAGAGGATTAGAGAGGGGATGCCATGGAGGAAGAAAATATGATCCAAGAAAAATTATGAGACCATAGAGGTTGTATATGGATGGCTGAGTGCACAAAAATGACTATATTTGGAAATATTGTCTACTATGACTAAGATCACTATTTTTCCTCCATATTTTGGGATCCCATCAATGAAATCCATAGATAGATTTGTCCACATCTTGGTAGGAATGGGAAAACACTTGAGAAAACCTAGAATCATTTTTGTTTCACCTTTTTTGCATTGGAAGGTATCACATTTTCCCATCATTTTTTAAATTTATCCTTTCATTCCCTTCTAAAAGAAGTTTCACCATTCCCACTCATATGTTTTATGAAATCATAATTTCCTTGCTAAGGGAGAAGCATGAATTTTGTAAAATATGGTCTGATGAAGGTATTTTCTATAGGGAAGCACCAGATGGCCCTTGTATTTTAAATAAGCAACATCCCATGAATAATGCATTAATACAGAGGGATTATTGGCTAATTGTTGAATGAGAGGGGTATAAGAAGGGATAATTTCCATACCCTTGTTGTATATATTCCAACCAGTTCAGAATGGGCATGAAGATGTAAGAAAGGGAAGTTTGGTCTTAGAATGTGTGTGAGAGTGCATCAACCATGAAATTATCTTTACTGTTCTTGTAAATGATCTCATAATCATAGCCTATGAGTTTTCTAAACCATTTTTGTTATGTTGGTGATGAGACCATTTGTCTCAAGAAATATTTAAAAATATGGTGATTGGTTTTGATTTAAAAATGATTCGCAATTAAATATGGCCACCATTTTTGTATTGCATACAAAATTTCCATAATCTCCTTTTCATATGTAAAAAATCCAAATTTCATCCAGAAAGGGATTTTCTACTGAAGGAAATTTGAAGACCATCTTCGAGAATAACAACACCCAAACTATTGCCACAGGCATCAATTTTGACGGTGAAATTTTTGGTGAAGTTTGGCATGGCCAAAAATAGTGTGCTACACATAACCTTTTTGAGTGCCACAAATTCCTGGTGAGGTACCACATCCCATGTGAATTCATCCTTCTTTAATAAGGAATTCAAGAGAGTCACGATATTTCCATAATCCCTGATGAACTTATGATAGTATCATTTAAGGCCTAGGAAACCAAAAAGGATCTTGAGGTTTGTTGGCCAAGGTCAATTTTGCAGGAAATTGATTATTGGATCCACACAGACCCCATCAGCTGAAAAAATGTGCCCTAGATATTCAAATTCCTTTTGACCGAAGAAACACTTGGACTACTTAGTACATAAGTGACTGTCTACTAGAATTTTTAATGCCCTATTAATATTATAGAGATGCTTGGAACATGTACAGTTGTAGATCAAAATATCATCAAAGAAAAATAAAATAAATCGATGGAGAAAAGACCTTGAGATTTTATTAATAGTCCCTAAAATGTTGAAGGGACATTTGTAAGTCCAAATGACATGACTAAGAACTCATAGTGACGATCATGAGTGTAGAAGGTTATCTTTGGAATTTCATCAACATGTACCCAGATCTGATGACAACTTGAACGAAGATCCGATTTGGAACAAAATTCTCCCCCATGGATCTAATCAAGAAGCTCATCAATGACTGAAATTTGGATTTTATCTTTGGTAGTGAGGTGGTTAAGGGAAAGGAAGTCATTGAAGAGGCACCGCAACCCATAATTTTTATAGTCAAGAAGCACTTGGGAAGAGTATGGGCTGGTGCTGAGGTGAACTTTGGACTTGAGGAGTTCTTGGAGTAGCTTCTCAATCTCAATTTTTTGCAAATGGGGATAGTGGTATGGACAAATGTTTGGTGGGGTGCAATCTAAAAGGATTATAAAATGACGATCTTTAGAGTGTGAATTGGTAAAACCATTAAATCTATCAAAATGGTTGCATGCTTATCGAGGAAGGATTCTAAATCAACATAGTAGTTAGTACAAATTGGGGGTGGATTTGGATGGAGTGTAGAATGCCAATGATCCCATGCAAACCTTTCTTCAAAAGTTTTCAATGTGATGGTAATTGATGATGCTAGTAGATCTTAGTAATAACCATTTTAAGGTGTGCTTCTAGCCACTATATATGAATTGAATCCAAATCTTAGAGAAGTCCCATAGAATAGGTCCCAATATGTGGAGCCACTACTACCTAAAACCACATCACATCCTCTTAAGGGTATACAAAACATATATGAGAGAAGAGTGTAATTTTCTATCGCGATACACACATTATGAAACATCCCTTTACATGGAAATATATTCCCCTTAGAAATCGTGAATTCAAAGATAGGATAAGGGTGTACAAAGAAATATACCTACTTAGTAATGCACTGATTGATGAAATTATGAGTGTTGTCAGAGTCAATGAGGATTGTGAGAGGGATATTTTTTAATAACCCCTCGACCTTCATGGTTTGAGGGGAGGTAACACCTACTAGTGCATGTAGATAGATCTTAGGTTGAATATCCTAAGGCACCGAATCCTCTAAGGAACTGTGTTCCTTTTGGAGCTCAAAATTGTACACTGCTCTGAAGCATAAAAGATCCAAAATTTTGAGGCAACATGGGATTGTCTCAAAGTGTGTGAATTGCAGCTTGGGAAAAACCTCTAGAGAAGAGTAGTTACTCTACCTATTTCCTAATGCTACACTAAAACTACTTCTAAACTAGCCTATTCTAACACATCCAAGTAACCTAGGAGAGAGAGGGGGAAAAAATGAACAAATTAAGCTATAAGAGGTGATAACACCAAGAGAAAGGTGGTAAAATCTGACTTTTATAGACAAAAATGTAACCACATATGCTAAAATCAATAGAGCATATATTTTGATACAAGTAAAATAGATTCATAAGAGAGAAAAAGGATAGAGATTCACATTAAACACTTTTCAATTAAAGGAATAAACCGCAATTGCATGTTAGTAAAAGAACTTACACTTTCATTTACAAAGAAAAGGTTTGCAAAACTTGAAAAATATGCAATCAAAGAGGTTTGAAGGTGTAGGAAAATCAAAACTCCAAAAGAAAGCTTTCAATCTAGCAAAAGAGATCCTTTCTTTTTTACACATGCACTTACATTTATAGAGAATCAAAGAGATGGAGAGAAAACAGAGGAAAATACATATTTCAAGCTCTAACCACAAAAAACATACATTAAATGTATGAAAATAATAATGGAAAACCTATCCAAAGTCATTTCCCCATGTCACTTTTCTTACAGGAGAAGGTATGGGCACTATTTCTCAATAAATTCGAGTAGGTTAGGTTATTGTTGGCCTAGAAGTGTTTTTTCCTTATGAACCTATTTTTTATTTTCTTACCCTCAAAATTCCATCAATTTCAATGTTTCTTGATGGTAAAGTGAATTTCATGATGAGATGATTCCAACGAGACCATTTTTGTGAAATTTAATTTTTTTGAGAGAAATTTATAGCAAGGAAAATTTCTGAGGCATAAGTGGAACTGAGAAGTGTTCCTCATGGGACGAGCTAGACCGCCTTAATCAATTTTTTCTTTGGGAAAATATTTGCACAGTCAGAGGAATGGGTGAAGGGTGGAATAGTTATGTTTGTACTATTTAAAGCTGCCTTTTCCAATTGGACAGTGCATGCGAGGAAATTTGGTTTTGGGAAAGGATTAAGACTAGGTAATTATTCCCCCTATGACACGTGTGCCCACCTTAACGCCCTCGGCTAATGACACTGACCCTCAACCATGTCATCTTCCTTATCCTTACTAGGGTCAAGTTAGTTAATTGGTCAACCAATGGAATGAAGGAACATTCCAATTGTAACCTGATTCCCAAGTGCAAAGTGGTCCAAATAGAAATTTAGGGAATGGGAGGAACAAAAGAATAGTTTTTCCTGTTCCTCCAAAAGATGATTTGGCTCAGAATGCCCAATTTGAACCCAATTTTGACTAAGTATTGGCCTAACTAGATTTTCAAGAAGGAGAGAGGTGCCCTGAACCACTGAAATTTCCTCAAAACACAAATTAATCCAAATTTGCCAAGTCTTTACCTGTTTTCATTGCTTAAGTCCAATAATGAAATTAGAAGTTGTCAAAATAGCCTAATGGGGTTCTTTTGGGAAACAATTTTGTGACTCAACAGGGTCATCTTCCTACTAGATAGGATATCAATGGCACTTTGAGCATCCATTAGACATCAAGTCAAGCCTGAAAACTTGAAAATTTGTCTGCAACTTGGAAATCTTACCCTTAAAACTGCATCAAGCACTAGATGGACATAGAATTGAACTTGAAATTTGTTGGAATGTTCTTGAAGGTGATTACTTCGGATTTATGGATAGAAGTTGTAAATTTTCCCATAAATTTAATTTCTTGCCAACGAACAAGCATATAGAACTCTGAATTTTACAATTGATCATGGGGCTGAAATAATACATTTGAAGCTTCCCCTAACATTATGTTTCCACCACAGAAACTTCTCTAAAATGTACTTTAATGAAATTAGAAAACTGTCTTGAAACATGTTTTTCACCCTATTACTTAAAAATTCATGGATGAAGTTGGTGGAAGTGCTTCTCTCTATAGAAAAAAAATCACGCACTTAAGTACATTTATAGGTCCTAATCACATAACACTATTCATATGATTCACAAGTGAGAAAAATAAAAATTGACAACTATCTTTGGCCTTTTGTTTGCGTTTTATATTTTCTAGTTAGCCTTTTACATCCTACATCCCAATTGGTACTTCACTTCTTTATCTTTCATGACTCTGGACACCAACACCTAGGCACCCTCATCCTTCTGGGTGCCCCTGAGTTGTCTTTAGTTTTCTCTCTCTTTTTGGGCATCTTTTATCTTTTGGGAATCTTATTTTCTTATAGGTCAGCCTTCTATTTATCAATTGTAAAATTCAACCAAGGGAATCATATAATTATAAAGCTAGATGACCATAATAGAGGACCAAGCTCTAATCATCTACTATCATCACCTAAGGTTGCATCCAAAGGAATTATAAGAGCATAAAGGCATCCATCTAGTAATCACTCAAGGGATAAGGGACTACATTTTATTGATACACACATAAGAAGGGAAGTTCATTTTTCCATCCACACATCTATTTACATTGATACATCTAGATATATCCTACTATTACATGCACTTGCTTAAGGGATTCCTAGGGAAAAATTCTATCACACACGCACAAGAAATATATGGAGTCTGAAATGTAGTGCAACTCTTGGTTGTAAGCTCATTCATTAGGGTGACCACTAAGGTCATTTCGACACCCCATTTTTATCTTTCTTTTTTTACGATTTGATGTAGTTTGTGGTTTTACAGGATATCAGTTGTTCTGAAGATTACAGGTGAATTCAACGATCCTCCAGTGACATATAGTCGACTGAAATTGAATATTAGATAAAATTGTGTAACATAGTAAACACTAGTTTATGATCTCATGCATGGTCACATGCGCCAACTAGATGTCTGTAGCACCTAGGCACCGTAGTCCTATCCCAATGCCCTAGTCCAGGCTCTTTCAATAGTTCTATTATTTTTCGTGCTCACTTTTGATAGCCTTCCTTTTCTATTCATCAGTCTTCCATTCTATAACAGTCCCAGGGATAACGTGAATCAACTAAGTCTTTCTTTTCTCCTTCTTACACTTAGGGTTTTATTCTTATCTAGCTTATTGCTTGTGTCATTTATATTCCAAAATTTATTTTTCATTTGTTTATCACACATGATTATGAAATTAATGTTTTAAAAATTCCATATTTGTTAAATCATTTGGTGAACCCTTATCTTAGAACTCCTTTCCCTAGGATCCCCAAAACCCTCAGGGTCAAAAATGGATCCTCCACTCCTAGGAAAGAAATGAATTTTGTTAGTGTGAATCCTATCCTTGATGATGTTATTGAGGATGAATTATGATCTTTATCACAATGCTTGATTTGATGACTATGTTCAATGAAATCTTCTTTCTCATGAAAACACTATTCCCACTAGTTTTTGCAATTCTAGCGTGACCATTGTTTCGCTCAACCAAAACTTTACTTCATGTTTTCCTTCTTCTTCTAGGACCATTCATTATGCTCTAACTTATTATAATCCTATTATATCACATTGTGATGCTCTAATAGATTACGTGTTTGGTCTTGATTATGCCACTGTAGACACAAATAATTTTATTTCCAATGTTGAAAATGTACATGTGCATGATGATGTTTCTCATACTGTAAAAATGAATGTAAATTTGTATCTCATGTTTCTTCTACTTCTAAAAATATTTCCAATGATTACAAAGACATATTATGATAGTTCTCCTCCTAATTATCTATATGCTGATGTATCTCTTGATGAAATACTTGCATGCGAAACTTTGTTTGATAGTGATGCTGATTATATTTATGATCATGAACATGTTAGTGAGGATGTTACTTCTCTTAAGACTACTAAATGTGGTTTTTTCACTCCATTTTCTTCTACTTCTGAGGTTGTTTCCTATTTCATTCATGATGATTCTACCACTACTATTAGTTCACATCTTATTGTTTCTTCTAATTCTACTACTAACATTTCTGTTGATATTCCATGTTTCTCTCCCCCTCTTCCACCTCTTTCTTATTGTTCATTTCTAAACATTATTCATGATGATTCTACCATTCCTCCTAGTACACCTCCTCTAATTTCTTTGACATCTACATTTAGCACCCCCATCGAGCCTCCATCTTTTGATTTTTCTTCTCACATAACCATGATCACTCACAATGGAAAACTTCAAGATCTTCATGTGCCTCTGAATTCTTCTATAATTCCTTCACATGATATTTTATCACTCATGTATAAAGTTGGCCATTTGCAATCTCAAGTTCAATCTCTCACTCTTAAAAGAAAATCCTACTATGATTCCATTGACAATAATTCTCTTCATGGATATCCTATTCCCAAGAAAATTCACAATTCAATTTTTTCTAAGGATTTTTATCATGGCTACCTTTTCATGTTTTAATGGCATTGGAAATCATTATTTGCATCTTAAGAATGATCATTTAGCTATGGTTTCTTATTCTAATGACCTATTGTTACTAAAATATTTTCGTCATAGTCTTGGTGATGATGCTCTTTAATGGTATACTCATTTTCCTTATGGATATATTAGTACATATTACAAAATGGAAGATTGTTTTCTTAGAAAATTTATACTTAAAAATCATCCTAGATTTACACATGATCGCTTACCTAGCTTACATCAAGTAAAGAAAGAACTCATTCTATATTACATTTTATCTTTCAATTCTTGCATTCATCTGTTATTATTTCAGTATATTGATCTCAAAAAGTAATTTATAGTTTTTTGTGTGGCTTGATTCCTTCATTGAAAGAAAGATTGTAATATGATACATGTGAGTCATTTATGCTTTTATGCTATAAATTCATTCATCTAAAACAATATTTAATCGATCCACATGTTATAGAATACACTTATATTCCTTCTACTACTTCATTATATTATACTTCTTCTCCTCTTCCATCTATTTAGTGTCCTCTACGAAATATGTCTCCTCCACCTTGTAGGCATGTTCCATCCCCTCCACCATATAAATGTCCTCCATATCCTCCACCGTGTCAGTATCCACCTAAGTATTATTCATTTCCTACTCGGGAGAAATTGCATTTCTCACATGCTGCTAAGTCTCATGATATTTTATGTGATTTAATTGGTAAAAACTTAATTCACTTACCCTCTAATCAACATCATCCTCCTCATCACTTGCATTGCAAGTGCGATCACCCTTATTGTAATTTACACCTCATCAATGGCCACCATGACAATGACTGCTATGTTGGAAACATAATGGAATGTGACAACTTCACAAGGAGCACCAACCCCTAGTTTAGTAGAGCACCAACCCTACAAGGAGCACCAACCCCTAATTTAGTGAAGCACCCACTCCAAAAGGAGGATACAACCACCTAGGATGACTAATAACCAACTCAGCCACTTGAAGATGATTGATCTTTGATTTTTTTTCTGCCAAAACTGATGGAGATCTCTAATTCAACTCACAAACCCTCGCTGAAACCCTAGGTCTTTAATCTTGTACAATATTCTTCTTAATCAACTTCTCATGAATCTAAAAACTTGAACACATGATCTATAATCTTACTCAACCTATAAAATAATCTATCATACTTCAATACATGCATTCAAACCTTCATAACAATTTCATTTGGGTCACTCTTTTCCCTCCAAGAACACTAGTTCAAAAATGAACTAAAACACTCACCTTTATAGACCTTCTCTTGATCATTAACTCATAGGAGGTCATACCTCATGACTAATTAGACCTGTAAATTTTTAAAAAAATTTATTACATACATTTCAATGGTCACAAATGACCCATATAGTTTGGTCGTGTAAAAAATCTTCATCATGCACCAAAAATCCTCAAAAACCCATCACTAGAATGAGAAAAATCCACTCATTCCAAAACCTATGCTTATTCAAGCTCCAAATTAACAATACATAAGTAATATATCATTTAAAAATCATACATGGTCACAATTTACATTAACCAATCAAATTATTTCATTTAATGGGCCCACTGGCTCATTTCCTTCACAAAACAGTTGTTTCCAACAGCCTAATTTTACCTTTAGGACTCAAGACCACCCAAGATGAACTAAAATATGGAATGTGAACCACTCAATGGAAATAAATAACCTTATAAACACTTATATGCAATGTTATAACTCATGAAACATCATTGGTTCAAACCACAACAACTTTTTCCTTCACCAAAACAAGCTGCCTAAAAACTAAGTTTTGCAAACTCATCTAGTTTGCACTATTTATTATGACTTTAAAGACCTATAAATGGATTAAATAGATGAAAAATTCATAGCTATTCACTTTCCATAGTGATATAAATCATCAAATCAACCATTTCATGCTCTAACCAACTCAATCTTTCAGCAAGAACAAACTTGTCCTGAAATCCAACATACAAACTTCTTCACAAATTGACCTAAAAGAAACATAAAATGACCTCACCAAGACTCAAGATATACATCACTATAAATATATATGAATCACCATTCCATAAAATATTGTAACTCATTCCAACTCTAAGTGGAAGGCCTTTAACCAAGACAATCTCTATAACCTATTGTTTATGCCTTCTTGGACTCAAGAACTGACAATTAGCCCAACATGCTCCATCACACAAAAAAAACTTCCAAGATTAACCAAATCATGGAAAACACTTATACATTATTACTAAACACTCAAACCTTCAACAATCATAAAAACTCATAAAATCATCACTTACCTCATGTAAGCCACTTGCACCCTGCTAAAATGAGCATCCTTCAAACTTGACCCTCAAAGAACAACTCATAACTTTTTCATACCTTATCCAATATTCAATTTTTATATACCAATTGTAATATCTATAAAGCATATTTACAAAACAACTTTAATGGAGTCCTAACTCCCCATGTAGCTCCTACAATCTCAATTTTACCAAAAGCTGCTCCAAATTACCCCAAAAACCAGTCTTCATAAATAGGGCACACTTTGTACTTTTTCATCACAACCATGACCTAAAAATTCATGTAAATATATAAAAAATCTATGGGATATCATAAATGGTAATTTAGTCTTTACCTCATTTGGAAAAACTTTCCTTAAACTACAACTCTTTAGAAACTATCATTTTTAGGTGGAGCCCACATATGACCACATGATCTCTATGGAAATATGGAAGAGTACTCTACAACATAAAATCATAATTTTTCACTAGAAATAAAAATAGGCTCACTATACTCACTTTTCTACAAGCTGCTCCTAGCTAGGGTTTAGCTAGGGTTTCAAACCACTTTACCTTCTTAACGATCATTCATAAAAATGTGATGATCAAACCACCTCATTATTTTTTGAAAGAATTCATAACTGACTTAAAAATTATTCCAAAGATATCATGTCCCCATGAAAAGCATATAAATCACAACGAGCATCAGAAGGTCCACTTTTGCTATAAAAACACACTGAAACTTACCCAATTTCACCAAAACTTGCATATCTTCAAATTTCTTCAGAATATTTGACCTAAAACTTATCATGAAGCATCATGAAAACATCCTATAACTTTTAATACTCACCACATATCTCAAATATGTATGAAACTCTCCATCCAATGACATTACCTATGCTTAACTGCATGTTTCTCACCTGTTTACTTCCCATGGACCTTGAAACTCCATCAAACCTCTACAAACTGACCTGAAACTCACCATACACCTCAGGTACATTGTTATCATGCTTCTACCATGCTCCACCATGACTTATTTGGTCCAAATCTCATACCTCTACCTCATTTCACATGCTCTAAGGCCAGAAACAAGCCTGAAATAACCTGACACAACATTGAAATCCCATGAATTGACCATGTTGACCTCATGCAGACTCTTATACACCTATAACACACCTTATGGACTATAAATTACCTTATGAAAACCTCTAACCAACTTAAGATGACTCAAACACATGACTCTAATCAACTTAACCATGCAACAGACCTCCTAAACTCACCAAACATGACACTACCAATCAACCTTCATGTTTGAAATTGAATAACACCATATGGAGACTCACATACTACACCATGACACCATTTTCCATCAATGGAGTTTGACATCAATGACAACACAAAGACACAATGGCCAACAATCTCCACCTTTGTCATTCATGACAACCATCTTCAAAAACATTGATGATAACCAACATGACCAACACACCTACATGACCATTTCCCATGTTTTTGATGCCTCTCTCCCCCTTTTCCATCTATGAAAAAGGATACAATGACTAAAAAACATGGAAAATGACAAAATAAGACTAATGTAATGAAAACAATGTAAAAATTGACTTACTTGACTCATGAATCTCCCCCTGGGACTAAAAAAATCTCTTTGACTCCTTCAACAACAAAAAGATCCTATAGACCTAATAATGAGCATAAAACTAGCTCCCCCTGAACATGTGCTCCTCCATTTTGTATTTCATTTGACATACATCACTTTCTAGGTCTAGATTGAATGCTTTAAAAACACCATTTTTGTCTTCAAACTATCATACCAACTTCAATTTAGGACTACTTGTCCCTAAACCTCATCTTCAATGTAAAAAATGACCAACTTATCCATACTCTAGAAATCAATACTCAACATTACATAAATATACTCGTTATGACTCCCCTAGGATTGTATATACCCATACTCTAGTGGAAAAACAAAAATTAGGACTTCTTACCTTGCATACTTGCCTTGGAGAGATGACAAACATTTTGACATAGTCCTACAAGCATGTTTTTCAATATTTCACTCTTCTTTACATGATATCATCCATTTTATCATAGACCAATAATTCTTACCTTTGTCAACTAAAACCTTCTATATTCTACCTTACTAGACCTTCTTGGCACCTATGTCTTACATTTACAGTCAACTAAAGATCTCCCCCTACTTAGAAGACCTATTTTGGACCTGAATCTCACTAATTTTACTTTTCTTAGACAGTCATAAGATCTTTTATCATAGTTATAAAGATAGCTTGACTCAAATCAGACAATTCTAAATTACTCATTCACTAAGTTTCAACCTTTTCTTAACTAAGCACTTTCTTATCATACAAACTTCAGTAACCTATTGTTATGTCTTCAATTCATACTTCCATTTTAAATGTCCATCTACTTTGACAGTTATAATGACTTTTTATTCAACCTTAATGGTGCATGGACTCATGTTTAATACACTGTCAATTGAAGGTCTTTCTATGCAGACATTTTGATACTTAGATGAATTTAACTCATTTTTTACTTATACTTTGCACAACATCAACATAGTTACCATTTAATAGGTCAACTGGTAACTATTGATCATACTGAAGTACTTCCTAACATGAAGAACTTTCATGAATTCTCAAAACACAACACAGATGACTCTTTCTAATTTTCCATCATTATTTATGCCCTACTTCTTGCTCAGATTTCATTTGAAAATGTACTAAATTCATCTTGTACTTTCTCTTGAACTCATACTCTTAGATCACTAACACATTAACTTTGCTATTGTATCCTTTTAAGTACACTTATATAGAACCTTAAGCTTTTCACACCATGTTCAATTTACTCAATAAATTCAAACCTTTCAATATTTCAACTAAATCAAACCTTGACATTTAGATCAGTTCAGTCTAAGGATTAAACACATTCTTTCAAGGTCTTGCCATTTTTGACCTCATCATTAGACACTATAGACATTTATAGATGCACAGTATTTTACAGACCACTATTAACCTAAAGCTTTCAGTTTCCAAACTTAACACTTTTGAAAATTTATCACTTGATAAACAATTTGCATACTGAATCCACTTTTCTTTTCTTGTTGCTCCAAGATATTAGAGATAAGTTACATGGTCTTGAAGTTTATCATCCTGTAACATTTCAACTATAGACTTACATTTTTGTAACTTCCAAATATTGTAAAATGTTTGATAACATTGTCCTTCTTTGAAAAAATTGACTTTAGAGCCTTAATAAATTTTACCTTGTTCAAAACCTTCATCTTCATTTTTTTACTCATTTTCACTGAAAACTTTTTAAACATACAAGCACCTATGTAGTCATCCTTTTTATCATAAGCACGCTTGAAATCACCTTACCTCTCTCATTTTGAACAACTTCTAAAATTACCATATACAGAACCACAGATATACCTTATTGTTCAAACTTCATCTGAATGAGACATTAATCCTTATTGACTAATACACTTAATTCATTGTAAAATTCTTTCTTTCACAGATCTTTTACTTTCTTAAGTGTTGATTACATTAATCATCACTCTTTGGCTAAAACCCTAAGTAGTCTGTTCAAGAAATACAAACCACCTTCAAGATAAATAGCTCTATTTTATCTTTTAACATTCTCAACCAAATACACCTCTTCACAATTCATTAAGACCATGCAAACCTATAGATTACTTTCTCTCCTCATGAACCATCACTTATGGTTTGACCTTAAAAGAGATTCTTCTTTCAAGGATACATAGACATAACTATTACAAAGACTTATTCAATGGACCTCATATATTTCAAGTTTAATGATGAAATTTCAATAAAAACACCTTTCAATTGTATACCATGATCATATAACTCTTGATATCATAGGATTTTGGACATTCTTACTTTACTAACAAACTGAGACTCACAATTTCAACCTAATACATCTTGAATACATGTTATTGACTAAGACTAAGATGCTTCCATATTTTTCAACATTTTGACACATTAAACCTTTATAAAGATACAACCTTGAATTTGAAAACATTTGATGTTGACTATACCTTATTTGACTAAACATATACATTTTGGAACATACTCAGAATGCCCATCATTGACACAAAGAACTAATTGAGATAGACCATTAACATGGTTACAAACTCATTTCTACTTAAGCTTGATGAACTTAGACACATACATACATACCATGGACTCATGCTTCATGTTTGACATCCCTTGAACTCCATTTTTATACCTTATATCAATTACTCACATTAATTGGACATAGTTTATAGATTGACTTATCATCATCATGATGCATAAGTATTCACCCTGACATATGACTCACTTTGAATCACATATCTGATACACTCTCTTGACTTAACAGAGTTAAGAACTTTTTGATGCTTTTTACAGATACTTGACCCAGTCACAACTTCTTGTTGACTTTTATTTGACCTTGTAAGCACATATTATTACTGGTTACCTCCAAGACTACAGATTTGATGCGCATACACTTCTTAAGACACAAGACTGGAAGGGACCTTTCTTTAACTCTATGTATGGAACTACTGGGAAATTGTAAATGATCATTATAAAATTTATTCATGACTAGATGACAATATTCTTGAGCACTTGCCTACAAACTACTTTCCCTTTGAAACTTATAGTCATACCACATACTGATAACTTGAGTTGGAAGACTTTTCATAGACCTTGAACACTATCATTTGAACATCAAGAGTCAACACTTGAAGTAATTTGATCAACCTTTAAAATTCACTTAACCATTCATCAACATAACATACACTTTGATTTTGCACCTTATTATCACTTTAAAATACAATACTAACACTACAATTTTGATAAAAACCATTTTGACCTCAATGACTACATAGACATATGATCATAATACTTGATACATCTAAAGACTAAAAAAATACATTTGAATACTGACATGACAATGCTTAAGCATACTTCAAAAAAAGAAATCAGGCCTTGAATGAATCAACTCATTAGCTACAAGACACAAATTCAGACATAGGACATTGGACATAGATGACTCAATAAACTTTAGGACTAACTTTAGTGACAAAAAACCATTACAAATAAACAAACATTACTTCAGACATAACTCAGACACCTACAAAACCAAGGACTCAAAAAACATCATGGATAGGTCACTTAACATACCTTATCACTCTTGAAGTGTCCAAACACCTAGACTTCTTCAACTTCTCATGTATAGGGAGTAAATGAAAACATTTAGGCACACATGTGATCTTATTCTTCTTCAACCAAATAAACATGCCTCCTTGACCTGATTTGGGCTTGAGACCCTTCTTTGAAAAGCCTTGATTGAATTAGAATTCCTTGAAACTTCCATATGATGATCAATCTTCTTCTCTGATCTCCATCTTTTGAACAACCACCTTCTTTCCCTTAGGTTATGACATCCTTATAATCATTCATAGAGTATTTTTCTTGAAGACACTTCCTTTAGATCTTGATCAGATGCCTTAAGTACCTTTGAATGAACCTCCTTTTTGGTGACAATAGATTTGCAATATGACTTGATTTGTGACAATTGAACAAAACACCATTCTTCTTTATTCTTGGCCCAAAAACACTAAGATTCCATCCACAATCCTTGGCTCTATGGCCATACTCACAACATGAATGACATTCACCTTTGAAGAACCCTACACCATTCCTAGGAGACCTCCTCTTGCAATCTCTAGCTCTATGACCAAAATCATGACATATATAGCAATAACCATTGAATGAAGAACCATACCTCATAGCATTAGGTTGTCTAACTGAGTTATACCTTCTCAAATCATTCTTCTTGGTCACCATCACATCTGATTTGGAACTTGTACCAACTTCATCATCACTCTTCACATGTTTTCCTTCAAACCTTAGGCTTGTTTTGTCACTAGCCACTCTTTGGCCTTCTAAAATCCCATCAAGAGCATTCAGATCTCTTCTAACTTCTCATACATTTTCAAACTACTTAGATGCACTCCTCTAAATCAGATTCTAAATTTTCAACCTTCTTCATACCTGGAACAAACATCCTCTTTATCCTTTAGGGATTTAGACAAATTTTCCACTTGATGATTTTAAACCTTGATGGATTGATCATGATCTATCTCCATGTCCTTGACCTAATCTTGGTAGGAATTAATCCAAATGACTGAACTACTTCTCATTCTTCATCCTTAATTCTAGCCTCAACATCTGAAGACTTACCCATTGCTTGTGCTTCAAGGATCTCCTTCAAGTGTTAAACTTGCTTCTCAAGGACCTTCTCTGATACCAATTATTGGAAGCACAATGGACTGAGAGAGGAGGGGGGGGTGAATCAGTCCTATAAAAATTTTTTAATTAACATTACTTACATATCAATTACATTCATCCATTTACATCATTCATAACCATTGCTTATATTAGGTGTGTATTAACCATTCACAAGAACATGAAACAAAGAAGAAGACACATGAACACCATATTTAAGTGGGAAACCCTACAGGGGAAGAAAACCCACTGAAAATATTATTATATTACACAATCAAATAAATTTAGTGAAGCACCAACTTCACAAGGAGCACCAACCCCTAGTTTAGTAGAGCACCAACCCTACAAGGAGCACCCCTAATTTAGTGAAGCACCCACTCCACAAGGAGGATACAAACCCCTAGAATGACCAAGCACCAAATCAAACACTGGAATATGATTGATATCTGATTTTATTTTCTACCAAAACTGATGGAGATCAAAATTTCAGCTCACAAATCCTCGTTGAAACCCTAGGTCTTTAATCTTGCACTATCAGGTCTTCTTTCTCAACTTGTCATTTCTCTAAAAACTTGCAAAACATGCTATCTAAAATATTCCTCAACCTGAAACATCACTCTATAATCTTCAAATCATGCATTCAAACCTATAAAACACTCTCCTCTATGGTCACACTTTTCCCTCCAAGAGAACTAGTTCAAAATGAACTAAAACATTCAGCTTTTATATGCCTTCTCTTCCTTCACAAAAAAGAGAGAGGTAGGTCCCTCATGAATAATTAGATCCATAAAAATTTTTAAAATTCCATTACATCCATTATAATGGTAAAAAATGACCCATATAGGTTGGCCATGCCGAAAAAATTCATCTATGCACAAAAAATCCTCAAAACCCCATAACTAGAATGAGAAAAATCCACTCATGCCAAAACTATGATTATTAAAGCTCTCATATTCACCATAAATGTGTAATATAACATTTAAAATAATCTATGGTCTCAATTTATTTTAAATAATATAATTATTTCATTTAATGGGCACACTGGCTCATTTCCTTCATAAAACAACTGCTATCAACATCCTAATTTTACCTTTGGGCCTCAAGACCACCCAATAACACTTAAAATATGGCACGTGAAAAATCAATGTAGATAAAATAACATGTAGAACACTTCTAAGCATGATATACCTCTTGAAACATCCATTAATTCAAACCACAACAACTTTCCCTTTCACCAAAACAAGCTTCCCAAAAACTAGTTTTGCAAACTCACCTTGTTTGCACCGTTGATGATACTTTAAATACCTCCAAATGGATTCAATGTATGACAAATTCATCCCTAATCACATTATAGGTGATATAAAACATCAACTCAATCATCTCATTCCTCAACCAACTCAATCTTTCAGCAAGAAAAAACCTGTCTTGAAATCCAACATACAAACTTCTTAGTAAATTGTCTTGAAAGATACAAAGAGTCAAATCACCATGAGACAAACCATATACAAATGAAAATATATCTAAATAACCTTTCCATAACACATTATAACTCCTTACAAATCTTAGTGAAATGCCTTCAAACAGGTCCATCTCAGCAAACTAATTTTTATGTCTTCTTGGACTGAAGAATTGATCGTTAGCCCAACACGCTCCAACATCACAAAAACCACTTCCACGCTTAACCAAAGCATGGAAAAAAAATAGTGTCACATCCTTTGATTTTAGTTTATTTCGTTGTTTGGACAAGTCAAAATATGTGGAGTGGTTTACAAGAGCTGGGGAATAAGCCCTGTTGTGTAGCTGGGTATGCAGCTACACGTGCATATGTATACCTTGTAAAGGATATACATACTTACCTGTAGTTGAATGAGAAATCACACAATATTTCTTGTTGCCAAATGTTGGTAAAACACCTAGCCGTTATGAATTATTCTTGTTTTTCTTTGAGGTTTGAATGTACGTACTATGCTGTGTGCAATGTTTTTGGTACATGATGTACTGTTGATTTCTGTATCGGTAATAATTATGGTAGTACACCTTATTATGCTTACTTTGATGAATGTTATTCACTTGAGGCAATTGGATACTCACATGGTTACTGTACCTGTCATTAATTTTACTAGTTTACTTTCATTGCTGGATGTAATGACTTGCAAAGTAAGTTTGAAGTTTTACATAGTTGCAATGTTTTATTCGTCATATGGAAATAGTGTTAATTGATAAAAAGATACTAACTCCTTCAGTATTGTGATGGTCGTATACCATATAATATCATGATGATCTTCAACAATTAGAAGGTAAAAATAGTGATTATAAAAAGGTAAAAAGTACAATTCCTTTAAAGTTCGATAAAAGGATAGTAATCATGTTTCTTATTTATCATGTTGTCAATAACCTATTTTCTATTGTATTTTGTGGAATTGGTTTATATTTCATTAATTAAGTCTGAGTTGTACTAACACTTAAGTGTGATTATCAATTATTAGCTAATTAATCGGTCATTGAGCGTAATGTAATAAAGAGGTAATATACTGACAACAAAAGGTCCAATGTTGATTATTTATATATATTTCTATTGGAACTTGCTAATGTTATCGACATACAAACAAGTGGATCTCCGACCTTAAAATTATTTAAGTTCTAGTTTAGTAATTGTAAGGACATTACTATGACAAGGAAGGCCTAAGACTCTGGCATTAGCAATTGGTTGATAAAGTCAAAATTTATGACTTGGGCTATAAAATTATTAAATTTAAATGATTATTGACAAATATCTAGGTCCTCGACCCATGGTGATAAGGTTTACAATTTAAACAAAGGTTTAAAGACGTTATACGTATTGGAATATCGTAGAAGGTGATTAACTCATTGTTTAAATTGTAATGTGAAATTGGCAAGTGGGTATAAGTTGATACGTAGGTCTTCGAGCGATCGAGGACCACTATGTATGATTTATTATTAGTTGATGGTCGAATAAGGAAGCATGCATGAATATTTTAGTTTGTTTAAACTCTGGCTGCTCATGATCACCGCCAAAATTGGAGGAAATTAATTAGAAAATTTAATCTAGCCACGGATAAGAGTTATGCATTAAATGAATGTGAGTTTTTGAAAAATCCGAAGCTTCTGGAAGAAGCTCTCGAGCTTGCATGAATTCTACTCATTTGAATTTTGGGATCTCTCTCTCTCTTTCCTCTCAAACTCGGCATGTGGATTTGAAAAGAGATTTTCCAGTCGAGCTATTCTTGTGACTGCTTGCATGCATTTTTAAATGGAAAAGTTTTGTTATTTTAACTGTTGGGGAAGTTGATGAATTTTGAGGGTATGAATTCTTGAGATCTGCTGGTGCGAAATTGTTGAAGAAAATAGTGAAGATTTATGGGGCGACCATAAAATGAGGCATGGATCCTTTATTACAATGTATAGAATCTCAATGGCTTTTTTTGTTCTTTAGCTGATTTCTTGATTTTGTTTTAGTTTGAGGCATAAATAAATATGAAAGTGATAGGCTGTCATCTGAGTATGTTATATTGATTTACCCTTTTTAAATGACTGTTGCTAGCTAGGTGATTTTATGGGTTGCGAGTAAATAATATTGTAACCAAGTTGTCTACTCTTTTTTAGTACATCGAATAAAATAGCTGATGAATCCATTCTCAAAATTTAGTTTTTGAGATCTTACGGTGAGCTGTATTTGATGATTTTAAAACCATTGTATCTAAACCCAAAAAGGGTACTAGTCATTTTGATAGCTAACCCTCTTCTAAGAATGGACATTATGGTGGGATAGAAGAAATACTTGTTTAAACGACCCATCCAAAAAATATACATTTATTGTATAAACTATTTCAAAGGTTTTGATTGCTACTTTATCCATATCCGTTATGGTTCTCGGACTTTTGCAAATATTTTTGGATGTCTTGGTTTTGCTTGACTCACCGAGTTAAGATGTATTATGTAAACCTTATTCATTATATTGACTTCAAAGAAGTGCTAAACTTTATGATGGCTTGGTAAAACTGAGTAGAGCTTATCTAGATCGATAAAGGGGATAGGAATTGGGTAAAAAAAATCTCACAAGATGAGCAATGTGATTTCTGTTATAATTACTAAAAAAATTGTCTTGGCTGGTAAAACCCATGAGTGAATTCGATCATGTTATGCCGTTATTTTTTATAAGCCTGATAGGCTCGTCATATAGCTCGTTGTGCTATGTTTAGTAACTGAGTTAGTTGGTGGGCGAGTTGAAATAACGGTGAGGTGGCTTGATGGGTTGATCTCATGAGTTGGGCGAGTTGATCTCTAAGAGAGTTATTTGGTGAGCTAGCCATTGAGATGATAACAAGTTAATATAATAAAAAGTATAACTCACCAATTTGGTAAAACTCTTCTATAAGGAGCTAAGTCTCCAATTACTAGACTCAACTTGCCAAGTTGGCAAAACCAACTCGGTCGAGTTAATGTGGAAGTCTAAAACAATTATTTATGTGATTCTCCCCAAACATTAGGATTCTATTTTAGCAATGCAATATTTGAAATTTTATGAAATATTGCAAAGTATTACTTTGATTGACATTGAGTTGGATTAAATAAACATATTAATACAATGGTTTGTTTAGTTAATATTGGATTGTTATTTGTAAGGATGATTGATAAAGTAAGGAACTAGCTATTGCATGATTTATGGTTCTGTCATTAAATACTGATTTAATTTGGGGAATGAAAAACCTTTTTGTATTTTGTATATCTTAATAATACAACATAGTTGTGTAAAGGAACCATGCCTGTTCACATGAGCTAACCATGTAACTATTCATATTTTTTAGTTGTAGGGACAAAAGGATTCTCGGGTTGAATAAAGAGGAACATCATGATTTGCATTGGTTTTATTGTGCTTATTCGCGACAATGAAAATAATGTATTATTATTGAGTCTAAAGTGAAAGCTATCCTTTACATTTGTGTTTAGAACATGACAAATTTTTCTGTAAATGCAAAATGCCAATTTATTTGTAAGGCTATCTTTAGTGAGCTATGACTTGTAGTAAGACTTATTGATTGATTATATATATAAGTAAAGTGATATTTCAGATCATTAATATTATGTTTAACATAACATGTTTGTAATGCTATTAAGTAGTGAAGTATTATTTTGGTTGAGTATTAACAATTTAAATTTGTAGCATTGTTTAAATAAGCAAAGAATTTATTACTAATAAACAGTGAGTAAGATATCATAATTGCTAAAGATTCAGTTATGACTTGAAAAAGAATAAAGAAAAATAGAAGGGTAATGTAATATAATATCTAGTGAATTAGGTATATTAACTAGTTGTATATAATAACCTCCTCTAATTCAAATGAAGTACATCAGTTTAGAAACATGATATAAATGAAGACAAGTATGCCTAAAAAATCTATCTCTTCTTCTAAGTATGAAATAAGTGTGACTCATACTGCTATCATTATATCCTCAACTTCCATAAGGTTGATTAAACACTGAGGTAAACATTTATAACCAAATAGTAATTGTAACTAATGACTCATGAAAGTATACTTAATGAAATTTAGAAATAAGATATGAACTTGTTGTAGTTAAATGGAATTGAAGATATACCTGTGAATTATAACTGAACTAAATGATATAATGGATTTTATATGCAAGAGGTAATTAAAAATCAAACAACTACATATTATTGTAGCAACATACACTTTTAGGGATGAGCCGTATCATCGTAGCACCAAACTTGATTTCGCAGTTAGACAACATGAAAACAGATACAATGATATGGAATGACGTACGAAGGTGTCTTGTGATCAATTAAAAGAGTACAATTGTCTTCATCTGACATAAGTAAACTAAGAAAGATTTATTGATTATTAAAAATCATAAATTAAGTTGTATTATGAATCTAAATTAACAGTAGGGTGTGGGAAACATGGAACAAAAATCGTGTTGCAGGGACCTTGTCTGTGCTATATATGGATGGCTACAGGGAGAGTATCAAACGCATAAAGATGCAAGTCATTACGTGAGAAAAACCTTTCATGTAGGAATCCCAATATGGTACTGATAGGATTCTTGGGACCCGTTTACTGAGCCATGATACCCATGACTTCGGTGATTGAACTTATTAATTAGTGATTACTTAAGAATAATAACAATGAACTTAATAACTTAAGAAACGGAAACGAATCCTAGTACTATGAATGAGACTAATGTGTGGTTAATGTAGCGATAGGTTTTAAGTGGCTTATGTGCAATCATGAAACCATGCTTGCTAGTGCAATGCCAAAACTATGCACATAGTGGTGTAAATGACTAATTTCATTGTATGTCACCATTTCTTCTTTTAAATTGTGTCATGAGTGGGAACCTGGCACTAATAAGATACAAATGATTCTCTGTACCTTTGAAAAGGTCTAAAAAAATGATAAACTAGGTATATTGGCTTGTGTTGAGAATTGAAAGGGGATCGGGTATGATCTGAACCCTTACTGTTACATGTGGTTATCATAGGTGGTATGGTTGGATTATAAACATTAACTAATGCTAGAAAAATTAAGTGGTTACTGTAAATGATGTTACTCATCTTAGCGTAAGATAACTTAAGGGATTTAAATTGTTGTGTGATAAATTCAGTGAAGATGTTAACTGTAATTAATGAGTTGATTAAAAAAAAATCCCTTATTTTTTGATGAAGTTTAATATAGAGGTGTTGCACTTAGACATGATTGCTAATCACTCAGTAACCTTCACTAATTAATAACAACTCAAAACCTGTTGGAGCTCAAAATTACACCCCTCCCTAAGCCATAGACAACCTAATATTTTTAGGAAACATGGGACTGTCTCAAAGTTGTGGGACTTGAACTAAGATAGACCTATGAAGAAGGCCAGTTCCTTTACTTATTCCTAATGCTAGAATACTCCTAGGAATTGAAATGCATAAACTTACATCAAAAGTTTAGCTTAAAAAAATTACAATTTCCCAAAACTTGGGCTTGACTGGAAATGGAGATGTTGGAATTTTATTTAAATCTACTCTATCGTTCCAAGGGACTAAGGCAAGAAGGAGATGCATAAAACTAAAATCCTAATCTAAAGAGAGGTGAGAGCACCAAGAAGAGGGAGAAAGACACTATCAAATGAGGGAAAATGGAAGAAAAATGAGAAAGGAGAGGGTAGTCATGATTTCCATAGTCCAAAACATCATTCAAGTAACCATTTCCATGGAGCACAATATATTTAAACCCTGCAAGGAGAATAAATATATGCATAATATACCTACAGAAGTAATGAAAGGAAAGAAAATACAATAGAACACAAGCTAAACCAAAATAATAGCCAAAAAATAAGTATTTTATTGCTTAAAATATGCACAATCCATTACATTGAAGGAGAAAAGGCGAGGATAACCATGTAAGATGTCCAAATACAAGGTCTGTAACTCAAAGAAAACACTTGTGTGATGCCCTTGCATTCCCAAAATGTCCAACATTACAAATGAGAATTCCTTTACAATATATATAAGTGGGAGAGAGAGAGGGAAGATAGAGGGAAATTTAAATTCAAGCCTTCACCCACCAAAATCATGTATTCAATGTCTAAAAAAATCAAGGGGACCATACCAAACCCACTCCCCGTGTCATTTTTCTTGCTAGAGAAGAAAAGGCACCGTATCTCACCATATCTGGTTGTTGAACCACTTGGAATTACATCCTTGATGCTGAGGATGTTTTCTTATTTTTCTCTAACCTTCTCCCACCTAACTCTAGTTTTTCTATCACCATGATGAAGAGAATGAAAATACGTTTCCAAATAGTCTATTTTTTTCAAATTTGGACAACCTGGGTGAAAGTTATGCCCATGCGGATCCAGGGGGTCAAGGAGGAACACGGGTTCCTAGGTTGAAATTGAAGTTCACATTTAATCATATTTTTTCCTTGTGGTGTGGATGGAATAGTGATGTGGATAACTTGAAACATGGAAATGTTTCTTAAGTGCTCGTAGGGTCTAATTTGTCTGTAAGAGTCATGATTTTATTTTTTGATCGACTTAACTGGTTATTTGGGAAACTTGTTCCCTAATGGAACCAAATACCATGGACATTATTTCCTACGCACAACTCTTCCCATTCATTGTGGCCAACTTACATCTATGGGGAACTCATCCTAGGGCATAACTCATTCCACCCACACTCCATTCATTCGACTACTTCCTTGCCCGTAGCACATAGACTCTCCCGTTTCACTTTGTGGATCCAAGGCCATCTCGGGGAACTTGGGCCTACGAGGAAATGTTACTCTGAAATTTAGTTCCCTTGAAATACATTGAACCTGTAGAAAAATTCAAACCTGATCTCCTTTTTCCATTGGCTGAAGTGTTAAATCAGGGAACCAATGCCTTTGTGGTCCTTATTCTCTAGTTCCTTGTCCCACCCACATTTCCACAATGCACTGATTCTTTTGACTTGCATCCTAAACACCTCTGCAGGGAACCGTTGACAATAAATAACTATTCCCTCTACAATCTCAAACCCACAATACACTAGAAAAGACTCCGAAATCCATTTTTTCCCAATGTTTTCAAAGGGTTTGGATTTTATGGCCAAGTATGGAATTGAGGAGTTAGGGAAAAAGTGGAGAAGTGCGTCAAAATAATTTCAAGTGCCCAAAAACATGAAAATACCTAATTTTATTCAATTTCATCATCAAGATCCCATGAAATTTCCCAAGTCTAGATTTATGAAGCTATCTAATTTGTAAGGGGTACAAAATTGGATAACAGTAACCATCACTTACCTCATGAAGCTACATGCACCTTGCTATAATGAACATCCTTCAAACTTGAGCCTAAAATAATAACTCATAAATTTTTTTATTAGATATGGTAAAAACAAGGATTGTCTCCTAGGGGCCTTACAAAGAAAGATACAACTCATAACTTTTTCATACCTTATCAAATAATCAATTTTGATATACCGATGAAAATATGTCTGAACTAGCTTCAAAAAATAACTTGAATCAACTCCTAACACTCCATGTAGCTTCTGCAATGTCAATTTTACTAAAAGTTGCTCTAAATTGCCCCAAAACCAGTCTTTATAAATAGGGCACACTTTGTACTTTTTCATCTCAACCATAATCTGAAACCATTAGAGACATATATAACAACTCAAGGGATATCATAAATGGTAATTTAGTATTTACCTCATTTTTGGAGATAAAATTTGTTGATAGAAAAATTAATGGGTATCTTGCCAATGCTCTAGGAATATAAGTTCCTCTACTTGAATGGTGTAGCTCCATGTTATTGTGAGAGAACAAAAAATAAAATTTATTATTAGCCTTGAGGGTTGGGGATACAATAGGCACACTCCACTGTACCTGCGGATAATGCTTTCAATTTCTTACATGTGAGGAATTTGTTAGATGGTGGGGGAAAGGAGTGAGAAATTAGAGGGGACAAACTAATTCTGTAAGTATAAAATAATATTATTACCAATATTAATGAAAAATTTCACATACACAATTATAGAAAGAAACAACTATGTTTATGCCACCAACGATGAGCAGAAACCATGCATACAAAGATGCACACATTCATATATCTGAAAAGGAAACAATTCTTTCCTTAATTGACATCTTCCACAAGTTGTATAACGTAAAGAGATGGAGGAAAAATGAATTCCGAAGATAGAAGAATGCTATCTCTTTCATATATCTCCAAGCAACAATCTCATTTTACAAAATTTGATCACACTTTGAACATACAAAATTTATAACCCCTTGGAATGAGGGAGTCATTACAACATATAGCATCAAAAGAGACTCTTCATATACTCCTATGTTCCTTTTCATACGCCTTTCATATATTGTGACTTTTGTTATTCCAAGGAAAATTTGGTGAATATACCTTTCCAAAAAGTCCAATTTTGTTGAATTTGGACAACCTGGGTGAAAGTTATGTCCATGTGGATATGGAGGGGTCCCTCGGTGCTTCCACCATCTAGAATTAATCACTCTTATCCTTTATATTGTGGGTGAAATGGGGGTACAGTGAACCTATGACATGAGGGAAAAGTTCCATTTGTTCCCATATTCTTTGATTTCCCCGTAATAGTCTTGTTTTGTGCTTGGGTTAGATAATCGGGTCATGGGTGGGACTTAGGAATATTCAACCAGCAATGTTAGTGCCTAAATCTACATGACTCTCCGCACTACACTAACTCCTCCCCCAATTCCTTAGTTCTTTGGAAAAAATGATTTTGTAGAGATTTTCTCACCTAAGGAACTAGTTTCTTGTGTTCCATTTTATCTGCTTTACCTACACAATCCTGCCTTTACTTTGTTTTGTGGCGCATACACTTTCGTGGGGAACTTTTTCCATGTGCACCCTATTTTCCTGACTCCTCCTTCACCCGAAATTATCACTTTGATCTGAATTATAATGAGTCCCCTTAATCCTGTGGTCCAAAATACAATGCAGAGAACCTTTTACCCCGTGGAACTTGTTCCACAGTTTCGTTGCCTATCCATATTTCTATACAAGTTCTCGTAACACAACACCAGGCCACAATACATTGAAAATGGACAAATTATTTGTTGTGCAGCTCTAAGACTAATGTGGAGAACCTTGTGCTCTAGGGAACCAGTTCCATAAGTACCCCAAAATCCGCGACACACTACAAAACCCAAATTTTTAAATATTCTCCAAATTTTTATAACTATTTGGAATTTTCAAAAACTATAAGGAAGGATAGGAATGCAACAAAAATAATTGGAAGTGTCCCGGAACCATAAAATACTTGATTTCTCCAATATTTTCATCAAGGTCCTCTCAATTTATCCAAGTTGACAGAGGCATAAGTCGAGTGTCAGGAGACCTTTTCATTCACCTATTTTTATAAAATTGATTTGAAATGGAATTTTAAAAATAAAAAGAGGGGTCTCATACCTCAATTTTTCCTATAACCTCATAGAAAATAGGCTTTTCTTTTGGGTTTATAGATTATGCATGCTGAAATCAGACTGTGGGAAGGGTTATTTGTGTCTTGTGAAAGATATGAAACCACCATCATATAGAACTATGAAATACCTTTCTAATGATGTTTTGTTTGACCTCCAAATCTTTATGAAGCTCTTAGAATCACGTTCTGAAACTTAAGGGTTATTTGTGCACTATGTTTTGCTTCACCTGCCAGGACCTACTCTTGCTAAAACCACTCCAAAACCTATGCAACCTCCTAGGTCCTTCCAAAACCACATGAAAAAAATTATTATCTCTTGAATATACCTCCATGATGAATATATGCCTTCAACACTGCTTCGATGACTGTGCACTTGTCCTTAGAAAGGCTAATGATATCCTCTTCTAGGCTTTCTTGAAAACCCGGTTTGAGAGATACTTCTCCAAAGGAACTTAAATGATCTTATTTTTCCTAAATCACCTATGGGGAATGATGAAACTCATAGATGAAACACTGGAAGGATTTAATAGGACTTGAAACTGGGGGGAGGTTGATCTGGGGTATCTAGAAAGGTATGACATATACAATTTTTGAACTAGGGTATAGTTGTCCTATTTTCGGGTAAATTTTACCCATGTAAGAACATAAGACAACACTCATTTGTAAAATTTATCCTCAAACTGAAACTCTTAAAAAACAAGCAATTTAAAGTGGGGCTCATACATCACCACATTCTCTAACAAACCTTTTTGGAAATATGGAAGAGTCCTCTATAACATCCAATCATCACTTTTTCACTATCAATCAAAAGAGGCTCAATATACTCACTTTTCTGTAAGTTGATCCTAGCTAGGATTTCGCTAGGTTTCAAACCACTTTACCATATTAATGACCATCCATAAAAACGTGACAGATAAAATCCTCATTATTTTTGTGAAATATTCATAACTAAACTAAGCTATGCGAAAGAACTTAGGTCCTGTTGGTGAGAAAATTTATCGGCTAGGCAAATTAGGTGTCTCCACCAACATTCCTGGGGCTATGCCCCTCTGTATTGAATGGTACAACTTACATTATTGAAAGTAAACTAATCCTAATCCTATATAAATGTTGTGGGTGGCCAAATTGGCTGGGGATCACACAGGGAAACTCCACTGAACCTGTAGCAAAGTGCTTATATAGGGTGCAAGGGAGGAAAATCACAACGATGAGGGGAAAGGAGAGAAGTTAGGTAAGGAAGATTGCTACTGTGAGTAGATTGTAGAGCTCATACCCAATAACTAGAATGGTTTCACATTAAATATATAAGAAAGAAATAATGAAGCTAGTGGGATCAATGAATTAAAACACAAAGTCTTTATATTCATCTACCGAAGATACAAAGCTCTTGCATCACTAGGCTTGTAAAGTGCATAAATGAGAGAAATGGAAGAAACAAAAGATTCTTGTAAAAACTATATTTATTATGTAAATGATGAGAGGAAACCATGCATAATAAGCCACACACATTCATACATCCTGGAAATCAGAAACTCTATTCCTTGATTAAAATTTACACATATTGTCAAAAGTAATGAAAAAGAAGAAAACATGTAGCAGAAATGTAGATTTATTTCATGTATATGGATGACACAAAGTCCAACAACATATAACAATCCACTATTGCTACAAAGTGAAATTTATTCGAAATATGGAATCCCTTGCAATGGGGAGGCCATCCCAATTTATAGCAATCTAAATTTTCCTTTCACCTCCCTCAGATGACTCTTCATTTCCATATTTCACTCGTGACCTTTTGTTTTCCATGAATTAAATATTTCTCTTATAATTTTGAGAAAATACTTTTACAATTTTAAAATAGGTCACTTAAGTAAATAGGATGAAATATAATGATTACACACAAGAAAGAATTAGAAATAAATGGGGAAGAGAGGAAGAGAGGAGAGAATGAATGAGAAGAAGAAAGAAGGAATGCCGATTAAGATGATGCCCTAATACATTCACCTCATTTCCTAACTGATCTGATGAAACATCTCAATGTTGATAAATTTAATTGTCTCAACCTTTTAAACCATAAGAAACCTCCTTTAGATAATGCATGAACACCTCAAACTAAGTGTTTAGAAACTTGTTGAATGATCTCCTTAGTGACTGTAGGCATTGCTCACTGACATCCACTCCGAAGAGCTTGAGGATTGCAACTTATCTTTGATGACTTCTGATGAATAACCAAAATTTTTTACTCATAAGGAATATTTTATGAAATGTATTTTGAACACTTTTTCCCACCAATGACGATCACAATTCCCCTTGGTACATGATGCGTAGACATCTTGGTCATATAATGGGTGTTGAGAAATACTATTTTAGGACTTCCCAATGTAATATTCAGAGGGACATATGAATTACTCATGATGATCCTCTTTGATACTTGATTGATTAACCATAAATCATTTCAAATCACCTAGCTCCATGAATGACGAAGATGGATTCACATGTTGCATATTGTGATGCCTTGTCTTGGTGTAGGACACGATTGGACTCAAGATGATGTTTTAAATATCTTTGTGGAGTTCTCATTTCTATTTTTGAGCCATGAAACCATCATACAACGTCAAGAAGAGACCAAAAGGTTGCGAGATGAGTGAAAATGAATCCATCTGCAACTTTCTCACTTGGAACTGAAAACCGCTATTTTTAGAAACTAGGTTTTATGATATGTTAATTTGGGTAGGTTAATTTTTTGTCCATGTCATTACATTGGGATGTTTCTTTCACATTCCAAGCATGTTCACGGATGTTTTGGGGTTAATTCAAAATAATTTCTATTTTTGGAAAGTTTTTTTTTGACCTTTTCAACCCACGTGCCCTAGTTTTCTATTTGTATGATTTTCAGTGTCTGCTCTTTTGGAGGGTTTTGTAAATTTTGGAAACTTACTAAAAATGGCATGTGCAAACCAACGAAACTCACAATTTTTAGAAGCTGAAAATCATGTTGTCATATTGACGAGAAAATTATAGATTCTTTCTCTATTTTCACTTCTGATGTTATGTTCAAATTTCCAGGCTAGTCCGCTGCATGGTTTGATGGCGACTGAAGAAAAAGTGCTACAAGGAAGAATTTTTTTAATGGTTATTGTAAAAAATCTGAGCTGTATCAGATTGTAGACACAAAATTTAGGTCACACTCCCCTAGGTCCCCTTCAATCAATTAACGTAATATATTTAATTAATCATGACCCCTTCATCCTATACTAATATTCATCCTCACATTATTAATTCATTTAATTAAATTAATTTAACCCTGACACCTCCACCTCATCATTTTACCTCACCCTGGACCCATTCCAGGGGCATTTAACTCACAATGACCGAGTCATCACTCTCAGCATTAAGTCATCACTCCCAATGTTGAGTCACCACTTAACCTAACTAACTAAGAATTCTTCCTAAACCTAATTAGAATTCTTCTATGACCTTCCTACCTTCTCTCACATGAACTCCACTTCCTTAAGTGAACTCAATCAAAATAATGCCAAAAATAGTAAAGATATGCTTATTTTTGGTAAACCTAGACTTTCTTGCGTTAACCGCTGTCGGTCACCTAAGCACCATCGGTTACCTTATATACACTTTCACAACTCTTTACATGGGTTGGTCATTCATTTTTTCGAGCATTATTTCATTAAAGCTAGAATCTATAAGCCCTCATGCATCCAAACTTCAAACACACACAATCATAGTGCAATACAAGCAACTGGTTTCCCTTCCAGAGTGTTGGAATACTCACGGAAGCACAGATGCTGTATTGTTGTGGCACTAGAATCTAAAACTTATTATTCGATAAAACATCAACCATCCCAACTCCTAACATCTCCAAGAAATCAAGTATTGTGATCTTAATCATTTTGCTTATTCCCTTTGTAGATCTCTGGTTTCTTTTAGTAGTTTATTTCCTCTGTTTCTTGTGCATCACCTTCCTCCCAACAACCCAGTATTTGACCATCCCAAGCCTTTTCAACATTCTAAACATCCTTCTTAGTCTCCTTGAGTCTTCTTATCCATATTATGACCCAATCCATACTACCCTCACTCTCTGTGCAGTCACAGAGAGCCTAAAACCCTTTGTTTAATAATTTTCTATCAAATTTTCCCTATTGACGTCGGTCACCTTAACCGTTGTTGGTCTCCCCTCTCTACCGGCATCGGTCACCAGACCAATATTGGTAACATTTTTTTCTGCTAACATTAAAAAAATTACCTCTTACATCTCCTACAGTCCACCTAGACCTTACTTGCTACCTCTGTGACCTTACCTAACACCCCTGTGACTTGTCCCAACTAGAAACATACCTTGCCTGATGCTAGATTAGTTTATATTTTAATACTTTGTTTAATCTAGTTTGTTGATAATGTTTTGAGATACCTAAATCAAAGTGTTAGCAATAGGACCTTTATTTATCATATTTACTTTCATTAATTTGATAAAAACAATGGATTGAAAACCATCTAGGAAGTATCACACTTTTCGGAACTAGCAATCGGTAGGCAGCCCATTGTCATTTGCTATTTAATATTATTTGGTGGTCTTGCTTTGTATCTATAGGTATTCCTTCCCAGAAAAAGGAGTTATTTATAATAAGATTGGATAAAGTCAGTAACGTGCGCATTCAAACTACCAACTACATAATCACAAGTATACCTCCTTGAACTTTTACCTTATCTGTTTTAACACATACTTATTGATGAAACATTTTGGCATGCCCGGTGGGACCCATCATGGGTTCTTTGGCATTATTCATTCCTAGGTGAAATATTGGGTGTCTATTTCCTTTTGAAATCATACACATCAAATTTTCTTCTTTGGAACAATCTCTCTCTTCTACTTGTCTCATTGACAGTCGTATTTTGGACTAAAAGGACCATTCTTTTTATTTTTGTATTGCATTAGTAAAAGACATATTCTTTCCTATTCATCATTTATCTAATCAAATGTCATTGTGGATTTGGGTCTAAAATATTTGCATATCATTTTTGAGTATTACATATGTAGCTCATTTAAAATTGTAGGCAACCTATATTCTGGAAGTCATGCCCAACTGATGGTTGACAAATTGCATCGCAGTGCACACTTTCTTCTCTACAAAAAATCACTAAAAATAAAGTACTCATTTTCTTAAACCACATCCTACCTAGAAGAAGTTTTCAATGATCACACAATCATAGGATTGATAGTAGGCTCACAACTGGTTTCTCTGTCCACTCATTATATCAGAGAAAGGACCTCCCTTGCCAAAACTTACCTGAAACTATCCTTAGTTGCTGGATTTTTGTAGGGCACATTTTATCAAACCAAAAGCTCTACTCTATTCACAAGATAGTCCTAAATGGTGTAAGAAAAAATATGAAATCCACCACATAGGATTTCATTTTTGTTAGTTTTTGCTTGATCTTTGTTTTGAGGCATGAGTTCGTTTTCGTCATTATTCACTCCTTTCACACTTCATAATAATAGTTGGTGTATTCCAAATATTTCTGAGTGTGTTAGGGTCAATCATTTCCATACTCAAGTTTTTGGGTTGGTCTTTTATTTGATCTAAATTACCAAATTAACTTTTTTCCATCTTTTCACAAATTTCACAATGATTTATGTCGATCCAACGACCGTCATCATTTTTCTCATCTAACCGTCATTGGTTTACTAATCATTGTCAGTTTCCTATTGTTTTGGTCATTTTAACCAAAGTAGAATTCATCATAGTTCTGTTATTTTTTAGGGTTTCCTCAGTTACCTCACCATGTCTCCGTGTCTCTGAAATCACTGTCAAATTCCAGATTTGCTTCATTTTCATTATTTATTGCCACATTTACAAATATTTTGATTTTCCACAGTAATTGATATCGGTCCTCTAACCATCATTAGTTACCCTCTGACACTGGTTACCCAAATGTCATCAATCTCTGTGTTTTAATATTTTAATTAAAATAATGACCAATTTTCACCTTCTGGAACTATTTTCTCCATTCCTTTTGTGCTTCTATGTCATCTACAGAGATCAGATTACCAGGTCTACTATAACTCACATGGTTTTGACTCGTAGCCAAGCCAATGCCCTCGTATTCCATGCTAGCCTTCAGCCGCTCCTACCTAGCCCATCACCACCTTCCATTTTATCACATACGGATCCCAATTAACCTATCATCAGTACTAGGGATGAGGAATTCACAAGGCTCCTTGATCAAACCCCCACTACTTTACAATATTATTTATCCCATTCATACACTCAGGATTCATAAGGAAAAGTTGTATATGAAATGCCTGTGTCCATTCCTCCTACCCTTACACCCACTTCTGCATCAGCTACTACTAGCTTGACATTACCCTCTTCCACCTTACCACCTGTGGTGTCCCAACTTGACCCTACATCAACGATATATGCTGCACCTATGACATATGTCACGACTTTGATGTCAGTTTCTCTTATGATGTCAACCATTCCTTTATCAACTACCTTGAGTGTAGGTCTATCTACACCCACCACCTCTCATATACCTATTGCATCTCAGCCACCCATGGTGTCGACAACCCATACTCCCTTCCAAAACATTGTCCTCTCCATCCTGTAGTCATTTCCTCTAATTACTACAAGAGTCATTACATCCACTCCATCTACCTACACTTATCACTAACAACCACCTATTTCATCTATTGCTTATTCATGATACTTACCACTTGCATCTATTCCTCCCTCAAAATTTTCATACTTAGTACCACCACATACTGGGATGCCACCCACATCATACCTTAATCATTTACCCCATTATATTGTAGGACGTGCCCAATCATCACAACCTACTAACAATGTTATCAGAATGATGATGAACAAGATGCAGACATTAAAAGAATCAGTCTCTGGCTCACAAAATTCTTTGCCATACGACAAGATTTGCAATGAGCCCATTCACCCATCCATTCTGATTCGTCCATACCCTATGCATTGGGAAATTCCTAATTTCAACCATTTCAAAAGCAAAGAAGACCCACAACAACACTTGTGGTCTTTTAAATATGGGTGTTATCTGATCGCTCATGATGACGCTTTGCTCTTATGAACATTCCCAATGTCCTTAACAGGACCTGCGTTAGATTGGTATAGTGCTCTACCTAGGCACTCCATTTACTCATTCAACCAAGTAGCTCAAGCTTTCCTAGACCAATTTTCTATCAATATCATCAAGAAAGGCACCATGACCGACTTGTACTCAACACGACAATACAAAGATGAATCTATTACAGATTTTGTCGCTCGTTGGCAGAGCCTAATCAACTAGCTCATGTTTCAACTGCCTCAAACCAAGTTAATAGATTTGTTCACTAGGGCTTGTGGTAGGCACATCTCACCAACTCTCCAAGTTTAAACCTTCTACACATTTGACGAGGCATTCACCATGTCTCGAAAACTTGAAATTTGTGCCATTGAAGAGAATAAGATATAATTTTGTAACAAGAATGTTACATTTAAATCAAACGATACCTCTTCTTCTTCCAAACCAAAAAATAATTACTCCAAAGAAAAAGGATCTGACCATGTGGTAGTTTTGAAAGCCAACCTGTCTCACCCATCCAACCCTTCAATGCCTTCTTCCAAATTTTATCCTCTTCAGACCTTTCAGTTCAAGCAGGAGCAACAAAAATACACTCGCATAGGAGAACCATATTCTTTGGTTTTGGAAAATCTTTTCAAATATGGAGAAATAATTCTTCCACCCGTCAAACCACATACTAGTTTTGACCCTTCCCGTCCTATGTCTGCATGGTATAAAGAAAATGATTATTGCAACTATCATCGCGTTAAAGGTCATAACAATAATAATTGTATAACTTTCAAAAATATCATCCAAAAAATATTAGATAGCGGAGATCTCGTATTAGATAACCATAATGCATCAATTAATCAGAATCTTCACATCTTCAAGAAACCATTCCCAAAAAGTACCCCATCATCTAACCCAACTAGCGAACCCTCGACCAATGACAGTAACATTCATGAGGTTCATGATGTTTTCGACATCATACCAACTCTTCCTCAATTTTCTCCTATTCCATCTATCGAGGAGATTCTTGCACGAGCTCCTTCATCCATGGAAGATTTTGTTTCATCCTCTCCTTTACCAACAGAGGAGTATCCCTTATCTTCCCCTTCACCCATAGAGGATTCCTCCATATCTGCCGAGATAGTTTCCCCACACACCCCTTAAACTGACGAACAAACTAGAATATTTACTCTCCTACCCATGTGAGATTCATACTCACCTTCCTCTTCACGAAAATGTGAACCTACCTCATCCTACTTGTCATCTCCCCTACCCATAGGGGATCCATTAGAAACACCCCTTCATATTGGTGACAATTCTCTATTGGCTTTCAAGGATCTTGGTGATTTGCTCTCAGCTCTTTTACCCAAAGAGTTAAAAGACAACTATTTCCATATCTCAATTTTTTTATAGGGATTACTACCAAATCAACACAATACCCCCTCCAATGGTGCCATTTTCACGTTTGGCTGACCGCTTGGATTATGTTGAAAATTCCATACTTTGGGGACACCTTTGGCTTCCTTTCTCAACTCAGATGCAAATGTTGTCTGTTGATACTTCCACAATCTATCCAAAGGTGTTTCAAACAACCAAACCAACCATGCCCATGCTAGTTGTAGCAACCTATTCTTCATCACCCTTGCCCACACCTAAACCTTTACCATTGACTAAACTTTTTCCAATGCCTAAAGCCTTACTTACATCTATATCTTCCTCCACATCCAAACCCATTGCCACATTGGGAGTCATGTCAAAATTAAGCCTAGTCCATCCCCCTGTCAAACTAGATTTAGCCACATCCTCACAAGCTAGTGTAAAGACTATTCCCCCACCTAAGAGGAAGACCCAACCTCTTAGGCCACAAACACAAACTTTTCCAACTACCCCTCTATCACCTTCACCACTTCCATCTATCCAAAGGCCCCACCCATCAACCTTGGCCAAGTAGCCTCCTACCCAAGGTAAACTAAAATCATAGAATCCCACCTCCTCTTCATGATCCTCTATTACACCCAAATTACCTACACATCTTACACCTTCACCGTCACCTACATCCTTTCTAGCACCTTTATAATATTGACACATTTCTTACTCCTCAAGAGTATGGTAAAATTCACCAACATCCTCGCTATGATCTCTGCATGGGTGAGGTTTTCCCTTACATTCCTCCTCACCTTCACACCAAATTAACATATGGGGGACTTGATGCTTCTACCTACTCACCCGAACCACCTTCCCAATTTTTACCATTTTCATCCGACCTTCAATCTCTCACCAACTGCCACTTCGCCCACACCTTCCTCCATTGTTGTGCTTGGAAGGGCTTTAGCTTTGGTTTCTATGAACAAGGCTGCCATAATATCATCGCATGCACCACTCGTAAGCATAAAGACTCTAGTGGTATTGGATTTTATGAACCACCTTCTAGGAGGTCCCGAGTTGAACTCATTAAGGATGATAAACATTCCCCACCCCATTCACCAACTTCACCACCTTCACCTTTAGAGTCTATGTATCTAGAATCCATTCATCCTAACTTTTTTTTTCATTAACACCATTTCCTTAGGACCCCTAAATTATTAACGATATGGCAAGGATCCCTCTTCTCTTCTTTTCTTATATCCTAACATGATTGATGGTGATACACCTTCTATTAACGTTGTTCAATGCCTGGATGATGAGTCTATTCTCACCTACCTTGGTGCAAAATATTATTATATTCACTGGCCGTTACCTTATGAGAAACAAACAATGTTGAATGAATTGACCATCGAAATCAATATTCACACTTAGGATGACCTGCACATTCTAGAAATAGGCCAATCTTTAGATGCTACTGAACAAGAAGCTTTTATTTCTTTCCTCCAGGATTATAGCGACGAATTTTCTTGAACCTACACTGATATGCCCTGTATTGACCCAAACATTGTGGTCCACAATATCATAACTATTCCTGAGGAAAAACCCATGAAACAAAAGCTACGGAAAATGGATCCTCGTATATCCCTTCTTGTCAAAGAATAACTTCAGCACCTTATTTTGGTTTTCCTTCATCCTACCCATTGATTATTCCCAATGGATCTATAACAATGTTCTTGTCACAAAAGCGACAGGGGGACTCCGAATTTGCATGGATTTTTGCAACCTTAACTTAGCTTTCCCCAAAGATGACTTTACTTTGTCTGGTATTGACCAACTCGTTGATCTCACCACCATACATGAAATGCTATCACTGATGGATAGTTTCTCGGGTTATAACCAATTATTACTCGCCCCATAAGATTAACTCAAAACCACCTTCATCACTCTTGAGAGGACCTTCTTCTATTGTGTCATGCCCTTTGGCCTTAAAAAGGTTAGTGCTACATCTCAATGGGATATGAATTATATCTTTCATGATATTATACATCACATATTGGAATATTACATTGGAAATCTTCTTGCTAAATCCAAACATTAGACCGATCACCTTATAGTCCTTAAGGTCATCTTTGACTGTCTCATCAAATACCATGTTCTCCTTCAACCTAACAAGTGTGTCTTCATTGTTTTCTCTGGTAAGATCCTTGGTTTTATTATTTCTTTACGTGGCATTGAAGTTGATCCCGCTAAAATAAAGGCTATTCTCAAAATTCCTCCACCTACTAATGTTCGTCAACTTCATATTTTGCAAGGTAAGTTGTAATCTATTTTTCTTTTTAATTAAAAACTTTCTAACAACTGGCATCCATTTCATCATCTCGTCAAAAAGGATCTCTCCTTCAAATGGGATGATGAATGCCATAAGGCCTTTGATGACTTAAAACAATACCTCCTCCAACCACCTATGATCATTCCCCCTAAGGATGACCAACCATTTTAACTTAATATTTTTACCATTGATCATTCCCTAGGTGCCATGCCTGCTCATCGTGATGAACAACATAGGGAACAAGTAGTTTATTACATAAGTTGTACACTTTTAGACTACAAAACTAGATATACCCACACCAAAAAAACTTCTTAGCCTTATTTTTTATTGCCACTAAACTTTTCGATTGCCTACTCAACCAAAAAACCTTTGTTGTCACCAATACTGAACACTCATATTACATGTACTCTAAGCCCTAACAACATCAACATGTAACAACTTGGCTCATGCTTCTTGTAGACCTAGATGTTGAATTCATCCATCAATTTTTTTTCAAAGGACAAACAATTGTTGACTAACTTGCACACACACCTCTCTCCGGAAATCAATCCTCTAACTTCAATTTCCCTAATGAATCAATCAATACTCTCTCTTTGGAGGATACCATTTACCAAATGACTTTATTCTTAGATGGTTTCAAATGTCAGCATAGGAGTGGTACTAGAGTTATACTCATTCCTCTTGATGGTGAGCCTATGCCATTATCTTTCAAACTATATTTTTATTGTACTAACAATATTACAAAATATGAAGCACCTATGTTAGGCCTTCAAGTTAACATATCCTTAGATGTTAAAATAATTAATATCTTTGGAAAATCTCAACTAGTTGTGAGCCAAGTTAATGGTATATACCAGTGTCGTAATGAGATTATTCAAAAGTATAAGCATCATGTTGACATGCTTTTGACTACCTTTAACTGTTATGAAATTCAAACCACCCTACGTTCCACTAATAAATTTGTAAATACCATGGATTGTATGGATTCTTAAATCCCCACTTCACCTTATAACTTGAAAAATATTTGTCACTGTAAAATGGTTGCAATCAACCTCTTATCTGCTTTAAGATTTCAACCTTGTAGGAAAAATTGAAACTAACCCACATGACCTTTGGTATAAGCAGTTTGCTGAGTACCTTTCCCTTTCCACTCTGCCTCAATATATTTCTCAAAAGTGTCTCTAACTATGTCATCATGGGTGGTATTCTATATAAATGTGGTTTTGATGCTATCCTCTTACGATGTATTATGACTTCTGAACTTTGCTACACCATCAAGGAAGTTCATGAAAAAATTTGTGGGGGTCACTTTAGTGGTTTAGCTGTCACTAAGCATATCATTTTCCTTGGATATTATTGGCCAACCCTAAACTGTGATTATTGTGACTATGTCAAACATTGTGTGAAGTGTCAAAGACATGCTAATCTTCATCACACCCCTAGTCATGCCTTACAGGTCCCACGAGACCTTTGGCCTTTCTCTCAATGGAGTTTGGATCTTTTCGCAGAGATCAATCCTCATTCTTCCCAACATCATCAATGGATTATTACCTCTACCAAATATTACACTAAATGAGTGGAAGCCGTACCTCTCATTTATACAAACGCTAAGAAAATATCTGAATTCATCAATTATAACATCATTTGATGCTTTGGTGTTCCTCAAAGCCTCATCAGTGATAATGCAAAACAATTTAAAAAAACCTATTGAAACTCTGTGATTCCTTTGACATTCAACTCATTTTTTCTTCACCTTATTATCCTCAAACAAATGGCCAAGATGAATCAATCAACAAAACATCAAACAAAATTATTATGAAATTGGTTGACGATACTGAAAATGATTGGCACATGGACATTCCTTTTGCCTTATGGGCTTATCACACTAGTATTCGTACCTCAATTGCTGCCACAAATTTTTATTTGGTCTACGATACAAAGGCTTTACTACCTCTTGAAGTCCAAATTTCATCTCTTCATATCTCACTCAAAGATATACTCAACGATGATGATTTTCACCAGGATCGTTTGTCACAACTCTAGTTATTAGAAGAACATTGTCTCAATGTTCTCAATCACCTCCAAATCTACCAAAATCGTATCAAACATACCTATGATAAACATTTCCAAGAATGAACCTTCTAGGTCGGTGACCTTGTCCTGAAGGAAAATCAACATGTAACAAAAGTAGAGAAAAGTAAACGAGGAAAATTTTCTCCTAATTGGCTTGGACCCTATATCATTATTCATACCTATGGACTAGGTGCTTATCATTTGTCTATGCTCGAAGGTAAACCTAGAACCTGAGCCCCTCAATACCTTGCATCTTTGACCATTCTATTGTTGAATCAAGTCCTAAATCACCTTATGTCTATTAAACACTTGTCCCTTGAGCACCATTCACCTTCCACTTGCCTATTTTAAGGATCAACGAATAAACAAGAATCATGTGGATTACCTATCACATTTTATCCTTATCTTCAATATGAGTATCACAACTCTACTCATAGGATGATTCTCATGTATAATTTTCATCCTTTTCAGGATGAAATCCCATGTTCATTCATTACTTACAACCTCTCTTTCATAATCTAACCCTTGTGTGTTATGGTTTTGTCTTCATAAAAGAAGCCTATACTTCTCTATAGTCTTGTCCATGACCTAAAAGTCTAAAAAAATATTCAAAAGTAGTATATGAGATTTTCAATATAAAAATCCTTGATTCAAACTTCTAGCAAAAAGATGACTCACTCAAAAATAACATCTAATCTTTCTATATGGCAACTATAAATAGACTGCTCCCTCGAAGGAAAGATATACAAAGCTAGCCATACTATACATAGTCTATCACAAAAAAAGGCTATTCCTACAAAAATATTCTGAAGCTTCCCACATTAATCAGCTTCATGAAGACCTCAAGGGGATACTCTATTCATCCCACATAGACTTACCGCATTGACCAGTCTATGTAAATAAAAGTAAAAAGGAAAATACAAATTTTTTATCATGGACTTCCATATTTTGATCTTGGGTCTCTTTCCAAAGAGGTGTGTCATCTCACTCTCGGTTACACTTATTGAAAATGAATACTTGAAAACAATATTTGACATATAAGTTTTGCATATAAACAAGACACTGCTTGTGTATTTTATTAATATCAAAATCAAGCATTACAAAAAAATGAGAGAGATGCAATATTTATAGATATTGGACAACTTCTATCTCATCCACAATATATGGAAACAAATCATCTAATTTGAGAAAATATGCAGAAATAGCATATTGCCCCTAAATTTCCCTATTTCCCCTAATGAAAATCATCTGGGAACTAAATATGTAAGATAGAAGATGATCCCACAAACAATGGGATGAGAACACTATCACTTAGTTAACTAACTACTAAGGATAACTAATACCTATCGACATAAGTTTAAAGTATTTAAATTAAATACTTTAACTTATTACATTAATTCAAATATCAACTAATGATGAATTGAGATAAGTTTTATTCCTAACATTCTCGCCTTAATTTAGCATGGTATCAAGTGAACAGGAGATAAATTCTCTAAAACCCTCAAATTTACCTCGAGTAAGTGACTTTGTGAAGACATTTTCACGTTGCATATCTGTTGGGTAATATTGGAGTTGGATGTTGTTTTTTTGAACATGTTCATGAATGAAATGTACCTACACCTTAATGTTTTTGTTGCACTCATGAAAAACTAGATTCCAAACAAGTTTTACTACTCCTTCGTTATCAACATGTAGGATAGTTGGATCTTTCTGCGGTATTCCCCATCCTTCTAGTATACGTTGGAGCCATATCGCTTCATAGACAACTCCACCTGCTGAACAATATTATGATTCTATGGAGGACCTTGAAAAATGAGTATTCTTCTTGCTCCCCCATGATATCATTCCAGATCCTAAAAAGAATACAAATCTTGAAGTGGATTTCCTATCATCTATGTTTCCTGCATGATCTGAATCTGAATATCCTGTCAAGAAAAAGTTATTATTCTCCTTGGATTTCAGGCCATAGTCCATAGTTCCTCTGATGTACCTCACTATCCACTTTTCTTCTTTACAGTGAGAAACCTTTGTTTCTTGCATAAAACATGAAAGATATCTGACTGCATAACTGATATCCAGCCTAGTGTAAGTCAAGTAGATGAGACTCCCAATCAACTATCGATAGAGAGTTGTATTTACTTGTGGTGATGGATCTGTTCAAGACAATTGAAGTATTGTCTCCATAGGTGTGGAAAATGGCTTAGAATCCATCATATTGAACTTCTCGAGCCTTGTCTTAGCGTATTTCAATTGTGACACAAAGATATGATTTTCTCTTTGCCAAACTTCAAGTCCAAGACAATAATGTAGAAGCCTGAGATCGGTCATGTCGAATGATCATGTTAGATATTTATTTCTTGACTTAATCATCCTCACTGATCCTCTAGTGATGACTAGATCATCGACATATAATACAACGATCACTATATCCCCCCTTGCTTTTTGAGATAGAGATTAGGATCGTATGAACTCCTATTGAATCCATGTTGAATGAGATGCTCGTCAATTTTTATGTACCATTCCTTGGGAGATTTTTTTAGACCATATAGTTATTTTATGAGTTTACATACCTTTTCCTCTTTACTTGGTATGAAAAAACCTTTTGGTTGAGTCACATAAACTTCTTCTTGTAAATCACCATTAAGAGAGACACTTTTTCACATCCATTTGGTGTATTTTCCAACCAAATTGTGCAACTAGAGAAAATATTAACCGGAAAGTTTTTGTCTTATCTGTGGGAGCAAAATTCTCCTCTTAATCAATGCCTTATTTTTGAGCATATCCCTTAGTAACTAGTCTAGCCTTATGTTTATCAATTTTTCCATCTGATTTATACTTCGTTTTGAAGATCCATCTGCATCAAATCATATTTTTCCCTGGTGGAAGATCTGTAAGTTGCCATGTATTATTTTACATAAGTGACTTATAATCTGCATCCATAGCATCTTTCTAAGGTTTAGACTGTAGGGTTTCTAAAATTGAGGAGGATACATTAGACAACGAATGCCATGTGTTTTCAAAAAATCATTGAACTCATTGTTGGTGTATTCTCCCCCTTGATCTAAGAGAAGTGTTTTTATTTTCCTACCAGAATCTGTTTCAACAAGGGCTTTAAACTTTTTGAAAGTTTCAAAATCTTGGTATTTTGTAGAAAGATAGTATATCCACATTTTTCTTGAAAAATCATCAACAAAGAGCATGAAATATTGAAACCCAGAGTGGCTAGGTCTCATTGGTTTGCACAAATCGGTATGCACCAAGTCAAGTTTTGCCTTAGCCTGAAATGTACTATGTTTGAATGGTGCTCTATTTTGTTTTCTTTCCAAACAATGCTGACATTTATCTACACAATTGTTTAGAGGTGGTAAACACCTAACCATGTCATATTGATGAACTGGGTCAAGATATCCAAAACTCACATGTCCAAGTCTTTGATGCCATAGTTGAGTTGATGACGTATCCTTGGCTAAAAGTGCTTGATCATTTTATTGAAAAAAATCAATTGAAACATTCTTTTGAAATTCGAAGCTTTTGCAATAATTTTGGAGCTTCATGATTTATCTTGAATTAGGAACATATTTTTACCACCTTTACAATCAAATTCAATTTTGAGATTGTGATCTAATAATTGACTCACATATAACATAATATTTGTTAAACTAAGGACATAAAGGACATTTATAATTTTACAATTATGATGCCCAAGTGGTAGTGAAATGGAACCAATTCCTTTAACATTGTATGATGTATCATTACCCAAAGAGACATGATTTTTGGTGCGTGTTTGACTCATTGTGAAGAACCAATCTTTCTTTCCTGTTATGTGTCGAGTTGCACCCGAGTTGACATACCAAATTTGATTTGTAGAATTGGATTCTTTATTTGATTGTGCATAATATAAGAAATCATCATCAAATTGATCTTCCTGTTCAGCTACATTTCCTTGTTGAGTTGGTTTCTTCTTCCACTTTTGATTATTTTGTCCCTGTTTACTATGTTGCTAGCCAAATTTTGTTTGTTGATAATTAATATTTTTACCACTTGATGATCCTTTTTAGAATGTGTTGTACCAATAATTTTTTAACTCATGTCCTTTTCAACCACAAATAAGACATTTTTGTTGGTCATTTTGGCCTTGTTGAGTATTACCTTGCTTCTGAGGCTGTTTATTAGACTTAGACTATTTTTTTTTCCTTTTTGATTCAAAGAAAGCGTTTGATCTTCAGTTTCAGTAGTTGAGTGAATGGATTCCTCTTGTTGTAGCGTATTCACTAACTCTTAAAAAGTTGTTGTTTGACTAGTTATGTTCAATGTGGTCACAAAAATCCTATAAGAAGGAGGAAGAAATTTCAATACTATAGGCACAAGTGATTTGTTAGGTAATTCTTCTTCCAAAGCTTGAAGTGATGCATGCAAAGCTGCCACTCTTCTTAAAAAAATTAACTTTCTTAGTTGGTTTCATTTTCAAGTTTAATAGTTGAATTTTAAGATGAATTATTGTGTTCTTAGTTTTTGACTCATATATCATTTTCAAAATTTCCCAAGATTCTTTTGCTATTGTGGATTCACGAATATGAGATTGTACCTCATCTGAAACACTAAACAAGATTATTAACTTTGATTTTTTATTTACACTATCAGATGTACCTTGTTGTGTAACATCTGTTGCAGATCTTGTTAATGCACCAGAAACAACAGTCTATAGATTTTTAAAATCAAGTTGTGCATGAATTTTTGTTATCCATGTTGGATAATTATCAAAATGCAAAATTTGAGAATATGGCAAAAAGAAATTTGGTTATGTAATTGCAGCCATTATGAAAATAGAATAATGAAAGAAGAAGAATTAAACAATTTCCACCCTTAAAGCATACACCCCCCCAAAAAAATATTATTTTATTTATTTTGGGCTCCTTTTCGACCGTGTAAAATGAATTTTTGGCACTAGTGGCCTAGTTACAAATTTGACTTTGTGGTCAATTTGTAAAAAAATGGCTCTCTTGGTCGATTTAAAAACAATAATGTTTTTGACTCTTTGGCCTCTTTTGTGTTGGTGTAGGATATTTACCATGCATATATTTTAAGTACATGGGATTCTCCACATAGGTGATTCACCATGCTTAGGTGTCCTAGGGTGTCATTATGGCCTTACATGCGTCATAGAGCATCATAGGAGTTGCATTTGACTGGCTATTCCAGGAATGTAACTCCCACCTCTTAATGACTACATTTGTGGGGGAGTTACACAACCCACTACTATATTTACACCCTTTAATATTGCACAATATAATGGAATAGAGTATGGGATTTGAGCCATTTTTCCTCATGGGTTATTTATTTCTTCGATATTGAAGCTACATCATTTTGCGGTTGAGTGCAACATTTTTGATGGTCACGGATTTCCTCCAGATCTTCGTCATTCCTCTGACATGGTATTAGAGCTCAGGGATCGGAATCATGTTGCTCACCTCGGTTGCTTACTACTCTCCACCTCATAGTTTCTTATGCAAGCTCCCCTTTACATATGTTCTACTTGCATTTTCAAGGGTTAGGGTGTCTTGATGCTGTCTCAATTTGCCATTTTCAAGGTTGCAGATCAGATTTACTACCTATGTTGAAGTTCTCTAAATGGTTCTTCGACCATTTGAGTGTTATCTCCCCTTATTGTCCTAGCTCATGTTGTATTCATTTACGAACTTTACTTGTTCCATTGGCTCATGCACTTTTCTACTGCAAGTTCTACTGGCTTAAGCCACCTCAGATTCATGGTCTTCTTACAATGATTATGGGGTTTTAGACCTTTTTTGGTTTTTCAGGTTATACACCTTGCATACATGTTTCAAGGTGGTTTTACAGTTATTGTTGTAATTCTTGGTCAATATGTTTTGTCTTCTCTGTAAATGGGTTTGTGGCTACTTTGTTGTGTTTTACATCCAAGTCTTTGACCACTTGGCCCTCCTGGTGTGACTTGACCAGCCCTTGCACTACATTTTGCTCGACATTTTCTTTGTTGGCTCCCATGCTTCATGTTGGTTCTGCCTTGCTTCTACGACAGGTTCATGCCTCTGTTGCCATTTGGTTGACCCTATGCATAGGACAACCTTGGAATTGAGTTCGCTCTCCATGGGCATGGATTGATCTTGCTTCCTGTGGCCAGTTGCTCCGGCTCGCCATGCCTCTGCCCTTGGCTTTCCCGCCAAGCTTTCAACTCAGACTTCCTCTCTGTTCTAGTACTCGGTGGTTGATTTCAACTTTGTGGATTTTCTCATTCATGGTTTTGTGGGAACCTTGGTCTTCAAGCTCCATGTTGTGCATTCAGCTATGAATCCTCATACTTATTTTCCCTTGCTATGTGTTATTGCATCAGATGAATTTATGTTGCTTCCCCCGTTCTTGTCCTAGCTCCTCAAGCCATTGTTATCACTCCTTTGGCTCGTTAAAGGGGGCTCACCACTACTGCATTTAAATTTTTGTGACCTTTTCCTTGCCCACATTGGAATCTCACCATTTCAGGTCCCTCTCAGTCCATCTTGATCTAGATTGATGCGTGGAACTAAAGTTTTGACCATCCTTATGGCCATTACATAGAATTCATGCTGACTCACCCACATATTTCAGTGATTTCTCCTAAGTGTTCCCTGCATAGTGATCTTGACATCTGACAACTTGGCCCGTGTTCCACACTACTCGCAGGTTGCCAACAGAGGTAGCTTCCAGCTCGGTGCATCCATGGCTTGACACCTCAGCTGGGCCCATCCCTTTTAGAATTGTTTGGTAGTAAAAACAATCCATTTTTTATGTTTTAAGGATAAAAACATTCATTCTTGGCATTGTAATAATTTTTAGGCTATAATTTTCTTGTATTTAATGTCCTTCATTCGAGTGTCAAAGACAGAGGGCGAGGTTCGGGGTTGGTAGGAGGCTAATTCCCCCTTGCAAGAAAAAAAAACCTCACCTAAAATTTGATGTCATTTCCGACGAGTACCCACATGAAACCCTTTACACCTATTTCAGGCACTTTTTAAATCAGTTTGCAAATGTTATTGGCATTTTCCATTAGTTGCGGGAATCGTTTTCTTGCTATAACTTTTGATTCGCTGCTCGGTTTTGATAACTTATTTAGTCAAAGTTGCATGATTTTTCACACATTACATGATGAAATGTTCAGTTTTATAAATGCACTACTTTATAAAGTGCCAAATTATGGGGGGTTCACTAGTACTCTTGGGTTTTCACACACAAACACATTATCAGCTGAGTTTGACGTCTTGCATTTGTGCACCTTGCATTTTTGGTTCCACATCATATAGGGTGCTCTTTCAAGACTTGAGCATAGGATCTCCTTACAACCTCCACCACTTCTTATTGGGAGAGAGAACTATTCAATTTGGCATGCTTCTATGGAATGTTACTTCACCTATGAGGGTCTTTCACACTTCTTTCTTGGGCCAGTTCCTGCACCCACTGATCATCGTCATCTTAATGATTTTCTCAACACTTGTGACCGTGTTTTTGGTACCATGATGATGCATGTCTCTCCATCTCACTGGTTTCATGTGGCAGACTCAGATCCACCCCACCGTGTCTGGAGCATTCTTCAGTCCCTCTATGGAGACCCTTCACATACTGCCGTCATTGTTGTTGTTGCTGATTAAGTTGTCTCCTCTATTTTTTCATGTGATGACAGTTCCACTGACACAGAATCGCTTGGTTCTACTTCTAATGATGAGGATTGTGTACCCAATTTTGATGTCGAGAGTACTACAAAGGACACTTCTCCTCCTTCTCTCACTATTCCAGAGAGTATTGTCACATCCCACATCTCATCATATATTAAGTAGTCTCCTATACAGTATCATACAGTCATCACACCCACCTCTTTTTCACCTTCAGTGTGTGAGGCCCCTTTCACTCCTCTACATTCATTAGATGACTCATACCAATCTAAAATCCCTCTTCTATTTGTTGAGCCCCCTCATTGGGACAAGTATCTTCCTGACCTTAGTCGTATTTTTGTAGATTGCACTTGTGATGTACTAAAGGTTCCTCATCCATCTACAGGTATTTCAGAGGAGTTCATCATCTCATTGTTGGGAGTGCCCCTTCTGGGACTCTTATGTCACTTCCACTTTTCTCAGGAGACCTTCATTGATCCACCCTTGCTTCATGGATCCATTTTCTATTATAGGGGATGTTTTGTTTCCTTCACTTCAGTTGGACATCCTTTCTACTAGGTGTTCCCTCTTCTTCTCTCAGACAGTTCTATGCATGTGGCATTACCTTCGATTCCCTGGCACTCACTTGCTAGACCTATGTCACACTTTCGTGGACCAAACTTAGAGTTCTTTGTGTTTCTACCTTCAGTTTTCTTTGCATAGTGGGAAGACTTCCAACACATCACTTCTATCCTTCCTAAGGGCAGGCACATAGTTCGATGCGGATGGCTCTTTTTCAACCCAGAAGTAGAGGATCTTGTGATCAACATTCTTCTAGGAGACCTCCTAGAGCTGCAGAGTTCAGATCATCCATGGCATCTTTGGCATTCCTCTCATCTCCCTCTTCTTCTCTCTTCTTCTTCTTCTTTTTGAGAGATTACCTCTTTGTACAAGGGTACCTTCATCAGGCTCATATCCAACCCATATTTGGCACCCCTCAAGATTAATTTTGATAACATGCATCAAATTATTTCCCAGTTTCCTTCAAGTAGATTGATTCAAGGCATGGTGCCTCATGTTTTTTGGGGACCCCTCGGGCTTTTTCTAACTCTCCCATCCTAAGTTAGATGAATCCCAAAAAGTTAAGAAAATGGAAAAAATGCAAAAAATAAGGTTGCAGGACTATTTTAAAGCATTTCGGGTCTGAAGGGTTTGGGTCGTACTGAGGTTCATCGTACCAAGTTTGGGGCCAAAAAAGCAAGAAAATCGGCTAAGTTAGACATATTTGTCCAAGGCGGTCCGCGGGATAGTTGGGACGTCGGGACCCGAGGGACGTGAAAAGCTGAAACGAATAAAAACAAGGAAAATCACCTAAGTCTTTTGCTTCACGTGGTTTGGGACAGTTGGGAAAAAAGTACATGAGGTATTACGTGGGACGATGGGAGTTAACATTGGCTCCCCTATTTGCCAACAGACAGTCTCATTTCAGGATGTTAGTTCATTGAGATATTTGTCCCAGGTAGTTTGCACTCAGTTGGGACAAAAGTCTCATGATGGACACGTGGGACGTGAAAAGGTGAAAATGCATTAAACAGGAACAAGAAAGCCTGAATTTGGTGAAGTAGGAGATTTTTGCCTCTGGAATAGTGGGACAAGGCGTATGTTAGGGATGCACACCACGTGAAAAGGTGAAAAATTCCATATTTTTCAAAGAGACAAGGAGGCCCGCACCAGATGAATCAAAATGTGTACCCACGTGTCAGAGGCCTGAATAACAACAAGTTTAACATTGAAATTTGGCTAAGTATTTCACCAAAAATCTCGTTTTAGCTTTTAATAGAATCTCGCCATGTGTCCAGGTGGGCAGTAGAAATTGGAAAATCCCGGAAGGAAATTTTGGAGGGTCAAACCCGCATCCAATGGGGTTTTAACACGTGTCCAAGTCAAAATTTCAAAGGATGAGCCCACAGACGAATCAAATCCTGACAAGTGTCATCCAAGTGGTGGAGCATGGGAAAAATTTGAAAATTTTTCGAAAGACCAAATGAGTAATGTAATTCGTGTTCAAAAGGTTTTTTCCCGCCATCCGTTTTGGGCCTGTTTTTGCCCTAATTGAGTATGTTCAAATGGCCATAACTTTTGATCCAGAGCTCAATTTTCACGTTCTTTATATCAATGGAAAGTTGGTGAAATTCTCTACATGATTCTCAAATGGTAAATATTGAATTTTGGTCACAGTTTGGAGTCTTTAAAAATGCCTCTGGCACGTTATCTGTAATGGCAAGAAATGATTTTTCAACAACCATATTTTAATGCAAAATTCATCACAGTTCGCCACTTTTAATTTTGCTAGGGTTCTCACCTACCGCCATAATGAGATGAATTAAATGCAACCTAGAGGTGGTTGGGGTAGATTTGGATTTCCTCTCTCTTCCCTCTCTCATTCTTCCTATAAATTGTAAGGAGGGGCTTCTTTCTAAAGTGTTGGACATTCTTGTTTTGTATCTGAGCTCCCTTCTTCCCTTTGGCAGGTGAATTTGTGGAGTTCAAACCTCCCATTTAAAACTGTAATGCAAATTTTGCCTCTTGGCATTTTGTAGTGTATTGTATCAATCTTTGGAGCAAGTAATGCATGTCTGTGGATGATTCTCAACCCTCTCTGTGTTCATTTGCATCCTCCTAATCTTTCACTACAAATTTTGTTATCTGTGCATGATCTTGCATCACATTTTAATGGTTTGTGTTTATTGGCAAGATAAGTGTTCTTCATTCCTTGGTGCATCACCTTTGTTAGTTTAGTTTTATTTTTATGCGTCTTCTTGCCCTATCTCCTTGGCAAGTTAGATTAGATTTTGAGTAAACCCTCTGCATTTTTTTTTTGTGTGCATCTGAACAGAGGAATAGGAACTGACCTTCATTCAGAGAGCTTTTCTGATTTCACAAGGTCCCACACTTGGGAAAAGCTCCATGTTATGTAATCACACTGAGAGTCTCAACCCATCGAGTTGCAGACATTCAGGGGTGCTGTGATTTGCGCTAACAGTTTTGGCATGCCCGGTGGGACCTTAGAGGTCTTCACTTTTATTGCAACAAAATCGATGTGCACTTGTTGTAAGTTCCATGGCTGAACTTTGAAGCCAATTGATTTAAAATCACACATCTGGATGACTCCAAAAGAAGCATAATCCGCTAGTTTTAGCAGTCCATAGACCTGAAAACTTATGAGATTTGAATACACTCACTAGGTCAAGAACTAGGGAGGAAGGATTGTTTTGAGGCTCACTCTACACTCTATCTCCAAAAGAGAGAGTTCAGGGGAATGAAATCAAGTTCAAAGATCTCCATCTCCACCTAATAGAACCTTGTCAACACCTCCACCTAGTAGGCCTTTCATCCAATCAACAAGGGTTCTCAGGCCAATCAGAATGGTGCAACGACCGAATCTGTATGTCAATTTCACTAGCAGCAGCCCACTTGCTCTCAATACACAACATCCAATCCCAGTTGTAGCATTGAAGAACATTCCATACTTCACTAAAGAGAACTAGACTACTCCTGGTGATCATGTTAAAGACATTGCCAACCTTTGTGCAATTCATGAAATCAATGAGATGCAAGTTGCTGTCAAATTGCTGGCATCCTCATTCAAGGGGAAAGCTTTACAATGGTTCAAGAGCCTTGCCTCAGTTTCTATTCAAAATTGGAATCAGCTATGTATAGCCCTCCATGAGTAATTTGGGGAAAAGGGAGACAATTTGTCCCTTTTAGAGTAGCTGACAACTATCAAAAGAGCTCCCAATGAGCAGCTGACTGATTTTAATTTCAGATTTCAAAGGAATTGGGAGAGAATTCCAGTGGCAGTCAGGCCAACAGCAGAAGGTGCTTTTCTTTAGCTATCTTAAAGCTCTAAAATTCTGATATTTCTATGTTGATTCAGTCCATGGGAGGCATAACTATCCCTATGGCTTATAGCATTGCCATTAGGGCTGAAAATTGTTTGATTCAAGCTGGAAAGCTAGCTCCTAGGCCTCCAATGCCATTATATCCAAGTTTAGAGAGCCCAAGTACTAGCCAAGTGCCTAATTTAGCTTCTATTCCCACTCCTAGAAATCAGAGTTCAAATGAAGCTTCTACTTCATCTTCTAGTGCCTCAAACGAGCTTCAAGAAGTCATGAAGCAATTGCAAAATCTAGGTAATGAGCTGGTTACACTCAAAAGGCATATGAAAGCTCAAAGTTTTAGTTGCCTTCCTATTAGCCTCAAGCTCAGCCTAACAGGTAACCATATCAGCCTCAAAGACCACCCAATCTAGCTACAAATCAGGAATCAAGCAAGGCCTCCTACCAACAGACCATTTCAGCCCGATAACCCCAATGTTGCATCCACATCTAGAGCTTTGGTACCGGTGAAAAATAACATGGCCCAAGAATATGATTGGTGTTTCCCATGCAATGAGCCACATAACTAATCAATGTGCTTTAATGGTGCATTAAATCAGGCCTTATGGTGCAAACCATTGGTGGGTCACAAGGGCCTGAAGGGAGTCATAGAGGATACTCAGCAAGAAGCATCCCAGAAAGGAATCAGGCTCCAAATGATACTGTTACTTTTGTGAATTGGCAGGCTGAAGATTTCTGTGGTATGAATCAAATAATTCTCAAAGTATTGCAGCCAACACAAGGTCAAAAAAGGAGAAATTTGGGTGAAGGACAGCCATTGGCTCCAAGTAATCCACAACCTTCTACCACTCCACAAGTTTTTGGCAAACAAAATGTAGTCCCAAACATGCAAGGAGCACCCAAACCAGCTCCTAAACCAACTCAAATACCAGTTGTTGCTGCCCACATGCAAGGATGAATATGCAAACCAAGGGACAGCAAAGAGATCCTTCATCACCATTTAGTATCATTGATCAGATGAAGAAGACAAATGTAAATATATCAATGTGGGAATCCCTATCTATCCCAGGCCAAAGAGATTTGCTACAAGCTGCCATGAAGGACTGGCCAACTTCGAATCAACAAGTCCAAATGCAAGAGAAGGTGCTCACAAATGCTACCCAGCCTGAAGGGAATCATGGAGGACAGCAAGGTAAAATGTTGAAGCCCCCTCCTTTTTATGTCTCATTAATCATTGGAAACCAATTGGTGCACAATTGCATGATTGATTCCGGGGCAAGTAGCTCAGTGATGCCCAAGCAAATAGCTGATCAGCTAGGACTTCAATATGAAACCATATCCAAAGGGGTAGTGCAGTTGGATGGGACAGTAGTAACAACAGTTGGGGTGATTAAAAACTTGAGTCTTACTTTGCATGCATGTCCCAATGTTGTTGTTTTGCAAGATGTATCAGTAATAGACCTTCCACCACTCTTTGCCCTATGTTTGTCAAGGGATTTCACAGCCAAGATTGGAGGATACTTGTCTGCTGATTGGTCACACATGCTATTCAGAACGAGGTATGGAACCAAAGCTACAATCAGGTCTGAACCTATTGCAAACTTCCACATTGAGCCCTACACTCCAAGTCAAATCAATGCCAACTTGTTCGGCATTTGATCAAGAAGATCACCCAAGCACTGATGAAGCTGACACCAAGGTTGGAAGCATCCCAGATCTAACTCTTGATGAATGGGCAAACAAGGTGCATGCTTTTGATCCTTATCAAGAAGTAGAAGAATCTGAGCTAGGAGTCTATTGCATGCATGAAGAAAATCAGCCTATTCCTAGCATCACCAAGCCGGACCACAAGGATGACAATGAGGTATGGCAGCTATTTTTTGATGGATCAAGGAGTAGACAAGGTGCAGGAGGGGGAGCTATGCTTGTTTCACCTCAAGGAGTAAAGTACTATTCAGCTTTTAGATTTCAGTTTGCATGCTCCAATAACACTGCTGAATATGAAGCCTTGGTGCAAGGGTGCATTGCATTGGGCAATCAAAGAGGAATAAAGAACTTGCAAGTCTTTGGTGACAGTGAATTGATTGTAAATCAGGTCAAGGGACAACATGCTACCAAGAATGATCTACTCAAGTGCTACAAGAACAGGGTGTGGGACCTCATTGAAGATTTTGAGGGCTTTGGCATCAAATCCATTCCTAGGAAAGAGAACCAAGCTACTGACAGGCTTGCAGCAGTTGGGGCAGCCTTTGATGTTGTGGAAAGCATTCAAAAAGACAAGGTACAACCAAACATCCATGTGATTGTGAGGCCTTCAGTGCCAGATAATAATGTAAGTTGGCAAGTATTTGAAAATGATCAGCAAATCATCCATTTCTTGCAAGAAGCTGAGTTCTCAGCTAAAAATCAAGAAAAATTAGAACAGCAGTATGGTGACCAAGTGGTACAGCTGAGAACTAACAAGCTTCCCAAGGGACTTATCACTTTGGAGTCCATTTTCAATCCCAATGATCAGTTTAGGAAAGAGAAAGCAAACATTCAGGTCAAGAGAGAAGATTCAGTATCCATCTTGGTGGAAGAGAACAAACCATTACAAATTGGAAAGATGACAACTGAACAAGAAAGGTATGAGTTCATACAGCTGTGTCAAGAGTTCCCTGATGTGTTTGCTTGGAGCTACGAAGATTTGAAAGGTTTCAATCCCAAGTTAGCTCAACACACCATTGAATTGGATCCAAATACTAAGCCCATCAGGCAGAAAACAAAGGCCAGTCAATCCACACATGGAGCCTCTCATGAGGAAGGAATTGAACAAGTTGATTGAGTCAAGAATCATATTCCCAATCAAGCATTCTAGTTGGGTTGCCAACTTGGTTCCAGTCAGAAAGAAGAGTGGAGAGATCAGATTGTGTGTTGACTTCAGAGACTTGAATAGAGCATCTCTCAAGGACCATTACCCACTTCCTTCTATGGAGAAAATTTTGCAAGTTGTTGCTGGCTCCGAGAGGTTTTCACTACTTGATGGCTACTCAGGGTACAATCAGATTATGGTGAAGGAAGAAGATCAGTTCAAGACAGCCTTCACAACCAAATGGGGAACTTATGCATACAGGAAAATGCCATTTGGGCTATCCAACGCTGGAGCTACCTTCCAAAGAGCAATGGACATGGCATTCAAAGGTTTGATTAACAACATGGTGCTGATATACCTTGATGATATCACTGTTTTTTCAAAGAATGCAGCAGACCACCTCTCTCATTTGAGACAAGTCTTCCAAAGGTGCAGGAGATTTGGAGTGTCTTTGAATCCTAAGAAGTGTATCTTCCTAGCACATGAAGGAAAGCTCCTTGGCCATATTGTCTCCAAAGAAGGATTAGAAATTGATCTAGAGAGGGTTGAAGCCATAAGAGCACTACCATTGCCAAGCCACAAGAAGGCCCTTCAGAGTTTCTTGGGGAGAATAAACTTTGTTCGGAGGTTTGTCCCAGATTTTGCAGCCCTTGTCAAACCTATCACCAAAATGTTAAAGAAAAGCATGGCTTTCAAGTGGACAGCAGAAGGCAAGGAGGGTTTTGAAGCAATCAAAGAAGCCATCTCCCAAGCACCAACTCTCATCAACCCGGATTTCTCCAAGGATTTCATCCTCTATGCATTTGGAGGTAATGATACTATTTCTGCCATTTTGGTACAGCAAAACAAGGACAATGATGAGCAGCCAATTGCTTTCTTCAGCCAAAGCCTAGAGGACTATGAGGTGAGATATTCTTTTATTGAGAAGCATGTACTTGCAGTAATTAGAAGCTTGAAGAAATTCAAGCATCTAGTCTCAAACAACAAGGTTCAGTTGTTGGTCTCTCATGCGGGAGTAAAGGACTTCCTCCTCAACAAGGATTTGAATGAGAAAAGAGCAGGTTGGATCACTCGTGTCATGGAGTATGACATAGAGATCAAGGTCACCAAGCTGGTAAGAGGAAAAGGATTGTGTGAGCAGCTAATTCTGGGCAAGCAAAAGGGAGTATGCAATGAAGAAGAGGCTGTTTTGACAGTTCAAGACAGCCATGTGCAAGGTAGCACTCAAGAAGAGGATAATGTTGTCCCCACTCCTTGCTGGACCCAAGGTATAATGCACTTCCTAAGCATGGGCCTATGCCCTCCAGAGATGAACAAGACCCAAAGAAGACACTTCAGATTGCAGGCTGTCCCATATGCCATAGTAGACGGTGTTTTGTTCAAGAAAGATGTGAATGGAGTACTGCTGAGATGCATTGGTACAAATCAGATTCATAGGGTGTTGGAAGAGTTCCATGGTGGATCAGCTGGTGGTCATTTTGCACCAAGAGTGACAGCCCTAAAAACCATGAAGGCTTGTTATTATTGGCCCAAGATTTTCAGTGATTTCTTCGCGTGGATCAAAAGGTGCAAGAATTGTGCATTCTTCACAGGTAAAGAGAGGCTTGCTGCCCTTCCATTGCATCCAATTTCAGTTGACCAGCCATTCATGCAATGGGGTTTAGACTTCATTGGAGTCATTAATCCCAATTCAAGCCAAGGGCACAAGTGGATTTTAACAGCCACAGATTACTTCACCAAATGGACTGAAGCAGTAGCACTCAAGGAAGCAAATGAATCTAGCATCCTAGACTTCTATGAGGGGATAGTAACCAGATTTGGCATACCTGCTACAATAATATCAGATAATGCATTGGCATTCATTGGATCCAAGGTGACTGAATGGGCTGTCAAGAACGGGATCTACCTAAGTACTTCATCAAACTATTACCCCCAGGGTAATGGCCAGGCTGAATCTACAAACAAGAACTTGTTGAGGATCATTAAGAGGACTCTTGATGAGAATCAGAGGTCTTGGCATACCAAATTGAAATCAGCCTTATGGGCTGATAGGATAACTCCTAAGAGATCTACAGGTAACTCTCCATTCAAGCTTGTTTATGGAAGAGAGGCAATTTTGCCCATGTCACTTGAGTTGCCAACATTGGAACTCATGAAACAGTTGGAGTTGTTGGAGTTTGAGCCCATGGAAGTCAGATATGTAGAATTGATGGAGCTCCAAGAAATCAGAGATCAGGCATCCCAAGCAATGGAGAAGGATCAAGCTTTGATCAAGAAGACCTTTGATAGGAAGGCCAAGAGTAGATCTTTCCAAGTTGGAGATCTAGTGTTAAAATGGGATGCAGATAGAGCAAAACCAGGAAGGCATTCAAAATTTGATGCCATTTGGAGTGGCCCATACATGGTCACAAAGTGTAAGGACAGCAATGCCTTCCAATTGTCTTCATTGGATGGCGAAGAACTGTAGATTCCAGTCAATGGAATCTATCTAAAGCATTGCTACTAAAGGGAAATTCTCCACCTTGTAAATATTAGCTTAGGTTTTCATTCCTCCAAGTGCTTGTGCACATTGTTTTGTTGTAGGTTAGTTTTGCTTTCCCTAAGTGCTTTGGCACAAGCTTGCTGTTCCTGGAGATGTTTTTTAGGCCTTGCTCCATCAGGTGATATTCCATCTTCCTCCTTGCAACATTCTTCATAATTCAGTTGGGGTTCCAACAGAAAAATTTGATGACTCCATGCCCAATGGATGCTTCAGGCAACTGGTAACTTCATCTAGCAGGTAGATAACCCCTCTGAGTCGCCAAAATTGTTATCCAAAATTCACCCCTCAAGCTCATTTTGTGGCTAACTGCCTTTCATTTCTTCAGTCCCGAGCAAGTCAGATTTTTTCAAGGCTTCAAACTCAAAATGTTTTTTTGAAATGGTCACCATCGGATAGATCTCTCTCTCAGCTTTCCAGAAAGGTAAAGTTTTCCTCCTAAATGTATTTTTGAAGTTATGGCTCGGCAGAGTTTTCGTGGGAAAAATGAAGCCTGCCAGCCAATTTTAAAGCCACGTGTCAGTAATCGTGGTCGGAAGGGAAAAGAGACACGAAAAGCTGAGGTTTCATACCAAGTGTTTGTACCAAATTCACGGGCCGAATGGCAAGAAAATTATGCTAGGAGGGACCGATAAATGCAGACATCCATTTTACCGGAAGATATGTCCCAGGAGGACAGTTGGGACAAAGGACGAATGAGACGCGAGACGATGCAAAAAGCCGAAATGGCCGAAAACAAGGAAAAGTCGCCTAAGTTCTTTTGCTTCGCCAGGCAGTGGCGGACAGTTGGGACAAATTTACAGAAAGGGACATAAGTGGGATGCGAAAAATCGATTTTCCGCTAAACGTCAGAGCTATTTCGCCACAGTTCAGCATACAAATTGGTCCCATCGCGAGGGACAGTTAGAAAATTTGGTGCCCAGTGTTTAGCGAAAAGGCGAAATACTTGGCCCGTGGGCCTACAAGAATCAGGAAGGCCAACCGACAATTTGATTTTCGGCCCGCTGGCCAGTTGGGGCGAAAGTACGTGATGGATTTGGGACGCGAAAAGGTGAAAAGGTCGGCGGAAAGAGACAAGGAGGCCCGCGGACGAATTTTGAAAAAGCCACGTTTCAAGAAGGGAAAATTTTTAAAAAGGTAGAAATTTGGCTAAGTATGGTTCAAAAAAAGGGTGTTAGGGAATGGGTCTTGTAAGGAGCCAATTTTTATGCCACGTTTTGCAATTATTGGAAGCCAATAGAATTTTGGAAAGAGCCCACGTGGTCAATCAGGTGGCCACGTGTCTGGCATTGGAAAGTTGCGAAGTTGGCCGAAACAAAGTGGAAATTTTGAAGGGTCCAAATTTTGCATCCACATGGGGTTTTCGACGGCGGAGAAGTGAAAATTTTCAAAGGATGAGCCCGGATGAATCAGAAAGCCTGACAAGTGTCATGCCAAGTGGCGGAGTGTGGGGAGATTTTGAAAAATTTTCCAAAGCAAAAAAGTAAAAAATTTTGCAAACTTTTTTCCCTCTGATCCGTTTTGGGCCTGTTTTTGCCCTAAATCTTCAAATGGCCATAACTTTCGATCCAGAGCTTAGATTTTTACATTTCTTTATATCAATGGAAAGCTGGTGAAATTCTCTACATGATTCTAGGGTCAATATTGTAATTTTGGTTCAGTTTAGAGAGATAAAATTGGAAAATGTCTCTCTGGCATGTGGTAATGGCCAGAAATGACGTTTCAACCACCAACTTTAATGCAAAATATAGTTCGCCAGCATGGTTAAGTTTGCTAAACTGGTTCTCACCTACTGCCATAATGAGATGAATTAAATGCAAGTCCTAGAGGTGGTTGGGGTAGATTTGGATTTCCTCTCTCTTCCCTCTCTAGATTCTTCCTATAAATTGTAAGGAGGGGAATTCTTTTAAAGTGTTGGACATTCTTGTTTTGCCCCTCCCTTCTTCTCTTTAGCAGGTGAATTTGTGGAGTTCAAACCTCCCATTTAAAGACTGTAATGCAAATTTTGCCTTTGGCCATTTTGTAGTGTATTGTATCAATCTTTGGAGCAAGTAATACATGTCTGTGGATGATTTCAACCCTCTCTGTGTTCATTTGCATCCTCCTAATCTTTCATTACAAATTTTGTTATCTGTGCATGATGGTTTTGCATCACATTTTATGGTTTGTGTTTATTGTAGCAAGAACAGGTGTTCTTCATTCCTTTGGTGCATCACCTTTGTTAGCATTAGGTTTATTTTTATGCATCTTCTTACCCTATCTCCTTGGCAAGTTAGATTAGGATTTTGAGTAAACCCTCTGTCATTTTTCATGTGCACCTGAACAGAGGAATAGGAACCGGCCTTCATCCGGAGAGCTTTTCCCCTCATTTCGCAAGGTCCCACACTTGGGAAAAGCTCCATGTTATGCAATCACACTGAGAGTCTCAACCCATCGAGTTGATAGAACATCCAGAGGGTGCTGCTGATTCTGCACTAATAGTACCTTTAAACTCTCCAGTATGTAATTTTTGGACACCCCATCATTTACCAATACATTTCCTAGATCTGGACGCATGGAAACTTTATTGTCTATCCTTTTAGAATGAAATTTTTCCCAATGGGTTCTATGGCTGCCGATTTTAAACCTATATATTTTTTAATTCATTGGTTCGTGAAAGTCACCTCATTAGTCTTGTTTTCGGGACCCACTTCTCCTTGTTTTCATCTATGTGTCCACCTAAGCTATGCTTCAGGGGGGTGTTGGTGTAGGATATTTACCATGCATATATTTTCCCTCTCCAGGGGATTCCTCCACATAGCTAATTCACCATGCTTAGGTGTCCTAGGGTGTCATTATGACCTTACATGTATCATAGAGCATCATAGAAGTTACATTTGACCAGCTATTTTGGGAATGTAACTCCCACCTCTTGACGGCTACATTTATGGGGGAGTTACACACCCCACTACTATATGTACACCCTTTAATCTTACGCAATACAATGGAATGGAGTATGGGATTTGAGCTAATTTTCCCTTAATGCATGCACATTACTCTAATGGGTGATTTCTTTCTTCGATCTTAAAAAGTGACATCATTTTGCAGTTGAGTGCAATATTTTTGTTGCTCACAGATTCCCTCCAGATCTTCGTCATTCCTCCAACATTTTGAAATAAAAACAATATCTAATTTTTTCAATTTGTATAAAACAAAGCTTATTAAAAGCTGAACTAAGACACAGATCTTGCAAAAACACATACTTTAAAAAAATGGCACCTCAATCTGAGGTACCAATTAAAAGTTATAGCTCTTTTAAGTTGTGAAATCAATATCTTTCTGGGCCCCTCTCCAAAAATGGAATTTTTTTATAATTCTAATTTTTTTCACAATGTCCAAAAATGGATTTTTTTAAAAGTGAATTTTTTAAAACCGAGCGTAGTTAACAACTTACATGCATGCATAGTGCATTTTAGGGTGTAACTGTAGTTTAACCAATTTACATATGTGTTATAATAACCCTTGGCCGAAGTTTTATTATTGCTTCTCTTTCTACGCAGGTTTTTCTTTTGAGATGCAGCTTTTTCTTCCTTTTTCCAATGCATCTTTTTTTTCTTATAGGTTGCAAATCTTTTGTAGGCATGTCTTCTTCTTCTCTTCAATGCTCTTGAGTTGTGAATGCAATCTCCAGGTTGATTGGAGGCTTCGGGATGATGCTTTGGACATATATCTTCTCACAGGTACGTAGAATTCTCTTGCCAGATATATGAAAAGAAAGAGCACATGGAAGAGGAAATAGAATTTATGTGGGGAGATTGAAAAGCTTGGGTCCCCACAATACAAATATATTGTATATATTTTAGAAAAAATGCAAGTACAAGGAATTTTTTTATAAAAAAACTAGAGAATGAAACAATGTCACCCTTTACAATAGATTTACATCCAGGTTTGCAATGGCATGTGATTGCACTCTAGGTGTTCTTCAACTACAAATCAACCATGAACAGAGGTGTGGATTTAGGTAGGGGCTATGAAATGGTTGGGGGCATCTATGACACTTCCTAGCTCTGTAATTTATCCAAATCTTCCTACACTTCTCTAAAACTCCTTACACTCCTCTATGGATAAGAATATTTGTCTGATACCAAATCTTGACAATGAATACTTGAAAACAATATTTGATACATAAGTTTTACACAGAAACAAGATGGTACTTGTGTATTTTATTAATATCAAAATCAAGCATCACAGACAAATGAGAGAGATGCAATATTTATAGTTATTGGAAAACTTCTATCTCATCCACAATATATGGAAACAAGTCATGCTAATCTCATAAAATATGCTAAAAATAACATATTGCCCCTAACTGTTCCACTCATGGAAAACATCCGGGAACAAAATATGCAAGATTGTAAGATGATCCCACAAACATTGGGATGAGAAAACTATCACTTAGTTAACTAACAACTGAGGATAACTAATATCTATTGACATAAGTTTAAAGTATTTAAATTAAATACTTTAACTTATTACATTTATTCAAATATCAACTAGTGATGAATTAAGCTAAGTTTTATTCCTAACAACGCTAACCCATCTTCTTTCACCTCATCGCCCTTTCTTTCAATTTTTCTTCATACTCAAGGGACATACCGAAAATGCAAAATTTTGTGATCATGTGACCTTCTTCACCCTTAGAAAAGTCAATAATGAAACACCTTTAGGGTTTTATGTTCATACGCCATCTTTGGTATGATAGACTCGTAATGGTTCTTATCAATTAGGTAGATTTTTTGTCTCCTCTTACCATTCACCTATTTTCTTACTTATTGATTCTCCTACATAGGAAAATACCATCAACACCTACATTTAAGAATTCCTCTTTCACCAAAATCACCCATGCCTATTTGACTTAAATTCACCCATGCTTATTCGACCTAAATATAACCATGCCTATGACCTAGACTTAACCATTCCTAAATGACCTAAACCCAACCATGCCTAAATGACCTAAACTCAACCATGCCTAAATGACCTAAACTCAACCATGCCTATGACCTAAACTCAACCATGCCTAAATGACCTAAACTCAAACATGCCTGAATGACCTAGACTCAATCATGCCTAAAACCAACCAACCCATTCCTCTACCTCATCATATTCTTCCCTAGCTTATGGAGAACTACATCAGCCTGAGGCCCCTTTTCATCAGGGCTATGTAGGTAGCACTCTGAGGGCATGGGGCCCTTGGAGGTTAGCTCAACCACTCTTTCCCCTAACCAATTTTCCCCCTTTTATATTCACATTCTACCTTAGTTGGTTTCCATTTTACACAAAACTAGGAAATTAAACAATCATAAAAACATACATACCTACCATTTTATAACATCACCATATCATACATCAATCATTTCACATTTCCATGATATCAAATATTTGGAAATTTACACCACAACATACATATACATCATCATTTATTTTCCATAATAACAATAACTTGGAAATTAAATCAAACACAAAACCATGACCAAATCATGCCTAAATCACCTAGACTCCACCATGCCTATACCTGACTCCATCATGCCTACATGACCTCAATTGCCTATCCTGACCTATCATGCCTACCATGACCTTCCTAAATCACCATCATGCCTATGACCTCAAAATGACCTAGACTCCACCATGCCTAACCACCTAACTCCATCATTCCTAAATGACCTAACACTCCATCATGCCTAAATGACCTAACACTCCATCATGCCTACATGACCTTGACTCAATCATACCTAATTCAACTAGTTTCCATTTTACACAATAACAATGGAAATTAAAAATGAGTACATCATCCATCCAGTCAACATCATCAACTATATAAATGGGAGAGTCTGTGTATCAATACATATATACACAGATATATAATAAATATCAGTATCTCAAAAACTCTCATGTACAATCTCACGTCTTCAGCACACAGGCCGATATATATATCAAAAATCACACACTATAACATATGGATATCAATCATCACCCCACCTGATACCCTCCTATCTAGTCTCACCTGTCTCCTCCTCCTGGCCCTCTACCAGGCCCATCTCTAAGAACTCATAACCTCACCATGGCCCTGTCTCTAGGGTCAACAACCCCCTGTGCTACCAGAAATATGAGTCCTGGATCTCGTCCACTCACTGGCTACCTGTTGGGCTCAGTACTCTGCATATGAGAGCACATCAATCCTTGCAGTGGCTTGATGGTCCTGATAGTAGTGAGCCTCATTCAGGGCATCCCTAAACCTCACCATCGACATAGTCTGGTGGTGTCCATGCCATTGGCCTGATGAACTCATACTACTCCCTATGAACTCTGCCCAACCAAAAGTGTCCCTTGTCCTGGTGGAGGTGCCTGTACTGTGGGACCATGTCCTTATGCATGCACTGGTACCTGTGTAGCTACTTGGGCCTGTAAAGCCACAACTTGTGCTATCCATGGCCAAAGCCCTGTAATCCTATCACTATGTGCTGTAGGGTGGTTACCTTGCCCTCCATCCCTATCTCTACCCTTTGTGGGAACTTGTGCCTGTGCTACCTAGGTCTGTAGGGCCATCACCTGTGCCTGAAAGGTGGTCACCTATGCCTCTGACCCTGTCAGTTGTCCCTAAAACCTGTAATATGTGCTTGTAGGGTGGCCACCTAACCCTGTAATGTATCCCTCTACACTATGACAATAGCTAAATTAGGTTACTTGGCCTGGCCTCAGTGGTGCCACTAGATGTGCCACCCACCACTATGTATCCATCAGTGACTCCCATGTCATCAATCTGTCTATCTCGTACCTACTCCTCCTTCCCTGTAGGAACACTCAGACATGGTGGAGACATGGGTCTCTCCACGTCATCTCTATGGTACTGTGGGAAAGGTGGGGGCACATCCTGCCATAATCCAAACTGTCATCTGACCCTATCCATAGGTATCATCTCATGCTCCCCAACGCTGCCCCTGTATCCATCTCAGTAGTTGAAGCTCCTCTAACTCCTCAGCCATGCCTCTATATGATGGATAGTCAACATATGGCCTCCACACGATATCAACTACCAAAAAGGCCCTCCAATCACTGCCTGTAGTATGACACATCATATGTGTCCCTCACCACCCTCTGTTGTCCACCGAATGGTACCCATCATCTAAAGCCAACTATGAACAAGCCAGCCCCAAACCAATCCTTGTTGTGGTAAAACCAACTAGGGGCACACACACATGATGTTCTCATATGCCCAACAATGTAATAAATAGGTACAAAACATAGAAAATCTCCTTAATCTCCAATAGGCCCATAGCTCCCTATACAAATGAACTAGGAAATTGGTGCCCAAGAAAAATAACTCCTTGATCATGTCTTGTAGCACCCCATCAATGCTCATGGGAATCTCCCACCCTCAGAATCTAGAAGAGAAAAACATCCCACCATCACCATCATCAACATAATAGCCTAGTCTCCTATGGATAGGCTACATACATATCTCCATAAGTGAGACTCATGTTGTGATACCTCATCTCTCTATCCACCAATGCCTCTAATGAAATGAAATATACTAGCTCCCCAATAATAGGAAGTCACAGGATCCTATAAACATCCTCCAAGGTGACAATCATCTCACCCATCGGTAAGTGAAAGGTATTGGTCATGGAGTCCCATAGGAAGTTATCATGAGAGTGACCATCAAAAGGTATATGATCCCATCTATATGAGATCCTATAGCTATGATCAGGATCACACTATATCACTAAGTCCAACATTGGTCATGTGCTCCCACTCCTCCATGTGGTCATGCTAGGCCACATCTATACCACTAGGGGTGGTACTCTGTCCCTCATCCTCAGCTGATCTCTCACCTACATCATCCAACATGACCTTGTCAAGACTTGACCACCTCAAATCACCTATTACCCACCACACAATACCCAACCACATCAATCATGCCTACCCCCTTTACCTAATTCACCTACAAACCTATTGTCCCTTATCATCATTACCCACTAACTTAGTTCATCTCACCTACTTACCTATCCCACATCACCAAAATAACATTTTACCCTTTTCCCTCTACATAAATCTTCACCTACCCCTTCCTCACCTATTTTACTTTCCTACCTAGCCCTTCTTTCACTTATTTACTCTTAATCATGACTGACATCAGTCACCTTGACCATCATCAGTCCTCTTTGACTGACATCGGTCACCCAGACCTTGACCAATGCTAGCCAAAGCCCATCGACATCGGCCAACACATGATCGACGCTGGTCTCTGTTTCGGCCAAAAACCAAAACCCCCATCCCCATTATCAACAAATTCACAAAAAAAACCTAAATACCTACTCCCACCCACCCAAACCTATCCTAGCTTCATTACCAACCCTATTTAAGCTACATTGGACCTTCCCCTCCCTCATTTCATTCATTTTTAACCACAATTTCACAAATTAACATTACACCCAAATTTTACACAAAATGATTTCAACAAACTCTCTTTCAATCAAATAAAGGATTCAGATTGACTCCTACCTCATCTCGGTGCCATCTCCATGGTGGCACATCTGGCCACTACACCGGTGGTCCACCCACTCCCTCTCCCACCTCTGCCATGCCAAAATCAACTCCTCACCTCACAACCAATCAAATCAATCAACTCGATCTCGTGGACCCACCAATCGAATGTCAATCACCCACTACGTGGCTCGCCAACTCAGCTAGACATCTCATACTATCATTTTCCACTCTTACAACTTCTCCTCTATCATTTTCTAAAAGTGGAAAGGTTAAAATGAATCCGTAAAAAGTGGATTTTTCCTTTTTTAACCCCAAATCGACATGACCGATGTCAGTCATGTCGTGCCCTAGCCAACTGATGTCAGTTTCACTATAACCAGCATCAGTCACCCTAAATAACCATTTGACCCACCCCATGCCCATTTTTCCTAAAAACATTATTGCTCCAACAACTTTTGACCTTACCAACACCTATTACACCCTACCCACAAGCCTACATTACCTGTACATTTCCTTAACTACATTTAGGGACATGTTATTTACCTATACCTCAGCCTTACCTGTGCCTTGACCTACATACCCTGACCTGAATCACCTTTTGTGACATTTGAGTTTGTGTACTTGCTATACCTTGTGATGTTGTTACCTGTGTTGTTTAGCCTAATGACCTTACCTTTCCTAATGATGTGATGTTTATCCTGACCATACCTTTGGTGCCATGGAACAAAACCTATTACCCATTCCTACACCAGACCTCATTGTGCTTCATGACCATATCCTATACCTTGGATACCTGAATCACTTCAACCTCATTTGGATAAACCTATCACCCTTTTGACAACGTAGAGTTTGCAAGCTCTTCCACTGGTACCGTATCACAATCTATATGTGTGTGCATTCAATTTCCATTACCCATTACCCAATATGACCATTACCCATTACCCAAAATGACCATACCCTTACCTACTACCCTCACTTTCATCAATCACCTATTTATCAAACCACTCCCTGACTACTTTTCCAACCTCATCGGTTCGTAGTTTGAGGGGGATCACCTTCAGCCCTACTTGGGGAAACCTAACCTCTCACTTATACCTGGGACATATCCGACTCCCTATTTTTGTTATCATTACTTACCAATACAAGCTACACAAAAAAAGGGGAAAATGTAGACACCAAATTTGGGTCACACTCCCTTGGTCCCCTTCAATCAATTAACGTAATACATTTAAATAATCATGACCCCTTCATCCCATACTAATATTCATCCTCACATTATTAATTTATTTATTTTACTTAAGTTAATTTCACCCTCACACATCCACCTCATCATTTCATCTCACCCTGGACCCATTCCAGGGGCATTTAACTCATAATGACTAGTCATCACTCTCAGTACTGAGTCATCACTTCCAATGTTGAGTCACCACTTAACCTAACTAACTAAGACTTCTTCCTAAACCTAATTGGACTTCTTCTATGACCTTCCTACCTTCTCTCACATGAACTCCACTTCCCTAAGTGGACTCAATCAAAATCATGCCAAAAATAGTAAAGATCTGCCTATTTTTGGTAAACCTAGACTTTCCCACCTTAACCGACACCGGTTATCCCTCAACCGATGCCGGTCACCTAACCACCATCGGTTACCTTATATACACTTTCACAAATCTTTACATGGGTTGGTCATTCAGTTATTGGAGCCTTATTGCATTCAAGCGTGAATCTTCAAGCCCTCCTGCATCCAGACGACGAACACACACAACCACAGTGCAAGACAAGCAGCCATTTTTCCCTTCCAGAACATTGGAATACTCACGGAAGCACTCTGGGCCAGTATTTCCATGGCATTGAGCTCAAAAATTCTTCATGGATCAACCATCTATCCTCCTCCACCTCCCAAGATCTGTAAGACATCAAGTAAGTATTGTGATCCTAATCATTTTGCTTATTCCCTTTAGAGATCTCTGGTTTCTTTCAGTAGTTTATTTTCCTCTGTTGCCTGTACATCACCTTCCTCCCATCAACCCACTATTCAACCATCCCAAGCCTTTTCACCATTCTAAACCTCCTTCTTAGTATCCCTGAGTCTTCTCAGCCATATTACGACCCAAACCATACTACCCTCACTCTTTGTGCAATCACAGAGAGCCTAAAAACCTTTGTTTAATAATTTACTATCAAATTTCCCCTACCGACGTCGGTCACCTTAACCATCATCGGTCTCCCCTCTCTACCAGCATCGGTCACCAGACTGATATCGGTCACTGTGTTTTCTGCTAACCTTCACCAAATTTCCTCTAACATCACCTAAACTCCACCCAGACCTTACCAGATACCTCTGTGACCTTACCTAACACCCCTGTGACCTGTCCCAACCAGAAACATACCTTTCCTGATGCTAGATTAGTTTAGATTTTAATACTTTTCTTAATCTAGTTTTTTTATAACATTTTAAGATACCTAAATCAAATTTTTAGCAATAAGGCCTTTATTTCTCGTATTTACTTTCATTAATTTGATAAAAACAATGGATTGACAGCTCATTCGAGGAAGTATCACGCTTCCTGGAACTAGCAATCGGTAGGCAGTCCACTGACCATTTGCCTTCCTAGACAAAAAGGAGTTCTCTACAAGCAACTTGGATAAAATCAGTAACACACGCACTCAACCTACCATCTACATAATAACAAGTATTCCTCCTTGACCTTTTACCTTATCTGTTTTATCGCACAACAATTTGGTGAAACAACTGCATCATTATACCTTAAAGTATGATCAATTACATATGTACAGTCTATTCTATATTAATATTATACAAATTTTTTCATTAAAATAAGAACATACAAATATAAAATTATGCAATTTCATTAATTTTTTACATGTAATTCATTGTTTTTGTTAACACAGGCACGTATTTTCAAGATATACATGGCAAATTAAATAGAATACATTCATTTTTCTTTTATCAGAATAAACAGAAGAATTAACTTCTTTCCATTAGCTTTTTCAATAGAGTTTACATAGTTCATAGAGAGAACTTATTGTGTAGTCGAATTATCCAGAATTCTAATAGGAAAATTCCAATGCAAAATGAGAATTTATATGATGCTTGCAGGAAGAATCGGGAATATGCTAGTAAAAATTCCAATGCAGAGAGATGTTTTGCATGTTTATCTGCTATGGAATGACAAAATTCCAATGCAAAGAGAGAATTGATCTCGAGACAATGATCAAGCATTCTAATACAAAATTCCAATGCATCCCCTGATTACTAAACACCAAACTATGGCCATCACTATTCCAGAGGAAATGCCATACACATAGTGTATTTTCAGCTCTCCCTAACCCAAGAACCATCTTAGGTTGTACATGGGTGACCAAGAGATTAAATGGGAGGGTTGGGGAATTTTTTGTTCCAACCATACCAAATATTTAGTTCACATGGGACACCAAAATTCACCCTCACCCTGGCCTGACAAGTGGTGGAGCACGATTGCAGGAGTAGGGATTGGGAAATGGGGCGTGGGGGGCTTAACTAGCGAGAAAGTGCTAAATTGTGGTTGTGTGGAGGGTCTCAAGGACAAAATAGGCTATGGGTATATTTTATTTCACCTATTGCACCAAATATTTTCATGCACTTGGTGCAAAAAAAATTTCCACTCTCCCATTGGTTAGATTTCTAACCCAAATTAAATGATCCTAACTACTAAGCTTGTGCCTTACAGAGCTACTTGATGGGACGAAAAATTGAGTTCAATCCGAAGGAGTTTTTTGATCAAATTTTATATGATTCCACCTTTAAATGACCTTACTGAATTCAATGGTGGATGTTTCATCCTCTAATGATTCTTCAAACCCCCTAAAAAGGCTATGACTTTTGTTCTTTATTAAAGGTTGTGTACTAAAAACTAGTTGTAGACAAGATGTTCCTTGGTGTTTTGAAAAATATGATTTTAACATATCTTTAGGGATCTGCCAATTATCCTTTCTGATGATATATTTTTAACTCCTAACTCCTTCTGGAGCTCTCAAAATAGCTTCTTGAATCTCAGGGGTTGTTTTTAGCATTATGCACTTCCTAGGCCTCTAAGACCCACTTTTGCTGAAACTACTCCAAAACTTGTGGAACATTCCAAAAACTTCCAAAAATAATTTTAAAAATGTTCATTTTCTTCATTAGGCCTCCTTGGTGAGTTTAGGGTTTTTTTCTACTCCGAGGGGAGGTGCACCAACTTCAAGAAGACTAGGGAATAACCTTTCTTAAAGCTTGCTAAAAAGCATATATTGATGAATCTTGTTTTAAAAGCACTTAAAATGAATGGATACCCCTAAATAACATATGGGAACCACTAACATGACACCTTGCAAAAATTCATAGAGAGGGGGAAGTGGGGTTGACTCAAGGATTAGGGATACCTGAAGGAAAGTGTCTAGAAAGGCCTACAACTAAAAACTTTCGACACTGGGGTCCATTGTCATGCTTGAAAATTGAGAATTTTCTTGTTTCACATGCTACATGAAAATAATTGTCTCTAGCTTGGGAACATGTTGTGGATTTTAGTATAGTGGTTAATACATGACATGAGAACTGAAGAATCTCAATTGTATTTCATGGTCCAAAGTGTCCTTATACATTGGGCTACAGAGTTCACCAAAAAGATAGACTACACAACTTGCTTTATTGAACACACACACACACACACAACACACACACACACACACAGGGGAAAAAGGGAAACATAAAAAATGAGGGAAAAAAAAACAATTTCATAAAAAGGAAACTATGTACAATGGGAGGGATATTTATCAGAGGGGGGGAAATAATATACACATATCCTGAAAATATGGATTGAGAGAAGCACATGCTATCATGAAACAATGGGTATCAAGTATGACCTTTGAAGCATAAAAAATATTATTTGATCAAACCATGATTTTGTGATGGCTTTGCATAATCTTGATAAGGAATAAGACACATCAAGATTTCATCTTCGTACTCATACTACACAAAGAACGTTCTTGTATTCAATGAACACTTCGTCACTTTCTCAAAACTATTATACCTTAATGCTTCTGCTTAATGCCCCGTGACCATGAAACACCATTATTCCATGTCTTCAACAGTAGGGATATTTATATTTTCATGAAAATTTTCATCCTCTTTGAATTTTAACTTCAAAGCATCTCTTATCTCAGCAAGGTACTCGAAAGGAGTGATAAAAAAATGATTTATCTTCCCATTTAACAATTTCTTTTGATATCCCACTTTTTCATATGACATATGTTGAAAAAATGTTGGTCTCAGAATTGTAGTTATCCTGTGTCATTGGATCTGAATGATTCATCAGTCATTTGAGACAACATGGAAACATGTGCAAAGTTATGGGACCTGATTCACAATTGATATGGATAGCTTTTCATATGAACAGTTCCTCTTCTATTTTACTAATAATTCCTAGTGTTGAAAGGTGATCATTAAGCAACAATGCCAAGCCAGGGGATAGATAACATGAAAGGAAATTTGCAAGGAGATAGTACCAGAAAAAGAGGGATGATGAAACTATCCTTGATTCTTGAAAATGAAGGGAAATTCATGAAAGAAGGCTAGAAACGTGTAGCACAACTAAAACGTATTTTCTAGATTAGTTTCATTTGGAACACAATGTAGAAAGGGAACTAGCATGGGACATAAATGACATCAAAAATCCCCCATGCTATGTAAAAGAAAGGCAAGAAGAAAGACTACAAAACACTTAGGATATAGAATAGTCACAAAACGATGCATCCATTACTTGTAGAAATGTATAGAACTATTAGAATGGTAAAGACATCGATATCCACATTTCAAAATGAGCATAAATCACCATCTAAATTCTCTTATGTAATCATGAAATTCTATTCTGTCAGCTTTAAAGAACTATTTCTAAGTCACTTGAAGGATCCAACTTCTTCACTCTCTTTCCAAATCCTGCAAACACTGAAAATTCAGCATCTTGGAAGCAAAATAAGAAATGAAGCATAAAAAAAGTGTTCTTCCAAAATTCACGAAGAAAGGTAATCTTGGATAGCCTACATCATTTCTTCTAGGACTTGAGCAGATTACAAATGGTCTAAAGACAAGCTAAAAATCAGATTTTAGGGGTCAAAATGGTACTCCCTAGCTTCCCCATCTAGATCAAAAATCCAAGAAGTCTGAAAAAATTGTAAAAAATGTAAAAAATTTGGCCTGTGCTAGTGTATTGAGGTAAAATGGGTTTTTGGAGCCCATGCCACATAGGTACAATGGGACATCTGGGACCTGACATGGCTGAAATGGCTGAGTTGCAAAGAAATTAGAAAAATCACGGTTTTTGAGCCCACAGGAATGCCGCACAAGTTGCACAATACATCCGAGACCCGCATGGCCAAAATTCCACGAGCAAATGTGTGATGTGGAAAAGGTGGAGGTCAACAGGCCCTCATGTCTTGGTTAATGTTGGGAAAGTAGTGGGACACAAGGACCCTGACATACTTGGGATATAGAACAACAGCCGCATGCAAGGGAAAATAATGCAACATCAGACCCCGAACTTCAAATGGCCAAAACTCTCGACCCGGAGCTTCGATTTTCACAAAATTTGACTTTATGGAAATAGCATGACATCCTCTACACCATAGAAAATGGATTTCTTAATTTTTGTGAGGGTATATTTATGAAAATAAAGGAAACATATTCAGCCCCAGTTAATCAGATGTTCATTCTTGTTAAATGACATAAATGTCTGGCATACCCAAAATAGCTACCCACACTCAGAATGCCATAACTTTTGCATTTTCAGTGAAAACACACAAAATTAGTACCGTTGGAATTGTGTTTTCAACCCCAACACAAAAAAATCAAGAAATTCATAATTTTATGTGAAATAGATGGTGATTTTTTAGAAAACGTGGCCAGGTTCATAACAGTGTTTTATTTGGTAGCTGGGATACATTAATGAAGCATGGAATGACATTTCTCACTGTCGTAAGTTATGGGACTATATGGGGAGCATTTTTCAAAGAATAGAACATCATTTCACTTCATTTAATACCTTTTTCAAGTGTTTTAAGGACAAACTTTTGGATTTTCAATTTTCCCTCTCTTTCTCTCTCTCTCTTCTCAGAAATCTATAAATTAGAGTGTTGGGCTCACTGTGAAAGGAGGTAGTTTTGAGTAACAAAACTCTATCAAAATTTATTTTTGAATCCAATGTGTTGCAGGCCCTTGTGGTGTACTCCTTGCATGGTGATCTAGGCCCCTATTTTGTAATAGACTGAGTTGTGTATATCCTGAAGCAATAAATACAAGTTTGTGGATGTATCTTCCCCTGTTGTGTCGTTTTCATTCCTCTTGCCCCTTCAATCTCATTACATATATATTTTGTCTATTTTATGCTCTTTTAAGGATCCATTATCATTGTGTGTGAAAGAAATTTTGTTGTGAATGCACTTGTTGTATTGTGGAGAACTTTTTTCACCTCTTCTAGCATGTATCTTGCTTCTAACTTTCACACATTAGAAGACTATTCTCATTCTCTCCTTTTCTAGTGTATCACTACTTTAGAGTAGGCTTTGTTTTCATGCACTCTCTCTCCTTGGTCATACTTGGAAGGTTAGACCAGGATTAGATATTTTTTCTCACATTAGAGTAGATTGTGGTAGGTAGTTTAGGAGCAAGAACCAGCTTTCTCTGGAGGTCTATCTCAAGTAGCTTATTTCCTCTTCAATCTTGGAGATAGTACCCATGTGTATTGTGTCTATTCTATGCTCTTGTAACCATTCATTACTATTGTGTATGCATAGACTTAATGGTATTGTGATCCGTTGTTGTTAACAAGTTGGAGAGTTGAGATGAGGGTCTTAAGTCTCTTCTATAACCTTCAATATGTCTTACACAGATAATTATTACACACTTGGGAAGTTATTCTCACACGCTCCTTTTCATGGTAAGTAGTCATTGATGTTGTTCTTCTAGGAGACGATTGATTTTCATGGTATTTATCTCTCCCTAATCTCTTATTTGAAACATCCTCATTCATCTCTTAGATAGTCTTTCCTGTTCATTAGGAGTAGTTCAGCGGTAGGTAGTCTTAGGAGCAAGAACCAACTTTCTCTTGAGGGTTATCTCAAGCTCGAAAGTCCCACAACTTGAGAGATCACCCAATGTTACACAAGTTACACCGAATGCCACATCCACAAATCTGGCCATTTGAGGGTGTTGTAATTTCATGATAACAAAATTTTTAGCTATATCTTGATCATCCATTATTGAATCCTCTTGCTCATATGAATATTGAAAGAATGCATATTCACTGTAATAATCATTTTTCTACTTGAGTGACAATAAATTGTGGTCAAATTGTTCAATTTTCTTGGATTCAAAAAGTAAGTGAGCCTCTTCCATTCAATCATACATGATCGAATCGAGAAGGGAATTCAATTATTTTCCTATTTCCATTTCTTCATTCAACATTTCTACATCACTTGAAGAATCAAAATAGGTAGGTGGATTATCCATGATCATTTTTAATTCTTCCTCTGAGGTCTAGGATGTATGATGGTTCTCTTGTACTTATTTACATACATCCATTCCATCACTAATCAAAAGATCAAAATCTAAAAGGATATTACCTGTGATTACCTCAAATACATCATCTTGTATTTCCTCATTGTTGGTGGAGTCTTTTCAAAGCATTGAATCATCCATCATGCAACAAGAGTATGCCTTTGAATCCATTTCTCCTCCCATGGGTCGTGCTTCGAGCAAAAAAGAATTGATGAATGACAGTTCTATCTCCATGTATTCTATCTCATCCTCCATGATTTTTATTTTGTTCTCATTGTATGGTTCAAGGGTTGGATCTTCTTCAAGAGCATCCAAGAATATTCTGGGGATGAACACTTCATAGTATGGGAAGCCATCAGGGTATTCCTCCATAGGGTGCATCTCATCTTCTTCCTCCATTTGATGAAGTGTTTCAAGATGACTATACCTCCTTTGTAAAGCTAAAGCATATCTCTAAAATTCATGATAGGCTTCAAGATTAAGATTTCCTTCTGCCCCACTTAGAAGCCTCTGCAAAAATTCTCTTCTAAAAATGTTAATTTCTTCATCACCGTATAGAAGGAAGTCATCTAGAGGAAGGGAGATGAAAGAAAATGTTGTAAGTTTCTTGGTCAGCTGCATGAAGTTGAAAAAGTTAACTTCGATGGATTCTACACCATCTTGTCCTTCATTCAACTTTTATTTCTCTTCCAAATCTTCTTCATTCATCTCTAGGATTCTTGTTCTTCGGTAGGAGAAATTCCCATTCCTTTTCCTTTAGCATCACTATTCTTGAATTGTAACCACCAAACATTGATAATTGGGCTTTCACATATAATGATTTTCTCTATTCTGGAAAGTATTTTCCTGGTTTCTGTGGAGATAGTGCAAGCCTTCTTTCCTTCAAATTTCTTGGCTTTATAGGAGATGTTCTAGAATTATGGTTGCTCAAATATTTGCAATTATTAGTAATCCTCTTCTTCTTATTCATTTTCACTCATTGTTACTTCACTCCAAACTAGAAATTTCTCACGGTAAGTGGGAAAATAATGTGACAGGGATTTGTTCCTTAACAGATTCACCTTCAAAAATGATTTTCTTTTGAAATATGATTTTTTTAATATATACATTTTTTGTATTTTTCAAAGTTTTTGGGCACACTAAGGAAAATATCTCACCAGTAGAGGCACCAAAAAATAGTGGTCAGAAATTTTTTATGGTAGGAAAATTAGGTGTCTCCACTAATGTTCATGGGGCTACACCCTTCCGCATTGAGTGGTATGAGTCACATTATTGAAAGTAAACTAATCTTAATCCTATCTAAATGATGTGGGTGGCCAAATTGGCCAAGGATCACATACGGACATTCTACTGAATCTGTGGAAAATTGCTTTAATGGGGTACAGAGGAGGAAAATCACAGGAATGAGGGGAAGGAGAGAATTTAGGAAAGGAATATTTCTACCATGAGTAGATTATAGAGTTCACACCCAGTTGTATACACCAAACATTTGCATCCCTTGACTTAGACATACTCACGATTGAAAGCAACACATTTACAAATTTACGCCCTTTTAAATCATATTTGGTTAATTAATTAATTTCATACCCCTCACATCTAAATTGTTTAATTAATTTAAATATTTCCCCCTTACACCTCACTATGACACCTCATTAACCACCTAACTACCTCTAAAAACCACTTCCTAAAAAGCACTAACCACATTTCCTAAACTAACTAGCCTTCTAACTAACTAAATCTTCCAAAAAAGCTAACTAATTAAACTAATGAAGTTAACTTTATGTAGCTTTTTCAACCCGTTGCCACCACCTTAAAAACCTCAAAGTCTATCATATCTGGCTCGAAATAGAAGAAAATCACTTGGTTTTTTAACTAAACTAAGATCTTTAACAATCGTCATGATTTGCTATAAACGATCTATAAATATAAGCATTTCACACCTCCTTTACAGTAAGATTCACATGCATTGTAGGTGCATTCTGTCTCAATTCCAACATCTCAAACATCCAAGCATCTTCATCATCAACTCTTTCCAACAAGCTAAGCTTGCTCTAAAGGACATCAAATCCATCATCAAATTACTCATTTTCCATCTCCAACCATCTTTTTCCATCCATCCATCAACTGATTCATTCTTGCAAGGTAATTTATTTGTTTTGTTCATTTTAAATACTAAAAGTCAGGTATATTTTTATTTATACATAATTCATATGTTGATAGTTCTTTGTTTTAATAAAAAATCATAGCTTAATCAATTGTTTTAAATCTGTTTTATCAACTATTAGAACTAGCAGCAATCACTAGCGATTTCCCTAATCACCAACAATTCCTATGTTTTGTACTTTTTTTTAACAATTTCTACATAATCTAACTAAAAATGTCTAGATTTGTCTTGTTATCTACTAATATATTTTCTAGAATGATGTTTTTTAGATGGAATTAGGTGGTACTAATCTTTCCAATGCTGATTCCTTCCCCTTTGTTTGCCATCCACTTTATAAGGAGCAATATGAGCTGCTCCATGATCTTTTACTCTACGCAATCCAAACAACTCGTTTGATCTTTTAGAGTCTATATTTTCCTCCACCCATCATATCTTATAAGCCACTGATGCCTTTTTAGATGTGTATGATTAATATTCGATACTTAGAGAGGACCTTGTTCAGTACGAGTGTCACTACGAGACCTTCGTAGACCTCTTAGACGAGGACTACTACACCCCTTTGGAGTTTAACACCCATAGTCACATCAACATATCTAGTACTGACACAACATTTTCTCATATTTATGACACCCATGAGGAGGATTCAAAATTCTTTGCTGAGGACTTCATCTCAATCCCTGATTCTGACCTTACTGAAGAAGAGGAAGAGATAATTGAATCTATAACATCTAATATGTCTGAAAACCCAGAGAAGAGGATTCTAAAGTATAGATTTAAATTATGACTAATGTTAGCTATATGTATCTAATCTAAATAAGTGATAATCACAATTCTATCTTAGAATTTTGTAGCACAATCATAAACATTAATAAAAGCATGAGTGTTTTATGAATAGTAACAGTATTTTGTCTGAAGCATGATTTTTAGGCTTGTTTACAGGTAAAGAAGCTTTGATCCATTTTTTTAAACAATGAGTAAACATACACAATCAATATCATGGGTATCCTAGAAACCCCACCATATTGAGGTCAAGCTTGGTTGTTACCCCTTGAAATAATCAAGAAACCAAAGGTAAAACCATGCTAGACATTCTGGCATACCTGGTGGGACCATGAACCCTATTAATTCCTTCATTTTATTATTAGTTTGAGAACTATTTATACTGACTGCTAATCACCAGTGATTGCCTCAATCACCAATGATTCCCCTCTATTATTTTCTTGACATTTTATAATCCATCTGTAATGTTTTGTTTTTTGTTCCCTATTTCTCCTAACTAGATTGTAGGTTGCTTCTTGGTGGAAACTTTATTTTCTTGATTTGCTAAGCATATGATTTGGAAATTGCTAAATCAAAATTAAAATTAAAATTGAGCACTCTCACGGTAAGTTCAAAATCCATTTGTTTAACTTTCCATCTTACATTATTGACTAAATTTTCTCATCAAAATTGACATTTCATTTGGGCTCTTAAAACAAAACATTCTCATTCTTCTTGCTTCACATAGTTTAATTAGGGTGTTGAAATTGGTTGCATCCACTTTTTCATCCCTCACACACAACTGAATCAATATCAAAATCTAAAATGTATTTAAACTTTTCCCACCTAGGTGAAACTGATTGGGATTTCATCACCCAATAGGGAAACTGACTCAGTGTTCTGGCTGAGTATAATCTCCTATTTGTCGGTATATATTGGCTCAGCACCCAACTCCCTTATCGCATAGGGACCGTGAAGTGAGGGGGTAGGCCCTAATACCATGTCCATACTAGTAGCAGTACAGATTTGGGCCTCACTTACCTTTAGGTATATCGAGTACTCCATCCTTAAACACACCTAAAACCATCCCTAGATGACCACTTCCTAGGACCCCTATTAGCCATCTTACACATTTAATTTTTTTGTAACTAATCAAGATAACTATAAAATCACTCTCTAATTGTTCTTGCTTGTTTGTAACAACACATCCACTTGTTTTCCTTTCTTTTGGGTATTTTCTATGTGTTTGATTATTATGGTACTTACTAGACAAAAATCCCATAGTTAAATCCCTAAAAACATGTCCACCCCATACACATATAAAAAAAATCTCCCAATTTACAGTTCAATACCTTCTACCCTAATGTGATAAAAACTTCCATACTATCAAACAGACACATCTGACCCCTTTTGAGACACTCAAAAAACTTGACATGAATTAGGGGTCAATTATAAAAATAAAACAAGATAACAACTCTTGCATTTCCCACATCGGTATCATAGTCAAATCCTCCCTCCACCTAGATCGCAAGAAGAGGAATACTTACTTTCTTCCATTCCTCAAGCATCTTAACTCCCTTTCTACAATAGGGGAGACCCCATTTTTGAGGAAATGTTGGATTCAAATCCCATTTCCCTTAATGCTTATCTAGCAGCAAGAAATGTTCAGATGCAACTGTTACATGCCTCCATCCATCCAACACACTTACAACTCATCCTCTGCCATTGCAGGCCTTATTGATCAAAATCAAGATCCTGTGGTCCAACAGTTATATCCATACACTTTGAGTCAGTCTGAAACATCAAACAATAGCCAACCTCAAGTATCTCTCACCTCTACAAATCCATTTGAAACACTGAATGAACAATCTATCATCAACCAACCAGAGGCAGCCGAGGTTTCATCATCTCCTGTCTAAAACCTTGACATGATATCATCACAAAACACCTCTTCCCAGTAACCCACATCTTTTCCAGGTCCTTCTATAGGATCCACACCACCTTTAAATAATGTCACTACTTCATCATCCACTCCTCCAGTCACCTCGTACATGTTAAGACCTCCCTTTAGTTCCATCACCCATTCTATAGTTATGTCTTCCCAACAAGTTACTACTCCCATCGATAATATCACTATGTCCATCATCACAACAACACCGTTGGTTAACACTAGTGCCATTGATAGTACACATCTTTTTTCATAATATATACCACAAGCTTTTCCACCATTGATCTCTGCACCCCATTCTTTACCTCAACAGAACATCCCACTACACGGTACCCCATAAAAAGTGTTCCACAACAGACACCGTAGTTCACCACTTCGGCTATGTCTTCTTGACAAAAACTTAAATATTCACAACCTCTTATGCATTTATCAATGCCATTGTAATGCCAATATGTTCAATCCTCACATCATATTGCTTTGTAGTAATGATCCTCATCCCATCAGAACATTCCAAAACATGATATCCTTCATCATCAAAACATTCCCCAACAAAATCAACAACATATATCCTAATAGTATGGATATCAACAAAATATTCCATCATACCATGTCCTATAGAAGAATAACCCCTATCAACATAATATCCCATACCGACATAACATCTCTCAACAGATACCTTCCTACCAACAACACATTCCACAACAGTATCAAGTGTACTCATAACCCAATCAGTCTTTTTATCATCCTATCTCATCCCTATAACAATCAATGCAAACCGATCCTATTCAAGCCCTTTTAAGCTACATATCTAGCCTAGAAGCCACTCCATTAACATCCAAGAATATTCTCTCTTATGATCATATTTATAATGAGCCTAGTCACTTTTCTATACCATAGAAACCATATCCACCTCACTAAGATCTTTCAAAACTTACTAAATTTTATAGAAAAGAAGATCCCCAACAACACATTCGCACCTTTCATCATGCTATCTAATATCCCATGATCAAGACCTCATGCTTAGGACCTTTCCCATGTCCCTTGTCGGTCCTACCTTAGACTGGTACAACAACATTCCACAACACTCACTATTATCTTTCACACAACTATTTTTAGACCACTTATCCATAAACATAGCCCGTAAAATAACTATTAATGATTTGTATGCCATTAGTCAATTTGAAGATAAATCCATCAATGATTTTCTAGCCTGTTGGAGGGAAAATACCAATCAACTATCCTTTACATTACTGTAGATAGAGTTAATAAAAATTTTTTGTCGTGCATATGCCAAACACATTTTGTGTACTTTGCAAATATAGTCATTCCAAGCTTTCGATGAGGCTTTTACCATGGCTCGTAAGTTAGAATTGTGAGCCCTAGAAGATGGATGAATAAATTTTATTCATAAAAAAATAAAAATGGAGTTCCCATCCAAGCCACCATCCAACTCAGATAAGTCTAAATCAGCCGCCAACACCGTCATGGTCAAATCAATTCTAAAGGAAAAGCCAACCATCGAATGCTTTTGTCAACAATGCAACTATACACCCATAACATTAATTTATGGTAAGGGTTTTGATAAATTTCTCACCTCCAATCTAATATCACTTCCACCCATTCGTACCATCAATATATAAGTTTCAAAGCCCATTTGTTATTAAGATAACGAGTTCTATAAGTACCATAGGGTTAATGGTCATGACATTGAAAGGTGTCCCATATTCTGCAATGTACTTCAAGACTTGATTGACAAGGGTGACCTTCACTTAGATAACCCAAATGAACCCACAAATCAAGGCCTTGACATATTTAAGAAACTTTTTCAAAAATCACCCCTCTTCATTCGAGAAACCACAAATGAATTTTGTTCATACTGTTAATATGATAACTAAAGTCAAGTCTGTCCCTTTGACAACTTCATCACCCAACAAAACAAAATTTGTGGAATTAACACCAAATATCAATGAATTTGAAACCATGAACATAGAAACCTCCCTTGTTGAACACATTTAGAAATGTTTCTCTATGTCTCCATCATCTACACCCATAGAGTCTAAGCCAAAACATGAAAATCTTGAAAATACGGAACCACCGCTTGTTACTAAAGGCATACCCGTATCCTCACCAGATGTTATTAAAAAGTCCACACCCTTACCATCTGACGTAACTACATTAATGCCTACACCTATATTTACAAATATAACTATGAGACCACTTGAGACATTCTTAGCACAATCACCCCTTCCACAAAAAACTATAGGATATGACTGTCCCCAATATGTGAAAGTAAACAATATGAAATATACAAATCATTTATACCACATCATCCAAAATTATTATCCTTTGCTAGCATAAAATTCGACAAATATACCTAGGTCATCTAAAGTATTGTTATCCCAAATAACTCCCCAAGTTATTTGGATAACTTATATATTATTTTGACTCTGATGTTTCACATTTCAGGTTACACACACTCAAGTTGTTCCATTGAAACATTTCACTTGGCTGTAGTTTTTCTTCTTCCTCATGTCTTCACTTCCTCTCACGCTTGCTTCACCCACATTTCTATCCTCCCCTTCTCTCTGCATTCTGCTATCTCCTCTGATTTTTCGTTTGCACCTTCCCTCTAGGCACATGCTTTCATCCCTAGTCTATCGCACACCCCTTGCATGCACCTATGCAGACTTTCCTTCCAAAATGGCTAAGTCCTTGTCATTTATCTTATGTGCTTGTATATACTAAACTCTCATGTGCCTATTTTATTCTTGTCTCCATAGTTGGATGCTCAAACCCTGCTTCCATACTTTCCTTCAAAAATTATGTGTTCTTTTTTTCCGCGTGTGTTGCATTCACGTGCCTATTTTTCATGTGTGTACCTTTGTGCCTCTCACTTTTATACCTTATGTCTTCTGCGCAATTCCTTGTGCCACATAATCTTCTGAAAGATTTAAGTGTGATGCACACAAAACCTATCAAAGCATGCCAACAGGGCATTGTATCTGACAACCAACTGGTCTGAAACATGGCAGAAATGAAAAAACAAATCAACAGTTGGCTGATTTTTTTAGTCAATCAGCGCACACCAAGTGTCATTTCATGTTAGAGAGACCTATAGACTTATGAAAACCATAACTTCTGCTATATTGCTCAAATTCCATTGTGTCCACTGTCATTTGAAATATGTTTCCATAAAATACATGTTGGAATTTTACAAATCAGATTTAGGTGGGATTTGGTAGGTAGAAAATAGGGAAATGTCATTCTGGTCATCAATGCACACATCTAATCGACCCCAACCACCAAATTTCTTCAGATCTTTCCTTCTTCCTTCTTCTACATGCCAAACAGACATGGGGAAGTGCATCTGACAGCCTTGTAGGTGGTTTTGCAGGAATTTATCACTTTTTGTTGGTGGTTGAAGATTTGAATCTAAGTTTCCCTCCTTTTCTCCTTCTCTTCTCTCCTTTTTCTTCTATAAATAGTTGAGTTCTGCTTTGTAAAAATGGATCCTCTTTGTTATAACGACACCATGCCAAAATGCTAGCAGACTTCCCATGGGTTTCAAACCTTGACATGGTCTCTGCAATGTATTATCACCTCCTACTATGAATGTAACTTAATGTGCATCCATTAAGAAATAAAATTGTGTTTTGTGGAACTCTCGTCTTCCCTTTTTATTTTTCATTACATCTCACCTCTCTGTTTTTGTTTTCTAGAATGATTTGTGTCTCCTCTACTTCCAGTCCCCACATTCATGTGTTTTGTGTGCTAGAAGGGTGATTCTGTGTGTTGATCTATGGCACGTGTCATCCACCCTCTTCTTTGTGCCCTCTCTATTTCTTTTTCCTCCTATAGAGAATGATTAACCCTCTTTCTGGTGCTATCACCTTCCTTTAAGATTATTATTTCCCTTTTCTGCACATCCTTCTATCCTTGGTCCCTTGGCATGTTTAGTTTAGGATTTTCTTTTTGAATTAGGAGTAGTGTTAGCATTAGGTTTAGATAGAGGAACCATCCTTCTCTAGATCCGTTTTTCTTTGTGCGCAAGGTCTACAACCTTAGAGATGGTAACCATTGTTGTCTCAAATTCCAGATCTCCACGATCAAGATATGGGTGCATTTTGAATGACCAACAGTTTCTAGACACTTGGTGGGACTAGTTTGAAGAGCTATACATCTTCATCTCAGCAAGTTTGGTGTATTATTGTTGAGATCTAGCCTTTGGAGGCATTTTTCAATACATCTAGAGACTTCACTGATTCAAATGCACCCATTTTATCATTCGTAGACCATTCTCCCCTTTCTTACATCTATTTATCATTTTCCATCTTTCCACCTTCCCCTTTGGAAGTTTTGCAATCATGAATTATTTTCCTTCTTAGAATTCCCATTTGCAATAGGACTAGATCTATTTCCCTCCATCCTCATAGTTCCAAAATCCTCCTCCAAATCAGTTTTATAAGCCCCATTATCCTAAAAATACGTATAACCCATTTTTTCTAACCAAACTATTTATGAAGAACATGTTTATGAAGATGATGGTGGTGAATCCATGGCAAAAGCTGATTTCGAGAGGAAAGTACAAAAGATGGAGATGGAAATGATGCAACTCAGAGTCAAGTACTCCATAAAGATAACTAGAGTTGTCTACATGGGTAGGCCATGTACCAGGCTGGTTTAGTGCCCAAAAAACTTTGCACTTTAACACTAAGATGTTTCCCTAGATTACAGAGTGGGAAGATGAAATGGAGGCTAAAAAATCTAGCATGTGAAAAACCTGTCAATGGGGAAAACCTGCACTACCATCATACACCCTCCCAATCCTCAGTGCAAACTTATATAATCTCAACCTATTTCTCATGTTCTAGAATTTCTGCATGTTTCTCTCACTGAGGATTCAATTGTTCCACCCTTCTCCCTTCCACCCCACCTTCATTTCACTTCCATTCCCCTTTTCACATACACCTCTGTTCCTTCAGTGTGCATGCATTTCATCCCTTCTACGTCCATCCTCCCATTTCCTTCTGAGTCCTCTCTTCCTAGTTGTGCTATAAATGAACAACCCCTTACCTACACATCATCCCCAACTAATTTCATTATATTCGATGACTATAGAACATTTGAAGAATGGTATGAATCATGTGACTCTGATTGGGGTGATGAGATCATCAGGGTACCTATTTAGGAAGAAATTCAGATAGTTATAAAGGGCATAGTTCCGAAGGAGACTTAGTTACTTATAGAGGAAGAACCATTCGCACCCCAACTTTACATGACACAACCTGTAATGCACTCCCCTTTAGGAGGAGAGTCTGCATGAGGATCCCATCTACGGGATTGAGATTCAGAGCAATGGGAAAATCATAAGGATCAGACCATGCCCAATTAGATAGTTGGCTAGTCTAGAGCTAAAGACATAGTTTTCATTAGACATTCTCATTTCAGCGCATGAAGTAGAGGTTCAACGCACCAAAGGTAACTAGCAGTGCCTCCTGAATCCAAGCACAGAACAACTCTAAGAGGTATATATTTTATTTAGTGATACTTTGAGGAGAAGGACGAGAAACCAATTGCAAATTAGTTTATCACTCTTGCTACAGACCATGTCCAGTGCCAAATCAGTCACATGGTCATAATTTGTGAGGAAGGTAAGCTGCTTCTCCCATCTTGTAGGTTTTACTTCAGCACCCTTTTCCTCTAGCTAGTGTAGGTTAGTTTAGGTTTTATTTTAGAAAAACAAGTTATTGTGCACACTTTTCATGTTTCCCTTGGGACATATATGATTTTATATTTGTACATATCTATGTTCGACGCACTCACTCTGGTACCTTTACTTTTCTATTTTGCATCCGCGCTCACCCCTTTTGTTACTTCTTGGGATGGCAATTTAGTTTTCAGCAGAGGCAATACCAACAATACACACAACTTTTAACTCTCCCAATACAATTAAGAACATCTTCATATGAGAGTAGTAGTTCATTTCAGAGTTTAGATGGTGTTTCATTGACTCCAAGGGTGTTCTTTAAGTTGTAGATCAGCTCTTTAAAATCCTAGGCTTGACTCCATGCCCAATCGATAGTTATAAGGTTATTGTTATCCTCATCTAGCAGGAAGATGGCCTTGAAATTCACCAAAACTATTATCCCAAATAACTCCCCAAGTTATTTAGATAAATTATATTTTATTCTAACTTTGATGTTTCACATTTCAGGTTATGTGCACTCAAGTTGTTCCATTGGCACATTTCAGTTAGCTGCAGTTCTTTTGTTTCCTCATTCCTTCACTTCCTCCTACACTTGCTTAACCCACACTTATATTATCCACTTATCTGTACATTATTCTATCTCCTCCCATTTTTCCTTTGGACCTTCCCTCTGTGTACCTGATTTCATTCTTAGTCTATCACGTACTCCTTATGCACACCTATGCAAACTTTCCTTCCAAAATGGCTATGTACCTAACATTGCTCACCTTGTGTGCTTCCATATACTAAACTCTCGCGTACCTTTTTTTCTTCCATGTCTCTTAGTTTTATGCTCATGGACTTGCTTGCATACTTTCCTTCTACAAGTGATGCACCTTATTTCCTACCATGCATTGCATTTATGTGTCTATCTTTCATATGGGTACCTTTGTGCCTCTCACTTTCAGCACTTTATGTCTTCTGTGCCAGTCACTGTGCCACGTCATCTTATATCAGACTTGAGTTTGATGCACATAAACCTATCAAAGCATGCCAACAGGGTTCCATATTCTGGACAACCAACCCATGCATGAAATGTGGCAGAAAAGAAAAAAAACAACAATTGGCTGATTTTTTTAGTAAATCAGTGTGTGCCACGTGTCATTGCATGTCAAAGTGACCTATAGACTTTAAACATCCATAATGTTTGTGGAAATGCTCAGATTCCCACACGCCTGGTCTCATTTGAAAGCTTCTAACATCAGCTACATGTTGGAATTTTTGAAATCATATTTTGATGGGATTTGGTAAGTGGAAAAATAGGAAATGTCATTTTTGTCATTAATGCACACATCTAATCAACCATAACCACCAGATTTCTATAGATCTTTACTTCTTCCTTCTTCTACATACCAAAAAACATGGGGAAGTACATTCGATAACCTTGCAGGTGGTATTTATGGTATTTATCATTTGCTATTGGTGGTTGAATATTTGAATCAAAGTTTCCCTCTTTTTCTCCTTATCTTCACTCCTATAAATATTAAAGTTCTGCTTTATAAAAAGGATCCCTCTTGGTTATAATGACACCATGCCAAAATGGTTTACACTTCCCATGGGTTTCAGACCTTGACGTGGTATTTGCAATGTATTCTCATCTCCTACCATAAATGTAACTGAATTTACATCCCTTAAGCAATAAAATCGTGTTTTGTGGAACTCTCGTCTTTCCTTTCTCATTTTCAATAAATCTCGCCTCTATGTTTGATTTTTCTAGCATGGTGTGTGTCTCCTCTACTTGTAGTCCCCATGTTTATGTTTTAAATGCACTGGAAGGCCAAGGCTACATGTTGATCTATGGCAGACATTTTCCGCCCTCTTCTTTGTGCCCTATCTATTTCCTTTTCCACTCGTGGAGAGAAATCGACCCTCTTTCTGACACTATCGCCTTACTTTAAGCTTAGGATTTCCCTTTTTTGAACATCCTTCTATCCCTATTCCCTTGGCATGTTTATTCTATGATTTTCTTTTAGCACTAGGAGTAGTAGTAGCATTAATGGTAGGTAGAGGAACCGGCCTTCTCCAGAGGTCTATCTCTGCGCACAAGGTCCCACAACCTGGAGATGGTTCCCTTTGTTGACTTGGAATTCTAGATACATCATGATCACATTAAGGGCACAATTTCAAGCACCAAGTATAAAGAGGACCTAATAAATAGTGCATCATTCAAGTATTTATAAGTCCTTATTATGATTAAACTTATATTTTCCATGGTCCTTATTTCCGTCCTTCATTTCATCCAAGAGGCATAGCCACTTTTGGAAATCCTATTGTCACATTCAACCTAATAAGACCTCCCAAACTAAGAATCACTCAAGATCCTAAAAAACCATCCTTATCTCCCCCCTAGATCTGGATCCTCTGCATGAATCTTCTTATATCATATCAATTAATCACCCTATCATTACAAGGGTAAAACCTATACATCATACCCCCACTGTGAGTCCATATTTCACATATGTTACCCCATAATGGGAATCCACATCTGATCCTAACCCTCTGCCTCTTATACAACCTAATCATCCTTCGCATCTGCCACATCCACTTGTTGCAACAACTAAAAATCCCCCATGTACACCAAGTAAAAAACCTATTTCCAAATAACCCACTTCACCTCCTCCTAATAAATATGAATTCCCAACTACATTCGGACATAAAGGACGTAATGCTACCATTTTGGATAACTTGTTACAAGAAGAACTCATCACGTTACCACCTCTATAGCCATCAAATCACCATTGGTGGAATCCTTCCTGGTATGACTTTGCTACTTTCTATAATTACCATAGAACATGAGGCCATACCATAGAGGATTATAGAGCCTTTCATCAAACAATTCAAAAGATTAGAAGTTATCTCTTCCTTCCTTCTCATGTAACATCAAAATCAACCTTAATACCTTTATAATAATTTAGCCCTAAATCATCTAACCACCAATTAAATGTTATACATGTTACCACACACTCACAAAATTATGACAAAGAGCCATCTGGGTCTAAGGAAGATAGAGACTTTGTTTCCATACCTTTACCTCCAGAATTATCGGCACCATCTGATAAACCTAAGGTCTCCATTTCATTGGATCTTAAAGAGCCTAATCAAATAACATCATCCAAAGGAAGAGTCTAATTCCAAGAAACTACGTCGCCACTCACCGCGTTGCAGAAAGTAACTATTAAACATATACACCAATCCCCTGTTAGGATGTCACTTTATGAACTTGTGAAGACCTCACTAACTCACAAACAAGCCATGTTAGAGGTCCTCCGATCCATCACTTTCCTAGCCAATGATCCAACCCCTTTCAAAAAATTTGTAGGTTCCCTAAATTAATCTATCGCTATCTCATTTGAACCATCTGAAATTCCCTTTCTTAGACCAGAGGATCGTGACCTTAGCACTTTTCATCACTTCTCAAATCAATGACATATCCAGTAAGAGGGTCATGATTGATAGTTGTACCACCATCAATATGACATCATCCCTTACCTTTGATCAAATAAAACTACCCAACACTATTATCACTCAAAATATGGTTCTGTTAACACTCTTTCAATGAAACTATCACACCTACCATAGGAATAGTTATACTTCAACTCAAAGTTGACATTAAATCTCTACCCGAAATCTTTTACATTATAGAAGGAAATTTTCAATATAACATGTTACTAGGATGCCCGTAGATACATACCATGCATTTTGTTCCTTTCATCCTTCATTTTTGTGTCAAGTATGAACATGAAGGTCAAATGCTCATTGTCCCTACTGATACGAATCCATTCACCAAGTGCTATAAGATGTAATGATGTTCTTGTATGTACATCCATGCCTGAATCATCTGATCAAGAATCTACTAGAACCTCTCTCTCCTCTTCCAAATTACTATAAGATTCTTCTCTTGGTGAAGACGTGACGTACCTCACGCTTGGGGAATATCACCTCCTCATTATCAACTCTATCCCTTCACCAAAAACATATGGTCATCCCGAAAAAAAACCCATGTATGACCCTAACATAGTAGATATTATCTCTAATGGTCTAGCTTATCTTAAAACCAATCTTGTTTACTGAGGATACAACTATCTGCCATCTCACATTATCAATCCACATCACACCATGCCTTTCACATTAGATTTCAAGTCCCTTGATAATCCAAATTTTTTTCATATGTATCTCGGTTACTATGCATGGAAATCTTTGGTCTTGGGCATTATGAAAAAGGGATCCATTATCAACCAGTTCTAAGTTCCCTATAACATCATGAGAAAGTTGCTATAGGATATAAGAATCCCCTTCCTATAGTATTTGGAGCCAATAAATCTAAACCAATTGCCTCTGCAATTATTTCTGAACCAGAATCACCACCTGAAATCCCTCAAGGTTCCATAAACACAGATGATGTCATACCTATTACACATAATTTTTTTAAATTGATGTTATATCATTATGACCACTCACATATCAATCCAGCCATTCTGTTAAATCTCTACTACTTGTTCATCTAGAAATCGTTGAAGAAGACTCACCAACCATAGACATCCTTGAATGTTACGATGACAATGATATCCTATCTCATATGGGAGGTGAAGATAGTTATCTTCAAAAATCCCTATCACTCGAAACAGCCACTCTTCTTAATGAATCCACATTCGATATTAACTTAGGAAAACCTTAGGACCCCAGTATAGTCATGGTTAGAAAATCCCTTGATCCACAAGAATTGAATGATTTTATCACATTCATAACAAAATATTGTCTAGCCATCTCCTGGTCATATAATTATATACTCAGGATTGATCCCAATATTTTCGTACAAAACATTGTCACATATCCTAATGCTAAGTCGGTTTAAAAATAGCTCTGTAAGATGCACCCATGTATAGATCTCCTTGTCAAGGAAGAATTGTAGCATATTTTATCTATATATTTCATCATACCCATTGAATATCCACAATGGGTCTCTAAAATCATCCTAGTAAATAAATATTTAGGAAAAGTATGTATCTACATAGAGTTCAGGGATATCAATCTTTCTTATCTAAAAGATGATTTCCCTCTGCCAAACATAGATCAACTTATAGACCTAATAACTGGCCATGAAATTCTTTCCCTCATGGATTAATTTTCTAGTTATCCACCTTTATAACCCCTTAGGGAACCTTTTTCTACCACGTCATGCCATTTGGTCTAAAAAATGTCAGGGTAACATACCAACGTGTTATGACGTACATTTTCCATGATCTCATTCATAAGATTTGTGAAGATTATGTTGACGATCTACTTGGGAAGTCTAAATCACGAAAGGATCATCTCAATGTTATTAAATCAATCTTCACCCGTCTCATCCAATTTTGTCTCCGCTTGAATCCTGTAAAATGTGTTTTTAGTGTCCTTAATGGAAAATTTTAGGATTTATCATATGTCTTCATGGAATTGAAGACAAAATAATCATTGAAATGCCTCCACCCTCTAATATTAAACAACTACGCAACATACAAGGAAAACTGCATTCCATACAATGTTTCATGTCACAACTTTCTGAATGTTGTCAACAATTTCACCATCTACTTTAAAAAGACATAGTGTTTCATCGGGATTATAACTATAAAAAAATCCTTTGATGAAATCAAATAATATATGTTATCAGCACCTGTAATTACACCACCTCATGAAGGGGAGCCAGTTTATCTCTACATATCTACCTCAGAGCATGCCCTAGGATCCATGCTCACTCACTGCAATGATTGAGGTTATGAACAGGCTGTGTACTACATTAGTCACACCCACCATGAATATGAAACATACTACTCTGAAGTTGAAAATTTGTGTTGTGTGTTGTACTTTGATACTTCTAAAATTAGACATTATATCCTTAACAATAAAACATAAGTTATCACTAGTTTTAATCCACTTAAGGCCATACATGCTAAAACCTACCACAATGACCACATAACTCGATGGTTGATGCTTATGACTAAATTTGGTCTTGAAATCATACTGCGAAATTCTATTAAAGGTCATGCCATTATCGATCAACTTATTGAGGCACCTCTTCCAGACAATCAACCACCCTATGAATACTTTCCTGATGAATTTATCAATTAACATTAATGAATTCGATGATTATGAATTAGACTTCGTACCCATTAAAATGACCCTCTTCTTTGACGGTGCTAGATGCTAAGAAGGTGGAGGGACTGATGTTGTCATCATACCACCATGGAATATTCCCATTGCCTTGTCATTAAAACTCAACTTTGAATGCACTAATAATGTGGAAGAATATGAGGCCTTAATCATGAGTTTACCTACTGCTATTCTATTAAGTGTTCATGATTTGAAAATCTATGGAGATTCACAACTTGTCATCAGTCAAGTCAAATGAGAGTATCAATGTAAAAATAAGATCCTTTAAAAGCACAAGGCTATTTTCAAATTTATCCTTGGCGCGTTTGACCATTACACCATTCACGCCATTCCACCATTTAGGCCATTCCATGATATTCTAATAGATTTGCAGACACCATGACATCCCTTGGGTCTCTTGTCCCTTTTGAAACAGAAAAATAAAGGGATAACACTAAAATGTTTGTATTGATTCAATTCTTGGATCATGCTTCACATGAAAATGAGCTACCATCCATTGATGTCATTGACAATAACTCACTTGATCTTTGGTACACACAGATACATGAATGCCTTTCTAAGTGTAAAATCCCATCAAATCTCTCATAATCTGCTAAATGATCATTTCTCCAACATGTCACCCCCTTTGTTATCATAGGTGGTATCCTTTATAGATGAAGTTTGACAACATACTACTACAATTTATTAAATCACACGATTCAACCAAATCAATTGAAGAAGTCCAAGATGGCATATGTGGTGGCAATTTTAGTGGTAAACCATTGCTAAATGTATCATATGGCTAGGGTATTACTGGCCTAATATAAAGAAAGATTGTTTTTTGTATCTAAATAAATGCATTAAGTTCCAACTCCATTCCGATCTCATTCTTATCCCTAGTCAAGCCTTATAACCCACACAAGATTTGTGGCCTTTTTCTTAATGGGGATTAGACTTCATTGACATAATCAATCCAAAATCATCTCAACAACATCACTCAGTCATTACTGTAATATAATAATTCACTAAATGGGTTGAAGATCTCCCCTTGACATAAAAAAATATGGCCCTGTTGTCAATTTCATATATCAAAACATTATATGCTACTTTGGCATCCCACACAAGCTCATCACAGAAAATGGAAAATCCTTTAAAAACAAGGAAGTGAAAGATATTTGCAATAATTTCAACATGAAAGTTAGCTTCTGCTCACCATACTACCCTAAAGAAAAAGGAAAAGATGAGGCCTCCAACAAAACACTTAACAAGATCCTTGTGAAAACGGTAAATAATACAGGAATAAACTTGAATATCCAAATCCCATTTTCCCTATGCATTTATCAAACCAACATCTACACACCTATAGGCACTACACCCTATGCACTCATTTATGGCTATAAGGACATTGTTCCTCTTGAAATATAAATACCATCACTAAGCATATCTATCAAGGATTTTATCCCTGATGAAGAATATTGCCAAGACTATCTATCACAACTAGAACTGTTAGATGAAAAATGCTTAACATATATTGAATATCATCAATTATATCAACAACATATTAGTAGGGCATATAATAAGAATTTTAAGAAACATGACTTTAATATTGGTGATCTCATGCTTAAAGAAACTCAAAACATGACTACATTAGAGAGGAGTAAACATGGAAAGTTTTCCCCCAATTGGATTGAACCTTATGTTATCACTCACAAATATGGGTCAGGAGCATACCACCTCTCTTTCCTTGATGATGAACCTGAAGTGGAAACCTTAAATGCATTGCACTTGCAGCCTTATTGTTAAGTTGTTAACCATCATGATGCCAGTTTTTAATCAAATCTTATTATAAACAACAACTATTGTTGTATAAGAATCACTACACCTATCCAACAACATCACAAACATGGGGCATGTGGATATATGTTACATGTGCATTTATCCCCTCCTTTAAAATGGCTTATCAGGGTCTTCTTCCCTTACCTTACAAAATTAGATAAATCCATTGGATGCATAACATATCTCTCTATACTAGATTGATCCCTTGAAGGACAACTATTTACAACAAATATAAATTATAAAAAAGTAAAGTGATCCCTCGAAGCACAATTATCTATAAATTCATATACTAATCCCATGAAGGATGACCATTCAAGTTAAAATAATAAAAAATGTAGACCATACCCTCGAAGGATGTCTACTCATATATGTAAGTCTTCTCGCATCAATTAACCTTCACAATACAAACATATAGGAAAGCTTCCCACATTGATAAATTTACTTTTAAAGAAGTTATAAAAAGTTGGGGCATCAATTCTCTTTAAATCCGTTGAAGAGGAGAACCCTTTTTCCTTATAATGACATACATCAACATGATCCCATTATGTTTCCCATTATTCTAGCAAAAATACATTACCCAAATTCATTACAATTTACCTAAACATTTTTTATTGATGGTTTTTAATTAACATTTTGAAAGGCTATAAGTGCAAGTATTAACTCAAACCCATTACGTGAAAATATCATAAGGGGGGCTTTCACCTTGCTTTTACTTCATTTAGTTTGGTCACATTTGTTATTTTTAACACGTTGATCCTACTTTTGACATGCCCAAGTTAAAAATAAAAACTCAACACCATTGAAAGTATCAACATATACATCTAAAATAAAATACAAATGAAAAAATATAATGACACATCATCATAATCATCATCATATATCAAAGTATAAAACACATAAAAGTCCGTATAATGAGAGTAATGTCATACATAGAAAAAAAGGCTTCCATGAGCCTAGAAAAATCATGTAGTGAAATCTATCAAACTAGAATCAAGAGTATCTCCTACTTCATGATCACCACCACTGGATCCTCCCTCACCATCTCTCCCTCTTGACGGTCTTTGAGCTGGCTTCCCCACACTCACCGCACTATCACTAGGCCTAGCTACTGCTATAACACCTCCTTGGGAAGCTATATAATCTACATATAAAGTAGCATCATGGTAGTTCTTGATCACCATCTCAACATAGTAGTCCCTCTCCTTCCACACAAGATCATAATGTGTTGTTGAAACCATGCCAGATGAAGGTCCTGCTGATGCTCCTCTCTATCGAACCATCGTCGACAACTCCATGCCAAAAATAAAAGCCCCATGATCCCCAAAGGCCTTCCTGAAAGTATCTCTCTAACTCTTGTACTTGTCTCTATCAGAAGAGACATGTACAAGTTGTGCCTACAGCCCGTCATACTCTACTATCAAACCATCTCTTTCTCTAATAAAAGTATCTTGTACTCCCACTAATTCATCTCACTCTCTACGAGCCACATCTCTCTCTGCCTCAAATATTTCCTTCCCGACCATCACTGAAGCAACATCTTGAGTTATAACAACATCAATCTCAACCCTCTCCTAAAAATCCTCCTCAGCCCCCCCTTTTCTCAATCCCGCACTCATCTAATTGATCAAGATGCCATCTCCACTCCCCTCATCCTCTCAAAACTCCTTAATGAATTATACCACCAAGAAAAAAAGATAGGGTGACCGCCACATCATCAATCAAAACCACATAACCATCCTCATCCGGACCAGTCACACCTAACTACTCAACAATGAGTACTGGCCTCGTCACAACTTATTGTGGGGTATCAGTATCCCCATTATCCCACCAATATAAAATTGGCTCCTCAGGTATATCCTAAACCAACCTGAATTGTCTCATCACTCGACTAAAGTGTATCAACTCATCGTCTCTAGCCCTATGGTCCTAGACCCAGACGACATGCTGTAAATATAGTTTATCTCCTAAAAATTCTGACCAATCATGAAAACCCACATACGACCGCCAGATCACATCGCCAACTTGTAGTCCAGATATCAAGTCTTTGTAATAGGTAGGCCCTTTTGCCTTCCTCGCTCTGCTAAGACTCACAATCCATCTCATGAATCTTAGGTGCCTCATATCAATAACACTAAGAAATCCAAATGGATGAGAAATGAATGTGTGTGTGTGGGTCCAACACTGTAGTAAAAATACAACGTCAATCCCATAGCACTTGTGGGTTGTCCAAGCCCACAACGCTTTATATATTTATTCTAATAAGGTAGGATCCCACACAAAGATAATATGATGCTCCATCATCTCTGTAACTACCCCCGTAATAATCCATGGGAATCTCCCACCTCCTAAATCTGGTAGTGAAAAACATGAAATTCCCAACATCATCATAGTCATTCGTGAACACCCCGCTCTCTCAGACACATATAGGGCCTTATAATCAAAAGCTCCTGAGTATCTCACACTTCAAGCCTCATCTTCATATAATTTTTTCATGGTATCTCCTCTCTTTGCATGTGAAATATAATTAAAAGGCCCCCCCTAACTGGAATTCTAATAATGTGATTAACATCCTCTAGGGTGATGCTTGTCTCTCTTGTAGGAAGCCAAAAAGTATTGGTGGAAGGATTCCACCTCTCTATCAATGTAAGTATCAAGCTGCAAAACTTGTGAATATGCTTGTAAAATATCATCCCACCAAATCCCACAGCCTCCAAATGGTTCTAGTCATCATCAGAATAATCCTCTATGATCTCATCTAATATTAAGGGGATATGGTATCAGATAGTCAACTGAGCATCTACCTGTAAAATACACACACTAAAGAAAACATTAATAAGGTCATAATTTTTTTGAAAAATAAACATTTGTAACTATAAAATGCTCTCATAAACATAAGAATAACAATAAAATATGTATAATTTAGCCTTAAACATTCAATGAAGTTAAACAATTTTATTAAAAACCATATTTTCTCACTCAAAACACAAACCATTTCAGTTGCAGGTGAATTGTCGGTGATTCACCACAATTACTAGTGATTGAAGGAATGACCGGTGATTCCTGTAAATTTTCCCTAGGGCATCCGCATGCCCCGAATACAACCCTAAATCCCCAAAATACCCTAAAAATCCCTAAAAACTACAATAAATCAAAATAAAAAAAAAAGATTAAGGCCTACCTCTGCTAGGGTAGGCTTCTGTTTACACCTCGAGGAGACCATTTAACAATTTTTCACTCGTAAAACACATTTTTCTCTCATTTTGACAAATTTGCCATCGTATAAAGTACAAAATTAATAAATAAAAAATACATTGGGGGTATTTATACCCCAAATTTTCAACGTGACCCAATCGCTAGCGATTGCGGCAATCACCGAAAATTTACCCAATCATCGATGATTCCCTTGTTTTAGGCTTCCAGGCCTATATTACTCAAGAATATATAGTTCTACCCTTTACACAAGTGTGTCATGCCTCTAAAAAATATCTTAGCCCTCATGATCTTTTGTTACAACAACATAATCACAAGATTGGGACTTTCCATATGTCTATGGGAGATGAGCCCTTAGGCACCAGTCACTTGGTTTTCCCACTCAAATTTACGTGGTTAGGTTCATGGATATAGGTATTGAGCCCTTTGGCCACACTGTTAATTGATTCTCCGACATTTTCTTTTCACCTCCATAGTTGGAGCAATCCTTTTCCAATACAAAAAACACTGTGATCACTGTATTGCGCTACAATAAACTCACCCATGTTGACATAATTATTTTTCATTATTTTTGTCTAGCAAATTGTCAAAAAATTCCAGACAAAAAGGGGTAAACGTAGACACTAAAATTTTTCATTCCCCAACTTAGATGCACTCACGATTGAAAGTGCCACATTTATGACATTATGCCCTCTCAAATCATCTTTGGTTAATTAATTAATCACACACCCCTCACATCAAAATTATTTAATTAATTTAATTAATTAAAATAATTTCCCCTTACACCTCACCACGTTAGCTAAGACACCTCACTATGACACCTCATTAACCACCTAACCACCTCTAAAATATACTTCCCAAAAAACACTAACCCATTTCCTAAACTAACTAAACTAACTAAACTAAATAAATCTTCCAAAAAAGATAACCCCCCCCCTTTATCCTAATGAATTTAATTCATGTTTTTTTACCTTCTCCACCACCTTCACAACTTTGAAGTTATCATATCTTTTTTGAAATGGAAGAAAATCAATTGTTTTGTTAGCTAAACTAAGATCTTCTGCAATCACCAGATATTTTCCCAATTGCTGGTGATATATAAATATATGTTTTCAAACCTCATTTGGGAGCACAGATTCTCACACATTGAAGGTGCATTCTCTCTCAATTCCAACGTCTCAGACATCAAATCACTTCATATCGAATCAATTTTTAAATTTCTCATTTTTAGTGTTCAACCATATTTTTCCATCCATCCATCAAATTGATTCATTCTACAAGGTAATTTATTAGTTTTGTTTGTTTTAGATACTAAGAATAGGTAAATTTTTATTTATAAATCATTCGTATAATAATAGTTCTCTATTTTCATCAAAATTTATAGCTTAATCAATTGTTTTAACTTTGTTTTATAAACTATTAGAACTAGTAGCAATCGCTAGTGATTTCCCTAATCACTAGCGATTCCTATGTTTTCTACTTTTTTTCACAATTTCTATATAATATGACTAAAAATTTCTAGCTTTGTTTTGTTATATGCTAATATCTTGTCTAGAATTATGTTTTCAAATGGCATTAGGTGGTACTAATCTTCTCACTGTTGATTCCTTCCCCATTGTTCGCCATCTACTTTAGTAGGAGCAATATGAGCTGCTCCATGATCTTGAACTCTGTGCAATCCAAGGAGCCTCATTTGATCATTTAGAGGCTATATTTTCCTCCACCCAACATATCTGAGAAGCCACTAATACCTTTTCGGATGTGTATGATGAAGCTTTGAGACTTCAAGAGGACTTTGTTCAGTACGAGCGTCCTTAGAAGACCGGCCTAGAGCTGTTAAAAAAATACTACCGCACTGCTTCAGAGTTTGACACCCTAATTCACATCCACATATATAGCACTGACACAACATATTCTCATCTTTAAAACACCCAGGAGGAGGATTTCAACTTCTTTGCTAGGGACTACATCTCCATCCCTAATTCTAACCTTACTAAAGAAGAGGATGAGATAATTGACTTTGTAGCATCTAATGTGTCTGAAAACCTCTGCACAGACTAGGAGTCTGAATTATGGATTTGAATCATGACTAATGTTAGCTATTTGTAACTAATCTAAATAAGTGATAATCAAAATTCTATCTTAGCATTTTTCAGTTGTAACATTCCCATTTTAAGACTTTAGAAACAAGGGAATTTTTTTAATAATAATGTTCTCTATTCTAAATAATCATAATTTAGAACACACATTCCATGCCAATCAATCTCATAACAGATAACCATATACAACTGTAAATGACTCAGTGAACTACCAATCTCTCATGTTAACTCAATGTATTGTATACTAAGTATACTTGGTTCTCTTACCCTTATCCGGGTATTGAAGTGTTCAGTTTAAGAGACCTATCTGAATATTTGTTACCAATATTCATCTGAAATCCCATTTCTTAAACTAGGTGACATAGGACAACGCAACCAGTAACTTGCGATACTTTGGCCAAAGATTTTCACATATTGTTCATGTTTATATTCCTAGATGGCATACTCGTTAAATGGAATACATCCTTTACCCCACTTCATATTTTATCTAGAATGGTCTTCACTGACTCCTATCAGTCCACTTGTTCAAGGTTTAACCCTAACTCAGGTTAGCAACATACTTTGGTATAGAGAACCACTCACGGTAACTAAGGGTACATAGACATACTCAATCGACCTAAGTCAATTGCTCATGTCTAGTTATCCTAAGTCATCATGAGTTACCCCCTATACTAAATCATACTTCTAATCCGAACTAGAGTTTAACTAAGATCAAGTCTGAGTTTATGTAGATCTAGATGATCCAATTTTGAAGGGTGTTGTAACATGTCAACTGCAACACTGTATCCTCATGAAGACCCAAGTCTTCACAAAGGTACAATACTGTAGTTGGTGTGTGCCAACATCCAACTCAATCACCCCATCTAGATGTACACACCCTAGCAAGAGTTAATTACTTAATTATTTTTCCATAATTAAGGTCTAATTACATCATCCCTACTGAATCCCTAGTTTTTTTAATCATTGAAGTTTCTAGCCATAAATGAGTTGTTAATGTTTTGTAGAAACATCAAGATTTCCTTTTTATTAATTAACTTCTTACTTTAGGGTTCAGTTGATTAAAATAGAAACAACAAACAAACAATAAGGTTTACTCATTTTACTCAACCATTCCTAGGCTGATTAAGTTCCAAATCAGATTCCTTTTTATTAGACTTCATTGAGATGAAGTCTACTTATTACATTTTTATATTTACCTTTCATTTGTTTTATACCAAGGAAGGTATGGGTCAAGAGGAAGTTCTCCTTCCTCTTTCTTGTTAAGAATTAGGATTCATTGTAACCTCTTATTTTAAACAAGATATCATAACAAATTTGCACTTCCTTTAACACCATTTAATAAACCATAATGACCTAGTTAATTGATCATCTAAGCATGCCAACTTGATAAGTTGCATTTTAATAAAGGAATAATGTATTAAATTCCCTATCCACCTATTTCATTTTAAGTCAAACATAAAAGGTTAAAAAAAAATATGATTAAGAAAGAATAAGATAAGCTTACAATTCCCTTTACAAAATGTGCAAAGGGAGTGACACATCAAGTACAAGTAAACTCTCAATATTTTCCATTCATCAAAGTGAAATACACACTTTACAATTCCAATCATTTCAGACATCTTTCATGTCAAACAACATTAATAAACTTAGTAAGAAATACAAATTTTCCCTTACAATACATTTCAATAATGAATTATATTTCCTCATAAAAGATCCAGTCTTAGGTAAAAAAAATTGAATTCATAAAAGAACTTGTTTGCTTTTATCAATTACAAAGTCCATCTACAAAATTCGCTAGCATGGCTTAGTTCATTGAACTAAGAATGATAAACACTAAGCATTAAAACTATGTGCTTTCAACTAACTGTTTCATAAAAAGAACTCTACTTTTATGAAACAATAAAGCACTACAGATAGATACATCATAAAGGAATAACAATCATAAAATGAAGAACAAGGTGATCAACCATACTAACTTAAGTAAAGATCATGATATAATCAACACTCTTCAGCCAATGATTTCATAAGAAATTATGTCAAATAAGTAATATTCCATCCTAATTACTTATCAAATCCCATTCATAGATATTTATAAATCATTTCTTGAATTTCTTCTATCTAAATCAAGAAAGGTACTGATTCTTAACACTTCATGAAAAAGAAAATTATTTTACAAAAGCTATGATCCACATTACACAAAATTAACTTATTCCATCCTAGGTTATATAAAGGCATACTTTTTCAATTTCTATGATAAGATTTAGGATGAACCATCAACATCCTCAAATAAGGGTTTCCAATTTAAGATATAACGTCCAAATTCAAGTGAACTCTAGCCTAAGTTTTATGTTTATCATCAATAGGTTTTATAAAGTATAAATTCCATTTACATAAACCCAAAAAGAGTCACATATAAAATTCATTACATCCTTATCAAGGAATTTGTAAAGAAGAACAAAATAAAAGGATATATCCTAGAACTATCCACTCTATCATTTCCTTCAGCTAATACAATTGAATAGGTTGACTTCTTACAAAGGAGTAATATTAATGAGAGAATGAACAAACAAAGAGAGATAATAACTACAACTTCCTTTAGAGTTTGAAAATAACAGTATTGCATTCCACAACTCAGAGAAGAGAGAGAAGGGAGTCAACAAAAAAGATGAGAGAAGATCTCATTACCCTTTCCTAAGAAAATAATTACATATCAAAATAAAATAACTGATACAGATCTGATCAAGAGATCTTTTAACTCTTATCAAACATTGAAAACATAGAACTAATTGGTACGGGATCAAATATACTACTACAACATGTAAGTCAGATACCGAAGATGGAGTTTTCTCAACATATAAGTAAGAATGGCTACAATAGTGCACTGGCTATGACTAAAAGAAAATATTCAAATGAATTCAGTTAGCAAAAATACGTGAAGTATTAAACAACAGTTGAACATTCCAATTCATCCAACATTATTAGCTCCAGTCAATACATTCCTATAATATTTCCATTCAAGATAGAGAGACCTATAATACATTCATATGCAACCAAGAAAACGAATACAAGATTACAGCCAAACCAACCCATATTCCCAACTTCACAAGAATCAAAGGAACATTCTTCAAGTAAGAAAGGAAAGGAACCTATCCCACATTCAAACACAAATAAGAACATAAAAAGAGACATAACCCCAAGATAGGTGCTCAAAATCAAGCTCCAAAGGAGAAGAGTAAAACCAAAATCATTCTAACTCATTTCCTTAAGATAATCAAAACTGAACTACTTCATAGTTCAACTTAGATATCCCATCTCTACAGATTCATATAAACACCAGACTAGAATGCAAGAACCCAGTAAATCCAACCATATGAACTGATAAGGGTAACTCATGAAGCACAAAACCTCACCTCAAAAAGGATTCAAATAACATTTAATAAGTCTTTCCACAACATAACAATAGGAACTTACTAACCTTACTTTCAAGAAGATTGTATCAAGGGAAGTCATTTAGACCTCAAAACTAGTTTGGTCATTAACAAATCTTCTCAAACATATGGTGAGAGAAACAAAAACGATGTTATATAAGTGCAAGTAGGAGCTAAACATGTCTGATCAAAATATCAAGTAGAGGAGGACAAAACCGAAATGTAATCCTTCTTAGTAGTGATTTCCATTAACTACTTAAAAAGAATCCAATAGGGGTTCTCATAAGTAAAGCATATCAGCTCAGCAAAAGTAACACATGAATCCTGTTATTTCCAAACAAGAAAGAAGTCCAAAATCATTGAGTCCAACTATCTATTTTAGCATAAATCAAATAGGAGCAAAAATATCTAAAAACAACTCAAGATTCAATAGGATATACATTTTTCATACCTTCTCCTTATTGGCCCTTAATTTGATCTTGCCCTGTTTTTCCTTGAAATTATTCAGTTTGTGGGCTCTGTCATATTTTCTATCTCCCCTTTTTGATGCATGAAAGCTTTGTACTTCATTTGGTTTCCATGATCAGTCCCTTCCTTTGGTTGAGGATCATTTTAAATCCAGAACTTGTTTTCCATTCCACTGTCCATGTGAAATAATTTGTAAGTTGGGCGTATACTCGGGTTTTTTTCCCTTCCTTCCATTTTTCCACAGTTACGTTTTGTTTTCCCTATCAATTTTTGTCCCAATACATGTGGAAAAGTGGTCCTTTTTGACTTGATGTGGCTTGGTGGACCACATTTGGGCCTTATATCATTTCCAAAATCTTTGTCCTTAAAGGAAGATTCATTTCCAGGCATAAATGGTGATTTCCCTACATTTTATGGTTTGACAAGTTTGTTCTCCCCGTCAAATTTATATCTCAACATATGTGGAAATGTGGTCCTTTCTGATTAGATGCAGCTCATTGGGGCACTTTGAAACTCTAAATCCCGATTCAACTCAAGTTTTGTCCATGTGGAGGGCCTACGCCCATCTGAAAAGTCACCTCTTGGTTTGACCTTTGGATTTGCACTAGGGAAACACGTGGAGGTTTCCGTTGCCTTGCCAAGACTTAGATATTTTTTTTTCATGTGGCTGATGCAACTTTGTCAGACCATGGACATGTGGAGGACTGATGCTCATTTGAGGATCTGCCTCTAGGTCCCACCTTAGAAGTTGCACCAAGGAGACACATGGTGAGCCCACACTTGTTTGGGGTCTCCGCTTTTGGGGAACATCGAAAGTTGTGCCAGGGATACATGTGGAGGCTTCCACCGGCTCCTTTATATAATTAAACTATTCAAGAAACTTTCTAAATGCCTGGGACACGTGGATGGCCTGTGCCTGTTTAGGGACCTGCCCCTATACTTTAATTTTTTAGAAGCACCAAAGGGACACTTGGAAGTTTCTGCTCACTCTGCCCTTGCTTGGACTTTTCAACAGCCAAGGAAAACTATCTTGGACCTTAGACACATGGTGCCTTCCATTGGTCCTTAAACATTTTCCAAAACTCTAATGAACTGAGACATGTGGTGAGCCCGCGCTTGTTTGGGTTCTCTACTTCTGGGACCATCCCAAAGGTGCGCTAAGGAGACACGTGGAGGCTTCCACTGGCTCCTTTTATAATAAGACTTTTAAAAGGCCAAAAGGAATTTTTCTTGGGCCCAAGGCACGTGGAAGGCCCATGCTTGTCTGGAAACTTGCCTCTGTACCTCACCTTTACAGTTTTATCAAGGAAATATGTGGACGACTCTAATCTAAAGTTGAGAAGAGGGAAAATCAATGGTTGTTGTGCATTGCATCATTTTTTCTACCATTTTTGCTTCAAGACTCCTAGAGATGGGAATACACATTATTTTTCATCATTTTTTCATGAAATTCCTTTTCGTTTTTTTTTTAAAAGTGCCATTGAATGGATTTAGAACTTAATTTATGGGTCCAAGGATTGTAAAGGGTGATATTTCGAAGTTGGAATTACTCGGACACTTGCAAAAACATGAATTACTAAGGAAGTTAGATGTGGGCCAGAGTTGCAGAGGAAATAATGGAAAAAGGATGAAATGATGAAGGTTGCAGAGGCAAAGGATGAAAAAGGTGTTGCCTTAAGGGTGAAAAGGATTGCCTATTAGATCCAGCTATATAGGACCACCAGAAAATGATTAAAAAGGGGATTTCTCACATGACAGAATAAGAATTATTAAAAGGACAATCAAAATTTTGTGGCATGGCATCCTAGCCATTAGTCGAGGGTCTTATAAACATGATCAGTTCATAATTTGTTCACGTGGCAGATTTAAGGTATAAATTTTTTAAACATCACTTTCTGAGGAAAATAGGTAACAAGGAAAGGTTCCTCGAATATTATTCTTTTTGGGGGGAAATTTTGGTATGAGTGAGCGAGTGGAATGTATAAATGCAATGAGAATACTCTTGCAAAGGACGGGGGATGAATTCTTAAGAGAAAACTTGAGATATCCCATCTTCCTGAGAGACCAATCCGAGAAACCTGTTAATTTCCCGTGTTTTATATTTCAATCATGTCAAGCTAGTTGTGAGTGTACAGCCATTGAAAATCTCTGAGATTGTTTAAATAAAATTTCCCCTGCTAATAAATCTAATCAATTTTGAGTTAATCTATGTCAATCTTGTACCAATTTGTGTCTGCTTTATTTCAGAATCTCTACAAGTAGTTTTTCTTATCCCTATTGCAATCTTGTGTTAAAGTCCCTCTGAGTCACATAGGATCTTTTCCCTATGATAGTTTATTGGCATTTTTAGTTTCATTTCAAGAATATTCTTCATCATGTAATGGGATAAACAATTTAAAATCATTTTACTCTCATTTGTTGATAAAGATTGTCTGTAAGCCTTTAAGTGTATCATAGGCATGAGGAAATAGGGGTCTTTAATGCTTAATTGATTCTTTGGCTCGAGCCTTCATGTTAAATTATTAGAGATTGTGTGAAAATGTGTAAATTTGGGCCTCCATTAATGCACATCGTCTGGTTGAAGGAATATTTTAGCTATTCTGAAGCATTCTATCATTTAGTTTTCTAAATGTTGTGAAGGTTCTCAAAGATATGGCATAATCAATTTTATCCTACTTAATCTCCCACCAAAATTATTAAAAATAATGAATCCTACTTGAACTACCCCTATTTTCCCTATATGTCCACAAATGTATAAATTATATTGCCAAAATATGTAGATGAATCAGGATCCCATAATGTCTTTAATAACCTTTAGCCTTGTTTATAAAATATCACCATTATTTAGAAGTTACAACTCATGAGAGTTAAATTATGGTACATTGATTATATTTTCTTAGGGTCCCCTTTCAAATTTATGTAAAGAAGGATATCTTCATTCACCTTCACCGAAAGAGGTTACAAAATAGGTCCTCTCACCTTGACCAAAAGGCATAGCCTAAAGCAGTGAGGATAGATCAAATCCTTAATGAAGGTGCTATCCATTTCTCTAATGCTTGAGTGAGAAAGAGTCAGAAAAATCCCATCCCCATATACAAAACAACTCATAATATGATTTGTATGTCTCTTAGTGTCCTGCTAAATATTTGATGTTTCTTGGTTTCCAAGGGAGAATCAATTTGGATACCAACACTCCTAACAGAGGATAAACAAACCTAGATCAAATATTTTATGAAATAGTGTATTCCATTAATTTGTTTTTCACAAACAAAAAATTTCACACAAATTTGACAACATTCTAGTTCAGACAAGGTTAAAGCACGATCCACTCATATATTCAACAAGGAACAAACCCACATTCTATTTTATCAAACAATGAATCTAATCAGAAGAATACATTGAACAATTCAAGCATGAATGCAAATTAAACATCACAAATAAAAACCCATTTGTTTCCAAGAGCAGTTGTTTTTATGAAGACATTTAGGAAAAAACATAACAACTTAATGGATAGAGCCTATCATACATGATAGAGCTTCTATCAATTTGCATGAGATTTCCAGCCAAGCCTCCACAGTCTCTCCTTTTCCAAAATGACCTCCATAACTCCAAATTTATACCCTTATTATTCTTCCACCATATCCAAAAATAGCTTAGAGATGCCAAAAATATCATTGGATCAAAAATAGATTTTCTAGTTCAAAGAACCAAAACTTCTTGCAGAGTAAAAAATCGCAAAGAACAAATGACCAAACAACCGTTCCTAAATCCACTTGCATCTTCTCCTAGGTAGTTTCTTCGCCACAACTAGGGTAATTTAATGCAAGGAATGTCAATTTCCTCCTTATTTCTCCACACCACCGCTATCCATATTTGGCGAGTCTTTTAAATTCAAAACATGCATGCAAATCCATTTAGTGATGATGCCATCTATACATCCCCCTAACTCCCCATGCCTCCGCCAAAACTAGCAGTTTAAAGATGTAAATATAGAAATAAATTCCCATAAATGCCTTAGAAACTAACGTCACCGACTCACCACTTTTCCAAGTAGCCATTAGGTACCATTTATATTAGTATTAGTTTAGGTTAGATTATCCTTAGGTTAGGATTCTACCTTAGTCTTTAGGAAAATATTATTTTCCATAGGATTTTTCCAGACTCCTCAACCATAGCCATACCAACTTAGGTTGGGGTGTCACCTTAGAAGTTTAGTAATAGGTTCTAGGTAGGTCTTAGCTACCTTAGGTTAAAATCCAAATAGGATAGAACATTACAATGTAGGTTAAGGTATTTACCTTAATAGTCCCGTAGTGGGTTCTTAATCCTGTTACACTATTCAACATCTTCAAAAAAATATTTATCAAGAATATCCAAGCTCACCATTTACAACATGATGCAAAGGAAGGAAATCAGAAGAAGGGTCCTCATAATTATAACCAAAACAAGACTCAATCCCACATTACCTTCTATTTCAGAATGCCAAGTTATCAAGATGATTAGGTAAGAAGAACTAAAGCATACCTTGGATCAACGGAATTGATCCAAGGTTTTGCTGTTAACATATGATAAGTATGAAAACAACAATACATGTTCACAACCTTTTAGTACACACACAAAAATGGCTTCATTTTCAAGTAAATAAAATCACAGCAAAATGAATCTTTGTACAGTAATAATTTATTCATTGCAAACATGATTTCCAACGGTCAAAAGAATACACCTTCCTAAGACAAATCACATGTCAACGTTTGCAATTGTCAAGAGAGAAAGTGATTAAATTAATAGTTTTTTCAAATGTGTTACATTAGCACAATCATAAACATTAATAAAAGCATAATTGTTTTATGAAAAGTAACATTGTTTTGTCTAAAGCATGATTTGTAGTCTTTTTTACAGGTAAAGAAGCTTTGATCCATTTTCACATTCAATATAGAAGAAATCAACAATGAAGCTAGAATGATTGATGAATTAAAACAAAAAGTCTTCAGATTCATCTACCTGAAGATACAAAGCTCTTGCATCACTATGCTTGCAAAGTGCATAAATGAGAGAAGTGGAAGAAACAAAAGATGCTCATACCAACTATGCTTATTGTGTCAACGATGAGAGGAAACCATGCATACAAATCTGCACACATTCATACATCTTGGAAAGAATAAACTCTATTCCTTGATTGACATTTACACATGTTGTACAAAGAAAGGGAAAAGAAGAAAGCATGTAGCAAAAATGTAGCTTTATTTCATGTATATGGATGACACAAAGTCAAACAACATATCACAATCCACTATTGCTACAGAGTGATAGTTCTTTCAAAAATTGGAATCCCTTAGAATGAAGAGGCCATCCCAATTTATAACAATCTAAATTTTCCTTTCACCTCCCTCATATGACTCTTCGTTTCCATATTTCACTTGTGACCTTTTGTTTTCCATGAATTAAGTATTTTTCTTATAATTTTGAGAAAATACTTTTACAATTTTAAAATAGGTCACTTAAGTGAATAGGATGATTACACACAACGAAGAATTAGAAAAAAAAGGGGGAAGAGAGGAAGAGAGGAGAGAATGAATGAGAAGAAGAAAGAAGGAATGCCGATGAAGATGATGACATGTTGCCTTCATCTCATTTCCTAACTGATATAATGAAACATCTCAATGTGGATAACTATGATTCTCTGAACCTTTTACACCATAAGAAACCTCCTTCGGATAATGCACGAACACCTCAAACTAAGTGTTTAGAAACATTGTCGAATGATCTCCTTAGTGACAGCAGGCGTTGCTCATTGAGGTCCACTCTCAAAGAATCTTGAGGAATTCAACTTATATCTGATGAATTTTGATGCATAACCACACTTTTGTACTCATTAGGAAGCTTTGATGAAATGCATTTTGAACACTTTTTCCCACCAATGATGATCACAATTCCCCCTGGTACATGATGCGTAGACATCTCGGTCATGGAATGAGTGTTGAGAAACATTGTTTCGGGACTTCCCAATGTGAGCTTGGGAGGGACATAGGAATTACTCATGACAATCCTCTTTGATACTCGATTGATGAACCATAACTCATTTCAAATCACCCGGCTCCCTGAGTGATGAAGATGGATCCACCTATTGCGTACTGTGATGCCCCACCTTGTTGCAGGACACGATTGGACTCAAGATGATGTTTTCAGGATCTTTGTGGAGTTTTCATTTCTCTGTTTGAACCATGAAACCATCATACAACCTCAAGAAGAGACAAAAATTCAACGGAGATGAGTGAAAATGAAGCCGTCTGCAACTTTCTACACTTGGAACTGAAAACTGCTATTTTTAGAAACCAGGTTCCAAGAGCTATTATTTCGAGCAGGTTGCTTTTTTGGTCAGGTCGTTGCACTGAGGTGTTTCTCTCACATTCCAAGTCATGTTCAAAATGTTTTGGGGTTAATTCAAAATAATTTCCATTTTTAAAAAGTTTTTAAAAATCTTTTTTGACCTTTTCAACCCATGTGCCCTAGTTTTCTATTTGTATGATTCTCAATGTTTGCTCTTCTTGAGGGTTTTTCCATTTCTGGAAAATTTCTAAAAATGAAAAGTGAAAACTAGTGGCACTTGGTATTTTTAGAAGATAAAAATTATGATGTAATATTGATGAATGAAAATTGGATTCTTTCTAGGTTTTCTCTTTTGGTGTTCTTATCAAATTTTCAAGTCAGTCCGCTTCACAATTTGACGACGATTGAAGGAAAAGCACTTCAGGGTAGAATTTTTTGAATGGTTGCTCCATAAAAAATAAGGATTCTTATCAGATTTTTGTTTTTTTCTTCCTCAAGGCATTTGGATAAGGAATATTTTCTCAAAATATCACAGGAATCGGATGCACGGTTTTGAAGATATGGGCAATTTGTTATTTTCATGCCCTAAGGTTTCTGACAACTCTTGGTCATGGAGTTTTCTTGAAAAAACCTCTAATTATTATCTTCATGTAAAAATGGAATGATTGAAAAATTATTTTGGAGGTTTGTGGAAATGTTTTGGAAGTAAAAACAATGGAGGAGAGGAAGAGATTCTCAACAGTTGGAGAAAATTTTGTCTGCGTGCAGGAAGAATGGAAGTAGCTAGTGACAACCCGACAATTAGTAATTTTTGCAATATTTTGATGTATTGGGGAGAATAAAATTTTGAACCACTTGACCAAATGTTTTGGTGCACTTGGTGCAAAAAATTGCACCCTATCCTCATTGGTCCACTTGGCGCATGTGATTTTCCATTGGGGATGAGAGAGGGGGCTTAAATTTGCACCTTAAGTAGTTTTTCAGGGGCATATGGGTGACCAAGATATTAAATGGGAGGGATGGAGAGTTTTTTGTCCCAAATTTATTAAATATTTAGTGCACGTGGGACATGAAAATGATCCCTCACCCTGTTTTGACATGTGACAGAGTGTGATTGCATGGAGTGGGGTCTAGGAAATGAAGCTTGGGGGGCTTAACTAGCAAGAAGGTGTTGAACTATGGTCATGTGGAGGGTCTAGGGGCCCAAATAGGGTAGGGGACAATTTTATTTCACCTTTTGCACCAAATATTTGGTGCACTTGGTGTAAAAAAGTGCACCACTCTCCCATTGGTTGGATTTCCAACCCAAAAAATGACTAACTGTTGAAGCTTATGCCTTGGAGAGTGACTTGTCGGGACCATAACTTGAGTTCCTAGAAGGATTTTTTTGATGAAATTTTATATTATTCCACCTTAAAATGACCTTATGAATCTAATGGTGGTGGTTTAATCCTCTAATTCTGCCTAAAACCCCCTGAAAAATAGGTTTTTGTTCTGGATTGAAGGTTGTGTTTGCTAAAAACTGGTTGTAGACAGGATGCACCTAGGTGTTGTGAAAAATATGATTCCACCATCTTGTAGGGATATGAATTACCTTTCTTACGATATCTTCTTTGACTCCTAAATCCTTTTGTAAGCTCTCAAAATCGCTTCCTGAAGCTCAGGGGTTGTTTTCACCTATGCACTGCCTAGGCCTCCAAAACCCACTTTTGCTGAAACTGCTCCAAAACTCGTGGAACCTTCAAAAACCTTTCAAAATTATTGAAAAATGTTCTTTTATCTCTGGTATGCCTCCTTGATGATTTTTTGCCTTTTTTTCTGCTCTGGGGGTGCACCAACTTCAAGAAGACTAGGGAATAACCTTTCCTAAAGCTTTCCAAAAAAACATATCTTAATGAATCATATTCTAAAAGCACTTGAAAAGACTGGATACCCATAAATAACCTATGGGAACATTGACATGACACCTTGAACTACTCAAATAGGGGGAAGTGGGGCTGACTCAGAGTTTAGGGTGACCTGGGAAAGTATCTGGAAAGGCATACAACCAAAATTTTCGACACTGGGGTCCATTGTCATGCTTGAAAATTGAGAATTTTCCTATTGCAATTTTTCATGAAAATAGGTCCCCATGAAAAGCATAAATTCACAATGATGGTCGAAGGTCTACTTGTGCTATAAAAAAAAATTGGAAGTTACCAGGTTTCACCAAAACTTGCATATCTTTAAATTCATTCAACATATTAACCTGAAACTTGTCATGAAGACTAATGAAAACATCCTCTAATTGCTCAAAATCACCACATATCTCAAATGCATCTGAAACTCTCCAACCACAATGAATTACCTATTCCAAACTTTCTATTTCTCACATGATTTCTTCTAAAATACATTAAATCACCACCAACCCTCTGTAAACTGACCTAGAACTCATCACACACCTCATATAAAATGTATCCATGCTACTACCATGCTCTAAAATGAATTATCTAGTGCAAATACCATACATCTACCTCATTTTTCATGCTTCAGGGATAGAAACAAGCTTGTAATGACCTGACTCAACCATTAAACCACATGACCTAAACTTGATAACCTCATGCAAAATCATGTACACATATAACATACCTCATGGACTATGAATGATCTTATGAAAACCTCCAACCAACTCAAGATAGTTCAAACAATGACTCTTCCTAGATAACTAAGAACCAGGATCTTTTAAAACTCCACTAAACTTGACACAACTAGTCAACCTTCATGCTTTACCATTGAGAAACATCACATGGAGACTCATACTACACCATGACACCCTTTACAATCAATGAGGTAAACATTAATAACAATACTAACACACAATGACCAACATGTTGTGCCCTTCATGACAAGTTGTAATAATTAGAAGATAAGGGTGTCATTTCCTTTGGCTATTTCTCTCATGAATGGTCTCTTTCTCCTATTCTACATAAGTGTACTTCCACTCCTATTCACTTTTCACCTTCAAAACCTTATAACGTTTTCATTCACCCACCTCCTAAGATCATTATCCATTTGCATCCTCCACCTATCTCATCATCTCATCGGCTTCACAGTGCTACTACATCTCATTATCTACCTAAGGCATCAACATTTGTGCTTCGTACTACTACATGTCTTATCATTGGCACCATTTCATCTGACATTGAGTTTGGCTCTTATAATCATACTACTACCGCTTCACATGATTCCACCATCCCTCGCATGCCTCTCCATCTTTGGTAGGTGATTTCTGTATGATCACCTCATTTTCCGATGACACACTCTTGTTCTATGGTTAATTCTTGACTGTTGAGGGGTATTTTAAAAATGAACCTCCTCTCATACTAATCCACATTATCTCTAGGGGAAAATTGTTTCTATCACATTCAGTTTGCATTCCATTCATTTCAAACTCATATCATGTTGGATATCTTGGTTGTAATTATTGATGTTTACTTATACTAGAATGTTACACTTTTCTTTCTATGTTAGACAGACATCCAGTATGTCATTATATTTTTTATATAAAAATCCGTGTGAAATTTTTCTTTAGTTATTAATGCATAATTTTAACCACTCTTTACATGCAACATTGATACTTGACATTATACCTCTTACTCATCTGACCAAGGCTCCTGGGGGAATCTACTTTTTTACACATTACATGTGATATTATTTAATTATTTACTACTTTATATTCTTACCAGAAAACTACTATATCTTTCTAGAATTCTAACGGGTGCTTCATGTGCAATATTTGTCTTGCAAGAACTATTTTCGACCATGATTGTCTGATACATTGTTTTATATTGTTTTCCATTTCCATTATTTACGTGATATACCATTTGTCTTGTATGCATAGCGTATGATTTTGGACGCTTTGGAATTGATTGTATTGCGACATTGTGAGCGATGCCCTATGTTTGAAACCATATTTTTTAGTCTAATTTATCTACACTATTTCTTATTTACACTGGCTTCTATTACATGTTTGTCACTTCTTCTACTAACTCATATTTCTAGCCACTTTATTTGCATGTGCCTTAGTTTCTACCATTCACATTCCATCCCTTTGCAGGGTATTAGTTTCATATTAGTTTCTAGTCCTATCCTTTGGGCCACATCCTCCTTGGAATGTCGCATACACCCCAAATAAGTTGGGCATACATAGGGTGAATCAATCACTCCATACATTAGTTTCGAGCTTTAGAATACGTTTTGACAATACATGATCATAACAGAGTTACAGTCATAAAATGACCTATATTTTGACTTGGGTCCTTAGTTTAGAACATACACTAGTGCCTAGATATATACATTAGTACCTAGGTTCTCCTGACCCTTCCTATGTGCCTATGACAAGGGGGTAGTTATAGTTAGTTTCTCATATCAACACAGTTGGTAGTAGTTCATAGAATATTTTTCACAGTACAGTCACAATCCTACAGTAATAAGAATGCATTTTATCTCCTTTTTATACTTGGATCGAACTAGAACAACACAAAACTAAACATGGATCACACCATCTGTAATTATGTATAAATTTGGAAAGAAGTCATGGATGAAGAATAACACTAGAAGTTTCTCCCCAACACTCTTCTACCTTGGTGTGAGATTGCCAAATAAACTCAAAATTAGTGTGAGATCACCCAAAAAACTTGTTATTGACGTGATATTTCCCAAAAAATCCCTCCTGGTGTGCGATCAACCAATAAAATCTATGTTTTACAATAGTTCAAGATATTTTCTATCCTTTTCACTCTTCATGGATCAAGTGCACACTTTTCTTTTTATACATTTTTCATATTTTTACATATGTTTACATTCTTTTACAGATTTTTCATAACACGTCTTTGACTACTCTTTCACTCTTATTTTATAGGTCCGTCCTTAATATGCAAAAAGAAGCAACCCTACATCAAGCACAAGAACATGTAAAATATAGTACAACACTATATGTTTCACCCCTAAGGGTCACTTCCTCTTTCTTAGCTTCAATGCTTCATTTTTTTATCACTTCACGCTTTCAATTGTCTCCTTGACATAATTTTTCCATCAATCTACAAGGAACAAAGGTACAAAAATTCTAAATTACTTTATGTTATCAAGTATTCACTCATCAACATAAAGTGGGGGAAAATGTAGACAAAATCATGCACTTGGGTACATTTCTAGGTCCTAATTGCATACCACTATTCATATTATTCCTAAGTGAGAAAATTAATAATTGACAACTATCTTTTACATTTTATCTGTGTTTTATGTTTTCTATTTGGCCACTATACCCTATAGCCTAGTTCGTACTTCACTTCTTTATCTTTCATGACTCTGGACACTAGTGCTGAGATAATAACCCAACACCCAAGCATCCTCGTCCTTTTTGGTGTACCCGAAATCTCTTTACTTTACTCATTCTTTTTGGGCATCTTATTTTCTTATGGGTCAAACTTCCAGTTGTAAATTACAAAAATCAACCAACATAATCATATAAACATAAAGCTATGTGACCATAATAAAGGAACTATCTCTAAGCATCTACTACCATCGCCTAAGGTTTTATCCAAATGCATTATAACAGAATTAAGGCATCCATTTAAAAATCACGCAAGGGACAAGGGAATGAATTTTCTGAATACATGCATAGGAAGGGAAGTTCATTTTTTCATCCACACATATATTTACATTAGTACACCTAGCTATCACCCTATATCACATGCACTTACAAGGGCTTCCTAGGTCATAATTATATCACACACACACACAAGAACTACATGGAGTCTAAAATGTAGTGCAATGATAGATTTTAAGTTCACTCAATCGAGTGAGCACTGGGGTTAGTCTGACTACCCATTTTCATCTTCATTTTTAGGATTTGATGTAGTTTGGTGTTTTGCAAGATATCATTTGTTTTTCAGATTAGATATGAATTCTAAAATCATCTAGGACCATACATATGACCAAGAGTGAATATTAGCAACACTTGTGTGACACACTAAAAACCAGTTATTGAGCTCCCATGTGCTTAGAAGAACCTAATAGAGGTCCTTAACACCTAGTTTCCCTAAAATTATCCCAAGTGCCCTATTCTAGGCTCATCCAATAGCTCTAGGATTTTTTATGCTCAGTTGTGATAATCTTACTTTTCTGTTAATCAGTCTTCCAATCCAGAAAAATCTTAGGGATAACATGAATCAACTAAGTATTTCTTTTCTCCCTCTTTCACTTAGGGTTTTATTCTTATCTAGCATATTACTTGTGTCATTTATATTCCATCAATTGTTTATTATTTTTTTATCACATGTGGATATGGAATTAGGGATTTACAAATTCTATATTTTGTAAATCACTCTCATCACCTTGAACATTGGAAAGACGGTCTGATATTTGTTTTTATTTCTTCTTATAATTCATTATTTTCATTTCCCAACGTTAATGATCATATAATCTTCATAATCCTCCATGAACCACCCTAAAACTAAAATTTCCACCCAAAAACAAAAATTACACTTTCAAAAACACTTAGGAAAATAAATTATACTACCAGTAAGACAATGTGCTAAAACAACAATTGGAGGAAGTAAAAACTAATCTAATATATGCATGGTGAACCATAACTTTCTCAATGAGAGGGTTTAAGATAGATCCCATTAAATAGGATTAGAATCACTTCCCCATTGAGATTTGATAGCTTAAATTCATTGACATCCTTAAAATATGAGATAACATATGAATTAATTCAAAGTGCATCAAAGTTAGAGTGCCACCCAGGTTTAATTTTTTTTTAGGACTAAATATCCTACTTTAAAGGCATGGGCCTCAAATATCTTATCAAATTTTTTTTTGCTTGAAGTCTGATGCTCTTATAATTGTTTCATGACAAAGTTCCTCTATTCTTTAAAATCAACCAATTATTCTATTCTAATTTCTCTCTAATCTGCACCCTCCAATTCCAATTGTTGAACTAACTCCAAATAAGGAAACTAGAGAAACAAAGGAAGCCTGACATTTCTACCATAGACAAGTTTGAAAGGAGAATTACCAATTTTTTCTTTGATGTAATTCTATCAGACCAAATATAATTTCTCACCTTTGTATGCCATTTCCTTTGGTTGATATCCATTGTTCTTTTCATGTTTCTTATCAAAGTTCTTATTAGTAGACTTTGCCAAACCATTATCCAAAGGATACTAATTGGAGGAAGTATTCAAGTAATTCCAAGTCTAAGAATGCAATCATAAAATTTATATCCCAAGAAGGATTTATAATTATAAAAAAATGGTTTGAGAAACCCAAAATATTTTCACAATATCCTCAAAAAAATCAAGGATAGCTAATTAACTAGCTTCCCTGAGTGGCACATCTTTATTCCACATGGTAAAGTAATCCATTTCTTTTAGAACCCATCTATGACCTACACTTGATGAAGGATTTATCATGCTAATTAAATCAAATAACTATTGAGAAAAGGGTTCATTCACTTGAATAGGATTAAGTGGGAGGGATGTCATCCTATTTTTACTAGTGAAGAAATCACATTATTTGTATTTTCGTACCCATTGATGAGCATCTACAAGAAATGTGGGCCAAAAGTATCCTTCCTTTATAATTTTCATAGATGTTTCCTTGGAAGAGAAGTATCCACTAGAGAAACCATTTTGGAATTCCTTGAATAATGTCTTCACCTAGTCACCTACAATACATCTTAATAATACTCCAGCAATGTTCATTTTGAAAACAATCCTACTAATCATTACATAGGGAATTGGTTGCATCCCGAGATGTATTCTTTTTATTTTTATTAGGCTAGGAGGATATACAACAGTGGATAATAATTTGGTCATGTCATCAATCCAACTGTGGCCATTGTGTGGATCTCCTCTATATTGTATATTTTTAAAAATTTATGAATTTTCATTAATGAAGAGGGAAGCTTCTTGATTTTCTTGAGAATCTAAAGCCACATTCTCACAAAGTTCTCTACCTCTCATCAATTTTGTGGATTTAATGGTTATGTCAAATCTAGAATCTTGGACACCCATCTAACTCTTTTCTCACTAATTTCTTCTCCCATAATTAAATCTCTAACATGGAGGTACTAGACTAAAACTTTAATGTGATTAGTGGAAAACATACTATTGAAGTTTTTGAGAGATATCATGATGGAAAAGACCAATTTATTTATTTGGTTATAATTTCATTCATAATATTTAAGTGTTTGACTGAAGAATGCCACTGAATACTCTAAAACTTGACTTTTTTTTCTAGTAACACAAAAATGCTTGTGTCATCTCCATATGCATATAGAATAAAATCATTTGAGTAGTCAGGGTTAATAAGTGTAGGTGCTTGAGAATTTTTTTTCTTGATGTTGGAAATGAGTTCCTTTCCCTCCTTTGTCCATTCAAAAATTGAATCCTTCTTGAGCATTAACATTATAGGATTAAACTTCCTAAAAAAGTTAAATTTTCCGAGGAATGAATATAGATCCTTATTATGAGTTGGAAAGGAGAGAGAAAGAGAGAAGATGACTGATATTATTTCAAGATCAATAGAAATTTCATATTTTAAGACAATATAACCCAAAAATTTTCCATGTGGAATTAAAAAATTGCATTTCTTGGAGTTAAGAGATACCTAAAATGCCCTACATTTCTCAAGATGGGTGATGTGGTCCTTACCCTCACTTGAAAAAATAGTGATATCATTCAAGTGGATAATGATGAAATCATTAATATACCCTTTGAAAATAATGTCCATTACTATTTGGAATGTGGCACCTAGATTTGATAAACTAAAGGGCATATTTTGATATATATATGTTCCCCATTTGGTTGTAAATGAAGTTTTAAATTGATCCTCTTCTCTAAATTTGATATGATTGAAACCTGAGTAGCCTTTCAACATAGAAAATATTTCAGACTATTTGTCAAATTTTTTCTATAGAAGGTAAAGGTTAATGATCTTTGAAGGAAGCTTTGTTCAAATACCTAAAATCCATGCAAATCCTAGTTTCTCCATTGTTCTTCCTAACCATAACCAAATTATCCACCAAAGACAAATATTTGATGGGGAATATGATTTTTTCCTCAATGAGATTTGATAATTATTTACTTGTGAGGGGCTCTATCTCAGGTTTGACAGGTTTTTGTTTTTGTCTAGTTGGTTTGGCATTATGATCAAGATCTATGGAATGCTGAGCAATGATTGGGTCAAAACCTTTAAGACATTCATTATTAAATGAGAATATATCATTAAATTTTTGACATAAGGATATTAAATCATGCTTTTCATCTTCATCACATACCTTTCAAAGTAATAGCTCCTTGTCTTGTGTAATAGTAACTAGTTTATAGTCCTCTTGCCTTGCTATTATATTAATTTCTTCTCCTCTAAATTCATCGCTAGGACTGAAAATGTGCTCAATAGTGACCAAAAATTTGGGTGGTTTTTTCTTCCTTAGTTGAATAATATGATTTCCATAATTATCATGCAAATAAAATTCCATTTTGAGGAAAAATCAGCTTCATTTCGATTAAATTGTAAAATATTTTAATCATTAGAAAATATCTTCCATCTAGTTTTGTTATCTAGAATTGATGGCCTGATAATCATCTTAACATGTTATTCATTACCTTGATGAGATATTCAACTAGTGAAAATTATGATCCAAGGGACTCCATCCGTCTACTTATTTGTTCAATTTTCTTGGTACCCCTTGCAAGTTAACAACATCAAAACTTTCTAATAGATCCCAAAATCGATGCATGTAAGATTTTAAAATATTATTCTTGGTGGAATATTTCCCTCTCACTTAATGGATGAAAAAAACTTTATCCCTAAAAATATGTAAGGATTTGATTTGTCTCTTCTTTAAAATGAGCAAGCCATGAATCAATCCCTCATATTCTACTGCATTATTTGAACATGTAACTTGCAACCTACGAGAAAATAATAATTTTTCAGTCATTGGAGAAATTTATAAAAAACTTACCCCTAATCCATTTTTTCTTCTGAACCATAAAATAAAGTTTTCCATAATCTAGAAGCATCATCTTCTTCCTTAAGTGGTGTGGGAGAGATGAACTCTTCTTCATGAATGCAGTAGGTTGGAATCCTAGTTTCCGTAGTTGTGTCACAAAGATAAAAGCCATAGTGATATTTTCCCCTTTCATTTAATAGGATACTAGGAACCAAACAAGGAGTAATAGGCTACTCTATTAAAGCCGATTCATACTATTAATACTCATGTATAACACAATTAGATTGTAGAGGAGCAGGGTCATAAAACTCAACATGATAAGAAAATAATGGCTAAAATTTTATGGTAAAACTAGTGCCATATCTAATTCTTAAGAGGATATGATACCTTTATGAAGAAAAACAACAACCCACATTAGCTGTTAAATCTCTTGAGAGGAAAATTGAAAATAAAGGAGGAAAATCAATTACTAAGACATCTTGAGTTATAGTAAAACTTGGAAAAACATGAAGATTTGACTCAATATTTTTTTATCACTCCTAAAATGTTGATAGTTCAGCCATCAAGTTACAGGAAACCTCTAGAAAATGGATTATACTCAAGGCCTATGACATCAACAATTTTCTTAGGCATTACAAAGGTGTTAGCTCCTGATTCAATCTTGTTATTATGAGCCAAATTGTTTCTTAAAATTAAAGAGATAGAAAAGGGTTGGGTCTTATTATTAATTGCTCCTCCGTTGGTTGGAACATGTTGACCACATGATGTGTTCATTGAACATATAGTAGAGATTGAAGAAGTTTCTTCAAAGCCTCATATAAGAGACCCCTCTAAGATTGCATAGATAAAGCATCCCACATTTTAACGTTCACAGTTGTTTTCTTCATCTACTCAACAATGTTGTGGGGAATTCCTACAAATTTTTACATAAGAGGTTTGATGTTTTCCTTCCTTGATTTTTATAATGTTCGGACATGTATTTTTGGTTGGGAAACAACTTCCTTTACTAAGCTAGGTCTGCTAGGAACATCAGATAGCCTATTATTAATTGAATCTACCCCAAACTTATTTTCCCTTTGAATAAGATTTTCCCAATTAGAAGAAGATGAAAATTGAGTATCCAAAAACCTCTTGTTAGACATTTTTTTATCAAAAACATGTATATGATGTCTGTTGGAAGTGATCACATCTTGATTGATTACAAAAATCATCAGCCTAAAAAAACATGAGATTTGTCTCGGGGTTAACTTCCCGAGATCCATCCATATTAGAATTGGTTGTTTCCATTAATGGTTCATAATGATTGGATGAATTTTGAACCATAAAGGCATAATATTATAATGGATTTGCATAAATATTTTGATTCTATGGATGAATACATGGAAAACACCATTTTTTTCTTGTATCACATTATTTTGCACTAGAAAAAATGCTTTACTTGAGCTAGCAGAAGGAAGTAGCTGGGTAGGAACTATTATTTGAAGGGGAAGATGTTAGGAAATTATTTTAGATCTCATGTAATTGTTATAACAATATAGTTTTTATTATGTTACATGTGAGTATTCCAAGTATACGTTCTTATTTACTAGGATTTTGTTGTACTACATTCTTGGCTAAATAATAGCCCTACTTTGTAATTACAAGATAATATGAATGAATATTTTTTGTGTGATATGCATGCACTCTTTCATTTGGGACTAGAGCGATGAAATCCTGAGAATCGGTAGGGGCGATTATTGAAGTCTCTTGCTTTGACATATGAGAATATTTGGAGTTATGTTTTCAATAGTTATGTGAAAAAAATCTTTTGAGTCATTCCTATGATGTGATAATATCTCCGAGTTATCACATGCATATGCTATTTTCATCAAATGTGAAGATCTCTAAAGATGGAAATGCATTGAATCTACATGCAAATAAATTTGTACAGTTATGAATTGAAGCAATCAAAGGACAAAAATAGTGATGGTGATCTATTCATCTGCCATGGTTTGATTTCCAACATTGGACTCTTACATTTTTATGGATCAACCTCTTTACAAGGATTTGGTTTGAAAAGTTTTTGCATTTTCAAGTTTTAAATTATTATTAATTTGATGAACTATCATATCAATATGAATGAATTACATCAAATAATTGGTTCAAGGTGTTTTGGTATTGAGCTTCCTTGGCATTTGAATTCAACGTGTATAAGTGATATCTTCTCGAGTTAAATTGATTTCATAATGCATTGAAATATTTCACACATCCTGATCAAATTCTAATGCTTCCACAACCTGATAGTAAATTCCCAAATTTGTGTTCAAAACTGTCACTCAATGTAATAAATTACATGTTGGCTAAAGCATAGGTGACATTTCTATCTTCATCAGATTCATTGTTGGCATATTCTACATCTACAATATCAGTCTAGGAGTCAGATTTCACCACGAAGAACCTTTCACATTAATTATCATAGAATCACACACACTCTTCCACCATCAACTCAACATTGAATAGATAGTTGTCAACTCCATGGTGACATACCATTGTCATATTCTGTGTAACATCACCTAAAACCATTGTCGGTGTTTCCATGCATTAATTCATGCTTATATTTCTTCAAAGTTACCACATAATGAGTCAAAGTCATGTTGGATATGTTTTGCAAAGTTAGAATCATTTGTGTTAAAATTTAGTTGTCAACTTTTGCTTTCTTATATAGTCGATATGTAGTATTATTTGTGAGTTGTGTGATAACAATATAAATTCAACTTTCCTTTCATTGTCATTTTGTGGTGATAAGTCAAATTTTAATTGTTTACTTAGAGATATTTATCTTCACGCTATAAGAGTAATAAGTGTTTATTGTTGTTTAATGTCTGTTTAGGGATTATATCAAAATAAGCCAATTGTATACTTTTGTGTCAAGTGTTGTTATTAAGTATTCTTTGTTAAAGACTCATTGTGTCAAAAATAAAGACCTTTAATAAGATATGACTATAGTCAATAGTCATTATTAGTATAAAGTTGTCAAAAGATTCGAGTTGTCATATGTCTATTTTAAATTTTCATAAGGAGATTCTTTGTTAAAGTTAGTGTTTTGGTAATTTTGTAGTCATTAAAAAATTAAAGATATTACCTTACGAATGAATTTTCGATTGCACCCAACATTCAATTTAGGCATATAATTGAGTCGTAATTCAAATTCAATTGAGATAGTAGTAATTAACTGGAGGATGGAGGAAAAACAACGTTCTCTTTTTAGTCACCAACGATGGGGCCACATATCAGTTATGGTGGCATTTTGTGGTGTGTGTGTTTTTTTTCAGTTTGGGTAGTGTGCTTTCTATTGTCTACCTATTTGGAGCATTCAATAAGTGGAAATTTCACATTTAGAGGGGCACATAATCCAGTGTTCCATTTCTAGTTTTTTAGTTTGTATGTATGAGCAACAAAATTCAACATAGTTTCCTATGTTCTTCCCTGTGGTGAAATGTGATGAGGGCTGATAATAGTACTTCACACATCATGATGTGGTTTTAGGTAAAGTAATTAAAAACCTTCATTTATGGTTTGTTGTAAACCAATTGTAAAACCACCCTTGTCGGTTATTGGTAATTCATTCACAAAACCATGACTTTGTGGTTTGTGGTAAACCAATTGCAAAACCACCATTCTCAGTTTTTGGTCAACTATTTGCAAAACCATCCTTGAGGTTTGTGATTATCCCGTGAAAATCACTAGATCATGAGTAGGTGCAAGTATAAGTTAGTTTTTCCCCATGTTCACACTAAGGGGGGGAATGTTAGGAAATTATTTTAGTTCTCACGTAATTGTTATAACAATATAGTTTGTTATTATTGCGGGTTATAACCTTACAACTATCATTTTGTTGATTTTTCCCATATATCTGATTTTGTTATTGGTTTCTATAGGGTTGATAACCTTGATTAAATCCTTGGCTTGAATATTTTCCTTGATTAGAACATGGGTAATTTTTATAGGATTAGATTTTTGTTTCTTTGGAGATATAAATTTATTGGATAAGTTCCTAATCAGGGATTTCATTTCATCACCATCATTTTGTTTTTGGTAAGAATAGGAAGTGGAAACAATAGATTGGAATTTTTTCTCAGGAATGGGAGCAATGGAAGGCTAAGAAGCTCGAGGTAGTTCAAGAAACAAGGGTATATGTAATATAGGGGTTAAATTTTCATCTTGCATAATGTTTTTAGCCCTAATGGCTACTAAATATGCATAAGGTAATTATGAAATACCCATAGATTGCATCATTACTACTATATCAGGATTCAAAGATCTTAAAAAGAAAAGGAAAACACCTTGAGGAGTTGGTCTCAAAAGAAATGGAAATTTGTCCAATGTTTTCTGGATTATGAAATTGAAATAAATCATTAGCTCATTGGGGGCCCTTTTAAAACCTCTTAGCTGCTCTAACTATTAGGAAAATCTATTTTAACACTCACATTATTGTTCGATTAATATTTGTGTTGTATTAAGTTATAACAACTCATGTATTACAAATTAGATAATTTTTAGTTATATTTGGATATTTTTTTAAACTCTCACATATGGGTTGTAGGAGATATTTTAGGGTAAAAATTTTCCTAGAATAGAGGGATACCAAGGCATATATCTATTTGGTTCTCTCTATTGTATTGCATAGTGTGTGAAATAATATATTGTTGTGTTGAAATTCACTCTGCTCTTACATTTAATATCAGAGTGAAGATGATTCTCTGAGAGTGTGTGTGGGGAAATGTCTCTTATTCATTTCCCCATACATGAAAAGTTTAGTCTTATTGAGCATCAACATAGTATGAGGTATGTATAGGATAGCTTGTACAGTTTGAGTTCTTTCAAGACTTTCATTCTAGGGTATCAAATTCTATTTCAAAAAATTTTCTATCTCCTCTACATTGGATTTTTAAATTAGATTTGGCTGGATAAGGGAATGTTCAACACTTGACACCATAGATATCATGTTAACATCTCAGAGTTCAACTTAGTGCCACTTGCACTGATTTTCCACAAAGGTGACACTGTCACTTCAGTATCATTACGTGGAAGATATTGGATATTCTAGACATTCAATAGACATGTGATAAATGTAATATTGACTGTAAATTTTTTTTCAAGAACTATAAATAACCATTTTTATTGGGTTTGTGCTAAGTGTATACAATTGATCCTGTCGCCATTTACAAGCCAGTAATTCATCACTGTGTAGAGAAGATTTTTTTTCGTGTGTTGAAATATTGACACTCAGATCTAGAATTAATTCACATTGATATTTATGAGATCCACTTGGCAGATCAAACTCCATCTCACCCTAGATCCAATGTGACACGTCTCAGCTCATGAGTGTCTCAACAGTATAGTCTTCTTATGGATTGTATTTTGTTTTATTTTTATGCCAAGCTCTAAATGATTAATGTATAGTATTTAGTTACATCCACATTCACTATACACTCTCCTAGCCACATTGAGTAAAGAAAAAAAAATTAGTTGCATATTTCTCTCACCCTGCATCAGTCAGTTTAATTTTTAAGTCTATGTTGAGATTAAAATTTCTCATATGGTATGTGTCATACAAAGTTGTCCAAGTTGTTTAAGTTTATAATTTACCTCTAGTTTAGTCTAATTTTTGTCCTTGTTCAATAGTTTGTTTAAGTTAAGTACGATTTAAAATCTATTCTCAAATTGTAGTATGTTTTTTTTCTACCTTGTGTTAAGGAACTCATTATAGATAGGTTTCAAATAGAGTCTCATTTTTTAATAAAAAAGTGTCACTATTGTATCATTTTTTCATTAAAAAATAAAGAAAGAAAGAAAGACATAAATTTATATAGTATTGTTGAGTCATAAGATTAATTGTAAAAGAAGTGAAAATAATTTTTTTTCCCTCACTTTTCAATAATTGGAAACATTTGGCTTGTACATGATGTCCATCTTATAAGGGTGAATTTTTTAAAGAGACCCAAAGCCAGATCAAGATGAGATAACAAAATTACACTGGAGGTCAGAGGAAATAGAGGATGGAGGGAGATCATTTCCTCTCATCAGTCACCAACGATGGGGTCGCGTATAGCACTGGTGGCATATTTTTATAATATTTGTAGTTATTTTCTTTGAGTGGTGTGTGCAGAAACAAAACATGATATACATTCCTTATCGAATATTAAAAAGAGGAGGATGTGCATTTTGGAATATGAGAACATATTTATAGGAGGGTAGCTAAACTGAAGTGATCCTTTGATTACTAATATTTTTCGAATATCATAATTTTAACATCAATCAACCGGTAAAAGAGCGTTCATTATAAGTGAAAACAAAAACTGTTCAACAGTTTCAAGTTCTTCAGACATGTTTTCTTCAGATGTTTGCACTAAGGGGGTAATGTTAGGAAAATATATTTTAGAGCTCACATTATTGTTGGATTAATATTTGTGTTGTATTGAGTTAATTACCTGATGTATCCATTATGTACCTCAAAAAATCTACAGTTTGGAAAATGTACTTTGATGTCTCTTTTACCTTTCATGGTTCAGGGGTCAGAGTTGTGCTAATCACTCCCACGAGAGACTTGATTCCGTAGGAATTTTGACTTGGATTCCCTTGCAAGAACAATATAGTGCAATATGAAGCTCTCATTGCAAGAATTAAGATATTCATCAAATGGGATATCATACAACTAAAATGCATTGGTGATTCAATATTTATCACCAAATAGGTCACATATGAATATAAAGTTAAAGATGAAAAGTTACTTCCATATAAAACAATTGTCGATTCCTTGAATGAATTCTTTGAGCTGATAGAATTTGAGAAAATACCAAGAGCTCAGAACAGAGTGATAAACACCTTTACTATAGTAGGATTTATGTTGAGCATTCAGTTGGTGCTAATTCTAAGTTTACAAAATGTTCCCTAATTTTCAATGTCCAAATCTTCTTAGAAACATTTTATTTCTCAATTTGGTGCTATGCAGTTCATCTTCCCCAATTGAATGCTTCGAAAAATGCCCATAATATTATTCTTTTTCCCTTTTTTGAATAATATTCTAAGTTTCCCCCTTTTTGTGCCCTAGTTTTTTCAAATGGTCGGGATGTGTCATTTTTTCCTTTGTCAAATCATGTAAAAACTCAAAATTGATCGAATCCTGAGTTGTTTGCAATTAAAATCCCAATCCCCAGGTCGAAAACAATGTCAAATCATGTTTCAATTGATTTAAAATCAAGAAATCTACCATCCTTGTTAAAAATTTTGATTTCTAGGGCATCCTCTGTATTTTTTTAACGTTTTGACGGTCATATGGGTGTCATCTGCCCATCAAATTCATCATCACATTATTGGCAACGTGGCGGGTTCCTATTGGCTGAGGAGTGGTCGGAAATGTTTTCTAACTTATCATTTTTTGAAATTTTGGCAAAAGGGAAAAATTTTTGGCTCCGGCTCTGCCTTCTGCAATGAAGGTGCCTACGTGGCACATTTTGATTGGCTAGAGGATTGGCGGGTGGCGGGTTTCCTTGAAAAATTTGGCTTTTACATTTGCAAAATTTTCAAAGTTCAATTTTTGGCCCGAAAGGCCCACACCAAATAGGAAGTGGACACGTGTCCAAGAGGGCCAATGCGGGTGGCAGGAAGGGTTTTTGTGAATTTTGAAGTGTTTTAACTCAAAATGTGTAAAGTTAAAATTTTTTCCCGAAGGTCCCTCAACCAATCAGGTGGACACGTGTCCAAAGAAAAAATGAAGAAGGGGCCGAAGGTTTTTGATGAATTTTTGAAGTTTTTTTCAAATGGTATAAAATGGATTTTGGCCCCAAAGGTCCAATCCAATGGAGACACGTGGACATGTGTCCCTGAAAAGGTGTAAAAAGGCTTATGCAGAGCAGGGGCCTGAAGGGAAATTTTAAAATTTTCCTTTTTAGGCAAAAGGTAGCTAAAGTGCAAATAAGAGGCATACCTCAACAGCCAAAATTGGGAAGTGCGGGCCCCAGAGGTAGAGGGAGGTTGACGTGGCACCCATTTTAAAATGGAGAACGCCACGTGGCAAAGGGTGGGTGTTTGGGCCCGCAGAGAATTTTGAAAAATTTCCTTTTTTCAAAAAAGTTCAAAATGGATAGAATTGGACCCATGTTTTCAATGGGGCCCACATATGGACATGTGGCGGGTCCAGGGGAGAAGCGGGGAATTTTTGCAAAATTTTCCAAAATTAAAAAGGGTCGCAAATGTATTTTTTTAAAGATGGGATCCTGATCCAATCATGTTTTGACACATGTCCCACCTTATCCAGAGTCTAAAAATATTATTTTGAGCTTATTCATGGATTTCATCTGCAACGTGGAGGGCTGGTTTTTAAAGTTATACAAAATCGACGGCAACTGTGCATTCACCCTTTTGGCCGCCATGAGAGCTCCAAGAAGCTTGGAATCATCATTTCTTCATCAAATTTCTTCGAACCTTATATGATTTTGGGTCGTCTTGGCCTTATGAGTGCAATGGCACATTTTCATGACCTAATTCCTTGATCTATGATGTTTTTGATGTAATTTTTGCTCAGGCCCGATAAAAAATGTGAAAAATCAAAATCAAAAGTTGCAGAGGTGAAATGATGAGGTGAAAAGGTTAAAAATGATTAGTAAAAGATGCTTGCATGTTTGAATGATAAAAACATGACCCTAGGGTGGATAATGATCCAAAATTTGTAATAATTTAATTTTTATGCATACCTGGCAACCTGCGAGTTGTTTTTCTGTTTGTTGTCACTTTCTGCAAATCATGAGGAGTTTTGTAACAAATTTGATCCCATAAGCATATTCTTTGCTTGGGAAGCAAGACTCCAAGCTGGCATAGGTATATATGCATATTTTTGGAGAATTTTTGAAGGGGGAGAAATTTAGAATTTCACGGGAAAACTGGAAGAAGCCCATTTCTCTGAGAAAACCACCTGAGAGCCATTTTCAATTCTATTTTGCATCAGATTTTATCATGTTGAGTTGGTTTCAAGTTGTAAAGCCATCAACAAGCTCTGAGATTGTTCTCATGACATTCCCCTGCTGATATATTTGATCATTTTCTGGATTATCTGGTTTATTCTCTTGGCAAAGTTTGCATATACTTATGTTTCAGAATGTTTTCAATTTGTGTTTCTTGCTCATGTTGCAATCTTGTGTTTAGGATCTCTTTGATCATACATGGTCTCATTTCTTGTTGATGGTTTGATGACATCTACAATCTTATATTCAGAAGAGCCTTCATCTGATAGAAGATAAACAGATTTAAAATCATTTTACTGTCCTTGAATCTTGAGATTTTTGTAAACCTTTGGGGGTACCTTAGGTCATGATCAAATAGGGATTTCTGGATACTTTGTTGGTATATTTTCTTCAAGATTTTGTAGCAGGTTGTCAAAGATTGTGTGGAAGAGTGCAGATCTGGGCCTCCATTTGTGCACATATCCTGGTTGAAGGAGTATTTTAAACCTTTTGAAGCATTCCTACTATTTAAGTGTTACAAATTTCTTGCAAAGGTCCTCAAAGAGTTTGGTAATCTCTGGTTGGTCTTGTCTAACATCTCCCAACAAAATTTCATTCAAAATAACTAACCCTACCCTATACTACCCCTGCATTGCATTGTGTGTTAACAAGAGAATACAATCCATTTACAAAAAATGCACAAAGCAAATCAGGATAATACTATGTCTCTAGCAACCTCAACCTTGTTTTGAAAACATTTCCATCATTTAGTAGTGACAACTCTTTTGAGTTTGAATAATGGATAATTGATCATGTTTTCCCAAGGCCCCTTCCATACAATATGCAAAATACAAGGATATCTCCACCTCCTTCACCAAACAAAGGCTGCAATATAGGTTCTCTTGCCTTGGTTGATAGGCACAACCTAAAATAGTGAGGATCAGATCAAAATCCTTCTGAGGTGCTACCCACTCCTTCAAATCTTGAGTGCTAACAAGTCAGATAGATGTCTCCCTGGCTACAAATGACATACAAATCATTTATCTGCCTCTGAGTGTCTTGTGCAAATCCATGATGCTGCTTGAGTTGTGAAGGAGATTAAGTTTGGGTACCAACACCAGAGTGGCACCATTGCCAGGGACTTCTTGGAATTTCTTGGTGGTTTTGAAGTATTTGAAGGGTTTGAGCATTTGTGTATTCAAGTATTTGAGTTGTTGCATTGCCAAGGTATCATCCTATTTTTCAGATCTGCAAGTTTTAAAGCAAAGGTTTCAAGCTCAGCCTGCCCTTTTTCATTTCCCAACAGTTTAGACACTTTTTTTTGCATTATGTTTGGTTGATTTAAGAAGAAGAAGGTCTGGTTTATAAAACTTGCAAAGTTATCAGTATTAGCAAACATTTGACAGAATTACTTTAGTGTATTTTTTCACAACTAAGTTGAAATTCCTTAGTGGCGACTCCATGCTGATTTGAATTTAGAAATACCAGTGTCTTGAGCTTTCTTGAGCTCATTTATTTTTGTGTTGTTGATCTCTGCAAAACTGGAGGGAAGAAGATCTCTCTTCCTTAAAGACTCTGCTAAGAAATTGTTCTCATATTTAAGAAATTCAGAGTTGGAAGGGAGAAGAGTTTGGAAAGTGGTTAAAGGTCAAACATCAGGCAAAGATATAGTCATTGGTGAGAGAAATCAGCCTTTGGTAGAGGACTATCACTCTTCTTCAAGTGATTCTGATTCAAGAAATCCTCTCATAAACTTGTTTTCCTCAGCTAGTGAAGGTCCTTCTACTTGTACCTGGTAATTTCCTTCTCCAATCTGCACCTCTGTGTTTTAATTCGAGTAAAACTTTCCAAGAAAATCAGCACTTAGAGGATACCAGTCTTGTGAATCACATTCTTGAGCCCCAAGGATATTGTACTCCTCACCAGCTTGTTTCACCTCCAAGATCACCCCCACCAAACAATATGGCTCAGCCTAGACCTCCATTTTTTGTTAACACCTTTGGTCCTATAAATTTTAGAGGAATGGATGGTTACCCAAATGTTGTCCCACAAGATGTCAAAAATAGGTTGCCAAAATTCCAGGGTAACAATGCTATTACTGGTGATCAACATCTCAAACTTTTTGATAATATGATGGAAGATTTTGAGATAGAGTTTGAAGATGTGTATATTAAGTTGTTTATTCATACACTAGAAGAAGATGCTAGGGATTGGTACAAGGCTCTACCTAATAACTCTATTGATTCATGGACTGAAATGAAAAATGCATTTAGGTTGCAATATGGAGACAGGACTGATCCTAGATTTCTTTTGTCTGAGTTTGAGAATATCAAGAAGAACCCTAATGAATCAGTCCATGACTTCAACACAAGGTTTAACAAAACTTTGAGAAGGCTTCCTGTTGGTTTGAGGCCTTGTGATGAATCTTGTTTAATCAAATATACAGATGCATTTGATAAAAAGGCAGCCTACTACCTAAGAGATAAGAACCCAACCAATATAAGACAAGCTTTCACCATGGCACTTCAAATTGAGAACAATATCAAGGCTGTTGGGAAACCTCTTAAGAGAGATGGTGTAAAATTGATAAACCCTGAAAAACCTCAAGCTAGCAAAGGTGCTGATTTAGAAGAGGTTGTGAAGACTTTGGCAGGGGCTGTCAAAGAAATCTCATACAAGTTGGCAAGAGCTGAGAAGGGAATTGGGCAGACTTCACAAGGTCAGCCTAGGCAGCAGGCACAAAGATAGATTTGGCAATCACCATAGGAATGAGCAGAGGTTTGATGACAAGGGTAAAGGGCCTATTGGATCTGCAAATAGACAACCCCAAACACGTGAAAATAGATTGGTTCCTGACCCTCTAACTGCCAGGGTTGCTGTTGTTGATGAAGTGGCTGATATGGATTGGTGTGATAGATGTTTTCTTCCTCATCCTCCATGTGAAATGGACCAACAAGTTGATGAAGCTGATAATAAGGATGGAACTGATGATGATATTTGCATGGTGGGTTGTTCTTCAAGCTCACAAGGAGGAGCAACATCTACTAAAGTAATAAGTGCTAGGACTGCTGCAACCTTTTGGGATTGCATAAAGTGGGTACCACTTCTTTCTCTTTCTCAAGCTCATGATGTAGATGTAGTTCAATCCTTTGAAATTCCTAATAATGACTTTGAATATCTAAGAGCTTTGATGATCAAGAAGTATTATGGTGGTATCCCTCTAGAGGAAGATAGACAATTGTTGATGAATGTTGTTGTAGCTCAAGAAAAGGACTATAACACTAGAAGCAAGATTGTTAAGGAAGTTAGGCCTCAAGCCAAAACTAAAACACCCTTGCTCACAAGCATTCCAAAAGAAGCTCCTAGGAAAGAAACACTTGCTAAAAGCTCTGTTGTCCTGATAAAAAATTACAGTCCTTCTCATGCCCAGGCTGCTAAGAATACTTCTCCATCTGATGAACCTTCTTGTTTCCCTTCCAATGTTGTCTTACCAAAGAATGTTCCATATGATATAGCCCAAGTATTGAGCCAAATTAAAGTGAGTGTTCCAATTATTGAGTTGCTTAGAATTCCTGAGCATAAGAAGAGAGCATTTGAGTACTTGGGATTGAAAGAAGAGAAGATTACCCCAAGTAGAAATGTAAATGTTGTTGAGACTCCTCTTCAAATCATTGCTGGCCTTGAAACACCACCAGCGGTGGAAGATCTTGGAGAGGCACCTGAGGTATATTTGGGGACATCCTTGGTTGATTCCCAATTGAATGTTGATCCATTCTTTACAACTTTTCTCATAAAAGATAGACTACTTCACAATTGTATGTTTGATTCTGGTGCATCATGTAATGTCATGCCTCTAGAAGTCATGAATGAGTTGGATATCAAGGTGACAGCTACCTATGGGAAGTGTACTACCATGGATTCAAGGGAAGTGTCGGTGGTTGGTTGTGTGAAGGGTTTAGTAGTGCAACTTGCAGCCTATCCGGGTAAGAACTTGAAACTTGATGTTGTAATTGTTGACTGCCCTACCAAATGGGGTATGCTTTTGTCAAGAAAATGGGCTGCAAGTGTTGGTGGTAGTGTTCAGATGGACATGTCTTTTTCCACTATTCCCATTGAGGGAAGCCTTGTCAAACTCTATGGTGAAAATAAAATGTTGCACTTGATTGAAGATCCCAACAATGCTTCCTATGAAGTGTTATTTGCTAATGTAGATGCTGACAATTTCATTGGCTTTGCTGATGGAAAAGAACACAAGATGGACAGATCAAAGTGCCTTGATATGGTAGGTTCTCCTTGGACCTTGCTATTTGATGGAGCTTGCTCCAAATTTGGAAATGGTGCTGGTATAGTTATGCTTTCTCCTAGTTTAGAAGAGTATGATTTTTCCTTCAAACTTAATTTTGAATGCACTAACAACATTGCTGAGTATGAGGCATTGTTGTTGGGGTTAATAATTGCATGGAAGTATGGAGTAAGAGATATTGTTGCAAAAGGATACTCAGAGCTGGTTGTCAGACAAATAAGAAAACTGTATGCTACAAAAAATCAGCGTATGAAACAGTATAAGCATGCAGTTTGGGATCTAATTGAAATGTTTGATTCCTTTAACATTGTTTACCATGACAAAGGTCTTAATGTTGTTGCTGATAAGTTGGCAGTGCTGGGTTCTAGATTTGAAAATTGCACCATTTCACCTTATTGTGAATACAACATTGAAGTCCTGACTAGGCCAACTGTCCCTGATAATGTGAAACATTGGCAAGTCTTTAACAATGATGCTCAAGTGCTCAGGTTCTTACAAAACCAAGGTGAGTTTGTAAATCATAATATTGATTGGGAGCCAATGGTATGCATGACTGAAGGAAGAGAAACTTTGTTTGGAAAAGATATCATCCAATTGAAAACAAACACCATTCCTAGAGGTCTTGTTGCACTTGAGTCAAATTTTAACAATGTTGATTGCATCATAAATAGAAAGATGTCTGCTTCAAGGGATGTGGAAGAGCATGACTTGGGAACAAAGGAAAAACCAAGGAAGGTTTGGTTGGGCAGTAATTTAAGTAAAGAAGAAAAACAGTCCTATGCCCAACTCTTGAAAAAATATCAAGACTGCCTTGCTTGGTCCTATTCAGAGCTGAAAGCATATAGAGAAGATTTATTTCAACATGAGATCCCTCTTGAAGAAAATTCCAAACCATTCAGATAGAGGAAAAGGCCTATTAATCCACTTCTCTCCATGAAAATGCAAGAAGAGTTAAAGAAGTTGAGAGATGGAGGTATTATTCAGCCCACTAGATATTCATCTTGGGTTGCAAACCTTGTGCCAGTCAGAAAGAAGAATGGAGACATTAGAATTTGTGTGGATTTTAGAAATCTAAATAAAGCATCCATGAAGGAAAACTATCCCTTGCCAAATATGGAAAATATGTTGTAGCTTGTGACAGGGTCAGAATTGCTTTCTACTTTGGATGGTTTCTCCAAATATAATCAAGTGGTTGTCAAAGAATCAAAAAGACTTAAGACAACCTTCACTACTCCTTTGGGGACATATGTTTTTGTTAGAATGCCCTTTGGTTTGATGAATGATAATGCTAATTTTCAAAGAGAAATGGATGTTTCTTTTGCTGGTTACATCAATGAGTTCATTGCAGTTTACCAAGATGATGTGACTGTGTTTTCAAGGCAGTGAGGTGATCATTTGCAACATTTGGAGAAGATGTTGATCAGATGTAGGGAGTATGGCATTTCTCTTAATCCAAAGAAGTGTCATTTTGGTGTGAAAAAGGCCAAGTTGCTTGGACATATTGTATCTAAATATGGTATTATGATAGACCCTGAGAGAGTGGATGCAATCAGCAAAGTACCTATCCCAAGAACCAAGAAAGGCATCCAATCTTTCTTTGGCCAAATAAATTTTATTAGAAGGTTCTTCTCAAACTTTGGTGAGTTGACTCTTCTAATCAAAAGCATGCTAAAAAAGGACCAAGTTATCAAATGGGAGGAGGCTGTCATTCAATATTTTGAAGGAATAAAGGATGCACTTAAGCATGCACCTGTTTTGGCAGCACCAAACTATAAGAGGCCTTTCCAAATCTTTTCCTTTGCCTCTGAATATACCATTGCTTCTGTTTTGTTACAAAAGGATGAGAATGGGGCTGAGAGGCCTATTGCCTTCTTTAGCAAGGCTTTACAAGCAGCTGAATTGAAGTATACAATCATGGAGAAACAAGCATTTGCCTTGGTGAAAGCAACAAAGATTTTCAGGCCTTATATACTGAGCTCAAAAGTTGTTGCTTATGTTCCCCACACCATGGTGAAAGACATCTTATCAGAGATGGAGATCTCAAGAAAAATATGTAGATGGGTGAATAAATTGCAAGAGTATGATATGGATATCCAAACCACAAAGTTAGTAAGAGGTTTGGGTCTTGCTAAGTTCATGGCTGAGAGCAACTTGCAAAATGTAGAAGTGAATCAGCTAGAGGAAGAAAGGGCAGATATTCTTGAGAAATTGATGAGTTCTGAATGGTACAAATATGTGATCTTCTACCTCAGGCACCTATGCTGTCCTAGTCACTTGAATAAAAATTAGAAAAGAGCCCTCAAGCTAGCTTCTCAAAAATATATCATAACAGACCTTGGGCTGGCTTGGAAGAACCCTGAGGGTGTCCTCTTGAAATGCATAACTGAAGATGAAGCTCCCAAGATAGTTGTTGATTTCCATGGGGGAGTTTGTGGAGGACACTTTGCTGGGAGGGTGACAACACATAAGATTTTGAGAGCTGGTTATTGGTGGCCTACTCTTTTTAAAGATGCAACCTAGCTGGTTAGAAAGTGTGATAGTTGCCAACATTTCTCTGGAAGACTGAAAGCTTCAGGATCCCTTCCTTTGCAGCCTGTATCAATTGAAGCCCCTTTCAAACAATGGGGAATGGACTTCATTGGTGAGATTTCAGATCCTTCTAGTGCTGGTCATAAATGGATTCTTGTAGCCACTGATTATTTTACAAAGTGGGTTGAAGCAATTCCATCTAAGAAGGCAACACACCAAGTGGTAATGGATTTCTTGTTGGATCATATCATATGCAGATTTGGAGTTCCAGTTAAGATTGTATCTGATAATGCCATGTGCTTTAGAGCCAAACCTTTAATGGCAATGTGCAATGAATATGGGATAAATCTGACTTATTCTTCAAACTACAATCCACAAGGGAATGGACAAGCTGAGTCCAGTAATAAGAACTTTCTCAAGATCATTAGAAGGACCTTGGAAATGAACAAGAAGAAGTGGGGAGAACAATTGAAGTTTGCAGTTTGGGCTGATAGAATAACTCCTAAAAGAGCAACTGGTAAAAGCCCATTTGAATTGGTGTATGGAACTCAGGCTTTGCTACCCTTACACCTGCAATTATCTTCATTTCAGTTTTCCCAATAGTTGGAAGATCAAGAGCATGGCCCATATGAATCAAGGATCAATCAAATTATTGAGCTTGATGAAGAAAGAAGAGCATCCCATCAGAGGCATATCAGATTTAGAGAGAAATTGAAGAAATTGTTTGACAAGAAGGTCACTCCTAGAGCCTTCAATATTGGAGATTTGGTTTTGCTGTGGGATAGTAGGCATGAAGACAAGGGAAAACATGGAAATTTTGATGCATTATGGATGGGCCCTTATGCCATTGACATCAGAATTGGTGAACATACCTTTTTTCTCAAAGATCTAGATGGGGAATTGCTGGAGCTTCCTGTTAATGGCAGACATTTAAAACATTTCTTGGATTAAATCCCCAAATTGAGGTATGCACAAATTGTACATTTGTATAGTCTTTGTGTTTTTCTTTGTTTTTGTTGTTGGTTGGTGTGTGGTTTTCCCTTTTGTCCTTGGCAACCACTTTTGGGTGGTTTTCTCGGTTCATTTTTGGTGGTAATTCTGGTTTTTTGAGCTGCCTCATATTTTGACTCCTTTTCCCAATGGATTTTGGCACTTGGTCTACATTTTTTCCTTGTGGCACTCACTGGGAGTGCCCATCCCCAAGCAGGAGCCAATGTTGGTGCTAATTCTCAGTTTGCAAAATGTGCCCTAATGTTCCATGTCCAAATCTTCTTAGAAACGTTTTATTTCTTGATTTGGTGGTCTGAAGTTCATCTTCCCCAATTGAATGCTTCGAAAAATGCCCGTAATAATATTATTTTGCCCTTTTTTGAATAATATTCTAAGTTGCCCCCTTTTTATGCCCTGGTTTCTTCATTTTTTTGGGCTGTGCTATGTTTCCTTTGTCAAATCATGTAAAAACTTGAAATTGATCGAATCCTGATTATGTGCAAGTGTTTCCCCAATCCCCAGGTCGAAAGTAATGCTAAATCATGTTTCAATTGATTTAAAATCAAGAAATATGCCATCCTTGTTAAAAATTTTGATTTCTAGGGCATCCTTTATATTTTTTACGTTTTGATGGTCATATAGGTGTCTTTTTCCTATCAAATTCATCCTCTGCATGCAAGGGCAATGTGGTGGGTTCCTATTGGTTGAGGAGTGGCGGGAAATGTCCCTAATTTATCATTTTTTGAAATTATGACAAAAGGGAAAATTTTAACCCATGGCTCCACTCTCTACAATGAAGTGCCTACATGGCATATTTTTGTTGGCTAGGAGATTGGCGGGTGGCGGGGTCTCCTTTAAAAAAATTTGGTTTCATTGTGTAAAATTTTCAAATTCAAATTTTGGCCCGAAGGCCCACACCGAATAGGGAGAGGACACATGGTAGAAGGGGGGCATGTGGATGGCAAGGGAACTTGGAGAAGTTTGGTGTTTTATGGCTCGAAATGATAAAGTAAAAAATTAACCTGAGGTTCCGAAACCAATCAAAAGAGAACATGTGTCCAAAGTTTGCAAAAAATGAAGAAAGGGGCCGAAGGAAAACTTGATGTTTTTTTTTAATTTGTTTTCTAAAAGTGAAAAATGGATTATAGGCCCACTCCAATCAGATGGAGACATGTGTCCAAAAGTTCAAAAGTCAAAATTTTGTGCATAGCCTTGATAATGTGTAAATTTGAGGCTTGTGCAGGATCGCGGGCCTTTGGAGATAAAAGTAAAATTTTGCATTTTTGGGCAAAAGCGAGCTAAAGTGCAAATAAGAGGCATACCTCCCCAGCCAACCCAAGGTGGACACGTGGCACATTTTAAAATGTCAAAGGGTGGCACAGGTCAACTTTGAAATTTGTGAATTTTTGAAAAGGGTTTAAGGGCAGAAGTGGAGACTTGGACCCGCAGCAAATCGGAGGTTGCCATGTGGTAGAGAAGAATCGGGCTTCCGGGCCCACAGAGGTTTTATGGAAAAATTTCATTTTTTCAAAAAAGGAGTAAAATTGATAGAATTGGCCCACATTTTCAATTGGGCCCACATATGGACACGTGGCGAGTCTAAGGGAGAAGCAGAGAAATTTTGCATAATTTTCCAAAATTCAAAAGGGTTGTAGATGCATTTTAAAGGTGTGAGCCCGATCCAATCGTGTTTTGACACATGTCCTACCTTACCCAAAGGATAAAAAGGTAATTTTGGGCTGATGTTTGAGTTCTCATTTGCCATGTGGAGGGCTGGTATTTAAAGTTATCCAAAATTGATGGCAATTGTGCATTCTTCCTTCTTGCCCCTATCGACACTAAAATTTTCCTCCATAATTTCTATTTCATTAATGTATGTATTAGGAATAGGATGTTGTTAAGTATAATTAGTAGTAGCGTCTGATAGAAGATAATGGCACCGTCAGTAAGGTGCCGCCAATAATGTGGAGTACGGTAATAGTCAAAGTACAATAGGAATTGTACAATAGGAACACACACATTGTGCTGGCACCTAAAAAAATGGATGCAAAAGACTTCAAGGACTTCAGACCTATCAGTCTTGCTAATGCTATCTATAGAATCTTCACCAAAATCATCACTACTAGACTGCAGCTCATAATGAATGATCTCATCTCAAGGCAGCAGAGTGGCTTCATTAAAGGCAGGATAATACAAGACGGAGTGATTATGGTGCACGAAACTATACATTCCATGGAAAATAATAAAAAGGCAAATATGATCCTTAAGCTTGATATGAATAAAGCTTTTGACAAGGTTTCTTGGGTCTTCCTTGACAGGATTTTATCTAAATTTGGGTTCACAGAAAAATTTAGAAAAATTGTTAAAGTCTTGTATATCTACAGCCAGGTTCTCTGTGGTTGTTAATGGGGAGCCTGTGGGTTTTTTCACCAGTAGCAGAGGTCTAAGACAAGGAGACCCCATCTCCCCCTTACTCTTCATTCTCTTAGCTGACAGCCTTAGTAGAACAATTGGCAGAGCGGTTGAGAGACGGCCTTTTAAATGGATCTAAACCCACTTCATTCAGCCAAGCTGTCTCTCATCAACATTTTGTGGACGACACTATCCTTCTTCTTCTGGCCTCAGTTGTGGAAGCTAAAGCTATCAAGGCTTTATTGCAACTCTATGAATCTACTTCTGGGCAAGAGATTAATTATGACAAAAGCACCATTTTTTTCTTTAACACCCTTGCGGAAAGACAGCTCAAGATTGCTAAAATTCTGGGCTGTAAAATTGGTGCTCTTCCAGCAACATACTTAGGCCTCCCTCTTGGCACTAAGAAAGTCTCTCACATGGTGTGGGATGATTTGTTGATGAGATTTTCAGAAAAAGATGGCAGGTTGGAAAGGGGCCACTCTCTCTAGTGCTGGTAAGTGCCTTCTCATTAAAAGTACACTCCAAAGTCTACCCATCTATATCATGTCACTTTTCAAAATTCCTTCTTCCTTCAGAGAGAAAATTGAAAGGATTCAGAAAAAAAATTTATGGCAAGGCATGGAAGAGAAGTTCAAATTTCACCTAGTGGCCTGGGATAAGGTCTGCACCCCAAAATCTATGGGAGGGCTGGGCATAAAAAATATTGAGAAAATGAATGAGGCACTCATCGCTAAGATGGGCTGGCGATTGCTATCTGAGAAACAACCCTGGATTGATGTTATTAAAGCAAAATACTTGAATCAACAAGCTGTCTACTCCTATCTGCATGAAGAACAACTACCCAATGGTTCCATTTTTTGGAATAATCTGGTTAAGAGTAGAAACTTCATCAAGACAGGGAAGCAAATGGAAAGTGGGGGATGGCAGTGACATAAACTTCTGGGAGGATAACTGGTTCAGTGACAATCTCTTGGAGAGATTTGGGACAGCTAAGGACAGCCTTATAAGCAAGTATGGAACTAAAGTCAAGGACTATATTGAAGGAAATGGCACCAACAAGAATTGGAAAAGACTTTCTATGGAACGAATTGAGCTGAAACAAATCTACTTCCTCCCTTCAAGATCTTTTAGACCCCTTCCCTTTAAGTCAGCTGAATTCCAAGGATGAGCTGGTTTGGAGCAATTCACAAGATGGGAAATACTCAGTCAAATCTGGTTATACCATTCTTTCTCACAGTAACCAATCTGACTTTAACTGGAACAAGATCTGGATGCCTGAGTTAACCGCCAAAATAAATTTTTTTCTTTGGCTGGCCATCAGAGGTAGAATTCTCACCACTGACAATTTGATGAGAAGAGGATTTATAATTCCTAATTGGTGCCACCTTTGTAGGAATGACTATGAAGACATTAGTCATCTGTTCATACATTGTGCTTATGCCAATAGAATTTGGAGCTTTGTTCTTTCTAAATTTGATGCTCTTTGGGTGTTGCCAAAGAACCTTAATCAGCTATGGAATCAATGGAACCCACCATTCAGACATTGTGCTATCAAAAGAATCTGGAAATTAGCAATCCCACACTTAATCTGGAGGATTTGGAAGGACAGAAATAATATCATTTTCAGAAATAAGAAGCAGAATTATAAAATTAGTATTGGCAAAATTTCTCAAGGTATCAAAGAGGACATGGCCAGATTTAAACCTCCCAAGAACAAGTGTTATCCTGAGAATGAAGAGCACATTTTATCTAATAGGCAGATTGGAAATTGGAGCAACCCTGGGAATAGTGTTGATAGATCTTTGATTAAATGGCATCCTCCTGACTCTAATTGGTACAAGCTGAACTTTGATGGCCCTCTAAGGGAAACCCTGGGACAGCAGCTGGAGGAGGAGCAATACGGGACCACAAAGGTAATTTGATTGCTGCTTATGCTGGAAAAATGGGAATTCAAACCAATCATTTTGCCGAAGCATTATCTGCTCTCTGGGGCTTGAGAGTTGCACGGGCTCAAAATATTCAGAACCTTATTGTTGAAGGGGACTCCCTTAATATCATTAAGCTTCTTAATCAGTCCTCATCTCCCAGTTGGAGTATTAAAGATTTTATCTCTGAATCCATAAGCATTTGCCACACCTTCAATAGTATCAGAATCATACATACTTACAGGGAGGGTAACAATCTGGCGGATGCACTGGCCAATTATGGCATTAATATAAATTTTACTGTCTGGGATAATGATAGTATCCCTAATCAGCTTCACAACAGCATCCATGCGGATCTTCACAAGCAAGCAATCTCTAGAGATAAGCCTTAATCTTTGGAGGAAAATCAAAATCATCAATTCTTTCACACGTGCTGCTTTATTCTATATGGCGAGGCAAATTATATCTTTTTCAAATAATAGCAAGATCTATTTAAGAAACTTCAAGTGGAGTCATCCATGATTTAAAAATCACGCACGCGGGAGGTACAACAGCCTGTTGATATCCAGATGCCAAACTCCACGAAAACCGATGATAAATACAAAGTGATTGTTGACAGGGAAAGGGTTTTCACACGCGACTTCCCGCAGGCTCAGTTCAGCAATTACGCAGCCGTTCGTGAGAAGACCAACGGCTACAGTTCCCAGTCTTATGCATTCTTCAACAGTAAGAAACGAACTGTTCTTCATGCGCTCACGGCATTCTGGAATTTGTTGTAACCTGCACACCACTGAGAAGATGGGAGGACCTCCCTGTCAAATTGAGCCGTGCGCGGACCCTGATTGGAAGGATAACACCGAGCTTTGGAACATTCTCAGCATAGGCGGCTTCACCAGCTTTGTTGAAAGGGTGCAGGGACATGATCAAAGTATTTCAGTATGCTTTGCTAAGGAATGGAAAGAGAGGACTGTCGACTATGGGGGACAGAAAATTCTTGTCAATGAAGAGCTCATTGCTGAAGCGACTGGTCTCAGCCTGGATGGGTACCGCTTCTTCAACAAAAGGGTTATCAAAGAAACTAAAGAAAGAAGATTTGTGGAGGAAGATGAGAAGCTTATATTTAGCACAGCGGGTCTGCTTGTAAGCTCAATTCCATCACCGTTTGATGAGGTCACTCGCATGATGATTCGTTTCATCTCCTTGGAAGGTAGGTTTGTTACTGTCCCAGCTAAGCATCTCATCTTTTTAAATCACTTCCGTAGGAATAGATTGGTTTGCTTCCCTCATTATCTTTTAAACTCTCTTGAGCGCTCCATTTTGGAGTTCCAGAAGCATACCCGGGTGGTTCCCTTGCATCAAGGGCTTATTTTGCTTATCCACAAATACTGCCTTCTCAAGTACCCCGGTCTTCCCTTCCTCTCCTAGCCCGGCTCCCCCTTTGATGGGCTCTGCTGCTGCCAGTCCTGCTTCCCCTGCTGCCCTTGCTGCCCTTGCTGCTGCCCCTGCCACCGGTGCTGCTACCCCCATGCCGGCTGCACATGATTCTCCTTCTATTCCTCCTGCTGCTCCTCCTGCCACCCACCTCGCCTCTTCCTCTAAACGACCATTCACCAGGGCTTCTAGGAGACTCAACCTTGAGACTCTTGCAGCAGGGAAAGAGCCTCTTGATCTTGACATTGCACGTGACCTGCTGAACATAAGTAGTGCCAGTCCCCGGGAAGCACAGATGGATAACCCTTCTAAGAGACTGGAGGCCTTAGAGGCTGAGATAAAAATGCTGAAGGATGAGGTCAAAAACCTAGCTAAGCAAAAAGGTAAGAAAAGCATGGAGGGGGAAGGGAGCATTGACAATAGTCAGATTGAAGACATATACAAAAAGCTGACCTCCTTGGACTCCCGCCTTGGGAAGGCTAAGACTAGGCATGATTACAACATTGCCGCCTTTAGGGCTATTGAGGAGTTCATCGTGGGACATGCCAAAAGTGTTTCCAACCTCAGCGGTGTCCCGGCTGCACTTTGGGGCAATGAAAAAGAGAGCAAAAGGACCATCGAGGAGCTCGATAAGACGGATGCTGCCCACATGACCGCTTTGGGTATGTTTCATGCTTGGAAAAAATTCAAGATCAGTGTTGATCAAGCAGCCAAGAAGTAGTCCTGCATGCTTCTCCTGCTCTCTTTTGTTATTCTTACTATTTCTTGGCTGTCAGGTTACTGCTTTTTTGTTGTTGTTTTGCTGTTAAGTCTCGCTTGTGTAGCTGTTTCTGGGCTACGTTGAATTCCATTGTATTTCTTGGACTTGGTTAGTCCTGCTTTGTTTCTCACTCTTATTCCGGCTTAAAGGCCTTATTTATAGTAAAAAACTATTTACAATTAAAAAAAAAGTACAATAGGAATGTTGTAAAAAGTAAATATTTGTAGTAAGTCCGGTAATGTTAAAATGTCAAAGTTTGGGGATAAGTAGAGAAGTAGGGTCTACATGATTAGGAATTAGAAATATTATATTGGTAATAAGGACAAGGAGTGAGGTCATAAATATTTTGTGTATTTTATTTGTAAAAAGTCTAAAAATGTGGAACCCATGTGAAATGATAAGGTTTATCTTATCTTAAGATAAGCCTACATGTACAGATAAGAGTTAAGGTATGGAATATGATTCGTCAGAGTGGATTTCTTATCCTATCTTAGAGATAAGATGGATAAGCCTGGAAGTTCTATAAATAGAGAGGCCACCCCCCTCATTTAGCATAGAAAGAAGTAGTGAGAAATATTGTAGGAAGTGTGCAAAGGAAGCCATCAGTTTAAAGGTGTGTTGAAGAAGCCATTAAGAGGTGTAATTGTAAAGTTTCTCCCATAGTCTTGGTGAAAGGCAAGTGAAGTCAATAACACTTGAAGTACCTCATGGGTGAGATTGTAACAATTTCATGTTAATATTATAATTTACTTTGATATTTCAGATTTGTCATCATTCTGTCTTATCATAGTCGATGGTATTCTTGTGTTATGTTGTTGTTTTGTTTCCAGATTACATCCACCAAACTAAAGGCTGTGCATTAGTAAATAATCATAGCACGAGGAGTTCCCGGTGAAGAATTATCATAGTGCCGGATTGGTGATGACATTTTGGTTCCGTTGCCGGGACCATTCCTCGTTGGTGGATTTTCTGGAGAGATATTCCCACTTAGTCAAAAATCAATTGGAGGGTAACCTTGTTTTTACTGTGCATAGTAGTTACCATGGTAAAGTCATTTTTACCGTGAATAGTAGTTACCATGGTAAAGTCATTTTTGCTGTGAATAGTATTTACCACAGTAAAGTCACTTTTTACTGTGAATAGTATTTACCGCAGTAACTTCACTTTTTATCGTGAATAGTGTTTACCACAGTAAAGTCAGTTTTTACCGCAGTAAGTCAAGTTTTACCATAGTTTACCGTGGTCATTTCTATTTTACTATAGAAAGGTGTAAAGTCACTTTCTAGTATAGCAATTCCAATTATTTGTGCACATAAGTCTTGTTGATTGTACTTGTGGGTTGGTATTTCATGGTGGTTACTTTTGAAAATGGGAAAGATTCCTGTTTTTTCAGCTCAATCTAATGAAGATGCTTCTTCTTTCATTCAAGAGTTTAAGAGATCTTGTATTTGTAATGGCCTTATAAGAAGGGAACAATGGACTGAATTTTTTCCTACCTTTTTGGATGGTTCAACACTTAGGTGGTTTGAAACACTAGGTGATAATGTGAAAAATTCATGGGATTTATTAACTGAAAGTTTTCTTGAAGAATTTGGTGAACAACAGAAATATGCAGATCTCATGATCGAGATCACAAAGCTATCCCAAGGAGAGAAGGAGAAGATAAGGGATTATCATGCTCGTGTTCTAGAGCTAAGGAGGAAGCTCGATGCCCAGATCTGGAAGGAAGGATTAGCGGATGGGTTGATGAATGGCGTGGATAATCTCCTATGTAAGCACTTCATTCTTGGGATGAAGCCAGAGATCAGACAACGAGTGAAGTATGACCGCCCAGCTACCCTTGAACAAGCAAAGGAGATTGCAAGAAGGTAAGAAGAAAGCATGGAAGAGGAGCCGAAAGAAATTGTTGCTAAAGTAGAGCCTACACCAGCACCTTTGGTCCAGAATCCACAACCACTCCTCGTGAGCACAAATATTTCTCCTAGTACATCTACTGAGTATGAAGATCTGCTCAAAAAGATGGGTCAGTTAACTATTAATCTTCTTCAAGGAAAGGAATTTAGTTCTCAGGGAGGAGATAGAGGTCCAAAAAGAAATATTTCTGAAGTTGTATGTTATGGTTGTTATAAAAAGGGTCATTATAAGTATAATTGTCCAGATAGAGCTTCTACATCTGGTAAAGGAGATAATGATAAAGGAAAAGCACCTGTGAATTCTTTTGATGTAGTAGATAAGAGCAGAAATAATGAAGTAGATGTGTTTGTAACAAAAAGAAAGAAAGAAAAAGATAATCAAGATGGAAATGATCCTAAGAAGATGAAAGGAGAAACTAGTAAGAAACATAGGAGAAGAAAGTTGGGTGTGCAGGATTTTCTGATTTCACAGGGGCAAGGACCATACTCCATCTTGGAAGATCTGTCCAAAAAACCTACAAATATTACATATGGTCAACTCTTGGCTATGTCTTCTGAGAATAGGCGGGAGCTGCGAAGTGGACTCAATGCTCGAAGAAGGAAGGAGGTTGAGGTCCCTATTTTGGAGGCAGAGGCAGATCCCTATGCTCCACAAGCTGAGGTATTATGTAATGGTATTTCAATTCATGATGTCTTAGTTGATGGAGGTGCTGCAGTTAATGTAATGACCGAGTCTGTAATGAATATGTTGGGTTTAAAAATTGATCTCCCTTCAACACTTATGTTAAGGTCATTAAATAAAGGAAAAACTAAACCAGAAGGTGTAGTTTCAAATGTGGCAATATCTGTTATGGGTGTTGTATGTGTGGTAGACTTTCAGGTGATGAAAAATGGTACTGTTGCGTACCCAATGCTGCTGGGAAGACCATGGCTAAGGAGAGTTCATGCAAGAAACTACTGGAATGAAGGTTTCATGACACTTGGATGTGGTAGAGAGAGGGTGAAGATAAATGTGATCCCTCGACATCATAAGGCAGACAATGTGGATTCAAGTGATGAAATTGATGATTGGACATCCTCTAATTACTCTAGTACCAGTGAAGTGGACACTGAAGATGAAGAAAGTGAGGTTGATGTTTCAGTCATGGATATCCTTCCAGTCACACCAACTCATGACCCCATAAAATTATCTGAAGAAGAAGTTGATGATCGTCTCCAACAAATAAAGATTGGTGATGTTGTGATGGAGAGTGAGAAGGAATCCTAGCTCCAGCTCTTTCGAAGGTACATACACCTATTCAATTTTGATTACAAGGAACTCCGTCAAGTAAGTTGGGTAGAACATTCTATTGAGCTGGTAGATGGTGCTAAGCCCATAAAGAAAATGCCATATAGAATGAATCCTAATTTTTCCAAGACTGTAAAAGAAGAAATAGATAAGTTGCTTGATGCAGGATTCATATTTGCTGTGGAGAATTCAGAATGGGTTTCTCCCATTGTGATCTCAATAAAAAAGAATGGGAAGCTACGCATTTGTGTTGATTACAGGAAGCTCAATAAGGCAACAAAGAAGGATCATTACCCTCTTCCATTTTCAGATCAGATCTTGGACGAAGTAGCTGGCCAGGAGTGCTATAGTTTTGCTAATGGATATAGCGGCTACAACCAAGTTCGTATAGCAGAGAAAGATCAGCTGAAGACCATGTTCACCACTCCTTGGGGAATGTTTTCTTATAGAGTTATGCCATTTGGATTGTGTAATGCTCCGGAAACATTCCAGGGTTTGATGAATAGGGTGTTCGAACCCTACATTGGGACCTTCATCAGAGTATTTCTGGATGATTTTTGCATCTATGGGAGCAAGTTGGACCACCTGCACCAAATGGAGACAACATTTCAAAGGTTAGATGAAGCACAAGCCTCACTAAACCCTACAAAGTGTGTCTTTGGATGTTCTAAAGGTGTTTTGTTAGGGCATGTTGTATCCAGAGATGGTATTGGTACTGATCCTGATAAAGTTTCAAAAATCAAAGATTTACCATTTCCTATGAATAGAAGTAAGTTGAGATCATTTTTAGGCCATGTGGGTTACTATAGAAGGTTCATCAAGAATTTCTCAAAGATTGCACAGCCACTAACCCAGTTCTTGAAGAAGGATGTTACTTATGAACCAGGAAATAAGGCGCATGAAGCTTTTGGACAACTGAAGGAAGCCCTGGTGTCTTCACCTGTTTTAAAGAATCCAGATTAGAGCAAGCCATTCATTGTGTACACTGATGCCTCAGATGCAGCACTAGGAAGTACTTTGAGCCAAAAGGATGAAAATGGGAATGAACATCCAATTTACTTTGGGAGCAGACAAATGAGCAGTGCTGAGGTAAATTATACTGTAATTGAAAAAGAGGCTCTAGCTATCATTTTTGTTGTAAAGAAGTTTAGAAATTACTTGCTAGGGCAAATAATTCTAGTTGTAACAAATCATCAGGCTCTAAAATATATTGTAAATAAGCCTAACCCATCAGGGAGGATAGCAAGATGGATAATTTTGCTACTTGAATTTGAATTTGATATTATAGATAGGCCAGGAAAGAAGCATGTCAATGCAGATGCACTCTCTCGAGCCTATGATGGTTTAGGATCATCTTGTGATGATGATGATTTCCCTGATGCAGCATTGTTATCCCTTAACACAATCCCTAGTGAATACATAGATATTTGGAATTATCTGAATGAATTCAAGTTTCCTGATGGTGCCAATGCAAAGACTAAGAGAAAGATTACTCAAGCCAGTCGTCCATATTCTATTCTGCATGGAGTATTGTTTCGAATAGGACCTATTGGACAGTACAAGAGGGTAGTTGGACGTGATCAAGGGAAGGAACTGCTAGAAGAATTCCACAATGGTACATGTGGAGAGCACTTCTCTGGACAACTTACAGCAAGAAGGATCTTGGATGCAGGTTATCATTGGCCCACTCTTTTTAAAGATTGTTATAATTATTTTTAAGACGTGATATTTGTCAAACACATGGTAACCGTAAGACTTCATCAGCTCCATTATGCCCTATTCTTCCACTTGGTCCCTTTGAAAAGTGGGGAATAGACATTGTAGGTCCACTTCCAACTACCTCACGCCAAAATAAGTATATTGTAGTTGCAATAGATTATTTAACCAAGTGGGTTGAAGCTAGGCCATTGAAAACAACTTCCATGGATGAAGTGGCAAGGTTCATATATGAACGCATTATCACCAGATTTGGTTGTCCATTAGAAATTGTAACAGATCAAGGAAGCTACTTCATTAATGAGGTGGTAGAAGCCCTAGTCAATAAGTTTTCTATTAAGCACAGGAAGGCAACAACATACAAGCCAAGCACAAATGGACAGGTGGAACGAACAAATTTTGTGTTGTGTCAAATTCTAGCAAAAGATGAAGCCTTGCAGGTGCATAAATGGGACAAAAGGATTCATGCAACATTGTGGGCATATAGGGCAACATCAAAGTCAGCAACATGATACTCCCCATTTCAGTTGGCTTATGACATTGATCCAGTTCTTCCTATTGAGTTTGATATTCCCACAGTCAGAGTAATGGAAAATGAAAGAATGGATGAAAGTGATTCAGTAAAAGAAAGGTTGGTACATCTTCATTTGCTAGAGGAAATGAAGGAAATAGCTAAGGATACAAGCTATAAGAAGAAAATGAAGCAGAAGGAATAATTTGATCAAAAGATCCAGTGGTCTCCATTTCATGTGAATGACTTGGTTCTACTATATGATTCTAGATATAAAAAAAGAAGACAGAGAAAATTTCTTCCAAAATGGATGGGGCCCTACAAAATAGCAGCTGTGCATGAAAATGGTACGTACCGACTGGAGGAATTGGATGGCACTCCCATTACGAAATGGGTCAACCACGACAAGTTGAAGATTTTCCAAGCACCAGAATAGTCTACTCTGAGGACGGAGTAGAAACTAGGAAGGGGGAAGATGTAGACACTAAAATTTTCCTCCGTAATTTCTATTTCATTAATGTATGTATTAGGAATAGGATGTTGTTAAGTATAATTAGTAGTAGCATCTGATAGAAGATAACGGCATCGTCAGTACGGTGTCGCCAATAATGTGGAGTACGGTAACAGTCAAAGTACAATAGGAATGTTGTAAAAAGTAAATATTTGTCGTAAGTGGTCCGGTAATGTTAAAATGTCAAAGTTGGGATAAGTAGAGAAGTAGGGTCTACATGATTAGGAATTAGAAATCTTATATTGGTAATAAGGATAAGGAGTGAGGTCATAAATATTTTGTGTATTTTATTTGTAAAAAGTCTAAAAATGTGGAACCCATGTGAAATGATAAGGTTTATCTTATCTTAAGAGATAAGCTTACATGTACAAATAAGAGTTAAGGTATGGAATATGATTTTTCAGAGTGGATTTCTTATCCTATCTTAGAGATAAGATGGATAAGCCCAGAAGTCTATAAATAACGAGGCAACCCCCCTCATTTAGCATAGAAAGAAGTAGTGAGAAATATTGTAGGAAGTGTGCAAAGGAAGCCATCAGTTTAAAGGTGTGTTGAAGAAGCCACTAAGAGGTGTAATTGTAAAGTTTCTCCCATAGTCTTGGTGAAAGGCAAGTGAAGTCAATAACACTTGAAGTACCTCATGGGTGAGATTGTAAAAATTTGATGTTAATATTATCATTTAATTTGATATTTCAGATTTGTCATCATTCCGTCTTATCATAGTCGATGGTATTCTTGTGTTATGTTGTTGTTTTGTTTCTAGATTACATCCACCAAACTAAAGGCTGTGCATTAGTAAATAATCATAGCACGAGGAGTTCCCGATGAAGAATTATCATAGTGTCGGATTGGTGATGATACCCCCATTGGAGATCCAAGAAGTTTGGAATCATCGTTTATTCATAAAATTACATCAAATTTTATATGATTCTGCATCGTCTTGGCCTTCTAAATGCATTGGCATATTTTTATGACTCAATTCCTTGATTTAGGGTATTTTTGATGAAATTCCTACTCAGACCCGATAAAAAATGTGAAAAATGAAAATCAAAAGTTACAGAGGTGAAATGATGAGGTGAAAAGGTTACAAAAGATTAGTAAAAGATGCTTGCATGCCTAAATGATAAAAACGTGACCCTAGGGTGGATAATGATCCAAAATTTGTAATGTTTTAAAATTTTTGGCACACCTGGCATTCATCGAACATTTTTCTGTTTGCTGTCCCTTTCTACAAATCATGAGGAGTTGTTGTTACAAATTTGATCCCATAATCATATTATTTTCTTGGGAAGGAAAAATCCATGATGGTAGGAGGTATATTATGCATTTTTGAGAAATTTTTGAAGGGGAAGGAATTTAGAATTTCACGGGAAAACTGGAAGAAGCTCATTTCTTTGAGAAAACCACCTGAGAGATTTTTTCAATTCAATTTTACATCATATTTTATCATGTTGAGTTGGTTTCAAGTTTTAAAGCCATCAACAAGCTCTGAGATTGTTCTCATGACATTCCCCTACTGATATATTTGATCATTTTCAGGATTATATGGTTTATTCTCTTGGAAAAATTTGCATATACTTATGTTTCAGAATGTTTTCAATTTGTGTTTCTTGCTCATGTTGCAATCTTGTGTTTAGGATCTCTTTGATCATACATGGTCTCATTTCTTGTTGATGGTTTTATGACATCTGTAATCTTATATCTAGAAGAGCTTTCATCTGATAGAAGATAAACAAATTTAAAATCATTTTACTGTCCTTGAATCTTGAGATTTTTTGTAAACCTTAGGGGGTACCTTAGGTCATGATCAAATAGGGATTTCTAGATACTTTGTTGGTATATTTACGTCAAGATTTTGTAGCAGGTTGTCAAAGATTGTGTGGAAGAGTGCAGATCTAGGCCTCCATTTGTGCATATATCCTAGTTGAAGGAGTATTTTAAACCTTTTGAAGCATTCCTACTATTTAGGTGTTACAAATTTCTTACAAAGGTCCTCAAAGAGTTTGGTAATCTCTGGTTGGTCTTGTCTAACATCTCCCAACAAAATTTCATTCAAAATAATTAACCCTACCCTATACTAATCCTGCATTGCATTGTGTGTTAATAAGAGAATACAATCCATTTACAAAAATGCACAAAGCAAATTTGGATAATACTATGTCTCTAGTAGCCTCTTCCTTCTTTTGAAAACATTTCCATCATTTAGTAGTGACAACTCTTTTGAGTTTGAATAATGGAGAATTGATCATGTTTTCCCAAGGCCCCTTCCATACAATATGTAAAATACGAGGATATCTCCACCTCCTTCACCAAACAAAGGCTGCAACACAGGTTCTCTTGCCTTGGTTGATAGGCACAACCTAAAATAGTGAGGATCAGATCAAAATCCTTCTAAGGTGCTACCCACTCCTTCAAATCTTAAGTGCTAACAAGTCAGATACATGTCTCCCCGGCTACAAATGACATACAAATAATTTATCTTCCTCTAAGTGTCTTGTTAAAATCCATGGTGCTGATTGAGTTGTGAAGGAGATTAAGTTTTGGTACCAACACATTCCATTAGAGAGAAATGATATTCCATTCTTTGTTGAAAATATAAGAACAATGACATATGACATACCAAACTTTTGTTTAGTGTGTGAAGTTGTTGGTCCCTTTTCACCATGGTACGTTGAAATATTTAATTATCTCCATGATGGAATCTTCCCTACAATAATTTACTATGTTGAAAATCACTATCTCATCCAGCCTATAACCTTCTATACCCTACTTGGGGGCACACTCTTCCACCGAGGCTACCATGGGAATCTATTGCGTTGTTTAAATTCTGACGAATCTATTGAAGAAATCATTGAGGTGCATGAGGGCATATGTGGAGCTCATACTAATTGGATCATCCTCACAAATAAGATACTCAGAGTAGGCTACTATTCGCCTACCATGGAGAATGATTGTTGTTAACATGTGAAGATGTGTGTAGATTTTCAAAAGTATGGAAATTTGATACAAGCGCTGACAAAATCCTTGCAACCAATCATGACACCTTTTTCATTCTCAAATTGGGGTCTTGATCTAATAGTGGAACTTAATCTTGTATCCTTAGATGGCCAAAAATTAATTATAACGACCACTGAGCACTTTATAAAATGGGTAGAGGTTGTTCCTCTTACCTATACAAAAGGTCCCCAAATTTCTAAGTTTATAATGAATCATATCATCTACAAATATGGTATCCCTTCTTTTATTATAAAAGGTAAGTTTTTCAAAAACAAAAATGTGAAATCACTCTAAAAATGCTTCCAAATTTCCCTTAAATTTTCAACCCCTTATTACCCTCAAAGTAATGAGCATGCCAAAGCTTCCAAAAAAATCTTAATTCACATTACAGAGAAAATGGTGAATATCACAGGTGGTAACTAGAATCTACAAATTCACCCTTCACTTTGGGCATTCAAAAATTCTATCCACACTCCTACAGGTGTAGCTCCATATTCTTTAGTATTCATTTAAGAATCCATTTTACCTATAGAGATCGAGATCCCTTCTTTGTGTATCTAGCTATGGGATTACCTGAATGAAAATGACGACTATAGAGTAGCCCGAATGGCAGAGATGGAGCTAGTAGACAAGAAAAACATTCACACCCTCAATCACCTGAAAGTGTATAATGATTGATTATGGAGGATCTACAAAAATAATGTCACACCTCATCAGTTTGAGGTAGGAGACATGGTGTTGAAAGAGAATAAGAAGAACACCAATAAAAATTGAGAAAAGAAAGGGAAATTTGAGCCCAACTGGCTAAGACCATACATTGTGGTTGTCAAGCTTGGTTTAGGTTCATATAAGTTGGCCTATTTATATGGCCAAGAGATTTGAGAACCCATGAATGTAATACATCTAAGTGCTTCTATGCTTAAGTACGAGGTCTTTACAGAATACCAAGAAAGTAAAACAAAAAAATTATAAAAATAGAAAAAGAAAAAGAAAAATAAACAGGTACATCCAATAGTGAAAACCACACAATGGTAGCACTTTGGACAAGTCCTTTGGTGAAAACCATCTTCCAGCGCCAACGGAGGGTCCATTATTCATAAGCAGTTCAGGTTTAAGGAGTATGGAAACTTTTTCCTAAGTTGATCTTTACCTTCATCTGATTCCCTTGTGAGCCTATCCTTTTTTGCCCTAATTCGGCTAATACAAGATTTTATTTGGGGAGAATTTAACATTGAATGAGCCCAACTCACGTTGGGATAAACATTGCAGGATAAATTCTTGCATATACCATATGGAATTCTTACGTTGTACATCGCATCTATTGTTGGGGGAATCCATGTTTATTCATTTCCTTGCACGTTTTATTTCGAAAATTGTTGAAAAAACCTCAAAAAAATTCATATAACTTTTGAAAACCAAAAACATTCAAATACATTTCTTAAAAAACTCCAAAATAATAGAAAATTGTCTTAAAATCCAAAAATAGCAAAAAAATCCCGAAATTGTCCTACAAAAACAATGTAGTGGTTTACTTAATTTTATTTTTTGGATTTACTTACTTAGATTAAATTTCACTTTCATCTGTAGTGTATTACATTAGGTCCATTTTATATTGCACACTTGTAATAAATGTGTTGCTTGGATTATATTTATTTAAACTTGTGCTTTTCAATTTTTACTTGTATATTGTGTTATCATTTCATCATCATAGAATGCATATCCATCACATCGATACATCATATATCAAAATATATTCTCAGTCTAGATCACACATGTATACTAAAATATAATCATCAAATACCATATCACCAATAGGGAAAGAGGGGTTTCACATCATCAAAAATATATCCACCCCACACCAATATAAAAAATATAAACATGTTTTACTCAAAGTATCTCATTAACGTACAGTACGGTATAAGCTAAGGCTATCTCATAATATAATAGGTGATACAAAAATAAAGAACAAGATTAAACATAATATCACATACAACATGTGATACATCGGTAATCCATCTATCATCATATATATCATAAAAAAATATAATTTTCCATATACATCTGATATAACAGGTCATCATGGGCATCTATACAAAAAAAGTGACTTCATCATGAAGCATGATAAAAAAAATATACATACAACCATATAAAAGTATGCCTTCATCATGAGGTATTACACCAAAAATAAAGTAATACATCTAGAATTTTAATAGGAAATTCAACCATGAATCTCACCCACACCAGAACTATCCAGTCTAAGAAGACTGCTAAGTTGGGGCATCAAGGGTATTGAACGTGTAAAAAAATTTGTATCATGTTGAACTGCATCAGGTTGAGCTAACCTAGGTTGAACTGACCCATGTTTCTCTAAAGCCTCTTGTCTTGAAGGACCCTCTATAGATTGCATTGATCGGGATGGTATATGGGATATAGATCGTCACCTGCTTCCTACTATGTGACTACACTTATGAACTCTCCACTCAACTGGAATGACTATATAGTACTGCATCCTATAATAGGTGGCCTCATCTACTACAGTAGCACTATGCCCAATCATTAACTGCATCCCCGAGGATGTATCTTCCTGCTACAGTGTATCACACTCTACCTTAATGCTAGCAAGCTCTGTCTGTAGTTGTGCCCCATCTGCTATAATCTTATCTCTCTCTACATATAGTTGTAGGTTCTCTGTTATCACTCAGTCCTGATCTACCTATAGCTGATATCACTCTTCCTATGACTGTAGGTTATCTACCTTCACTGAGTCCAGCCCTTCCTATAGCTGATCTCGCTCTACCTGTAGCTGATCTCATTCTATTATAGCCTGATCTCGCTTTGCATGTGACTGTAGGATATCTACAATCACTCGATCTCACTCTAAAAAGGACTGATCTCACTGTGTCTTGGCTTGGTATCATTGTGTCACAAGCTGATCCCAATCTACAAGTTCTCGATCTCTCTCAGCAATGGCCTGATCTCTCTTAACTACCATTGGAAACTGCAAGGCTATCATCTATTGAAGCTGATATTGCAAGGCAATCACTTGTGTATCTATTATAACATGTTTATCCTACACATCCTATGTATTAGGTATATCTATTATATCATGCATGGCCTACGCGTCCTATATATCCTAAATATCTTGAAATTCCTCCTCCATATCCTCATCATGTCAGTCCTCTCTTCCACACCCTGGTGAACTATATCATGGACTCACGTGAGGGGATAATAAAGGTCCCTGCATTGTATCCTATACTAGTACCCCTATGTATGGTACTAATTTTCTCTGTGCTTGTGCCTCTACCAGTGAATATTGATTGTAATCATCATTCTTGTTTGCGATCAATATTTCCTAAGGAATAGACAATAGATGTGGTAGCACTAGCACATACCACGTTACATAGTTTTATGTAGTACTCGGATCTACTATCTATGCCTATTGTACCAAAGGTTATGAGAATACCTATGGAAAACCTTGCAAGGGCTCAGTCTAACCTAATCCATAGTGCCATATCAAAAATCTCTTTGTATTAGCACACATACCACATCTCATCACTAGGAATCCCCTAGATAAGACCAACCTGATGATGAACCCGGTCCACCCTATACCAATCTAAGACATGAATCAAAATCCCAATAATAAAGTGGTCTACTATAGCTATCCCCAACTCGTCTGCATTTTGTGGGAACTACTATAACATGTATGGTCATTAGGTGATCATGTGGTGTTGTAGCTCATTGAATGCTCCTTGAAAGTAATCTATTTCTCCCCTATGGCTGCAAATATCATGTCCATCAGGAACCCATCCTAGCAGAGAAGGATCTCTAAGAACCTAAGATCTTAATGCTCCTAAAGGACATCTAATAGTAATATGGTCCCAAACCCATATATGTAACAAAATAGATAAGCCTAGTGTCCTTTGACCATGATATGTTATCAAATTTAAGTCATAAATCCTAAGTGCCACGGTATACAACCTGATCAGAGTAGTCGACTCTACCCTGATCATGTGGGGTCATGTATCACTCTAATAAGACTCTTTCCTGTAATAATTTGTGTCCTCCTTGTGGCCGCAAATATTGTCCCCATTAAGAACCCAACCAATGATAAATGACTCTCCAAAAAATCGTGCTATCAATCCTCCTGGCGGGGAAAGTCATTGAATTCAAATATCATGGCTATATAATGCTCAACTCGGTCTGAGTGACTATCATAAGTAATCAAACGACCCTAGATTGAAACTCATAGGATCCACCAAACATCCTCTAGTGTCCTGCTCAACGTCATAAATGAGTTAGAAGTACGACTGATCGCAACTCTTACACTTCCATCTCTGAAGCTAAGGCTCTGTGTAGACTCATGATCTAAGGAAGACCCATAGGGAATCGTGCACCAGTCTTTTTAGGCATACAATATGCCACCTGACAAGGTAGTTTATAGGAAAATTTGGTTTGAACGTCCAAGCATCGCATCGAAAGTTTGAGGTCATGCATGCCATTCTTGCATCCCTACTAAATCCAAATACAACTCTTGAGATATTTAAGTCAATTGTTGTAATCTATCTTTCTATTCTACGAACTAGCTCGACTATCCATCTCTGAATACGGTCTTAGTGACCATCATAGGTGATCAAGCGATCCTGGAAAGGAACTCGTAAGATCTGCCATACATCCTCCAATGTAATGATCATCTCGTCAGTAGGAAGATGGCCATCTCTCAGCTAACGCTGTGAGCAGGTCATGAAAAATAAAAACAATGCCAGCAAAGGCACCCAAGCACCCAATTTGTAGCAAAAAAAGTCAAAAATCATAAATAGGGTCAGCATAGGTGACCATGCTACCTAACAAAACCCAAAAAAGTCAAAAACAGGGTCAGCACAGGTGCTCAATGCCCATGCTCCCCACCAAAATCATAAAATTTCCAAAATAGGCTAGTACAGGTGCCTAGGTGTCCAAACTACCTCACACAAGCCAAGAAAACTCAAACAGAGTCAGCACAGGTGCCTAGGCACCCATGGTGGCTCACTACATGCAAAAATTTGTAAAATTTTCTCAGCACAGGCGCCTAATCGCCCATGTTGGCAAGGAAATCTCAAAAGTTTGTAAACATTTCTCAGCACTAGTGCTTAGACACCCTTGCTGGAAAGGAATCTATTTTTTTTAAAAAATGGATCATTATAGGAGCCCAGATGCCCATGCTAGCCAAAAAAACTCAAAAAATTCAAAACTAGCTCAACACATCCACCCATGCTCTTTAGCACACTAGTGCACCCCTCGGCGCGTAGGCGCATTCTTGTTTTTCCTCAAACCATTTTTGTGCATAGGCACACCCCTTAGTGCACTAGTACATGCACGGCCCCGCCATTTGCTCAAGTTTAGAATAGGTGCATTCTTCTTTGCATAAGCGCGTATGTGCCCACGCATAACCTCACCAGTAGCGTATAGGCACAACCATTTGTGCACCAACACATGCATGCCCCCACAAAACTCAAAAATAAAATGCAATGCATAAGAGCACCCATTTTGGAATGCAAACTAAAAAATGCATGTAACCACCACTAGCATAGGCGCACCCCCCTATTTTTACCCTAAATTTAACCGTAAAATACATGCATTTTAACCAAAAATTAAATGCTTTAAAAAAATGAGGATAAAAAGGGCAGCTTTGTGTAAATGTGGTCCATTTGCTGGGAACATCATGGTAGTCTCTCATGCAATTGACATGGTGTCTTCTGTTCTATACCCTCGCCATTTCCACCTGTAGGTCAGGATTCCAATCAACAGTAAAATGGTAAGTGAATGTGGTAAATGATTTGGCTACAATGGCTTATATACCCAGTTTCTACCTCCCACAGTGACGTGTTTCTCACCCCCAGAGGCGCCTCGAGAATGCCATCGTGGTTATTGTACTTTCTTCTACAAGCTCGATGTGATGATTATTTTAAATAAATAATTATTTACGTGCCTGTTTTTGCTACGTTGCGGCATGTTTTTCTTTTCGGCGGCCTTTTCTACTACTCGGTGCATATTTTTGCCTTACGCTCACTTTTAGTGTTGTCTCATGACTTTGTTATTTCTTTTATAATATTTTATTCTGTAAAAAATAATAAAAATCAAACAAACCCAAGAAAATATTCATTTTTTGTTGGTAAAATCATTAAAAATACAAAAATGGCTAAAAATTATAAAAATTAATTTTTTTACAAAAAAATGGTAAACGACATGTACGTAGCTAAAGCCTGTATTAAATGCATAATCTTGGAACATCGAAATTTGTCCTACAAAATCATATTTCTTAAATTCTTACTTGTTCTTGTCTCAAACAACTTGCGGATCATCGTGATCTAACTCCATTAATAAAGTTTGCTTGCTTAATATGTTGGTACTCCCGTACCACAATGAGTTGCCAGAGATTGTGTCGTATCACACGAATGTTTTCCATGGGACTACTTGTGACCTTTGTTATTCCCCTAGCTTGTATCCTTGCTTGGGGCACCATATTTAACCCTTGTCGTTACAACACGAACATTTGGGAACTAAAGATTGATAACCAAAACATTGGTGTAACTATTTGGAACATTATTTGTTTGAGCATGTGTGATTGTATTGGTTTCTCTGTTAGTTTAGATGGTTTACTTTCTCGTATTGCATTACATTGCTTATATTACATGGAGTTAAAACATTATTTTACTTTCTCGTATTGCATTGCATTATGTATGTTACATGGAGTTACGTATTTTAAGCAATGAACAAATGTTAGTAATTTAGCTTTTCATGTTATCTTACACTTTTGTTTATTTCAATAAAGGTTGATGATGTAGATCTAGGGGCAAAATGATACAAACAAAGTTGCTTATTAAAAGATTGGATGCAAAGATTGGGCTTGTCCTATATTCTCAATTGTCATTTCTTTTCCATTATCATTTATCATCACTATTAATTTTTCTTCAAAATCACCTGGGGCAATAAACAACCATGTTTATCCCTATCATTTTATTTTCTATCTGTTTGAATCATATTTTTGATCTTCAATTGACTTCTTCTATCAACCCCATCGACACTCAAGGAGGCATCCTTCGTTCTACTAATTTTTGATCTACCAATTTACTTGTTTTATAACCCCATCTACTATATTTGAAGTGAAGTTTCTTCATTTTACTAATTTTTCTTCCAAAATTTACTTGTTTATTCTTGTCTACTATATTTGAAGTGAAGTCACTTAATTCACCTCAAAGAGGGGCATATGTACACACCTGAATTCTACTTTGGTAATCTTATTGACAAACGCACACAAATTATTCTCATTCTTCCCAATTCTGTTATAATTAATTATTTCCACTAATTAACTAACATTTCTTACCATTTTGGCCAATTAACAACACATTGTTGATTGCCTAACCTCTTTCACATTCAGGATGCGACTTTACAACGATTCATAAGACAAAATACTTTTTCTAAACAAACAATTAACTATTATTAGCTAATTAAGCCTATTTGGCTCTTGTTTTGGTCAATATACCCTATTATTGGCTCAAACCCCTCTTCCAACCACTCAAAATCACCCCATTTCCCTCCACAACATCTCAACAAACTTGAAAATCTTATCCTAGCCTCCTAATTGACTCTACGTGGTTGATTAAGGCTCCTCACATCTTAATCACTTGTTAATTCACTAATTACGATTAACAATTTCTTAATCATGATTAGCATTCTCGATCGAATTTGGGGCTTTTAGTCCCACATGCACCAAAATACAAGTTTTCCCAAAAGGAAAACTATAAAAAGGGTGCATCTCATTTCTTTATACTATACACCATGCATTGATTTGTATCTGATATAATAAATATGATATATAGCCAAGTTCAATCCTTTCTTAAAGCCTTTAGTGGGGTTAGAAGATGGATATCCAAAATAACCAAGTAGTCATTTGGAGAGGCAAATTCACCTTGTTTGGAGTAGCAACCATAACGATTTGATTTCACTCTTAGGTTTACTTAGGCCCATGTTAGGTAATTCAATCATATTAGTAGGAATGTTTAGTTAGATTTTGTATTGTTTTCATACTAGTTATGCATTCTTTTAAGCTTATATTTTTCCACGGGGGTCAAAAATGACTCTACTTCATCATATCAGTCAACACAAAGAAGGAAAAATAATACACATAGGTTCTATCTTTATAGTAACAAGACCACCGCTCTGTGTAGAGCGGCAGTTACAGAACCACCACCCAATAAGGGTGGTGGTCCTAAGATCTCCGATCTGCATTGGGCAGTGGTCCTAGATCTTTAAGACATAAAACAAATATATGAAATGAACAACCCCATAATTTTAATGGTTTTCTATGTGTCTTCTCCTCCATGACCTTTCCAATTCTCGAGTGCATAGGAGGACATGAGAAAGGCTATAAATACATGTTTGTAGAATAAAACAAGATCATCAAAGCATGAAAGCAAGTGAGAAATAAGTTTTTAGTGTTGGAATTGTGTTTTGTAGAAGAAAGGAGTGTTGAGACAGAGTAAACAAGTAATTGGGAGGAAGTGTGAGATATTATCTACTTATCTTTCATACTTATTGTTCTAAATTGGCCAATAAAAGTGGGAAGAAAGAGAAATTTACCTTCCTGGATGGTTTTTCCTCCTCTGGAGGTTTCCAGGATAAAATTTGTTGGTGATTATGACTTTATATTCTTTCCTTTCCTACAATTTTTGATTCTAAGCATAAGAAAAATTCATTCACTAGATATCTCTATCATTTTCTAATTAAAAGTAGAAAAATAATGTTTAATTAAGTTGAAGAGTTTACAGATCATTTTGGTATTAGAGATAACAAGTATCTAGGACTGTGGTATTTCATTCTTGGATTTATATGACAGTGAAGAGATCTAAAGGTGAAGAGGCTTTACCTTGTGATCCAGAAATTTCTGCAAAAAGTGGAAAAAGAAAATTCGAGGAAAAATGGAGGAAGAGAACTTGGTCCATAGAATCAAGATGCTAGAGACCATGATGGATAGGATGTTTAGAAGGCACGAGGAACTTGTAGATTTGCAGAAGACAACTTATTTCAAGAAAGACTCCATCGATTCAATGGTTCAAGGCTTGGCTAAAACGTTTGGCATAGGGAAGAACCACCACGAGGAAGATTATGTGGAAGAACATGAAGAAGAGACTTCAAATGCAAGAGAAAAGGTAAAATATGATCACACTCCTTTTAAAGTTGAGACGAAAGTTGAGATTAAAATATTTGTAGGAAAAGTAGATGTAAATTTGCTTGATAAATGGTTAAAATAATTAGATGTCTACTTTAGCATCTATAATTTCACTAAGGCATAGAGGATCACATTTGCACATCTTAAAATGGAGGGACACATGTTGGTTTGGTGGAAAACTCATCTAACAACTTGTGAAAAGAAGAAGCATCCTATTGTGAAATCTTGGCAAGAATTTAAAATTTTTATTAGAGCTAAATTCTATTCCATTGGCCACAAGGCTGACCAAATGATTAAATGGCAGTATTTTAGACTAGGCAGTGGTCAAAGTTTGTAGGACTACACTACAAAGTTGTAGAGGTAGGCCATGTTGTTAAACATGGACTTGGAGGATGAGGATATTTTGACTAAGTACTTGGGAGGACTTCACACTCACCTTCGAAGAAAATTCATCTCCACAAAGCCAAAAGATCTCAATGAGTAGTGTATGTAGATAGACTACATAGATGATGAAAAGAAGCAAGGAGAAGCAGAGCCAAGGGAAAAGAATTCAACAAATCAGTAGAAAAAAGAGTATGGGAAAAAAATTAACAAGGGTAAGTGGAAAGAGAAAGGTAAACAAGATGCCACTACTTTAAATACTTGTAAATATCCCAAGAATGTTTTCAATAATTGTGATATTAATGGTCATACTAATGCTACATGTTCGAAGTTACATCTGGAGTTACATCCAAAAAATTGATCCAAGGACTCAAAGAATTCCATGATAGATGTTAAAAAAGAGGAGGAGGTGGAAATCAAATATGACTCTGATGTAGATGAAAGGCTTGGATGAACGACCACCAACATGGATAGCCAAGAAGAAGAGATGAGTAGACTATTCCAGATCAAAATCCAGATCAAGAGAACTAAGGTAAATGCTTTGGTTGATACCGGTTCTCAGTCTAACTTGATTTCTAAAGTAGTTGTAAAGAAGCTTGGTCTTGAGACTTACGAGCATCCACACCCTTATCCTTTGGGTTGGGTGAAGAAGGGTGTTGAAATTTAGGTAACAAGAATATGTAAGGTCAAGTTTGGGATAAATTCCCAATGTATTGATGTTTTGGAAGTTGACATTATTCCACTTAATGCTTTTTATGTTATATTCAGGACTCCTTACCTGTATATTAGGGATGCTATATTTATGAGAAGGGAAAATTGGTATCGATGGGTCAAGGATGGGATCAGCTACAACATTTGAGCACACTAGTGTAAGACATGTGTTACTATGGTTAGTGTTAACCAAGAAAAATGACTTATTTAGGAAAATCATAATCAATTTTGTTTACTTTTGTTAAAGTATAAATAAGATGGGGTAGAAGTTTCAGAGATTTATAACCAGGGAAATCATGATTTTGATAGTATCATTCAATATTTACAAGCTCCTAATGGCTTACCACCAAAATGGGAAGTAGAGTATGAGATTCAGCTATTGCCAGATTCCCCTCTACTAAACATCGGGTTGTATAGGAAATCCTTTCTTGAGAGTAATGAAGTAAAGAAACAACTCTAGGAACTACTAGACCAAGGGGTGATACATCTGAGAACCTCACCATGTAGTTTTCCTATGGTGATGGTGCCAAAGAAGGATGGTTCTTAGAGAATGTGCATCGACTACCACACTTTAAACAAGATCATCATAAAGAACAAATATCCACTTCCCTGCATAGATGATCTCTTGGATCAACTTCAGCATGCCAAACTCTTCATGAAGTTGGATATTTGGTTAGGTTATAACCAAGTCAGAATGATGGAGGAGGATATATGGAAGAATTCCTTCAAGACAAAATAGGGTTTGTATGAATCGTTAGTATTTCCTTTTGGGTTATGTAATGCACTCACTACATTTATGAGATTGATGAATGATGTATTATGGGATTTCAGAGATTCATGTGTCAATGTATATCTAGATGATATCTTGAATTTTAGTGCCACGTGGGAAGAACATCTAACTCATTTACAACAAGTCTTGTAAGTTCTCAAGGAGAAACAGGTGTTTTGTAATATGAAGAAATTTGAATTTTTCAAACAGTCATTTGTCTCTCTTGGGCACATGGTTGGAGGAGGAGATATACGAGTGGATCCAAAGAAGGTAGAATCCATCGCTAATTGGACAACACCAATAGGAGCCATATAAACTAGGATTTTTGTGGGAGAAGTATAGTACATGCAGAAGTTCATTCTGGGCTTCTCCCCAACTGCAGCACCTCTACATACAGTGGCTGCAAAGAGTAAGGGTTTTGACTGGGGTAAGGAATAAGAAATTTCCTTTGAGTTATTGAAATACAAGATTAGTCATGCTCCAGTACTACTCTTCCTAGTTTACAGCAGCCTTTTGAAGTAGAGACATATGCCAATGATTACACTATGGGTATAATGTTGTTTCAAGGAGGTAAACCCATATGCTATCATTCTAAAACTTTCACTTCAGAAGTTAAAAGATATTTAGTACATTATAAGGAAATGGAAGCATTATTTGTTGGGTAAAGAAACTATTGTGCACACTGACCATAAACCTCTCTAGTATTTGCAAGTATAGTCTAAATTACAGTAGGAAAGGCACTACAAATGGATGGGATTCCTTTATCAGTTCCATCTAGTGATCAAATACAAGAAGGGTAGTACAAATTTGGTGGCAGATATGTTGTCTAGGCTGCCCACATAGGAGAATTTTTTCCTGTTTGGCCATTATCTCTCAGATTGATCCCTTCACAAAGGAAGATTACAGAGAGTCATATGCCTAGGATAAAGACTTTGGGGTGATATTTCATTAGTTGTAGTCCCAAGGAACTAAAAGGATAGGGATTGAAGATTCTTATCTCAAGGATGGGATGCTTTACTGATGGGGGAAGCTTTGTGTGCCTAAAGAAGAAATACTTCTATTGATGAGGGAAGCACATACGTCGAAAGTAGCAGGACATTTCAGTGTTGGTAAAACACTAGCCCACTTGCAAAGGTATGTGTATTGTCCTAATATTCGAGAAGAAGTATCCAAATTTATACGTAGATGTAAATTTTTTTGTACTAGTAAGCCTAAGACTAGGAAGGAGGGTTTGTATATGCCTTTACCAGTACCTATTCATCTATGGGAGGACATTTCTATGGATTTTGTAGGAGGATTACCTATGTCTAAACATGGCCATGACTATCTCTATGTTGTTTTTGATAGATTTAGTAAGATGTGTATTCTTATGGCATGTAAGAAGATAATAAAAGCACATGAGTTAGCAGATATTTTATTTGCTAATGTAGGGGTAAATTTTGGTTTTCCAAACTCTATTGTTTCTGACAGCGATTCTAGGTTCTTGGGGAAGTTTTGGACTACTTTGTGGGACAAGATGGATACCAAGTTATAGAGGAGCACAACTTTCCATCCATAGACAGATGGAAAGACACAGGTAGTGAACAAGACTTTGGTACAGTTAATTAGAGGGTATAACAAAAAAATACCCAAGGACTTGGGATGAGTCCTTATCCTACATTCAACATTCCTATAATGGTAAGTACACACATCCACTATGAACTCACCATTTAAAGCATGCTTGGGATATCTACATACAAATCCACTAGACATAATAGTTGGACAATAGGATGAGGAAGAGACACGAGACACAAAGGTGACTAGAGCAAAAAAATTCATTGAGAGCATCCGAAAAATCCATCTCAAAGTCAAAGAACAACTAGATAAATCTCAAGCCAAGTACAAATGTAGGCATGACCAGCATAGGAGGGAACATAAGCTTCATGTTGGAGATACATTTTGGCTTTACTTGAACAAGGAGAGACTACAAGGTTAAGCACGAAATCTCAAGCCACTACGATATAGGCCCTTCACCATATTGGAGCAGGTTGGAGAAAATGCTTTTTGACTTAATCTTTTGTCATTTTTGAGGATGTAATCTATAGTAAAGTTTGAGAACTTGCACCTATATGAGCCATCCATGTTAAATGAAGAAGAAGGAATACAGTTGGTACCTTCCATTGATGATTTCATCTTGGAATCAAAAGGCAAATTGGATGAGGATGTAGTGCTGCAACATAAGGTTAGAGAAACTAGGAGAGGTCCACAGGAGTTTTGGCAGATTGGACTAAATGGAAATACACCAAAGTAGGCCCGGTGATACTTGAAGGAGCAAGTGAGGGAATTATTTCCTTTCCTACTCCCCCACTAAGATTTTGTGGTACCAAAATCCTCCTAAGCAGGGGAGGTGTGATCCATTGGGATCCAAAATGACTCTACTTCATCAGATCAGTCAACATGAAGAAGTAAAAATAATAGGTGGAGGTTCTGTCTTTATAGTAATAGGACCATTGCTCTGTGCAGAGTAGCAGTTATAGAACTGCCGCCCAACTAGGGTGGCAGTCCTAAATCTTTTAGACAGAAAACAAAAATATAAAACAAATAATCCCAAAATTTGAAAGGTTGTATGTGTCTCTTCTCCTCCATGACCTTTCCCATTCTACAGTGCACGGGAGAACATAAGAAAGGCTATAAATACATTTTTGTATAGTATAACAAGATCATTGGAGCATGAAAGAAAGTGATCAAGAAGTTCTTAGTGCTGGAATTATGTTTTGTAGAAGAAAGGAGTGTTGAGATAGAGAAACCAAGTGATTGGGAGGAAGTGTGAGATATTATCTACTTCTCTTTCATACTTATTGTAATTTTTTTACTTATTGTTTTGAATTGGCCAATATAAGTGGGAAGAAAGAGCAATTACCCTTCGTGACTGGTTTTCCCTCCTCTAGAGGTTTCCAGGATAAAACTTGTTAGTGTTTATGAGTTTATATTATTTCCTTTCATGTAATTGTTGATTCTAAGCATAAGCAAAATTCATTAAATAGCTATCTCTGTCATTTTATAATTGAAAGTAGAAAAACAATGTTTAATTTTTGATTCTGTGGATAATTCAAAAGTTGAAGAGTTTACAGATCATCTATCTTAATGCTACATTTATAGACTTAGAACCTTGGATAGATGGATGGTAATGGTGTTAGCTTTCCTTGTTTAGTCATTCAATTTTCTCTTTAAATTTAAGGGTGTCATCAAGGATTCTTAGGGAATATAAAAAAGGTGGTTCGGATATAAGAACAAATTAAATGAAAGTTTATGGGAACCTATGGATTGTAAAAAGGTTTCTAGGGAGGATAAAAATGGTTAATAAATAGGATTGGGGGTAACTAAGGGTGATTATGGATTATTTGAATGGGATTAAGAATGAATTAGGGGAAATAAAATAACTAATGGGGGAAGATGGGAAAATGGGAAATTTGAGTAAATGGGGTTTAAGAGGGAAATGGGGAAATTTGAATGGGAAGAGAGATATGTATGTGAGGAATGACGAAAAGGGGAGTACACGTAGGATGAGGCATAGGGGATACAAAAAATTCATGTCTACATTTTCCCCTTTTTGTTGAGTGGTTTGTGTTTGGAAAGCCATGAGATAAAAATTTGAAGTGATATAAGATGATGAGGGTTGATTTTCTCCCCCAGAAAATAGGGATCGATGACATAAAGAGGAATTGATCACTAGGTTGAAAGAGTAAGATGAAGTGATAAAAAGTGAAAATATGAGAAAATGAAAGAATATGGAAGAGTATGCCCCAAGCAAAGAGGGAAAAGGACAAAAAAAAACAAAAAAAAATATGGCTGTGATTTTGGAATCACTTAGGTAAGGAACAAAGTATGTCCTAAATGGAAATGACGATAATGTCTTATGGACCATTGAGTCATCAAAAATAATGACAATATGGAGGGATCCCAATGGGAATCCACTCGTATGGATGTGTAATCCATAGGACCACTGGGTTAAAGGAAGATATCAAAAATATTCACAAACAAATGCAAGGATGGTCAAGACAATGGTTTGATAAAATACACAGGAAAAAGTGGATGTGATATCCTTCATATATGAGGAATAAAAAATATGCATCTAGTTCCGATGAAAATAAAAGAGGGCCATAATGGTGGGATTAGGATGAAACATGGTACCCCAATAGGGACATGAAGATGATTGCATAGTGGGTTTTTGGATGTGATTAAGGATGAAGAATGAGATTTAAGATATCGAGGTAAGTCTAAGGGGTCAAATAAAGGTGTGTTATGAAAATAAACAAGTCAAAAGTGGATGAAACGATAAATTGGAAGAGGGATTATGTGAAAGATAATTTAGAATGAAAATTTAGGCTTACGTCAATGGTGACTTGGTTGGGTTAGCCACGACAAAGGTTGAGTCAACGACGACTAGAGTCAGTCGATAACGACTAGAGCTAGTCGACGACGACTAGAGCTAGTCGATGATGACTAGAGCTAGTCGACGACGACCTAGGTAGATTGCCTATATAATTGGTTGGGGCATCCAACTAATCTTATTTGCACTATGTGATTTTTTTGATCAAGAGATCTGAGTGAAAGAGATATTGATATTTGGATCAAGATGGAGGCTAGCGGATGAGTGAGGAAGTGCCAGAGGACTCAAACAATGGTAAGTTCCTAATCCCTAGCATAGTTTTTAAGTTTTTTTTTTTTTTTAAAAATTATTTTTTCATTTTTGTGAGATTTGGTATTAGTGTCAAGGGTGTTAGGACGCAACTAGATATGGTTGCTATCGACAAGGGCCTAAAGGCGGTGAGCTAAGTTGGGCATCATCAAATTGAACTGGGTCGGCATTGAATGGTTAGATAGGGGAACTTATTGAGTAAAATAGCTGATAAATTATGATTAATGGATGTTTGGATGTTAATGATTGGTTGTTTGATTGATTTGGTAGGATAAGGACACATTATATATCAGACATAGAGTCTATGCTATGTATGATCAAATTATAAGGGATGTGACTAATGAAGAGTGGGACCACATGGAGGCAGTAGGACTATCCATATTTTTCCATTTTCATAGGATACCAAGGAACGTATGATTGATGATTACATTGATTTATAGGTACGATGTGAGGAATAGTACATTCTAGTTTAGGACAAGGGAGATGATAGTGACATTGGTGTACTGCACCATATTCTAATGCTTTCAATACATGGGGAGCATATAGAGCCTATCACAACTAAGACGATATTATGTGTATTGACACAACTATTTAGAGCCGATGCCCCATAGATCAAATTTACATCAAGGGATTTTTATATATAGGCACGGTATGAGTCAGGGACACCTTGAAGCAGGTTTATACTATTAGTCATGATGGTGATCTCATGTTACGTGTAACCAGATTCTAGTGGAGCAAGATTTCCATGCACGTTATCAGGGGTTATCCCACACATATTGGAGCATAAGATAGGGTTCTCTTTTAGCATAACATTATTAGCTCAAATATATCATGAGCTATGGTTGTATGCTATAGATACTAGATCTAGATTGGATGTAAGAATTTTACTAATCTGTTGGGACTACGAGCACATATATGTGATTAGGCCTCTAGGGATATCATGGGTGGATGGAGACCACATAGAGATACCTGTTGGATTTTTGAGATGGAGGTATGACAAGGCCCATGAATGTAGAGGGGAAATAGGAGAGGATTGATATGCAAATAGTTTGGGTGGATTAAATGTGGAAAAATTCATATAGAGGCCATATAAAGGGTTTCCCACATGTCCAATAATGAATATTGAGCTATTTGGCATGAGGAAAATCAGATGGGTGCATAGGCAGAGGTCAAAGATAGTGGAGGCAGTGTAGATTCCATGAGTGATGAGGAAATTTGGGATTGTATTAATAGTGTCGGGGGAACCTATTAGTTATATATGATATGAGGTGGAGATGAACATACATAATCCTATGATGGTAGATACATTAGAGGAGGTAGGAAACCCATGAGATAGTGATGAAAATGTGGGAGTAGGGGAAGGATTTATGGAGTGGATGACAGAGGAATGGTCATCCTAGATAGTGGAGGAAAGGATAGAGCTAGGATTGGATGAGGATGAGGTGTTACTGATAGGAGAGGAGGAGGCATCTCTTAGAGGAGAGGATGGTGTGGATGGAGTGATAGCAGAAAAGATAGTCCATTTGTAGGTGGATTTAGATACTTCCCATCATGAGAGGGATGCATTGCTGTAGGAGGCTAATGGACTATGCCAGGTGGGAGAGGGACATGACCTAGCTCTCAACAAACAAGTGAGATTGGAGGGAGCCAGTCAGATGGCTTAGATCAGAGTAGTACAAGGCACTAGATATGTATATTATGAGCATATTGTTACATATATGGTAACACCTTTAGTATATTCAATTTTTTGGAGCATGGCTAGAGATGTAAAGATTTTTTAGGTAGCACCCATAGAGACCTATCACGGATGTATGGATTTTTTTTATAAGGATATATATACATATATATCTGTGTGTGTGTGTGTGTGTGTGTGTGTGTGTGTGTGTGTGTGTGTGTGTGTGTGTTTGTGTGATTTTTTCATGGATTATATTTGGTGTATGATGAGATATGTGATGGAGATGGATATTTGATTGTAGTATGGATGTTAGTTTAGATGTTGGATGTGATGTAATATGTATATTTATTATGTGATGCTTTGATTTGATCATATATATGTGATATGATTCTTTGATTTGATGATTTATTATAATTATTAGATGGTGAAAAGTATGTGATACATATGAGATGAGATTATTTGGGTTGATGTTAGAGATGGTGATAGGAAGTATATATATTAGACTAGATGTTGATGTTAGATGTGATTATAGGAGTGACGGATTTAGATATGATTAGCTATAGATTATTGTGTAGATGATCTTAGATGATTAGGAATATGTACAATTAAGTTTGGGTAGTTTTGAATATATGATAGATTTTTAGACATATGACCTGAAATGGTGATGAGAGTAGCTAGAGAGGATAGGGGATTGATAGTGGTAAATATTAACAGGGTGTAATTGGATAGGATTTGACACTCATAACAAGACCTATATGTGAGACAATAAACTTTGTCATAGGAAAGAGCATGTGTAAAAAATATGATTTTCAATTGGATTGGAGGTAAACGTGAAAGGGATCAATTCAAAGCATTGTATTTGCAAGCATTGATAAGTGTTAACACATAACTAATGATAGTTAGTCAAACTTAAGATCATGAGGGAAATATGGAACATGTGTTTATAGAACCATTGTAGACATGAAAAAGGGGGTAAGATGGAGCTTGTATAGGGAAAATAGGTTCTCTTTAGGTGATAGTCCTAGGTCTGTGTCCCAGCTCTAAGAAATATTGTGCAAAAAGATCAATGCGGGAAGTTATCTACAGATGGGAAAGTTAATCGATTTAGCAAGCTTTCTGGGCATGCTTTCTTTTTATATTTTTATTTTTATTTTAGATATTTGAAAGTATGATCAATGTGGGAAGCCTTTTACTACCATGATATAGGAAAGTATCCATCCATTGAGGGAATGATCTACATTAGAATTATTTAATTTTGATTTTTTACTTTTTTAGATGGCAGGATAAGATACACGATATATTTCCTTCGAGGCATTAGTGTATAATTTTAACATTATTTTGCTTTATATGAATATTTTTATTTCAAGGGAGTAGTCATTTTTTTGGATATGATATCTTTTGAATACAAGCATCCATAATTTTTTATTTTGGATAAATCTCAAGCTATTTGAGTAAACCACTTGGGGAGGGGATGATAATATTTACAAGCCACACTTGTGAACCCTTAGCATGGTTGTAGTAGGTAGATATAAAGTTGAAAAATGTATTTATTTTGGGGTTACCCACTATAAGGAGGAACCTTTCCATAAGGAATATGATACAAGTAGAGTTTTTATTTCTGTATTTAAGGTCATATGTAGGAAAGTGATGGTAGACCACATAATTCCAAATCATTATAATGGGAGATGAGAGGGATTGTGATGGAAGTAAGATCTTAGGATATGACTAAGATCACATTAGTAGGTGTGTTAATATTAGAATGGTTACAACTACAAAGTGTTGAGGTTTTCCATTTCCAATTTACCATCAAGATACACTAAACGATATGTTCCAAATCTATACTTATGTGTGATCATTTATGGTCCAATCTAATTAGCAGAAAACTTTCCACATTGACTCCTTTCTAAAGTAGTAATATTATGATTTTATTTCAAGACTAGGTCACCAATGTTAAAGTCACACTATTTCATATGCTTTTTATAAGCATGTTTGATGCACTATTCGTAAACATGGTGATGTTGAAGAGTGATTAAGCAACTCTTGTCTACCAATTAAAGTTGTGTTAGACATTCATGACGATATTCCTCATCAGAGACAAATTCACGGAGGGAACCCTTAAGGATTTGATTTGGAATTCAAGAGGAATAATGTCCTCAAATACATAGATCAAAGAGAAAGGATTAGAAGCCATAGATGTGACGATGGTAGTCCACTAATCCCAAAGATAAAAGGGGATGTGAAGGTGCCAATTTCGACCTGTTTTAACAATAGTTTTGGTAAGGATATTGTGAATAGTTTTGTTGGTGGGTTCTTCTTTTTCATTATCTTGAGGATAATAAGGACATGAGAAGCTAATATTGATATTGAAAGAGTCACAAAGCTTCTTTATATATATTTTTAAAAATGACTTTTTGTTTTCCGTGATGATTTTATGAGGAATGTTGAAACAATAGATGATATGTTGATAGATAAAATCAACAATTTTGTTAGCTTTGGTGGATGCAATTGGAATGGCTTCCACCCATTTGGTGAAGTAATTGGTTGCAATGATGATAAAATGATGGCATTGGGAATAACATGGATTGATAAGACCAATGAGGTTGAGCCCCCATTATGAGAAGGACCAAACATATTGAGTCGATTATAAGGCCTGACTATGGATGTAGATAAGATTAGAATGCTACTGGCTCTTGACATACTTTTTGACATATTGATATAGTATTGATTAAGGGTGGGCCAATAATAACCAATCCAAAGAACATGCTTGACAATGGAAATACCACTAAAGTGTCCACTATAGATACCATCATGGACTTCTTGGATAACACAAGTAAATTCATGAGATTTTAGGTAAAGTAGTAGAATACGATCAAACTGACATTTGTAGAGGATATCGCCAAAGATGACATAGAGATGAGCGCATTAAAGAGAATACCTTTAACAATTTTTGGATAGGTTGGAGGGGATTTTGGATACAGATAGATAGTACATGATTTGAGAATACCATAGATCTAATTGGTTAGTGTCAATATGAATGACACAAGGAAGCCCATGGATATGAGATGGTCGATTGAGATGTTGGAAAACAATAGAAACTTAGTGTGATTGTGAGCTCTGATTGTGTGAAGATGCCTTAAGTGAGAGCACCATGATTGATTTTATTCAATATGGTGGTGGTGGATGTGGCATCACATATGACAATAGAGCTAGTAAGTGTGATTTTTTTCAAAAATTGTGTTGATATTAGTGTTTTTTGATGAAATTCTACCAAGAAAAAATATTTTTAAATTTATCGATGTTTTATACTTGGACAAGATCAATGAAGGTGATAATGACCCTTAGGACACTAACACCTAGGAATGAGCTCTAGTGCCCTTCTTTTGGGCACTCTAGTCATGCATCTCCATGCTAGTGTCTTGGAAAGAATGGGATCAATGAAAAGTTTTGAAGATGAGAAAATGTATGTTTTTTGATGTTTTTGGTTGAATTTTCATATGTATGATATTCTAGAATTTTTTTTTTGTCATTTTCTAGTGTGTGAAATAATATCCACTAGAGATAGTTTCCTGGTGGCTACTATTTGAGTACATTATTAGGATTGGGGTTGTCAGATGGTGAGTGGGATGTTCGATACCATTCTGGTCTACGAAAAATAGTGATGATGGGGGATGTGCCCCATAATATGCCTATTATCATAACTTTTTCTTAGCAATGGTGTGTGCATACTTGCACCTATTGGTTACATATAGGAGAGATAATAGTTATTTTAGAGGATTTGTATCATGTACCGTGATTACCTATTATTAGTGAGAGGGTTCAGGTTATGGCCTTGGATGATGTACAAAGGAAGATGATGGATGGTAGGTAGTATTTTATGGGGACCGGAGTTCATACTGAGGTCCACATTAGCCTAGGTGGTATTTTGAATTCAATGGTTCTACGATTGTGAAATTGTATTATTGTTTTGATTATGTCATCAATTGTAGTGCAGTATGGTGGTAGAGGCATCTTGTATAACATGTATGATATATTTCATTGGATATAGGAGGAAAGTATGAGGTATGCCTCTGAACTACGTGTATTGGCCCACTTTTACACAAATCTATACATATTTATACAGAAGGAGCATGGGGGTGGTATTGGAGCTACCACATTGTTATATGTATGGACCTATGAGCATATTACAATACTGAGGCTAGTTGGAGGACCATAAAGAGAGTGGCCTAGGATGAATATATCTGTAGGGAGATGGATTTGTGTTTATTGCAAGAAGATGGATACATATAGGTATAAAGATATGTTAGATTGTATGGGACTAGTGGTCGTGATGTGGAGGCCATAAGGAGACTACAGGGGATGGAAATAGGATGTAATAGAGCTATGATGCACTTGAAAAAATATGTGGCTAGAGGATTAGTTTCAAGGGGTGGAAAATTTATGTCATGTGGATCATGTATCATGATAGTTTGGTATAGCTCGGGATGTTCCCTAAAGCTATATATATGGTTGAGAGCCATTAGGGCACTGATGAGGGTTGGGGTTAGACCAAGGCCCATAAGAATGCAACTAGTACCTCCTAGCCAATTGAGGAAGATGCAACTATTGAGCCTATAGATGTGAATGATGTGGGGTGTACAGAGGCCTACCATGCTTGGTGGGTGTCACATCGATGGGTATTTTTTTCTAGTTATTTTTATATGGGGTAAGCATCACCAGGAGGACTAGAGGGGAAAACATATGCTCCTGATAGCGTAGCGGAAATGGTAGCAAAGCATTATAATTTGTATGGTGATGTTTGATAATTTGTTATGTGCTTGATAGATTATTTTTGTTTTTGTCTAATTGTTTATTCTATGGCTGCAGGTGATGCATATTGGTGGTTGATTGTGGAAACATATATCTACACATTAACATAGAACGTGTCCATCTATGCACTCATTGGTGGAGATATGTTGGAGCATGTACTTGATATTGCAGGTGAGCATGCCAATTTGTTTGAGCTAGTGGTGATAACAGTAAAAACATGTATCATGTTACTGAGCAAGAGGTATGATTCATGTGAGGAGTCACGATGAGATAGAGAGGCTACAGGTGGTGTTATCCTAGCAAAATATGTATTACGTAGTATGTGGAGTTACAGGGTCGCTTCATGGATCAGTATACTAAGGTGAAATTATTACAAAGGAAGCTAGAGAGATATAAGGTGATCCAGAAATGGATCAGGAATATGTAATATTTATATCAGGTACTTGTTAAACAAATTCTTAGCACCTTTATATCTTCACAAGATGGTCTAGCTACGTTGGACATCATCCAGACACCTCCAAATAACAATTTGGGCTTATATATATTTTTTCCAAGATGAAATGTCATCAAAATCCAAATCTGATTTCTTTTTTTTGTTCCTCTCAAAAAATCGTGCAATTTCAAAAAACACGGCACCCAATTATGAGTTCGTATGCAAACATTATGGCATTTTGAAGGTAGCAAAATTTTGTATGATGATAAAACATCCCCCCAATGTAAGGTGGTAGTTTTGTAACCGCTGATCTACAGGGTGGTGATTTTGTAACCTTTTGTATGTGTAAAGTGGCAATTTTGTAACTAATGGTCCAGAAATGTGGGAATCTCAATAGTTGTAAATGTTTGGGCTTTTAGGTAGTTTGTTTCAGCATTCCACTCCTCCTTGGGGCTGTACATCTATAAATTTGAGTCTTTGCAAGATTTCAAGAAGTGTGTTCGAAGGAATTCAACTGTGGGTAGAGTTTGAGAAGTTTTGTTCTTGTATATGTTCATGCTGCATAGTTTTTAGGTGCTAGAGAATATTGAGCAACTATATACATTTTAGGAAGTTTATTAAACTTTCTTGAATGATAATTAGTGGTATTCTGTATTAGTTTGAGATTACATAGTGGAAGGGGAGATAATTTACTCACCTAGATGGATTTTTCCCACATTGGGTTTCTCTAGGATAAATCATGTGTCAATATTTTTTTTGTTCTTTTTTTATGCAATCTAATGGTTTGAATAATATGCGCATTAGTTTGGTTAAAATAACTTAACAAATTTTTCTTTCATATTCATGAGCATAGTGACCTGTCAATTGTTAAGTTAGGTCATTTATGGATCAGATTTGTATCAAACTAGTTAATATTTCAGTTTTTTTTGTGGTTTAACTTGTGTTAAGATTAGAGTTAGATGCCCCTTACCTGAAATGGAAAATAAAGTGGTGAAGGTATCCCAATCCCCTTTGAATCAGATATTTCTACTAGAAAGTGGAAGAAAGGAATTCCTTAGATGGCTAGAAGAGATGATGTTGATGATAATGATGAAGAGCATTTCTATAAGCTGGAGGAGAATGCAGAAAATATTTCCAAAGATGTGGGAAGAATTTCAACATCCTTGGGGAAATTGGAGTCCATCATGGTACTGCTAGTGTAAAAGCTTGGTGTTTTGAAAGAGACCCCGATATGCCATGAAGAATAGATTCGTGAAGAAGAACCATCCCATGCCATTCCCATACCTCCTTCATTCAAATTAGAGGAAAATATCAAAATTGAGCCTTATGATGGAGACATGAATGCTGAGAAGCTAGACCATTTTCTAGCTCAACTGGAGGTATATTTTAGTTTGCATCGAATTAAAGAAATTCAAAAATTTTCCTTTTCTTGGTTAAAATTGATGAATCATGCTTTAACTTGTTTTTAAAGTTATTTTCATTATTAGGTTATAAAGAAGCATCCTCCTATTACTAAGTTGGATGAATTTAAAAACATAATAAAAAAAAAAATTCTATCCTATTTGTTATGAGGAAGAGAGTTCCATGTATTTGTAGTATCTCAAGTAGAAGCAAGGCCAAACTATGCAGGAGTACGCTAGTGAGTTTAGGAAGAAAGCTATTCAAATGGGAAAGTATGTAGTGGACCAAGACTTGTTGATGAAATATGTTGGTAGAATCCATAGCCACTTAAGGAGACCCTTCCTTTTGGCTAAGCTGGTAGATGTAGATGAGGTTTGTACACAAGCTCACTATTTAGAGATGGACAACCATAAGAGTTCATCTCTGTCTTGGTATGATTTAGACAAAAAAGATGACACCAAGAAAAAGGGAAAGGAAAAAGTTAAAGGTAATCAGAATGCTACTTCTATTTCAAAAAATGATACTAAGATTCACTATTGACATTGTGATGTTGATACTCATTTTGAGGAAAAATGTTGGAAGCTCCACCATGAATTACATCCCTTCAAGATTAAGAAAAATAAGAAAAAATTTATGGCTTCCCTCCAAGGAGAGGAAGTGTTTTGCAGTGAAGAGGTGGATGAGAATATGTTTTTTGCCTCCATTATAAGAAATGTATGTTTGGGTAATAGTAGTAATGCTCAAGAAAATGAACATACTAATCTCTTTCATATAAAGATTCAGTTGAAGAAGACCAAAGTGGATGCTCTGTTTGATAAATTCTCACAAGCTAATTTGATTAGTGGAGAGATAGTTGATATATTGATGTTTGAAACTTACATTCATCCAAGTCCTTACTCATTGGGTTGGGTAAAGAAAGGTGTAGATGTCAAGGTTATTAAATAGTGTAACATTACTTTTGGTATTGATAAAAAAAATTATTGATGAAGTCATTATGGATGTTATTCCCCTTGATGTGTGTCAAATGTTGTTTGGCAGTCTATATTTTTATATTAGAGATGTCATCTTCACAAGAAGATCCAACCAATACCATTTGGTGAAGGATAGTAATATCTACGTCATTTCATCCTTTTTAGGAGACTCAAAGATTTCGTTGGTAAGTTCCACTAAGGTCTAGAAACTTAATGCTAGTGGAAGATTTTATTTGCTTCTTTTAAGGGATAGAAAACCTGATGAAGTTGTTTCATAAACCACTACTAACAAAGATTAGAAGTAGATGTGAGGTTTTATTCAACAGTTCAGGAAAGATACTATGGGGTTTCCCTCAAATAGGCCAATTGAGCATATCATATAGTTTTTACCCCATGGTTTTCTTCCAGACTTGGGATTCCATTGAAAGTCCATGGAGGATGCCTATGAAAATAAATAACCATTATAATATTTGTTTGAGAAATCACACACTTTAGGTGTGGCTGGTCACTCTGGTGTGATAAAGACTGTTGAGAACTTATACAGGTATGTTTTGTGGCCGAACATATAGATAACAATTTTTAACCTTGTCAGGGGTTTTGAGATATATAATGGTTATTTTCTTAGGAGTGCAGTTGATGTTGTTTTTTTATTACCATATAGATATAACGTAAAAGTGGGACTGAATGTCCACAAAGAGGATATGTTCATTGGAACAATACAGGAGATACACCTCCATATGCAGGAGTGGTATTCTAGAGAAGATGTGAGGAAGAATTTTCCTCACCTCATCAATCCATGAACCTTTTAGGGACTTAAAAGCATCGAATTGGGGAGGTATGATCCAAAAATGGATCACAAATATCCCATTTCTATGTAATATTTATATCAAGTACTTTTTCTACAGGTTATCGACACCTTTATATCTTCACAAGATGGTCTAGTCAGGCTGGGGGTGATCCAGACACCTACAAATGAAACTTTGGGCCATATATGTTTTTTTTAGAATGAATATTTCATAAAAATACAAATATGATTGTATATTTGTGTTCCTCTCAAAAAATCGTGCAAGTTAAAAAAAATCGGCACCCAATTCTGAGTTTGTATGCAAAAGTTATGACCTCTGAAAGGTCACAATTTTTTTATGATTACAGAACCGCCCCCAGTGTACGGTGGTATATTTGTAACCGCTGATCTATAGGGTGGTAGTTTTGTAACCGTCGGTCTGTAAGGAGGTGTTTTTGTAACCGTCGGTCTATGTAAATTGATGGTTTTGTAGCTAATGGTCCAAAAATACGGGAAGCTCAACAGTTACAAATGTTTGGTGGTCCATGTGGTTTGTTTTAGTTTTCCACACTCCCTGGGGTCGTACATCTATAAATTTGAGCCTTTGTAATGTTTCAAGAAGTGATTTTCAAGTAATCCAACTATGGGCAGAGTTTGAGAAGTGTTATTCTTCTTGTATATGTTCATGGTGCATAGTTCTTAGGTGTTGGAGAATATTAAGCAAGTAGATAGAATTTAGGAAGTTTATTTAGCTTTCTTGAAGGCCAATTGGTAGTATTTTGTATCATTTTGATATTACATAGTGGAAGGGAAGCTAATTTTCTCACCCAACTAGTTTTTTCCCACATTTGGTTTCTCTTGGATAAATTTTGTCTTAATCTTATCTTTATTCTTATTTTTGCAATCTAATGGTGTGAATAATATACACATTAGTTAGGTTAAAAGAACTTAAGAAATTTTCCTTTCATATTCACAAGCATACCGATATATAGATGGTTAAGGTCGGTAGTTTACAAATCATAGAGGCCACAATTAGCATCGTAGAGTGAGTGGTGAATCTTCTAGTTCTACAGCTCTCACATTAGAAAATAGTGATAACGATGATTAGATATGATATGTACTGATGTATCGATGTAAGGGGAATTTCCCCTAGTAATGATAGGTTTTGTAACTATGATTATCAATGATATATATATGGATTTATGGGTATATGATTGTGATAATGTGATGATGATGTATGATTTGTGAATTATTGTTGTTATATTTGATGCATGATGCGTTGAATATTTTTTGTATTTTTTGAATTTATTTGCAATGGGTAATTGTTGAGATTGGGTATTATGATTATAGATAGATAAATAATGATATAGTGTATGTGATGACATGTGATGTATATAATGTAATTTTATGTATAAATAAAGTTGTGATGAATGATAAAGTAAAAATTTATAATGTGTAAGAGTATGAGATGGTCATGATAGTGTAATGAAGCACATGTTAGTATGATGAAGATGGGTGAAGGTGAATAGCAATGCCCCTAGTGTATAAATGATAAGTTTCATTTATATAAGTGTTTCACCTTTTTCTTAGATTGTTTCTTTGAATGGTTGATGAAACAGATAGGGTAACTGGCATAGGAGGAATACCTATTCAAATGTCAGTTGATGGGTTGTTGCACGTGTATGACTTCTGAATCCATAGCTGATCATGAGAGCTTCCTTTTGGCTAGGAGGAACTACCTGTAATGAAAGTAAGACCACCAGAAAGAATTAAACAATATGGGCAGTGAACTGCCTAGCGTAAGCTAGATCCGGGAAGTATGATACTTCCTAGATGGCTGTCAGTCCACTGTTTTAAACAAATTAATGCTATAAACAAATTAAATCCTATTGTTATTTTAAAATGATTTAGGTATCTCACTTAAAACACAATAAGAAATAGATCTAATCTAACAGGCTAAGCTAGAATAGAATCCATAGGTCAAATGGTTGGTTTTAGGTTCTGCAGGTCTGATAAAGGTCTCGGGTAGGTCATAGGTGAGTGAGGGTGAGGTAAAATTAGGTGGATAGGTCTTTGTTTAAGGTTGTGTGGGCAAACACAGAGACCGGTGTCAGTCAAGGGTGACTAACCGTGGTTAGGTATAACCGGCGCTAGTTATGGTGAGATCTGGGAATGTCACAGAACAGGGTTTTTGGTCCTCTTTGTGATTACAGAAAGGATTTCGGTTGGTTGGGACAAGGTAATGGGTGACTGTAGTAGGTTTTGGAAAGGTTTTGCTAGGTCTAAGGAGGTGAAAAGTGTTAGAGATGGTCAATAAGGAGTAAGATAAACAATGGGTGATAAAATAATGATGAGATGAAATAACCAAGGAAGTATGATGTTATACTTACTTAGATTTCATTTATGAAAGTCTGTGTGTGAAGGATGGAGGTACTGCTGATGGGTTTGAAGGCTGCAAGTGATCACCAACTGAAGAAAATATTCTGCATGGGCTTCATGCACACTCCTCTTTTTCTTTGATAGATCTAAATGTGGCTAAGATGGTTATGCAGCAGAAGATGCTCAATCTCCTTCCTTGGATGTGAGTTCTTGCTGGAATTGGCTCTCTGAAGATGTGTTATATTTTTGAGATCTCGTTCTTGCTCATCAACTTTCTTTCTCCCAATTTCCAGGTTCAAGTTCCCACCCTCTTTGAGAATAAGGTTGTTTTGGGGTTAACAAAGGGTAATCGACGGTGGTCTGGTGTAACCAGAGATGGTTAGGGGTAACCGACATCGGTCAAGGTGGGATTTTATATGTTTATTAAGCTTAGGGGAGATCCTCCTGATTTCCTTGGATCTTGTGTTGTTCTCCCACAGATTAGACTAGGAGCTTCTTGTGAGCATGCAGGAATGTGGTTAGAGGGAGTGTAGGCATCGATTTTTAGGGTTTGGGTAAGTCTTAGTTAGTTATGGTAACTTGCTAAGAATAGGTCATAGGTTGAGTTAACATGGTGAGGTGTCTAAGTGAAGTGTATGTGTGGATATTATTTAAATTAAGATATTTAAATAATAAATATGGTGAGGATAATGAATTAATTTAATTTAATTAATTTAATTAATACTAGTGAGGTGAAGGGGGCCATGGCTAGGTGATGTAATTTTTATTTGTCAAGGGATTTTGTGACCTTATTTTAGTAGTCTACATTGGTAAGCAACACTAAAAAAAATAAGATGTAGGTTGCCCCATGTGTGGGGTGAAGGTGATCCCCCTCAAACTCCAGGAACTAACTATTGTCAACTGGCTGAAGGGTGAGTGGTTTGATCCCCAAAGGTAAATGTGAGGAAAATGTGAAACGGGGTAAGGAAAGAGGTTGGGTAAAGGTCTGGGGTAAAGGCAATCTAGGTAATGGGTAAAATGAGTCAAAGGTAGGTAGGGTAGTCAAATGCACACACATGTATAAACTGCAACATGCTACCAAGATGAAGAGAAGGAAAACTCTACATCGTCTAAGGTTGATAGGTTTATCCAAATAAGGGTGAAGTGAATCCGGTATCCAACATATATGATAAGGTAAGGAAACACAACGTAGGTTAGGTGTAGGAATGTTTAGGTATGTTCTGGTACACCAAAGGTAGGGTCAGCATAAACGGTCATGAAAATAGGCTAGGTAAGGTCATTAGGTCAACAACACAAGTAACAGTGCCGTGAGGTATAGTGAACAAATGAGATTAAAGGTCACTAGCGATGGTCTAGGTCCAAATATCTAGGTCATGGCACGGGTAAGGCCAAGGTAGTAAAATAATAAGGTGTCAACAGTGGACATGAGGAGGTAGAAGAAGGTGGAGGGCCAGAGGTGAAGGTAAAGTGGTCCAGGTAGGTTGATGCAGGGTGACTATGGCGAAATGGGAGGATGACCCCAAAAGTTAAGTGTTGAGGAACAATTCTTGTATAAGGTAATCAAAATGTGATAAAGAAGGAAAAGATAAGAGGGGGAAAGAAAGCCACCCGATTGGCAGGATCAGACATGATGAAGAGCATACCTATAGATAAGATGATGAACATAAGACCCTAAATAGGCATTACATGATTAACTAATTCTACAGTGACGAAGAGTCACATGATCACCAAATGTCATAGGTTCAAGTATGTCCCTTGAGGTATTTAGTGAAATGAGAGTAAATGGGTAGAGGTGCAGGTAATTAGGTCAGTTAATTCTATATGTTTTGAAGTAGACATGCCTTGGGCAATAGAACCAAGGTCACAATAGGCAAGTCCATGAACTGAATTTTTTTTATTTTTTGATAGACTAATCTTTGACTAGCCTATGTAGATAGACTAATTGGTATTCCTTGAGGTCTTCTAAATTTTTATTTTTGAGAAACTATAGTCTTCTTTTTGGAAAAACTATGTAGATATTTGTGAGCTTCACATAGCTGTCCTTCGAGGGAGAAGTCTACTTATAGCAGCAATTGAGGGTCAAGAAGATGTCCTTTTGAGGGAGTCATATTTTTTATTGGAAGTTTGACTCAAGGAGTTTGGTCCCATTTTGGAAGGTCTTTGGAGGGATTCATGGACAATGACCTATAGGTGAAGGATAGGATCTCTTGTTCAAAAGGCAAGGGTGGAACGAACGATGGGATCTCATCTAAAAGTAGATGAAAAGTATCCATGAGAATCATGCTATGTGTAGTGCCATGGTACACATATTCAAGATAAGGAAACAAGGGTGACGGGTACTCACATGATCCTTGTTTAATCAGTTGGAGAGGAGGTGTAAAAGGTAAATGGATAGCTCAAGGGATGAGCATGAACTAGATACAATAGTGAGGTAGGACAACAGGTCAACAATAGAATGGTTGAAGATGTAATGTGTTAAGGGGCTCAGGTTCGGGTTTACCCTCAAGCGAGGAAAAATGATAGGCACCTGATCCATAGGTATCAGCTACGATGTATGGTCTAAGCCAATTAGGAGAACATTTTCCCCATTTTCTTTTCTCTTCTTTAGTTACATGTTGATTTTCTTTCATAACAAGGTCACAAACTTGGAAGGTTCGTTCATGAACACAAATTTCATAAGCACGTTTGATATGTTGTTGGTAAACTTGGAGGTGATCCAAAGCATTAAGACGACGTTCATCTAATAACTCTAGCTGTGCCAAGCGGTCCTAATGAAAGTCATCATCAGTAAGCATGTCATGGAGAGAAATGTGGAGTGAGGGGATCTAGACTTTGAGAGGCAGAACTGCCTCTGTACCATAGACCAGAGAAAAGGGTGTGGTTGCAGTGGAAGTGCGAATACTAGTGCGGTATGCCCATAGGGAAAAAGGAATGTGCGTATGCCAATCCTTCCCAGTATCATCAACCACTTTCATGAGAATTTTATTGAGGGTTTTGTTAGTGGATTTGGCTTGGCCATTGGTTTGTGGGTAATAAGGTGATGAGAAACTAAGCTGAATGTCGAAGGTGTCGCAAAGTTTTTGTAGTGTTTTGTTTTTGAATTGTTTTCCATTGTCAGTGATGAGGCGATGAGGGACACCAAAGTGACAAATGATGTGATGGTTAATGAACTCACATATTTTCTCAGCTTTCATGGAGATGAGTGGTATGGCTTCCACCCATTTTGTGTAGTATTCAGTAGCAGTTATGATCCATTGATGGCATTGGGAAGAATGAGGATTGATTTCTCTGACAAGATCCAAACCCCATTGAGAGAAGGGCCAAAGGTCACGAGTGACCTGTAAGGCATGACTGGGTGTATGATGAAGGTTGGAATGTTGTTGAAATTTCACGTAGCATTTGACATAGTCACAACAATCATGATTAAGGGTCGGCCAGTAATAGCCTAGGTGAAGAATATGCTTAGCAACAACAAGGCCACTAAAGTGACCTCCACATATGCCATCATGAACTTCCTTAATGGTATAAGGAATTTCAGAACTTGTGAGGCATCGTAAGAGAATACCATCAAAGCCACGCTTATAGAGGAGTCCCCCCAGGATAATGAAATGGGATACCTTTTTAAGGAAGGTGCATTGTCCATTACGGGTGAGATCAGGAGGTAAGATGGAGAGGGAAAGGTAGTCAGAGTATGTTTATACCAAAGGTCACTCGGGTCAGGGGTGTCGGTTTCGATTGAGTAAACATCGTGAGTTAAATAAGAAGGTGAATGGAGGTGTTATACACGTGACAAATATTTTGGAATCGATAGGGGAAGCGAGTATTTGGGAAGCTAAGTAGGCCATGGTATCTACAAATTTGTTGGTTGAATGTGGGATGGTTTGAAGGGTGTAATGATCAAAGGTGGTCAAAAGTATGTCTACATGATGTTTATACTTTTGAAGTATCTCGTTACGACATTGGTACATACCATTGACTTGGTTTATGACCAATTGTGAATCACTAAAGATGTGGATTGATTTGACATCTAGGGCATAGGTGCATCTGGATACCTAGTACGAGTGCTTCGTACTTGGAAATATTGTTGGTGCATTCAAATTCTAGTTTGAAAGACAAAGGCATGGGTTCTCCATCTAGAGGAATGAGGATAACACCAACCCCACCCCCACGCTGACACTTGGAACCGTCGAAGAACAGTGTCATTTGGTAAGGGGGTTCGTCCAGGGAAAGAGTAGCAATGGACTCATCTAGGAAAGTCAAAATTAGAGGGTTGGTCCCCGGAAATAGGTGCATCAGCCAGTTGGTCAGAGATAGCCTAGCCCTTAATGGACTTTTGGTGAATGAATTTGAGGTCAAGATCAGCTAAAAGCATAAGCCATCACGCAGCACGCTGATTTTGATAAGGTTTGGCATACATGAAGTGTAAAGGGTTGGTGTTGGTCACAACATAGGTTTTGTGGTTGAGTAGGTAATGGCGGAGTTTGGTGGCAACGAAAACTAAGGCTAAGCAAAGCTTTTCAGGATGGGTGTATCGGGTTTCATAGTCCAAAAGAGTATGGCTTATGTAATAAACCACCTTGCTCCCTATGTTGTTCATCACGATGAGCGAGCATGGCTCCCAAGGAATGATCGGTAGCTAGAGATGTATAGGTAAAAAGGTTAATCATCTTTAGGTGGAATGAGTATGGGTGGTTGGAGAAGGTATTGTTTTAGGATCCTCAAAAGATCTTTGTGACAGTCATCATCCCATTTAAAGGAGACATCCTTCTTGAGCAAATGATGAAATGGTTACCATTGATCAGATAATTGTGAAATGAAATGGTGAATGGATTGCAATTTACCTTGCAGGCTACGGAGTTGTTTAAGGTTAGTGGGCGGAGGCATTTCCAGAATGGCCTTGACTTTAGCAGGGTCAACTTCTATACCACGTAGGGAAACAATAAATCCCAGGAGTTTTCCTGAGAGAACCGTGAAGACACACTTTTTAGGCTGAAGGCAGACGTAATATTTAATGAGGTGGTCAAAGATGGTTTTGAGGACAGCGAGGTGCTCGGCGCAGTGTTTAGATTTGGCCAAGAGATCATCCACGTAATCTTCCAATATGTGATGCATGATATCATGGAAGATGTAAGTCATAGCACACTGATATGTAGCACCAACGTTTTTAAGGCCAAAAGGCATGACTCGATAGCAGAAGGTCCCCCAAGGGGTAATGAATGTGGTCTTGTGTTGATCTTCTGGGGCAAGCAAAATTTGGTTATAACCCGAGAAACCATCCATGAGTGAGAGCATCTCATGACCCGCGGTAAGGTCAACTAGTTGATCAATACCGGAAAAGGGAAAATCATCTTTCGGGCAGGCTAGGTTGAGTTCATGGAAGTCCATGTGCAAATACGTAGAGTCCCCCTGTTTCTTTAGTAACAAGGAAAATGTTAGAAATCCAATGAGGATAATCAATGGGTAAGATGAAGGAAACAGAAAGAAGACGCTGAATTTATTCATTGATGAGAAGGGCAATGTGAGGGTGCATTTTCCTCAACATTTTTTTACTAAACTTAGGGGAGATCTTTATGATTTCCTTGGATCTTATGTCGTTCTCCCATGCATTAGACTGGGAGCTTCTTGTGAGCATGTAGGAATGTGGTTAGAGGGAGTGTAGGCATTGATTTTTAGGGTTTGGGTAAGTCTTAGTTAGTTATGGTAACTTGCTAAGAATAGGTCTTAGGTTGAGTTAACATGGTGAGGTGTATAAGTGAAGTGTATGTGTGGATATTATCTAAATTAAGATATTTAAATAATAAATATGCTGAGGATAATGAATTAATTAAATTAAATTAATTAAATTAATATTGTTGAGGTGAAGGGGGAGTGTGACCTAGTTTTAGTGTCTACAATAAGACCCCTTAGTAGTCAAGAATGAACTATAAAGAAAGAGTGTGTCATTCAGAAGTGATATGATTGTGTGCATGAGATAGATTGATCGATAAGATGTGTAGCATAAGAGTGATGAGAGGTTAAATTATTTTAACAGATCCCTCAACATTCATGTAAGAATTGTAAAAACATGAGTGCATCATTAGGGGGTAGAGTGATAGAAATCACCTACCAAATACCAATCTAGAGTGGGGAAGTGGAAGCATGTGGAATGAAAGCAGTGTGAGTGTATGATCTAAAATTAATGCAATGTGGAATGGTTCTAATGATGGTTTATGCATCGATGGGAAGTGGAGTTGTCATTGGTTATGGAAGCCAATGTATATTAGTAGCATGATGCAGTGGATGAGATGGTACAATTGTGGATAGTTGAGATGGAGAGATTACATGAGCAACAACCTATGGCAGTGGATGAATAATAACCTTATAACTATACAAAGGAGATAAATCAACTAGAGTAATAACACACCTATGTGGGAGTCTAGATATGTACCACTCATGAGATCAAGATCAAAATAAAATGACACCCTTATCTTCTTATTTTTTTAAGCGATCATGAAGGGCACAAAATTCATTTTCACAATGGCCATTGATATGATGATAGTTATAGTAAGGTCTATCAAGTTGATGTTGCAAGTGATGAGGAACATTATGATGATTAGAAGGTAAGTGAATCAAATGCTTGTCAATAAAAGTATGTAACACATCATGAGGTCTATCACGATTAGAAAAGTGATATGAAAATTGACTGAATTTTTTTTCTCAATCATGGAGCTCTATAGGCATTAAATTATTTTCCAAACTTACCCCATTAAAATAACCTTTAAGAAATACATTAATTTAAACACATTGCAAACAAGTTGATGACGGAGTTTGGTGGAAAGCCTACATCTCCGAGCTAATCATTAAAAGTGATATATTATCTACTTCAATGACTAAAACAATATTATAATCTAAGCATGATAATATTGAATACAAATTGAACAAGAACCTTCTATATATCACATATTCGATCCAATATTCACCTTCATGGTACAATTCCCTATGGCTCCTTGATCGGTCTTCTAGAAATTACATACTCTAAATTTTTGGCTCAATAAGCCTGATGAACAAGAACCTTCTCCACGAACACAAAGTGAAAATATCTCAGCTTATGTAGTAGATCCAATCTTCCTTTGCATAATATCTTATGGTTTCAAGTCTAAACTCCACAATAGTTCCAATGAGTAGATGATTAATTCTATAATAATGAATACCTCAATGCCTCTGTTACACATCACTAAGTATTCTTCTAGAAACCTCCACACTCCCGATGTGTGGTGCTAAGTCTCTGGATGTCAACAGATAGCAATTGTAGCCAACGAGCTTAATACTAAATAACAACCCTCATCCAAAGCCAATGGTGTGATGACTCATCCAATGTACTAAGGTTCTGAGCTCTAATATTATTTGATGCTTTATCATGTCCCTCGGCTCCATAGCATCTCTGGGCTATAGCTTGAAAATTCTCTTCTCCATATTTCCTATAACAAATAATATATGGCATCATACTTATACTAATAAGACATAAGAATTTATATCTCTTGATAATGTCTCCATTATATCACCATGATCGTCTTTGAACTTCACTAGTTTTTCACCACGGCTCGATCTCAAAGCATTACTTATTTGATAGAGAGAACTCAGAGCTTCATCTTCCAATAATGCCTATATAAAAATAAATATAAGGCTTAATAATAATAGTGTCTATAATAATATAGGGATTACATATTTTTAGCTCCAAATTGTGCCTATATAAAAATAAATATAGGTCTTATTTCCCAAAATGTGGGCCTTCACATTTTATTATGGCCACATATTATTTTCCACTATATTATTCTTAGTAAAATATAATAATAGGACTTACAAATATTTCTTTGAAATCCTTTAATCCTCCACAATCCTCATTCTTTCGGGCTTGTAAATGGAAGATATGATTGAGCTCAAATTATAGCTTGTTTGAAGCTAAGTCTCTTTACTTTGTCTTAGTTACCACATCTAGCTTCTAAGGGTCTTACACTTCCATAATCACCGATGCTTGTACTACCACATCCATGATGATAATTTATCATTTGGATGTATGGTTGCGATGACTTGACACCGAATGAAGATCCAAGCTAATCTCTCATGACCTCCTCTTGTTGACAAAAAATATCATGTACCATTCTATTGTATGGGCATGATGGCCTCTTGAAAGAATGAAGTTCTTACTCGATGTTAGATGCTAATGGTAATCAACTACCATCATTTTGCATGGTCACAATGTTGCTACGTAGAATGAAGATCTGAACTGATTCATGTTAGCTCAATTGTCTGCACAAATGGGTGACAAATATCTAAGTTTATAAATATGAGATAAATCCTACTGCAAGCTGTAACAAGTACTCAAAAGCTAATTAGGAGATATAAATGGAGTATTAATAAAAAATTTCCAAGTAATAAAATATATTAATTATGGTAAATCTTTCCCCCATCCATTCTCACTAAATCTGAACTCCAAAAATTACAATTCGATTCCATCACTTTCAACTTATCCTGCACTGATCAAACTACTCGAAAAATAGTAGGTTCGCCAGAAAAAACAACCATCTATGATATCAACTTGATCTAAAAATTGAAAAAAAAAAAAATCTCCACCACAGACCCCTATAGGCATTAAATTCTTTTCCGAACTCACCCAATTAAAATCAAACTTAAGAAATGTAATAATCAAAAAAAGTATACATAGGTTGATAACAAAGTTTGGTAGAATGCCTACATTTCTGTGTTCATTAATAGAACTGATATAGTATCTACTTCAACGGCTACAACAATATTACAATCTAATCATGATAATACTAAATAAAAATAGAACAAGAACCACCTATATATCACATATTCGATTCAATATTCATCTTCATGGTATAATGCCCTATGGCTCCCTGATCGGTCTTCTAGACATTAAGCACTATGAAGTTATGGCTCAATAATATTTAAGAACCAGAACCTTCTCCATGAACACCGAGTGCAAATATCCATGCTTATGCAGTAGATCTGATCTTCCTTTGAAGAATATCTTATGGCTCCAAGTCTAGTCTCTATAATAGTTCCTGTGAGTTGATGATGACTCCTGTAATAATGAACACCTCAATTCCTCTATTGCACAATGCTAAGTATTCTTCCAAAAAATTCCATTCTCCCATTGTGTGGTTCTAATTACCTAGATGTCACTAGAAAACAATTGTCAACAAAAATCTCAATACTAAATAATGACCCTCATCCAAAGCAAATGGTTTGATGACTCATCCAATGTACTGAGGTTCTGAGCTCTAAATCTTCTTTGATGCTTTATCATGTCCCTCATCTCCATGGCATCTCTAGGCTCTAGCTTGAGAAGTCTCTTCTCAATATTTCCTATAGCAAATAATATACGCCATCATGTTTATACTAATAATATATAAGCATTTATATCTCTCCATAATGTATCCATTATATCGCCACGATTGTCTTCAAAATTCACCAATTGTTCACCATGGCTCAAGCTCAGAGAATTACTTATTTGACAGAGAGAACTCGAAGCTTCATCTTTAAATAATGCCTATATAAAAAAAATATAAGGCTTAATAATAATAATGCCTATAATAATATAGAGCTTACATATTTTTAGATCCAAACTGTGCATATATAAACACAAATATAGGTCTTATTTCTCAAAATGTGGGCCTTCACATTTTATTATGGCCACACATTATTTTCCACCATATTATGCCTATTAAAATATAATAATAGGACTTACAAATATTTATTAGAACTCCTTTAATCCTCCACATTCCTCATGCTCTCAGGTTTGAAAATGGAAGAGAGGCTTGAGCTCAAAGTCAAGCTTGTTTGAAGTTAAGCTCAAAAAATGAGCTTGTTGAAATAGTGTTTGGGAGAGCCTTTATATAAGACAACGGTGAACTGAGCTATATATTATATATCATATCCACCAACACAATTCAAACCAACTTGGTTGGCCGAGTGGGTTTGGCTACTTTTTATCCAAAGGGGATGTTGCAGGTTTCAATCCCGCTCGTGCTATGTACACTGATCATTTTGCATCTACCACTTACAAGCTCATTGTGCTGAGCTATCCATGTGGGCCTCCAAACATGATGACCATATTCGTCACTTGCCATGCCAATCTACTACCCTTTCTCACCCATCCATGTTGTTCTTCTTCCAACCACATATCCCAGGTCTCCCAACCCTTCATTGTCCAAGTCACCTGCCAGTTAGGGGAATTATTTTCCCATTGGCTCAGCTGAGTCTTTTTCCAAGGTTAGAGGATTATCCCATATAGATCAGAAGTGGAGGATATAAGGCTTATAATAGCCTTTGGCCAACTATTCACACCATGGATTTGGGCCACACCTCCATTTTACCGGTTGGATTTAAATAAGACAGCTCGCTGAGCTCAACTATCAACTTGCCGCATAAATTGAACTTATCCTTACATGGAAACTCATCCAATGTAGATATGAAATAGCTCCGTTCTAAGTTTCCCATATAGCCCATTTCATAATTCGGTCCTTCACTCGATGGTGACTCGATGCACAACTCGCCCGAGTTGGCTTGGGGCAAAGTGGTGGTAGGCCACCACGTGGCCTGAGGGCCCACCACATGGCATATTGTTTTTGATCAGTTGAAGATGATGACTATCCCGCATAATTATGAGTGTTGAAGACTGAAGGTATGAAACTTCAACCCAGGTTTATTTCCTTCACCTGATCTTGATTTCGCCAATCTTCCTCTAGATAAACAAGTGTAATGTTTCTCATGGAATAGGTGTAGGAGTCTTACGTGTAGGCTGATGTGGAGGAGGAGATGAAGGATGCTTATGAAATGGAGAATTTTGGACTTACTTACAAGGAGGAAATGTAGACCATGGATTCTACTCAAAATATGGAAATGGAGAAGAACTAGATGATGTAATAGTAGGAATGATAGGAGAAGGATCTAAAGCATGTGAAACAATGATATCTTTCTCTAGATCAATGAATTTATGACATAATATTATGAATGATTCACATGTGTAATATTGCAATCATTTTTTAGAGTGTGAATCAAAGCATGACAAAAAATGAATTTCTTTTCTAAGTCAGTTTGTTGAAAGATCAATTGATACATGTAAGCATTGAATTGTAAAATGTAATCACCGATAGGTTCTGTTTAGCCTTGATGTAAGTGAAGTAGATGATCATATGTGACTCTAGGGCCATTTTATAGTATTAAGTGACATAGAAAAGATTTTTCCATTTAATAATAGGTACTAGTAGATCAGAAGGATTGATGTCTATACCATTTGAGAGCATCATCTGTAAGACTATGGCGAAAGGATTCAAGAAACAATTGATCATTAGAGTATGAATCCATAGCTAGATGGTAATGTTTGAGATGCAGATGAGGATCATTAGTACCAACTAGAAATGTATATGTAGGCATAATGAAATCTTTAGGGAATGCTTAATTGTGAATCTTTTTCAGAATAATATTTCCATGCAAAAAAATATTATTGATAAAAGCATATTAGGCCTTGATTTCTAGTGTGAGAGATTGGACTTGAGATTGTAAGTGGCTAAAAACATGCATGAGTGATAAGATGTATTGTGGAGGAATAGTAGAGGATGGAAATATTCTATTGAGTGGTTGTAATTTTCCATTATGAGTGATCATAGGAGTTTCCAAAGGAGACATAGAAGATGTTGATGCTGAGGGCACACTAGATATGGGTTATGAAGAAGTTATAGGTGGTGAAGAACATGGAATGTCAATAGAAGTGGTAATAATAGCATTAGAAACATCATTAGGAAATGATGTAATAGAATTATATTAATCACACATGTTATTAGAGACAACATCAAAAGAAGATGAAAGTGGGACAGGGGATTCATGCTCAGCAGAATGCAAAGAAGTGGAATCGTGACTATCAGGTGTCTCATCAAAATTAAACAAAGATTCAGATTTAAGGATCTCATTAAGCATATAATGAACATATAATGAATGAGGAGGAGGACTAGTATGTGATGCATCATGAGAAATATTTTCATTAGCGGAAGGAGTATGAGATGTAACTAAAGTAGTATGAGAAACAAAATCGGGAATATGTTTACTGTCTTCATGTTTGTTAGCTAAAGAAGATTAAGCATAAAAATAAGAATAACATCATCTAGGGTCTCATTAGAAATAACATAAGGAGTGTGGCTAAGTGTAGAACAAGGGATACAACGAGTAAATATTTTCAGATCAGAAATGATGCTAATGGTGGAATGATCAAATCTAGTAGGTACATTATGTTTATTAGCTAAGAGTTGTCTTTGAGTATCATGTGGAATACCTACATTGCAATATAAAGTTGAAATATAAGTTATCATTGTTTCATAATAGATAGGATTGATACTACATGAGGCATGAATAGCTGAGAAGGAGAAGAGCTATTCTTAGCCATTAAGGTTTAAGTGGATCCTAGGAAAAAAAACATTTAAGTGACCGATTCACCAAAATCATTCAATGAAATCTAGTTATTTTATTAAAATCTTAATGAAAAGATTTGTTATAAATGATATACAATGTAATATAAATGCTTAAAAAATATTTGATTTTGACTATGAAAGGAAATGAGAGGGGTAAGGTAATTATCTGAATTTTTCTTATCATGTAGTGAGTCTGGACTAGATAATATGATGAAACTAAAATAGATAGAAGGTCACAATGAACAAAAAAATATATAGAAAAGGTGGAACTGGCTGGATTGGGGATCTTGAAGAGGGAAAGGGGAGCTTGTGGATGCCTACGCCTTTTTCTAGGTGCTTGGGTCTATAAAAAAGGTCAAAACCTGATTCTGATATTGTCATTATGGCTTCACATTTTCTCCCCTTTGATCGCATCTATGTCGTAGTTTTATCACCAAGCTACCTACAAACCTGCAATGAAGTATAGACATGTAAAACCCTCAAATAAACATCAAATCCTAAAAAAGAAGGATGCAAAATGAAGGGTCAAAATTTCCTCAGTTGTCACTATACAAAATAAAATCAACACATGATTTTTGTCGCACCCAACTTCTCAAGGTCGTGCTAAGACATCCAACATAGAATAGAAATTGATGTGAGTGTGGTAATGATGAATAAGATAATGAGGAAACCTTATATATTCAACACACAATATCAGGATCTGCAATTCTAAGGAAAAAAATTCATCTTAAGTTGAAGTGGTGTGATGGATTGGTTTAATAGAATAATTACTTGAAGGCTCCAGTCAATATCGAGCTTTGCTGAGATTCTGACTACTAGTTGTGGAACATGTAGAAAGTGACTTGTGGTGCATCATATATATTTCCAAACAATTTCATGGAAGTGATAACGAGAGGTGTAATGAAACCACTGGGACTATGGGTGATTTTAAAGTCTAGTCCAGAAATTCCTGGCCTAATCGGATGCTATGTTCAATACTAAAAATTGTGTAGCGATGTCAGGTGGAAGTGGTGATGATTTAAATATAGATGTACGTAAACCAATTTCAATGTTTAATTTGTCATTAGGCCTATTTGGTTGTGGGACATGGGGATCACAACCATCAACTTGTGGAGGTTGTGGTCCTTATATGGTCATGCGCGTAATCAAACCCTATTGTTAGGAGAAGTCCAATAATCATAGGCTTAATTAGATGCAACATTTAATGTGTTTAATTTCTCTATCTTCTCAGAATACCTAGAAGGTGCGCTTAAAACTAATAAGTGTAAACCCATATCAATTTTGGTCAACAACTATGACCCATTGGGTTGTGGGACTAATGGATCACAACTGAACGTCTTCTGCTATTGTGGACCTTTGATGGTCATGCATAATGAATTGGATTGATTTAAAACAAAATTAAATATAAAAAATCAACTAGTAATAGCTAATTAGTTATGTGAGTATATGAATCTAGATCTAAAAAAACTAATCTAATTTAATTAAAACCCTTCAAACCCTACCTCAGAGGTGGAGAACAAATCATAACCCTAGAATAGCTATTATTCCCCACTACTTCCCTGATAATGTCAAAGAGAAATATTTCTAATGATTTTCTCTATTTGTAAATTCTTAATTAACTGACATGAATAATATTTCTAATCTATTTGAAATGAATAACTTAGAATTGATAATTTTAAAAATGGAGAAAAGAAACAAATAATTACAACCTAGATAAGCAAGAGATTTGACAAATCTAGTTGTATCTACTCTTTTCCCCTCACTTTGTCCCCTTATTTCTATATGTGTCCATATGAGTCGAAGGAATTGATTATGCAAGGTACCAGAAGGAGAAGGCATTTGACAAACAACATCTTGAAGGTAGTTTGGTTGCAATGTAGGTAGAAGAGAGATAACTTAAGTGAATATAGATTGGCTATGAAATTTTGATCAAGATTTTCATAGTAATGTCATGCAAGATACACACAATTCTCAGGCCATTTTATTGAATACAAGCATGGAATATATAATAATTGGCTGGGATATGCCTTCATGCACAAGGTAAGAAGATGCATTTCCAAATAACTAAAGCACATGAAAAAATAGAAGAGGGAAGGAGAACCATGCAATCAAATATATTTTTAGACAATTTGGCCCATAGATGCATGCTAAAAGTGAAGTTAATTGAATTGTCAAATGTTAAAAACATGCATGACGGAATCTATAAAAATTGGTCAGGACCACTGCCCTACTTGGGTAGCGGTTTCATAACCACCACCTAGGTAGGGCGGCAGTCCTGGCACTAAAGTCCAAAACATGCAAAGAAAGAAGCAGGAAGCTAGAAAAAAGTGTGGGAAGGCTAAGTAAGGATGTCTAGGCTAAAAATATACACTAGGAATGGGTTTTGGAGCTCAAACACCTTCTTGAAAGGAATTGAATCATCATTTGGGACTTTTGTCATTGTTTTCCAATAATGTAGCACATGTAATTTTGGGTGCATACAATTCCCCTAATGGATGTTTGAGATCATGATATAAATTCTTCCCCCATCCCTTATATTTATAGTTGAAAAGGATTAAAATTTGGTTTAATAAAAATAGGGTGCCATATACTAGTCATAGATATTTTCATGGATGTTTCTGATCGATGGTTTCAAGAAATATTGATGAAAAATAAGAGATTATCTAAAAGGAAACATTTTTAAGATTAGAGTTGGAAAAAAATAGGATTGTTGCCAATGTATATACAAAATATATAAATATGTTATCCTTGTTTCGTATCGATATCTAGTGTATGTGATTGTGATGGTTAATTTTCACTTGCAGTGAATACTTGATGGATAGTATGTGAAGAAAGAATAGAATAGGTGTAGGAATAATATATTCTAATAGTTTGATAGAGGGGTGAATGGAAAGATATGTGAATCTTTGCATTACTCAAATGCTAGCCACAAATCCATATCCCTAATTGAGATGCATTTGATATTTTTTACACCATTCTCTACTAGCATATAAGCTCCCATAAATCTTGAGAAGGATATGGGAAACACCCCTAGAGAGGTTTTTGACATAGATTTTGATTAGGATTTATGATTTATGATATTATGATTTTTTTTCATTTTATTGATTTACTGAATTTTTTGTAATAAAATATTCCATTCTCCCAAACACTCTCAAGGGGTTAAGAATCATGAGTGGTTTAATCGTAGAGTGGGAATGAGTATGAAGATGACATTAACTAGTTTCAATATATATCCTTGAAGGTCTTTAACATAATTTGATTACATGTGTTAAAGTGATTATATCTTTAAGAGGAAATTAAAGTTAAAATTTTATAGGTAATGATAGACTAAGATAACAAAGATGTAGTAAAGACAATTGATTGACAACATGTATGAACTAGTTGACCAAATGTTCACCGTAAAGTGTGAATCAAATTGTAAATGGTTTGGAATGGAAAATTAATGCATGGTATTATATGTATGGATGATGTGTGAAGGGATGGGGGTTGAAGGAAAAAATATTCATATTTAGGTGATGCATTATTGCATTTTTTTGGAATATAATTTTTTTTGGTTTCTTGAAAGATATTTTGTTATTTTTTATTTTTTGATTTTGATTTTAATGTTTGCATTTGATTTATGATTTGGTAGGTTGGTTTATTTACACTAGGTGGTGTGTATTATTTTTGCTATTTGATTTTTTATTGTTTAGATTTATTGGGATGATGAGGTTTAGATTATTTATATAGGTAATCTTATCCATCCAAGTTCATGTTAAAACCTGCAATGATGTATCCTAATGGGATGTCCTTGTATACTCCCATGATTTTGGTGATGGTTTGGTCATTTTAAAATAAATAGGATGATATGTGATTTGGTTGGCCCTATTTTTAGGGGTCAAGATACTGATGATGGAGGTGGTTGATATAATAATTTTGATAAAGGGATTGGTGGAAGGAAGGTCAAAATTAGATTGCGTGTTCATATTGATATATATTTGATCATTGATAGGCTTTTATTCTATTATTGAAATATTGACGTTTTGATGAAGGAATTTTTTTTTAGGGATGCATTACTCATAGATTCCTATGCCTTTTCCTTGATGACTCATGATGGTGATCAGGGTTATTAGGTGGATTGGGATGAAAGTCACTGAAATGGGTGCCATGTCTGTAATGTGGTCATAATGAGACTGGTAGTTAGAATATGACCTTGGTTTATTCACTTGCATAAGATACCATGACAACATTAATGGGGATAGGAGGAGATTCATAATGGCATTTTCTCCACTACTCGTCATTTAGTTAATAGGACAAGGGATGTTTAAGATGTGGAATGAGTTTTAGCCTGGTGTCCCCATGATGTTTAGGGAGAGTTACATGTGATATGCATCCCTCAAGTGGCACTTATGATAAATAGGACCATGAAGGAGGCCCAATAATAGTTCCTTGATTAATGAGGATCCAATTTGACATAGCGATGGTTCCAAGCACATGCTATCACATTTTATGAAGTATACATTTGTGGCTGATGGGAAGATCACAGTAACTAGTGCACCCTTGACTACAAATATGGTTTTGCACATGTTCTTATTCCATGACTTGGATTATTCTATAGGGACATAGAATCATGTTCTGAGGAGTTTTGAATCAATGAAACATGGTGGTTGAGGATTCACTAGAAAGGGGTGACTAATGATGAGGGGTTGGGATCTTAGGTTGTATGTGGTATATTTTCACATGGAGGAGGAGAAGTGATCCCGAGGTATTGGATTAGATTAGGACGTTAATGTGAGCACAAGGGTAAGGATTTCAAATTATGTGGCAGGAGGGAATTTCCTTCAAGGGACCACTTTTTCAGGTGGACTCAGGGAGTTAGTATGAATTTCTGATGAGAGAATATGTTCATATCTACGTTACTAGAATGTCCCATAGCCATCAGGAGAAATCCTAAATTTGGTGGCACTTAGGGGTATGAGTAGGATTGGTCCTCTACATATGGTATTTATTGGGTGGAACTGCTAGTTTGAGTATTATTTAAAGGGTTGGTGTTATATGTGAGAATAACCAATTGCTGGTTGAGATGTTGGATTTGATCATGGACTGAAATTATTACTACATTTTGAGGGGATTATTATATAATTTGGATTGAATTTTCCTTATCCACATGGGTTTTGATTTGGGGACAGTTGATTGATCACTGATGGTTGTCAGTAAACTAGTCAACCCAAAGGTGTTAGCTAGACCGAATGATGATAAGAAAACTCTACTTTATGCCGGTAGACACAGGAATTTTTATAATTTCAACATGATTTATGGTCATTGATGGAGGATCCTTGGGTGGAAAATTTTCTGGGATATCATTAGATCAAATAAATCACTATTGAAGCATGATAGATGAAGGTATTTTATATGAGATATTATTTAGGATGCCATGTAGATCTAGATGAGAGGGATAATATGTTTAGATAGGGATGTGAATTAATATTGGTGTTTGATGAGGGATGATGAAAGATGATTTTTATTTGGATGATGTGATTTTAGGCATGAGGTTCACAAAAACACGGCCTTCACAATACTTACGGGCCTCACAATACAAGCCATAAACCATAATACTAGTAGATAAGGGCGTGCAATAAGACTAGTATCCCACTAATATACCTCACATATATTGGTGACAAGATGGTCTCCAATTCCTCACTCTATGTGGTATGGAGTGGGTAGTTGTAGGAGTGATATTCTCCCTACACTATTAACCACTTGCATCCAATATGTCTTAAATATAAGATATACTAGGCTCATTGGGTGCTCCCCATATATATCTTGATATCCATGGAGCCCAATTCCATGTTACAAGGATGTTGTGTAAGTCCTACCTTTAATTAGGATGTGGAATCCCCTCACTTCACATTGACAATTTTCCTTGAATTTATATACCTCGCTAGACCAGAAGGTTTGTCTTAGTACATGGTGATGAAATCCATGTCATAAGATGTTTAAAACCAAGATAAAAAGAAGGAAGCATAGATTATTTTTTATCCCAGAGATTGTAAAATGATGCAAGGGGAGAGAATACTAAATATAATCTTGAGTGATGTATACACACAAAATTCGATACAAAATATATATAATGATTATGTGAGAATATGCAAGAAAGGTCAAAGTAATAGATGATTTAAATGATTGTTTTTTATATTAATTCTTAGATCAATCAAATATACAAGCACATTATTAGTAGTTTTAGAAGTTATTTTAGGTATTACACAAGATTAATCACCTATAACCCAACGAAAATGAAATTGGTAGAGTGAAAAAGACATTTTTCATGAAAAAAACTATGTTTATTATGAAAACATGTTCACAACAATGAAGCTCATAACTTATCTTGTCATAAAAATGGAATTTATGAAAATGACATGCTATTATTTTAAAAAATCAATTTGTGAAAATGGTTTTATGAAAACTCTTAATCCTAAAATTATTTTGATTCAAGAGAATAAAATGTCTAGAATGTTCTTATTTCCAAATAGATGTATATGGGATATATGTGACACCATGAAGCTTTTAGAACAGACCTTAGGAAAGGACACCTTATCTAGAAAAATACTATAAGTAGAACCAAGTATGCAGGCCTTGGTGTGGTTACTATTAAAGAATTGTCTTATCTTTCTTGGATTGATGAAATGATTTGAAAAAAATTGATGACACCGCAAATATTTGTAGAGACATGATTTGAATGTTTTGTCAATGTTCTTAGAATTTTTTAGGAATTTCTATAAGAATAAGTCCCTTGACCAAAAATTTTACGAAATGATTTGGCAGATGAAAATGTAATGTGGATGTAATAATTTACATATGAAAATGATAATAGATCATGCGTAGTACCTCTTTAGGTGAAGAGAGTTTACAAATTCGCTAAAATCCTCACCCTCTAGTGTACACATGTGAAAATCCCATTTTATAGTCTTCTATTACTCGATATAAAACCAACCACTTGGGCATAAATTTCCTTCACCATTATTTTTGTCTATTCAGATGTCAAGTCTTAAAAAAAATCTTCCTCAAATATTTCACGCTTGTAGACTTTCTTATTGCATTTATGAGCCATCCGGTCATCGTAAACATTATGCCAATGTTTAATATTGAGTCTAACTTCATCAAGAATTTCTAACTAAGAGATTCATGCCTCTTGATATCCCTCTTCTCCCAAAATTCCTTACAATGAGATAAGGAGACTAGGTATTTTAACTTCATGTGGTAAAACCATTTCTACACCAAATACCAAAGAAAGGGGGGTTTCCCCATCGACAACTGTACCGATGCTTGATAGGTCCACAAGGCCATAAAAATATTTAAGTGACAATCCCATTTGTTCTCCTTGAAAGTATTAAGGAGAATGGATTTTAATTCACATTGTCCATTGGCCTGAGGGTAATAGAAAGAAGCCGTATGGTGATTTATTTTGAACTTTGCACATAGTTCATGCACTTCCTCATTTTTGAAATATGTGTCATTATCTAAGATAATGACTTGTGGTACCTCATACCTAAAAATAATTTGGTTCAAAAAAAACTTAGTGATTATGCATCCAAGCATGATGGTAACAGGCATGGCTTCTACCCAATTAGTAAAGGATTATGTGGCCGTGATTATGAAATTATGACCATCGGTTGGTGAGGGAGAGAAATTCCCTATCAAATTTAGGCCCCATGTGGAAAAGGGCTATGGTGTGGAAATTGGATGCAGAGCCTGTGCTGGTATGTGGATCTCATGGGAGAACTGTTATCCAAAATGTGCCCCTGCTCATTTTGTGGCTAACTCCTCTCATTATTCCCTCTCTTGTGCCTTAGTCATGATTTTTTACTTTTTAGGCACTCAAAACCTTCTAGAAATGGCACCATTAGATGGAGATCTTTCTCATCTTTCCAGAAAGGTAAAGTTTTCCTCCTAACTCCATGTATTTTTGAAGTTATGGCTCGACGGAGTTATTGTGGGAAATTTTCCCCTGAAAGGCCTGCAACCAATGAGATGCTACCACGTGTCTAGGAAGTGGTGGGGGGCGGAGGAGAACTTGGTTTTTTACCAAGTGTTTTGGCAAAATTTTCGAAAGGAAATTTTCCCCTGAAAGGCCCACGACGAATCAGAAGCTGCCACGTGTCAAGGGGTGAAATTTGGAAAATTTGGCTAAGTGTTGGTGCATGGAAATTTTAGAGGGATGGCCCCACAGCAAATAAAAATATGCCACGTGTCCTAAGGAACTAGAAAGGAAAAGGGCAGAGGAGAACTTGGATTTTTTGCAAAGTGTCTCGCCAAAATTTCAATGGAGGATTTTTGGCTCGTTTCCTCGACGATCAATCACATCAGGCCACGTGTCGCCTGAAGCTGGAGTTGCGGAGTGAGGGAGGAAATTGGGAATTTTTCCCATGTGTTTGCGTAAAATTTAAAATTCTTGCGGGGAGTCCACGACCAATAAAATCATGCCACATGGCACCTGAACCGGCGGAGTGCGGGGTGAATTTGGAAAATTTTCCAAAGAAGAAACAAAGGAAATTTCGAAGAGAAAACCCTACGGAAAATCCAAAAGAGGAAAGCCCACAACTAATGGGGTTGTGTCACGTGTCTAGGCTGAAAAATATCAAAGCGACCCGTGGACAAATTTTGAGAGAAAGGCTCGTGCCCAATCAGCGCGTGCCACGTGTCAGAAACTCACTGGCCTGGCGGGGAATTTTGGGAATTTTTTCCAAAGGCGAAAATAAAGGAAAATGGAGCAGGATGGTCCCGCGACCAATAAAAACATGCCACGTGGCACTTGAACTGGCAGAGCGTGGGGAAATTTTGGAAAAATTTCCCAAATGCAAAACGGGTAAAAATTCAAAAAAATTTCCTGCCAACCCGATTTGGCCTTGTTTTTCCCTAAAATTTCAAATGGCCATAACTTTCAATCTAGAGCTCAGTTTTTCATGTTCTTTATATCGATGGAAAGCTGGTGAAATTATATACAAGATTCTGGGGTAAATTTTGCATTTTGATAGATTTTGGAGAGATAAAATAGAAAAACATCTCTGGCACATGGTGATGAGCAGAAATGACGTTTTAACCAATGTTTTTAATGAAGAATGGCTCGCATTCTCTCCCAGCGTGGTTAAAAATGTTAGAGAATGGGTTTGTAAGGATGCCCATGATGTTTTGAATGCATTTTAGTCAATGATTGAACCTGTCCCACATTTTCCCACGTTTCTCTGTCCTGGGCTCGTCCCTTGCATTGTAAAACCCAGATTTGGCTCATTTTCAAAGGGTGGAACATTTTTTTTGTATTACAGGTCCCCTTTTTTCACCTTGGTAGTGATTTTGGTGGAATAACAGACCTTTTCTAAGAACTGCAACTTATTTTTTCCTCTCAGGTGTTGTAATGCAAGTGATTTTGATGTTAAAATAATAATACAAGCCCAGTGATTAATCCTTCATCCTCTGCTAGTGTTGTTTGACAAATTTCTAGTTCTTCATTACAACTATCAGTTTGTGCATGTTGTATTTGTTGCATTCTATGAACTGTGTCAATCTATAGAAGTGAGAAATGCTCAACACTCTTTTGGTGCATCACTTATTAGCATTAGTTTTAGTTCCTTTTATGCATTTTCTATCCTTGTCCCTTTGGAATTTAGAGTAGAATTAGGGAATTTCAAATCTCTGCAATTGTGCAAGTGATATAACTGATCAGAGGAGTTGAGGAACCAGCCTCTGAACTAGATATTTCTCTTCCATTTGAAAATTCCCATGCTTGGGAAGAGGATTCTGTAGACACCAAATTAGTGTCTTACGACACCCTGTGCCCCGCATCTCATTTCGCAACCTAACCTCACCACTTAAACCTTACACAATTATTTATTAATTACCTTATAATTAATAAATCCACATCTCCAAACCTGCTACCTCATTTCGCCACCTCGTCATAACCTATCCCTGACCCTAAACGAACCTAATTAAGACCTATAACTTGGTCTACATCCACACCCGTGACTAATTACTTCTCACCCGCACCAAAACCAACCTAATCATGACTTGACCAAGCCCACAACTAATCCCTCGGGAGAAAAGGAGGGTAAGTTGGCTATTTTACTAAAAATAGCCCACTTTGACTTAACCGACATCAGTTCCTACTAGACCGCCATCGGTTACGTAACCGCCATTGGTTCCCTGTAAATGACCTCCCCCAACAAAAAACAAAGCATCTGGAATTCATTTAAAAGATCCGAGAATGCACTTGGCAGAACAAAGACAAGTGAAGAAAAGAGAAGAGTTTGTAGAGAAGAACATCGATCCCAAGACTGCAACTGAGGAACTAGAGCACAACAACACTCATCCAAGAATTGGGAGAGAAGATAGCTCATTTTTTATTGTCAGATCATCCCACCTGAGCCCTACCTTCGTCATCACAATCCTTAGACCTGTATCTGCATCAGGAACTAGTAAGTAGTGTCTTGTACATTTTTTAAATAACATTTCTTGAACTTATGAATCATAGTAATTATAAGTTCACTCCTAAATCTACTACCCGGCAGCACCCTACATCTAACTGTCATTCCTCTACCCTTACATTGCCCCAAGAACAGCCCCCACACTCTCTGATTCTTCTCCATCACCCTATTGCCTATCCCTAATCATTTACCAGCCTTATAAACACCATAACCGCCTTATAGCTTTCCTTCATTGAAAGCCCCCTAAATCACTGCCCCTACCGGGTATCAGTTATCAGCAACCGGTGTACCGGTGTAAAACCGCAGTCAGTTGTACAGTGACCGACATCGGTCACTATGACTCAAACCAAAACCAACCTTTCCTCTATTGCTTTTTAATGAGGTAATTAAATTGTAATTTTGCAATAACTTCTTTGTTAGAATTTGTGTTAATTCGTATTAAGAGGGGAACTGACCACCTTCGAAAGGAAGTCCAATATTTCCTGGGCCCAAGGCAGTTCCCTCATTTATTGTCTAACTAAAATCTGGTGGTCTTGTATTCTTACTTGTAGGTAGTCCTTCCTAGATAAAAAGGAGTTCTTCGCAATCGATATGATCACTCTCTACGGTACGCGCACACCCTCCCAACATTCAACAGGTATTCCTCCTAGCCCTAACCCTTATCTGTTTCTCAAGAGAATGAAAGGATAGATGCACCTCTATTCTAAGAATAGAAAACATTCTGTGCTGAAACATTTTGGCATGCCCGATGGGACCCTTTTTTGGGTTTCTTTCTTTCTTTCTTGCTTTCATATAGGGAGCACACTTACTATTTGTCTTCTTGCTAAATATTCACAAGATATTTTGTTATTTTGGTAAAAGAATTTGTCTTTCTTCCTCATCTTTGCATTAGTGAAAGTCTTCTTCTTTGCCTTCATCGAATATCATTTTTTATTTGGGTTTATAAAACATGTGCATCACATTCTTGCTTGTTGTTTTCAATTCTAGTGAACATAGATTAAGTAACAGGTCATACACGTGGGGGTGATATCCACGGTATTGACAAGAAATTAATCTTACTTTCACTGGACAACACATCCCAAATCACATCATAATCAACACAACAGCTCAAACATCCCCCCTTTTTTTAGTAGTATTCCTCCGCAAGATTGAGGTAACCTTATAAGCCAAAACAAACTTGACATCTCCCATAGGTATTTTGTTTAGGATTGACATCATCTTGCATCTAAGGCATAAGCCCACAATAATTAAAACTAATCCTAGGGTTAGTCTCTTGATTTTCTTGTGCATCTTGCTTGTTTTTAGTTCTGTTTCTCTGTCATACACTATTTCAGTGATCACTTCAGAACAGTTTGGTAGGTATACTAAGCATCGTTAACCCCAAATCAGCAACTTCTTACAACTTCTTACACCAGTCCTATTCTACCGACATCGGTTAACTTGACCGACGTTGGCTACAGTTTGACCGACATCGGTTACCTGATCAATATCATTTACTTTCTTTCACAGTTCCCGAACAAACCAGCAACCTACCAACTCCAACATCTTGTGGCTGTTTTCTGTTCCTAATAGATTGAATCCCTGCTGTGTACTCTTGTCCATGGTTGTTATCACTCAGGAAACAAGCCACAACCATGGTTTCACATGCCTGTTCCGTGCCTTTTCCTGAATCACCCCCTTCACATCCTATGGGGAATCCTACGAACACCAGCGAGGTTCCCAAAATCCCTATAGGAGATACGGAATTTGTAAAATTTTTGGATGCTAATCATAGCGTTGTACAGTACTATTTATCTCATACCCCTGACCGTACACCCGACGGTCAACTCCTTGTTGGTATGCTTATTAGTATAGCTGCTCACTTAGCTCCTTCCCCACCTAATAACTCTGCCTTACCTTCTTCATCCTTAGCCCCATCTCCCAACTCAATGGCTTCAGAAGTTCATAAATCACAGATTGGTTTTTCCTTTGGTTAATCTGGGCGGGGGGGGGACACATATCATTACCGCCAACTCCTCCTACCTTGTCTCTCTCACAGACTTCCCCTTTCATAACTTGCTCTCTGCCACCTATCCACACGAGCTTTCCTTCTCAACCTCCGCCCACCTTTTCATTTCCACACACTTATCTAGTGGCTTCAACATCTTATATAGGACATCCCTATTCGATCGCCTCAACATATTCATCCTCAATACCTTATCAACATTTAACCCCATAATTGTCTAGTGGTGGCTCTTGGCTCAATCCTCCTCTGTTTGCGAACAACCGCACCATCATCTCATCCAACCACTGATTTAATCAAACAAATGATGGACAAGATGCAAAATCTGGAGGCTTCTGTTTCAGGAAGTCGTAGCACCCTGACACACGAGCAAGTCCGTCGGGAGCCTATTCATCCTTCTGTCCCCCTTCATTCATATCCTCCTCAATGGGAATTACCAAAATTTACTCGTTTTAATAGTAAGGAGGATCCTCAACAACACTTGCGATCATTTAGACATGCCTGCTATCTGATTGCATCATGACGATGCCTTAGTACTCCGCACCTTTCCCATGTCCTTATCAGGACCCACCTTGGAGTGGTACAGTGCTTTAACTCAGCACTCAATTTTCTCTTTTAACCAATTAGCCCAATCTTTCTTGGATCATTTCTCCATTAACATTGCCAAGAAAGTATCTATCACCGACCTCTATGCCATCCAACAATTTGAAGACGAATCTATCACAGATTTCGTTGGACGATGGCGGGGCCTTATCAACCAACTTACTTATGCCTTTCCTCAGGCCGAACTTATCGAACTCTTTACGTGGGCCTGCGCTAAGCACATTTCTCCTACCCTCCAAATTCAAACTTTCCACACCTTTGATGAGGCCTTTACTATGGCTCAGAAACTAGAGATTCGAGCCTTAGAGGAAGAGAAATTGCAGTTGCGCAACAAAAACCCTAATTTCTGAACCCAAGACTCCACCAACAAACCCAACACCACCAATTCTCACGCATCGACTGCTTTGAAATCAAAAGGAGCTGTACACGTGGTGATGGTCAAATCCCAAGCACCATCTAATACCCCACCAAAAACCACCTATAAGTATAAAGTCGAGCCCATCAATTACACTCCCTTGGGAGAAACTTATGGTGTCATTTTGGAAAAATTGCTCAAAGCAGGAGCTATCACCTTACCTCCTGTTAAACCTCACTCCGGGTTTGATTCCACCCACGCTATACCTTCTTGGTACAAAGAAAATGACTTCTGTAACTTCCACCGCGTGAAGGGACACAGTCACGAAAACTGTAAGATGTTGAAAAACATAGTGCAGGAAATGGTTGATGCAAGGGATATAACCCTCGATAATCCTAATGCCCCTGCTAACCAAAATTTGAAAATCTTCAACAAACCATTCCCAAACCACTCATCTAATAGTAACATAAACCAAGATATCTTAGCCGAGGAGAGTGTTCATGAAATCCATGCGGTCTTCGACTCCCAACCAAAAGCTCCTATCGAGGAAATTCTGAATCAAGCCTCTTCACTAACGTAGGGATCTGAACCCCCTCCACCCCCATCAAGACAAAAAGATAACCTTACCATTCCTTTACCCATAAAGGAATTAACCACCCAGAGTTCTCTTCTCACGAATGAGCCTTCTTACACCACATCCCTGCAAGACTGTGAGCGGATGTTATCTAACTTATCTATTTCCCAAACATCTCCTTCTACCACTCTTGCTATACAAGAGGAAGGCTCGTCACTTTTTATGTCATCCTTAGAAGAGACACCTCTCAAACCAACATCACCAAATTCTTTAATCATGATAGATCCTCTCAAACATGCCCTCCTACCTATTAGTTCTTCATCGCCTAAATCTTTTCAGCGACCGGTTGACCTCTTAACGCCCATTAATACAGTGCCTCATTTACCCCCTGTATCACACCCACAGTGGACCAGAATCACAACCCACCTCTCTTCCATACAAAAGTTCCTATTCACACGTGAATATTGTCATCCCTCAGAAGATAGACGAGTCCTATGGGAGCGTTTGAGTACACCATGCTCTACTCAAATGTAGATGACTGATCCAGACACCTCTACCATATACCTGAAGTGTTTACAAAAGCTCAAAACGCCTATGTCCTCATTCTCACCCCCCTCATCTCTACTGGATACCTCATCCACCTCTATTAACCTAACCAAACCTCCCCCTACGCTTGGGACTTCACCAATACCCAGCTTAACACACCCACCTAAACACATAGATTTATCCAAAAATAAAGCCGTCCATCCACCTAGGAGACAAACCCAATCTCCTCTAGTCCAATCTATGCATCTGTCACAACTAAAACCCTCGCCGTCACACCTACCTTCTATATTGGGACCTCACCCCTCCACCTTGCCTCAATACATCATACCTCCTGCGTTTTCTTTAAAATGACTTGTGCCTTCTACAACCATACAGAGATCCATGGGTGTATCAACACCGTCACCCCAAGTATCTTGTCCACCTATCAACCCTAAGCAAACTCCATCATCAAAGGATTTGTTTATTGTCACTCCTCTTTCTCTGTGGTTGTTTTCTGCTACCATGTCATCTGACCAGCTAAACATAACTTCTGTGCCAAAGAAGCCACATTTAGTTAAATATAATTATCAAAACCCCTTGTCTAAGCCACCACCCGTACGAACCAAACATACCCAAACATTACCAAAACCACACAATCAATAGCCTCATCTTCCTTTGACTTTGACCCACTCAAAGGATCTTATGCCAAGATCCTTGATATGTTGGTGGAGAATGCGACCATTTCCCTACCCCCACTTAGACCCTATGATCCATCTAAACCTCGACCTATAGGTTATGATGAGTCTAAAATCTGCACTTACCACCACACACCAGGACATGATGTAGAGGGATGCAAAGCTTTGAAAGCCATCCTTCGTCAGCCACCTCTCTCAGATAGAAAGGTTAAGAAAGACAACTTACGAAGGGAGAAACCTTTAGCTTCAATCCCCTCTCCTATACCGCCTGTCCTCACCTCACCAAGAAATATCATTATTACAACCCCACCTCTCGAAGACAATGACTGGTCCCTACCATCTTCTTCCTCTCGTGTTCACGAGATCAACATGATTAGCATTGCTACTCGAGGGCATAAAACCAATGGGAAAGCTAAAGAAAGCACACCTGCGGCCTCTCTTTCTCCGTCCGCCATCCCGATCGCACCACCACCTAAAGTGGTTATTCGTGGACCTACCTACCCCATCTCTGATGGAGTGGCCCACCGTACCATGATCAAACAGCTTCACCAATCACCTGTAAAAATGACATTGTATGATCTCATTCAAACCTCTGAATCTCATCGACAAGCTCTCATTGAAATCCTTCAAGGGATAGAGGTCCTACCTAACGAAACCTTTCCCGTTGCCTCCATTTTAACACCCAATCATGTTGCTTCTCTCACCAAACAACCTATCTCCCCAACCACTTCTGTCTCTGTACAGCAAGCCCTGCTGTCAGTTTCTCCGAAGACGAAATTGATGACTTTGGTGTAGAAGATCCTGACCCTGCTCTTTTCATCTCAGCTTACGTCTGGGACATCCGAGTACGTCATGTTATGATTGATGGGGGCACTAGCCTAAATTTCATCTCTTCCAAAGCCTTCCAACAAATGAATATCCCTTCTAGCTGCATGTGTGCCAACCCCACCATGTTGCATTCATTCAACGATGCTATTACTTCTACCTTAGGCACCATGATCCTTAACATTCATGTAGGGCCACGTACCTTACCTGAGCTCTTCTATGTCCTTGAGGGAGAATTCAAATACAACATGTTGTTAGGCCGCCCTTGGATCCAGGCTATGAGATGCATTTCCTTCACCTTACATATATGCATAAAATTCTAGTATAAGGGGAAGTTCTACATCGTAAAAGCTGACGCTCCCCCTTCAAAACCCGTAATATGTTATATCGCCCTAATGATGTGCTTGTACCAGTCAAGACACCCATTCATCCAACCCAACCATCCACTTCAACCACACCTCAACCATCCATCTCAACCACACCTACACCTTTAACCAATGAAACCGCCGCCGCAAATGCCACTTCCTTTCCCGCGGACAACATCCCCACCTCAGATCCCTTAGTAGATATTTTTCAATGCCTTACGTTGGGGGAGTATCACCTATATAACATTAGCACTTTCCATACCCCACAGGAGTACGGACAGTTACATGCGCATCCTACCTATGACCGTCGTGTGGGGGAAGTAATCTCCTACGGACCACCTAATTACTGCACTAAACTAACATACGGGGGTGTCAATACATCCTCTATCACCCCTAAACCTCCCCTTGGTGTGGTTCCCTTCCAATCTGATTTTCAATATCTAACTAATCGTCACTTCGCCCTCACCTTCTTGACGCGCTGTGCTTGGAAGGGCTTCGGTTTCGGTCTTTATGAACAAGGCCGACATACGATCATTCCTATAACTACACGCAAACACAAAGATCGTCGTGGTCTTGGATTTTCTGAACCACCTACACCAAAGAAACCTTGTGTCAGTTGTATCTGGGAAGACGACGAAGTCACCCCTTCCGAACCATCATCACCCATTTTGCCATCTTCACCCACAGAGTCGATAGACCCTGAATCCATCCCTCCTAACTTTTTTTTTCATAAACGCTATCTTCTTGGGTCCTCTCACTTATCAACTTGATAATGAAGACCCATCTTCTCTTCCCATTCTATATCCAAACATGATCGAAGAGGACTCACCTTCAATTATGTTGTTGAGTGCCAGGATGACGACTCCATTCTCACTTACCTTGGTGCAAATGACTCTTATATTCAATGCGCCTTACCATCTGAAACTCAAACCATGTTGAATGAGTCATCTATAGAAATCAACATCCACATAGAGGACGATCCTCACATTGTGAAGATCGGATAATCTCTTAACGCATCAGAACAAACTGACTTCACTACCTTCCTCCGTGCCCGTAACCAAGCTTTTGCTTGGTCCTACGCTGACATGCTAGGAATTGATCCTGACATTGCTGTCCATAACATTACCCTGAAACCTGATTCCAAACCAGTTAAACAGAAACTGAGAAAAATGCATCCACGCATTGCCCTCTTGGTCAAAGAAGAGCTTCAACGACTCCTTTTTGTTTCCTTCATCTTACCTATTGACTATCCTCAATGGATTTCTAACATCGTACCTGTTACTAAAGCAACGGGGGGACTTCGGATATGTACGGATTTCCGGGACCTTAACCTCACTTTCCCAAAGGATGACTTCCCCCTACCAAGTATTGATCAACTTGTTGATCTCACTGCGGGCCATGAGATGCTTTCTCTCATGGATGGCTTCTCGGGATACAATCAAATTTTGGTAGCCCCGGCCGATCAACATAAAACCACCTTCATAACTCCTTGGGGAACCTTCTACTATCGTGTCATGCCGTTTGGCCTTAAGAATGCTGGTGCGACCTATCAGCGGGCTATGACTTACATTTTTCATGACATTATGCACACTATCCTTGAGGATTATGTCGATGATCTTCTTGGCAAATCTAAACATCGCAGTGACCATCTCGATGTTTTAACCATTATTTTCGATCGCCTGTTACAATACTGTGTTCATCTTCAACCAAAGAAATGTGTCTTTGGTGTCCTTTCGGGAAAACTCCTTGGTTTTATTGTCTCTTTGCGTGGCATCGAGGTCGATCCAGCTAAAGTCAAAGCTATCCTAGAAATGCCCCCACCCACTAACCTCAAACAATTACGTAGTTTGCAGGGAAAACTCCAATCTATCCGGCGTTTCATCTCACAACTCTCGGATCGATGTCAACCTTTCCATCATCTCCTTAAAAAGGACATTGTCTTTCAATGGAGAGAAGAGTGCCATCAATCCTTTGAGGCTCTTAAAGCCTATCTCTTGCAGCCACCCGTGCTTATCCCACCTCAGGACGATCGCCCTTTCTACCTTTACCTTTCCGCCACCGACCATGCTGTAGGAGCCATGCTCACACATCATGACTCCGAGCATCGAGAACAAGCCGTTTATTACATAAGTCATACTCTGGTGGATTACGAGACTAGGTATACACATGTAGAAAAGTTGTGCCTAGCCCTATCATTCATGGCCACCAAACTCTGACACTACCTCCTGAATCACAAAACTTTTTTCATCACCAACGCGGACCCCATTCATTATATGTATGCCAAACCTCATCTAAACCAATGCATCACCCGATGGCTTATGCTCCTCGCTGACCTCGACCTTGAGTTTGTACACCAGAAATCAATCAAAGGACAAACTATCGCAGACCAACTCGCGGAAGCCCCTTTACCTGGGGAACAATTTACCAATTTTACTTTCCCTGACGAACTCATTGCCACTCTTTCACTCAGTGAGGAGTCGTATCCAATGACCCTCTTCTTCGATGGATCCAAATGCCAGTGCGGCGGAGGGGCCGGCATTGTTCTCATTCCTCTGGACGCTGAACCTATGCCTCTTTCATTCCGGCTCGATTTCCCCTGCACTAATAATACAACAGAATACGAGGCCCTTGTTTTGGGTCTCCAGGTTGCGTTACACTTAGGTGTAAAATCTATTAACATTTTTGGCGACTCTCAACTGGTTGTCAATCAAGTTATGGGCATCTACCAATGTAAAAATGAGGAACTTCAAAAGTACAAACATTACGTGGATTCACTTTTGACCTTATTTACTCATTATTCTATCCAAACCATTCCCCGCTCAACTAATAAATTTGCGGATACTATGGCTTGCTTAGCCTCACAAATTCCTACCTCACCAACTGACTCTGACATATTTTTCTTGGTCCAACAACTCTTTGCCCCATCTTACTCAGCCCCGGATGTTTGTATGATAAATAATGTGTCTGCTAATTCGCAGGATACTTGGTATCACCAATTTCACGACTACCTTACAACCTCTGTTCTCCCATCTGACCTTACTAGTAACGGCAAACGTGCTTTTCTTAAAAGTGTTTCTCGTTATGTCGTCATGGGGGGACTCCTCTATAAACGTGGCTTTGATGGCATCCTCCTTCGATGTCTAACCGGCACGGAGGTTACCTATACCATCCAACAAGTCCATGACGGTATTTGTGGTGGACATTTTAGTGGCCTTGCCGTGGCCAAACGGATCCTTCACCTAGGCTATTATTGGCCTACTCTTAATAACGACTGCTACGAATATGTTAAGCATTGTGTTATGTGTCAACAACATGCCAACCTTCAACATACTCCTAGCCATCCGCTACAGGTTGCACGAGATCTTTGGCCTTTCTCACAATGGGGTTTAGACCTTATTGGTGAGATTCACCCACCCTCTTCGCAACGTCACCGTTGGATAATCACAGCAACCGAATATTACACTAAATGGGTGGAGGCCATTCCACTCATTTCAACCAAAAAAGAAAAAATTGTAGAATTCATTAACCATCACATTATCTGTCGTTTTGGTGTTCCTCATCGCCTGATAACAGATAATGGAAAATCTTTCAAAAATAAGTTGTTACAAGACCTTTGTGACAACTTTGGTATCAAACTTAGCTTCTCATCACCTTACTATCCACAAGCAAATGGTCAAGCCGAATCTTCTAACAAAACCCTGACCAAAATTCTCATGAAAGTCGTTAATGATTCTGGAAAAAATTGGCCTGATCACATCCCCTTTGCCCTTTGGGCTTATCGTACCAGCATTTGTACCTCCACTAATGCCACCCCATTTTCTTTGGTATATGGTACCGAGGCTGTCTTGCCTCTCGAAATACAAATACCCTCCCTAAGAATATCTCTTCAGGATATTCTCACCAATGATGATTTCCGCCAAGAGCGGTTAGCCCAATTGGAGCTTCTTGACGAGCGTCATCTTACAGCTCTTGACCACCTTCAAATCTATCAAAAGCGCATCAAGCGTGCTTATGATAAGCGACTTCATGAGCGTACCTTTAAGGTTGGTGATCTTGTCCTCAAAGAGAATCAACATGTAACCAAACTAGAAAAGAGCAAACGTGGTAAATTTGCTCCAAATTAGATTGGGCCTTACATTGTCACTCACACTTACAGATCAGCAACTTATCATTTAGCTTCACTTAATGGTAAAACTAATCTTGAACCTCTTAATGCCTTGCATCTTCGGCCATTCTACTATTGAATTTAGTATTATATCACTTCTTATCTACCTTGCGCTCGTCCCTTGAGCTCATTTACCACCTCATACACTTTGTTTCATGCATCTCAAAATAGAATCAAGCTCACGTGGTTTGGTCATCACCTCTTCTTAAAGATGCCTTCCCCTTTTTAGTCTGGTCCATGACTTAAAAGTATCAAAATAACATGTTCTCAATTATACACTTATGGGATATTCTTGAGTCAAACTTCCTACAAAACTAGATGCTTCATGCCAAATGGACATCTAAGACCTCTAAGTTATACATAGACTGCTCCCTCGAAGGACAGCTATGTGCAAAGCCACTTCTGCTATTATAAATAGACTGCTCCCTTGAAGGACAGCTATACACAAAAGCCACATCTGCTACTATAAATAGACTACTCCCTTGAAGGACAGCTATACAAAGTCAGCCTTTATCAGAAGCTTCTCGCATTGATCAGCTTCGTGAAGAGCTCAAGAACAACAAAATACATATCCCATGTAGACTTCCCACATCGATCAGTCTATATCCAGAAAAATAAAAGCAGTATTCAAAAGAACTTTTGAGTCATGGACTTGTCTATTTAGGTTTGGTTCTCTTTTGTCAGCATAATCACCTTATAACAAATTCTCTGCACCCCAGCTCTACCAGCCACCTCACCTCACCATTCGTCAAAGCAACAAAACCCAAGGGACGTGACGTATATCCGATATATTGTGATTATATAACTCTTTTCACCTATCGACTTCTCACATATGCAAGGTACCTAGGGATTCAAGCTCATCCTACGTTAATATGTGGTTTGTTTAGCTCTTCTCAACTACGGGACACTTTTGCCTCTTTTTACTCGAATCTAGGATTATGTGTTGACCTTAATTAGGACACGGTTCCCTACTACTTGGGTAAGCGAACTTTCGCTTCACCTATACCTACACCAACAACGTCAATCCCTTACCAACACCAACAACATTACCCTACCAATATCAATATTTTTACCAACCAACAAATTGCCTAACCACAACCAAATTGCCTGAATTCACCTCTCCCTAGTCCTAAGGGAGAACTATATCGGTCTGAGGCCCCTCCTTGCTTTGTGTAATGGGCTATGTAGGCAGCACTTAGGAGACATGGGGTCTCCCAAGGTTAGCTCGACCATCCCCTACCATAACCTATCATGTGTTGTAAATATAAATATTTTTGTGTATTTCTATTTGATCACATTCATCTTTATCCTTTTTCAAAACAAAACATTCAAAACACAACCATTCTTATTATTATCATAACTCAAATCAACATACATATTAATTTTTATTTAGATGTTAAACAAATACATCTTCTCTATCATCAATGCCCAGGTCAGCATCCTTATTTATTCTTCTACCCCTATGAAATTCACTTAGACCCTTGCGCCTCATCCCGAACTAGATCGTCGATGTCACTCGCTTGGCCTCTCCATCCTCAAAGCTGGCACACTATCATTCATCCTTAAACCTACCTCTACCTGCATACATTAAATCAACAAACAACCATTCAATAAATCAAACCCCCAAGTGTTTTTTCTCACATTCTGGAATTTCATACAGTAACCGATATCAGTCATATGTCTCCTTTTGCTTAAAACCTAGGATTTTATTTATTTTTTGCAAATTTTTGGTGGCACCCACCTCTTTTTCCCTACATAACGACATCGTTATCAATATTTGTCATCAGAATCCCATCAACACATATGCATATCATCATTTCAACAACATCATCTATATACATTAAATTCATTAGACATTTGAATATATACATCAAACCAATTATTATACACACCATGTGGATCATCTATATACATTAAATTTCAAAAACCATTGACAAAACACATGAGACATTTTAATATATACATCAACCCAATCATTATACACACCATGTGGATCAAAATCATCATCTATATATATATCAATGTCAAAATATACAACTTGCCCTGCATGGGGCCTCTGTGATCTAAAAAATACAAAACTGGCACGCAGGCCGCTGTCTCTGTCAAAATCTCGACTCGGCTCGCAGGCCGGTCTCTCATATCAAAAATATACTCGGCTCATAGGCCGGTATCAACTATAAAAAATGTACTCGGCTCGCAGGCCGGTATATACAACAAAAATGAATAAATAAATCATATGTGGGCACGCAGGCCTCTATATACATACCCGGTTCGTAGACCGGTGTCTATATCCAATATCAAAAACCCATCTCTGCTCCCAGGATGTCTCAGCTCTCTCCACCACCCTCGGCCCCTCCCCCTGCTGGTCTCTGCGCTGGCTCTCGCCTCCTCCCTATCACCGACCCACCGGCTGTGGCTGTGGCCCCCTGGGATCTCTGGCTCCGGGATGTCTCGGCTCTGTGTGCCGCATATGGCTGATAGTCAGCCCCAGGTACCATCGAGCACGTCCTGATAGTACGTGGCCTCCGCTCTCGCCTCCATATAGCGGGCCCGTGCCATCATGGCTGTTGGGACCGGTCCCCCGACTCCTAATAGAAGTGGCCCCTGCCCTACCGGTACACCCTGTGCCTGTGGCGATACCTGTACCTGCACATGTGCCTGCGGCGGTGGCTGTGCCTGTGGCGGTGCCTGTGGCTGTGCCGGTGCCTGTGGCGGTGCCTGAGCCTGTGCCTGGGCTAACTGCCCCTGTAGCACCCCAATCTATGCCTGTGCAGCAGCAAGCTGCCCCTGTAATAACTGCACCTGTCCTAAGAGCTGGTCCCTCTCCGCTATCACAGTCGCCAAATCTGGCTGTGCGGGCTGTGCTCTCATAGCTACTCTCTGACCTACCCACCAAACCAAAAAGGCACCTGTCACTCCGGCATCATCCACTGTATCATCAGCCGGTCTCTCTGCTACCCAATCTGGGTCAACTGGCTGCGGTGCAGGCAGTGGTGCCTCTACATCATCCCTCCGGTACTGTGGGAAGGGAGGTGGCTCATCCTGTCGTAAGCCCAACTGCCGTCGTACCCTCTCTAGGGGTATCCACTCATACTCCCCAGGCCTCCGTCCAGCTATCCAGAAACTATACTGGATCCAGCGCATATGTGCTCGGGCTCCTCCTCGGGGCTGATGGCCTCTGTAGGGCCTCCATATAATGTCCAGTGCGGTCAAGCCCTCTAACATGTGACGATAGTAGGCCACATCTCGTCCTGCGAGCACCGCTCGTGGCTGGCCCACGACCCCCAACCACCTCTGAAATCCATATCTATATACTATCTGTGGCCCTGGCTGCTGGGGCAGCCCTACTGGTCGTATACAGATGATATGCTCGTACGCCCAGCAGTGTAACAAAAATGTCGAGCAAATACCAAATCACCTCATACGGCGATAACCCCACAGCTCTCTGTATAGCTGCACCAGATACACTGGTGCCCAGGCATAGCATGTATGCTCCTCTACCATCTCATGCAAAACTCCCATCAAAGCCCATGGGAAGCGGCCTCCCTCTGAGTCAGGGAGGGCGAAGCAGGTGATACCAATCATCATCAACATGGCAAGCCATGTCTCCTGTCGGTGTGCGCGATACATGTCGCCATAGGCAATGCTCGCGCTGTGATAGGTAATCAATGGGGCTGCATCCCCGAATACATGTAGGATGCTTGTCCATCACTGTCTCCGCATCCACCTGGAACACTGCCTCACCTACGATCGGTAGTCTCAGGATGCGATACACATCCTCTAATGTAATCGTCATCTCTCCAGTAGGGAGATGGAAGACATTGGTTGCCGGATCCCATCTCTCGATGAGGGCAACCATCAGGCTGTGGTCCCTATCCACAGCCCTATACCGCTAGACTCCGCCGAGTCCAACCTCTCGCATGATGGCCCACTGCGCTACGGACACATGTGGCCGCATCCACCTCAATAGAGGGGGCATCCGATCCCGCATCGTGAGCTGCTGGCGTGCTTGCAAAAACAACCCACTTCATCAGGCCTACCCTTTACAATAACAACTACCTTAACTCTCTATACCCACTTACCCACCCAACCACAACCCGACTCTACAACACACATCTACACCCACCTATCTTACCCTATACATCTACGATATCCCCTTTACTTATCTCACACCCTACCAACCACCCCGATCTACTCTAGCCATCTAATTATACCCCCGCCAATTTAGCACCTCCTACTTCATACCCAACACCTAATCTATCCTACCCGAACCAGCCCCCCAACAACCCCATTTCCCCCCACCCCAATCACGTTTCCTATCAACTCTACCCCCTCCCCCTTCACCCCCAAACAAACAAACAAAACAACATGACAAAATTCTAACAACAAACAAAAACCACAACTCCTACCCATGCTGACCGGTACCGGTCACCCTCGACCGCCATCGGTCCCCCCCAAGTAAATTATATGTGCCGACACCGGTTGACCTATGACCGATGCCGGTCTATAACCAAACAATGTATACAAACTATTTTCTGTGACCGATGTCGGTCGCCTAGTGACCGACATCGGTCACTGTCCAATTGCGGGGCCGAACCCAAAACGGCCCGCAAAACACCTTTTTACCTATTTCTCCCTATTTACCCACAAGAAAACCCTAAAAACCTACCCACCCTACCGTTTTGACCTAACTAGCCTACCTACCCACTCCATTTTACAAATTACTTCCATTCATTCATTATTTTATTAAAATTAAGATTCCTACCCAAAACCCACATCTAAGTTAAACTCATTAAATTCACATAGGTAGGAGTTCAGAGCCTACCGGTACGACTACACGTCGTCGTGGTGGGATAGGTGGCGGTGGTCCAGCTGGTCCAGCACCTCCTGCTCCTCCTGGCTGTGCCATGGCTCCAAATCTCCTCAGCTGGGTCCTCAACCAATCAAACTCTGCCTCCTGCTCACTGGGGTCTACCAATCACTCACTCCTCCACTTAAATAGTGCCAACTCAGCCCACAAACTCAACAAACTCACTTCACACCTCAGACAGCTAAAATTGGGCACTCAAATTCACAAAGTGACAATGACATGCCGTATTTTTCTTTTTATAGGTTTTGACCTATAACCGATACCGGTTATTTCGCGCCCTAGAATACCGGTATCGGTCTTCTAACCGATATCGGTCACACATAACCGATATCGGTTACCAACTTCCTTCCCCTAACTCCCTGCCCTTATCCACCAATCTCCACTTTTTCCCACATCACCTACCCCTGGCTTTGCTGACTAGCCTTATTTTGACTTCAATCGGCCCAACCCACGGCCGCAACCAACCATTTGGCCCGACCCAAGGCCGCAACCAACCAATAAGGCCCGACCCAAGGCCGCAACCAACCATTCAGGCCCGACCCAAGGCCGCAACCAACCAAGGCCCGACAAGGCCAACCCAATCATTTGGCCCGACCCAAGGCCGCAACCAACCATTTGGCCCGACCCAAGGCCGCAACCAACCATTAGGCCCGACCCAAGGCCGCAACCAACCAATCCCCGACCCAAGCTCCAACCAATCAGGCCCGACCCAAGGCCGCAACCAACCAATCAGGCCCGACCCAAGGCCGCAACCAACCAATCAGGCCCACCCAAGGCCGCAACCAACCAATCAGGCCCAACCCAAGGCCGCAACCAACCAATCAGGCCCGACCCAAGGCCGCACCCAACCAATCAGGCCCAAGGCCGCCCAAGGCCCAATGGCACCCAACCAATCAGGCCCGACCCAAGGCCCTCACCAATCAGTCGGCCTGACCCAAGGCCGACACCAATTAAGTACCTCGACCAAGACCCGCAAATTACAATTTTATCCACCCATCATGTAGCTTTTTGTTCAATCGAGCTCACCTGTTCGTGTTTTAGCATGATTAGGATACTTGAATTGATCAGTCGACCAACTTTGCCTAGACCGAGACCGTGACGTTTATCTCAACCAAACCAACCATTTGGTACTGCCGAACATGCCTAAACGTTCCTGTACCTTACCCGTTATATCCCCTGGAGCTACTTCCTATGCCTTGGATACCAGGATTATATCACCCTTGTTTGGATAAACTATCGACCTTTGCCTATGAATTGCTTGTTTGCTCTTCAAATCATGTACCCTGGTCACACTACTACATTTCAACGTGCGTCTGCTTCCTTGAACTTACCCCACCATCTTACCATCATCTCAACACCATTCACCCTTTATCAACCCTATCCCTGATTTCACGTCACCTCAATCTGTGATAGATTTGAGGGGGATTACCTATACCCTTAACGGGAGTAACCACTTCTTATTATTGTCAGTGCAGCTTTACAAGACAAGCTACACGACAACAAGGGGCTAATGTAGACACCAAATTTGTGTCTTACGACACCCTGTGCCCCGCATCTCATTTCGCAACCTAACCTCACCACCTAAACCTTACACAATTATTTATTAATTACCTTATAATTAATAAATCCACATCTCCAAACCTGCCACCTCATTTCGCCACCTCATCATGACCTAGCCCTAACCCTAAACTAACCTAATTAAGACCTATAACTTGGTCTACATCCACACCCATGACTAATTACTCCTCACCCGCACCAAAACCAACCTAATAATGACTTGACCAAGCCCACAACTAATCCCTCGGGAGAAAAGGAGGGAAAGTTGGCTATTTTACTAAAAATAGCCCACTTTGACTTAACCAACATCGGTTCCTACTCGACCGCCGTCGGTTACGTAACCGCCATCGGTTCCCTGTAAATGACCTCCCCCAACCAAAAACAAAGGATCTGGAATTCATTGGAAGGATCTGAAATTCACTTGGCAGAGCAGAGACAAGTAAAGAAAAAAGAAGAGTTTACAGAGAAGGACATCGAGCCCAAGACTGCAACTGAGTAACCAGAGCCCAGTGACACTCATCCAAGCATTGGGAGAGAAGATAGCTCACTTTTGATTGTCAGATCATCCCACCTGAGCCCTGCCTTCGTCATCACAGTCCTTGGACCTGTATCTTCATCAGGAACTAGTAAGTAGTGTCTTGTACATTTTTAAATAACATTTCTTGAACTTCTGAATCACAGTAATTACAAGTTCACTCATAGATCTACTACCCGGTAGCCCCTACATCTAACTGTCATTCCTCTACCCTTACATTGCCCCAAGAACAGCCCCCACACTCTCTGAGTCTTATCCATCACCCCATTGCCTATCCCTAATCATTTTCCAGCCTTATAAACACCATAGCCGCCTTATAGCCAACCTTTATTAAAAGCCCCTAAATCACTGCCCCTACCGATATCGGTTATCAGCAACCGGTACCGGTTATACAGTGACCGGCATCGGTCACTGTGACTCAAACCAAAACCAGCCTTTCCTCTAGTGCTTTTTAACGAGGTAACTAAATTGTAATTTTGCAATAATTTCTTTGTTAGAATTTGTGTTAATTCGTATTAAGAGGGGAACTGACCACCTTCGAAAGGAAGTCCAATATTTCCTGGGCCCAAGGCAGTTCCCTCATTTATTGTCTAACTAAAATCTGGTGGTCTTGTATTCTTACTTGCAGGTAGTCCTTCCTAGACAAAAAGGAGTTCTTCGCAATCGATCTGATCTCTCTCTATGGTACGTGCGCACCCTCTCAACATTCAACAGGTATTCCTCCTAGCCCTAACCCTTATCTGTTTCTCAAGAGAATGAAAGGATAGAAGCAACTCTATTCTAGGAATGGAAACATTTCTGTGTGAAACACTATTGCCTATTGTAGCACATCTTGCCCATAGATGAACTTGTACCCTATTCACACTAGAACTATGAACAACATATAGGGGTGTTGCTAATCTTGCAAGCAATCACTTTTGGCATGCCCGGTGGGACCTTATCAGATGTTCATCTGAATTGCAACAAAATATGGATGCTAAACCAGCTCTGATACCAAGATTCATGATCCAAAAATAATCCTAGATTATTACTACCTGATCTCGCGACTCCTTGTCGGCTTTAATTATTTACAGATCAATTTTCTCCTTTTAAGTAATCCAGATTTAAAAATTAATGAGAAGACAATAACTACAATTTCACAAAGCTATTGATTACGAAGTTCGTGCAATTTGCCTACGTCTCCAGGTTAGTGGTCGAACCGTTCCACTATTCAAAACTTGTAGGAGAATACAACAAGTACTCCATCTCACAAGAAAACCTAAAACTATTTCAGACTCTGCACTTAGAAGAATAGGCCAGACCTTCGGATGAACAAGGGTTCTAAGGCCAATCAGAATAGCACTTGAATCCCACCTTCTATGGCAATATTCATTGAAAGTTTGATGGCTCCACTCTCCACTCATTCGGAAACCTTCGGTTCTCAGATGCAGCCTTCTAGACGCTAATACATACTGCCCTGGAGAAAATCAGACCACTCCTGTTGATCATACCAAGGCTATCACAATACATTTACTGTAATCGCTATGGGTTGACTGAGATGTAAGTTACTGAATCAAATTGCTAGCATCTTCAATCAAAGGGAAAGATATTATAATGCCTCAGGATCAAATCCCTCAGGTTCAATTCAATAATTGAAATCAGCTATGTATAGTGCCTAAAATGAGCAGTTTAGGTCTTCACATAAGGGAGACAATTTCTCATTCTCATCTTGGCTTGGAGCTTCTGACAACTATCAAAAGTGCTCTAGGAATGAGCTTCTGACTGTATTTTAATGTGTGTCCATTACAATGGAACTAGGTACCCTATTCCAGTGGCAATTTTAGGGCCAACAGTGAAAAATGCAATTACATTATTATCTTAAAGATTTAATATTATCTTAGGATAATATCTATGCCTAAACCCGTAGTCCATAGTTGATGGGATTAACTATCCCAAATTGGGCGGATAGTATTTCCATTAGAGCTGGGATAAATATCCATTGATTCAACGCCTAAGCAAGCTAGGGGGGAGTGGTTTTAAATGCCATTATTTCCAATGGGATAGAGAGCCAAAGTACTAGCCAATTTGCCTAATTTAGCTTACCCATTCCCACTCCTAAAATAACAATTCAAGTGAAGCTTCCACTTCATCTCCTAGTGCCTCAAATGAACTTCAAGAAGTCATGAAGCAATTGCAAAATCTAGGTAATGAGCTGGTTACTCTCAAAAGGCAGTAAGCTCAAGGTTTTAGACCTTCTTTCCAGCTCCAAGCTCAGCCTAACAGGCATGTTACCATATCAACCCCAAAGGCCATCCAATCCAACTACAAATATAAATCAAGCAAGGCCTCCTACTAACAGACCATTTCAGCCCTACAATCCCAATGCTACATCTGCATCTAAAGCATTAGTGCCAGTACAAAACAACATAGTTCAAGAGTATGATTGGTGTTTCCCATGCAATGAGCCACATAACCAATCCATATGCTTCAACAGTGCCTTGAACCAAGCATTAATGGTGATAACATCTAGAGCTCCCGATGGTGAAGTTTGTCACGGAAATGGCCAGCAACAAGAAACATTCCAGTAGCAATCAGCTCTCAAGATGGTACTTCACTTGCAAACTGGATACCATTTACGGATGTTTAGTGGAACTTTTAATCAAATGGTATCCCCTCATCACACATAGTGTCACACTCCCAACAACGCAGGTCAAAGACCCTCAAATTTGGGTAGAAAGAAGTATCCATTAGGGATACAGTAGCAATCCACATGCTTCTATCAGTCCACAAAATATTGGTAAACAAAATCCAGCTCCATGTACACAAGGATTGCCTAAAACAATGAGCACCCCTCCTTTGGCCAGGTCAGATGCTCAGTTGCTTCCATACCTAAATAGTCAAAAAGGGATGAATGTTCAGGCCAAGGGACAACACAAGTCAGCAGGTTCATCTCCATTAAATATTTTTGACTGGATGAAGAAGACAAACATAAATGTCATCAATGTGGGAATTCACTTGACTATTCCTTCCCAATGGGATTTGCTACAAGCTGCCATGAAGGCACTGGTCCCAACTTCCACGTGATGAAGTCTAACTATTCACAGAGCCACAGGTGCTACTATCAACATGCTGCCAAGCCTAAGAGGAATTATGGAGGATAGCAAGGTAAAGTTTTTAAAACCCCACTCCTTTCTACATGTTTCATTGATCATAGGAAAACACCTAGTGCATAATTGCATGATTGAATCTGGGTGCAAGTAGTTCAGTAATGCCCAAGAAAATAGCTGATCAGTTAGGAATTCAGGTATGAAACCATATCCAAAGGGGTGGTACAATTGGATGGGACAACAGTAACAACAGTTGGAGTGATTAAAAACTTGAGTCTTACTTTGCATGCCTGTCCCAACGTGCTTGTTTTGCAAGATGTCTCAGTAATAGACCTTCCACCACTCTTTTCCCTATGTTTATTTCAAGGGATTTCACAGCTAAGATTGGAGGTTACTTATCTGCTGATTGGTCACACATGTTGTTCAGAACAAGATATGGAACCAAATTTACCATAATCAGGTCTGAACCTATTGCAAACTTTCACATTGAGCCTTATACCCCAAGTCAGATAAATGCCAATTGTTCAACATTTGACCAAGAAGATCACCCAAGCACTGATGAAATCTGACACCAAAGTCGGAAGTATCCCAGATCTAACTCTTGATGAATGGGTGAAAACAAGGGTGCATGCTTTTGATCCTTATCAATAAATAGAAGAATCTGAGTTAGGAGTCTATTGCATGCATGAAGAAAATCAGCCTATCCCTAGCATCACCAAGCTAGACCACAAGGATCAATGAGGTATGGAAATTGTTTTTTGATGGATCAAGGAGTAGACAAGGTGCAGGAGGGGGAAGCCATGCTCTCAGTTTCACCTCAAGGAGTTAAGTATTATTCAGCTTTTAGATTTCAGTTTGCATGCTCTAATAACACTGCTGAATATGAAGCCTTGGTGCAAGGACTACATTGGGCAATCAAGAGAGGAATAAAGAACTTGCAAGTCTTTGGTGACAGTGAGTTGATTGTCAACCAATTCAAGGGGCAGCATGCTGTCAAGAATGATCTACTCAAATGCTACAAGAACAGGGTGTGGGACCTCATTGAAGATTTCGAGGGGTTTAGGCATCAAATCCATTCCTAGACAAAGAGAACCAAGCTGCTGACAGGATTGCAGCAGTTGGGGCAGCCTTTGACGTTGTGGACTTCATTCAAAAAGACAAGGTACAACCAAACATCCATGTGATTGTAATGCCTTCCATGCCAGACAACAATGTAAGTTGGAAAGTGTTTGAAAATGATCAGCAAATCATCCATTTCTTGCAAGAAGAGGCTGAGTTCTCAGCTAAAAATGCAGGAAAAGTTGGATGATAACAGTATGGTGACCAAGTGGTACAGCTGAGAACCAATAAACTACCAAAGGGGCTTATTACTTTGGAGTCCATTTTCAATCCTAATGATCAGTTTAGGAAGGAGAAATCAAACATCCAAGTGAAGTCGCGAGAAGATTCAATGGTCCATCTCGCATGGAAGGAAGGAAATCACTCCAAGTTGGCAAGATGACAACGTGAGCAAGAAAGGTATGAGTTCATATAACTTTGTCAAGAATTCCCTGATGTGTTTTCTTGGAGCTATGAAGATTTGAAAGGTTTCAATCCCAAGTTAGCTCAACACACCATTGAATTGGATCCAAGTACTAAACCCATTAGGCAAAAAACAAAGACCAGTCAATCCACACATGGAGCCTCTCATGAGAAAAGAATTGAATAAGTTGATAGAATCAAGAATCATATTCCCTATCAAGCAATCTAGTTGGGTTGCCAACTTGGTTCCAGTCAGAAAGAAGAGTGGGGAAATCAGATTATGTGTTGACTTCAAAGATTTGAATAGAGCATCTCTCAAGGATCATTATCCACTTTCCTTCCATGGAGTAGATTTTGCAAGTTGTTGCTGGCTCCACAAAGGTTTTCACTACTTGATGGCTATTCAGGGTACAATCAGATTATGGTGAAGGAAGAGGATCAGTTCAAGACAACCTTTACAACCAAATGGGGAACTTATGCATACAGGAAAATGCCATTTGGGCTGTCCAACACTGGAGCTACCTTCCAAAGAGCAATGGACATGGCGTTCAAAGGTTTGATTAACAATATAGTGCTAATATATCTTGATGATATCACTATTTTTTCAAAAAATAGTAGCAGACCACCTCTCTCATTTGAGACAAGTGTTCTGAAAGGTGTAGAAGATTTGGAGTCTCCTTGAATCCCAAAAAGTGTATTTTTCTTAGCTCATGAAGGAAAGCTCCTTGGTCACATTGTCTCCAAAGAAGGATTAGCAATTGATCCAGAAAGAGTTCAAGCCATAAGAGCCCTACCATTTCCAAGCCACAAGAAGGCCCTTCAAATTTTCTTGGGGAGAATAAATTTTGTTCGGAGGTTTGTCCCAAATTTTGCAGCCCTAGTCAAGCCCATCACCAAGATGTTAAATAAAAGCATGGCTTTCAAATGGACAGTAGAAGGCAAGGAAATTTTTGAAGCAATCAAAGAAGCCATCTCTCAAGCCCCAACTCTCATCAACCCGGATTTCTCCAAGGATTTCATCCTCTATGCATTTGGGGGTGATGATACTATCTCTACAATTTTGGTACAGCAGAAAAAAGACAATGATGAGCAGCCAATTGCTTTCTTCAGCCAAATCCTGGAGGACTATGAGGTGAGATATTCTTTCATTGAGAAGCATGTTCTTGCAGTAATCAGGATCTTGAAGAAATTCAAAGCATCTAGTTTCAAACAATAAGGTCCAATTGCTTGGTTTCTCATGTGGGAGTTAAAGACTTCCTCCTCAACAAAGACTTGAATGAAAAGAGAGTAGGTTGGATTACTCGTGTCATGGAGTATGACATTGAGATCAAGGTCACCAAGTTGGTCAGAGGAAAAGGATTGTGTGAGTATCTGATTTTAAGCAAACAAAGGGAAGCATGCAATGAGAAGGAGGTTGTTTTGGCGGTGAAAGATAGCCATGAGCAAGAAAGCACTCAAGAAGAAAATAATGGTGTCCCCACTCCTTGCTGGACCCAAGACATAATGCACTTTCTAAGCACAGGCCTATGCCCTCCAGAAATGAACAAGACCCAAAGAAGACACTTCAGATTGCAGGCTGTCCCATATGCCCTTGTTGATGGTGTCTTGTTCAAAAGAGATGTGAATGGAGTACTGCTGAGATGCATTGGTACAAATTAGATTCATAGGGTGTTGGAAGAGTTCCATGGTGGACCAGCTGGTGGTCATTTTGCACCAAGAGTGATAGCTCTAAAGATCATGAGGGCTAGCTATTATTGGCCCAAGATTTTCAATGATTGTTATGCATGGATCAAGAGGTGCAAGAATTGTGCATTCTTCACAGGTAAAGAGAGGCTAGCTGCCCTTCCATTGCATCCAATTTCAGTTGACCAGCCATTCATGCAATGGGGTTTAGACTTCATTGGAGTCATTAATCCCAATTCAAGCCAAGGGCACAAGTGGATTTTAACAACCACAGATTACTTCACTAAGTGGACTGAAGCAGTAGCACTCAAGGAAGCAAATGAATCTAGTATCCTAGACTTCTATGAGGGAATAACAACCAGATTTGGTGTACCAGCTACAATAATATCAGATAATGCATTGGCATTCATTGGGTCCAAGGTGACTGAATGGGTTATCAAGAACGAGATCTACCTAAGTACTTCATCAAACTATTACCCCCAGGGTAATGGCCAGGCTGAATCTACAAACAAGAACTTGTTGAGGATCATTAGAGAGGACTCTTGATGAAAATCAGAGGTCTTGGCATACTAAATTGAAATCAGCTTTATGGGCTGATAGGATAACTCCCAAGAGATCTACAGGTAACTCTCCATTCAAGCTTGTTTATGGGAGAGAGGCAATTTTTCCCATGTCACTTGAGTTGCCAACATTGGAACTCATGAAATAGTTGGAGTTGTTGGAGTTTGAACCCATGGAAGTCAGATATGCAGAATTGATGGAGCTCCAAGAAATCAGAAATCAAGCATCCCAAGCAATGGAGAAGGATCAGGCTTTGATAAAGAAGACCTTTGATAGAAAGGCCAAGAATAGATCCTTCCAAGTTGGAGATCTAGTGTTAAAATGGGATACAGACAGAGCAAAACCGGGAAGGCATTCAAAATTTGATGCCATTTGGAGTGGCCCATACATGGTCACAAAGTGTAAGGACAACAATGCCTTCCAATTATCTTCATTGGATGGTGAAGAACTGCAGATTCCAGTCAATGGGATCCATCTAAAGCATTGTTACTAAAGGGAAATTCTCCACCTTGTAAATATTAGCTTAGGTTTTCATTCCTCCAAGTTCTTGTGCACATTGTTTTGTTGTAGGTTAGTTTTTCTTTCCCTAAGTGCTTTGGCACAGGCTTGCTATTCCTGGGAATGTGTTTACAGGCCTTGCTCCATCAGGTGATATTCCATCTTCCTCCTTGCAATGTTCTATTTAGTTGGGGTATCAAACAGGGAAAATCAGGTGACTCCATGCCCAATGGATTTCTTCAAGCAACTGGTAACTTCATCCAGCAGGCAGATAACCCCTCTGAGTCGCCAAAATTGTTATCCAAAATGTGCCCCTGCTCATTTTGTGGCTAACTCCTCTCATTCTTCCCTCTCTTGTGCCTCAGTCATAATTTTTTCTTTTTAGGCACTCAAAACCTTCTGGAAATGACACCATTGGATAGAGCTCTTTCTCAGCTTTCCAGAAAGGTAAAGTTTTCCTCCTAACTCCATGTATTTTTGAAGTTATGGCTCGGCAGAGTTTTTGTGGGAAAATTTCCCCTGAAAGGCCCGCAGCCAATGAGATGCTGCCATGTGTCCAAGGGAAGTGGCGGGGGTCGGAGGAGAACTTGGTTTTTCTACCAAGTGTTTTGGCAAAATTTCAAAAGGAAATTTTTCCCCCGAAGGCCCGCTGACGAATCAGGTAAGCTGCCATGTGTCAAGGGGTGAAATTTGAAAAATTTGGCTAAGTGTTGGCGCATGGAAATTTTGGAGGGATGGCCCCGCGGCCAATAAAAATATGCCACGTGTCACTGAAGGAGCCGGAGGTGGAGGGCAGAGGAGAAGTTGGATTTTTGGCAAAGTGTTTTGCCAAAATTTAAATGGAGGATTTTTGGCTCGTTTCCCCGACGACCAATTACATGTCAGGCCACGTGTCGCCGGAAGTTGGAGATGCAGAGCGAGGGAGGAAATTGGGAATTTTTCCCATGTGTTTGTGCAAAAGTTAAAATTCTTGCGGGGAGTCCGCGACCCCCTTATATGCGAGCCACATAGAATCTCGGAAAGGCATGTCAAGGGGTGAATTTGGAAAATTTTCCAAAGAAGAAACAAAGGAAATTTCGAAGAGAAAACCCCGCGGAAAATCCAGAAGGGGTAAGCCCACAACCAATGGGGTTGTGCCACGTGTCCAGGCCAAAAAATATCAAAGTGACCCATGGAAAAATTTCTGAGAGAAAGGCCCGCGCCCAATCAGCACTTGCCACGTGTCCCAAACTCATCGGCCCGGCGGGGAATTTTGGGAAATTTTTCCAAAGGTGAAAATAAAGGAAAATGGAGCAGGATGGGCCCGTGACCAATAAAAGCATGCCATGTGGCACCTGAAAGGGTGGAGCGTGGGGAAATTTTGGAAAATTTTCCCAAATGACCAAAAAGGGGTAAAAAAAAAATCAAAAAAATTTCCCGCCGACCCGATTTGGCCCTATTTTTCCCTAAAATTTCAAATGGCCATAACTTTCGATCCAGAGCTCGGTTTTTTGTGTTCTTTATATCAATGGAAATCTGGTGAAATTCTCTACAAGATTCAGGGGTCAATTTTGCATTTTGATGGATTTTGGAGAGAGAAAATAAAAAAACTGTCTCTAGCACGTGGTGATGAGCAGAAATGACGTTTCAACCACCGTTTTTAATGAAGAATGGCTCGCATTCTCTCCCAGCATGGTTAAAAATGTCAGGGAATGGGTCTGTAAGGATGCCCATGCTATATTTTGAATGCATTTTGGTCAATGATTGAACCTCTCCCACGTTTTCCCGTGTTTCTCTCTCCTGGGCTCGTCCCTTGCACTGTAAAAGCCAGTTTGGCTCATTTTCAAAGGGTTTAAACATTTTTGTGTATTGCAGGTCCCCTTTTTCACCTTGGTAGTGATTTTGGTGGAATAACAGACCTTTTCTAAGAACTGTAACTTATTTTTACCTCTCAGGTGTTGTAATTCAACTGATTCTGATGTTAAAATAACAATACAGGCCATGTGATTAATCCTTCATCCTCTGCTAGTGTTGTTTGACTAATTTCTGGTTCTTCATTACAGCTATCAGTTTGTGCATGTTGTCTTTGTTGCATTCTATGAACTGTGTCAATCTGCAGAAGTGAGAAATGCTCACCACTCCTTTGGTGCATCACCTATTAGCATTAGTTTTAGTTCCTTTTATGCATTTTCTATCCTTGTCCCTTTGGAATTTAGAGTAGAATTAGGAAATTTCAAACCTCTGCAATTGTGCAAGTGATATAACTGATCAGAGGAGTTGAGGAACCAGCCTCTCAACTGGAGATTTCTCTTCCATTTGACAAGTCCCACGCTTGGGAAGAGGATTCAATGTTGTGCAATCACACTGGATGTCTTGAGTATCAAACTAGAAATCTGATCAACATCCAGGGGTGCTGCTGATTTGCAACAACAAGAGACATAAAACTTGACATTTATCAAAGGTCACATGAATACCAATTTTTTATTAAGAACTTCATCACTGTGAATGTCTCTAGCACTGGGCATAATAACTCTCTTCATATCAATATATCTTCTAACACTATGTCTCCATGTTATTATAAAAGTGACAATCTATATAGTCTATTATGTAGGATTTGTAAGTGTAGTTACTTATCCTGTGAGGATTAGTTCTTCTTTAACACATCTATTAATAATGAATTCAATCAAAGGATATACGATAGAGAACTTGTTCCAAGATAACATAATTAGTAGTTATAACATATATTTGGATAAGTATGTGCCAATGAGTGAATTATCCTCATATGTAAATGTATGGTCCACTATGATAGTTACAATTGTATGGTTAGTGATACCATGTTGCCAAAATAAGCAATTGGGATTAATTGGTTGGGCAACAAGTTATAAAAGATGAAGACTCATGTGGGTCTTAATCTAGATGTTATTAGATCCACTCTTGATCTATTGGGTTCCTCAACCATTTTGTCTCAAATTAACTTTTTCAAATTGATGTAATAGGGTTCTAATTAGTTCAAATTAGTCAAGGAAATACTCATTTTTCAGTCATGTTTTTAATCTTCTAACATTCTGCAGATCCCTAACCCTTATGTGAGATCCCTAATTTTCTGTCAAGTCTTATCATTATTGTAGGTTACTAGATATCCCTGTAGGTTCCTGAGTTATCCTGTAGGGTCTCCTGAACGTTATCGCGATAGATTTATAACATTCTACAGGTATTACTTATTTATCCATGGGTGTAACATAGTCTCATCCATGGAGTTCCCAATATTTTGACTACTAAAATAGACTATTTATTCTACGAGTTCTATAATTTTTTTCAAAATCCTAAAAAACCACAGCTAATCCTAAAAACCCGTAGCTTGGGAATAAAGGATCAATGAAAAACACTAGAATTAGGTGACACTCAATGATTGAAATTAAACAGAAAGATAAAGAATTAAACTGACTGAAATTTAAAATCCATTACACTAGTTTCATGGATTCAAAGGAGAAATATATTTTGAATAGAAGAGTTGATTGGGTGACACAATGAAGAAGGGTAGATCAGGTATAGAACCTTTGGATTGCACCAAGTATTTCCTAGAAAATATCTGACTGCAAAAATCCACTACATTGAAGGAATTCCAAGTCCACTAAAAAATATACACATTTTGACTAGGAATCTCCAACAATCCACTCAAGAAGTCATGATATATCCCAATAGCTTGCCTCCCATTACACTGAATACACACTTTTTTGGATTTAATGTGACATAGTATTCAATTAAGTGAGAAAGGATGATACGCAACACCTCAGAGTGATCACAAGGTTTTTTGGCCTTAGCCAAAATATCATCCACGTAATATTCCACAATCTTATGGATAAGGTCATTGAAGAAAAATATAGATTGGAGGTGTCTCATTGGATCATGTTGAGGACCAACGTTGGTAATCATGAATAACATGAATTTGGGTCACACAGTAAGTCTTTGGATATGAGTTATGTTACTCAAACACATGGTTGGTGTTTTTCTCATTATAGATTTTGATCTGGTTAGCTATCTAGAAATTCCATCCATGAGAGACAACATCTCATTAACCAGATTGTTTCAGAGAATTCACTCAAATATCTTTTGATAGATAATGATGGATATCATCTTAGGGATAAGCCTTGTTAATGATCCCGAAAGTCTATGCAAACGTTATTTTGAGTCCATTTTATCTTAATCGATTGGATGCTTGATATTAATTACCCATTGTGAATAGTCTTTTAGTTTGATTTACCCCAATTGTAGGAGTTTCATAACTTCTTCTTAGATCATACAGGGTCTCCTCACGCCCCAAAAAAATGAAGTCTCAACTGGTTTGAATTTAATTTTCTTAACATTTGAGACTTAGATGCTACCAATGGTTGTGAACTATCATGACTATGACCAAAATTCCCATACATTTCCTTTTAGCTAAATCTCAATTTATATCTATTTCCCTCGATTTCATGAGAAATTCATTGATCTAATGTGGATCTCATCAACAGTTAGAAGAGGATCCCATCTTCAAGGTATTTCTTATAGGTCAAGGCACTTCTTCCTGATTGGGGTGGATCATCATGATTGTTCCTTCAATTAAGAAGCAATTACCCTTGGGTCAAATTTAGGAAGGGCTGGAGGTAGGTCTAAGTCTCCTTCCTCTGTTACTTCAAAGACCTCAAGACCTTCTGTAGAGGAAAGGATTCTATCATGGAATTTCCAAAGTAAGAGGAAGAGTGTGGGATGAGAGAAAATATTATCCTATGATGAGTGGGATGCAAGTCTACTGTGAGGCATTCAAAAATTCTAGGAGTTACTTCACTCATTTTCAGCATAATCTAAATGATAAAATCATTCTCAGTCTTTACTTGTAAGTCATTACATTGGATTCTCTATCTGGTATCTTGTGAACCAAAGGTTCTACAAGAACTTGAAACCATAAAGCTTAGTGTCTTCTAATTTGTTGCTTGGGGTAAAATGAGAAGGAATGAATTTGTTATATTGAGTCTACAAGGAGGTTTCTTGATCTCAGTGGGTATAGCTTCATATCTGAAATGAAATCAAATTTCTCTTTACTTAACTTCAGAACACAGTTTTTTAGTTAGATGTAGATGTTCATCACTAGTCTCATATAATTTAAGGATACCTTATTTTGCAACCCAAGTTTTGAATCACCCAACACCCCTAATATTAAGATCACCCATCCTTTTGGCTACGATGATACCAAGAAGGAGAGCCTCATATTCTACTCTGTTGTTAGTGCACTTTGAAATTCAATTTAAAGGAAAAGGGCATGACCCTCTCCCTCAAGGGAGGTAAGTATCACACCTACCCCAGTGCCAAAATTGGTACACTTGGATCCATCGTAATTGTAAGAGTCCAACTATGTTACTGGTGGAAGATTGAAGTTGGATTATCTTGTTGTATTATCTTCTAAACCTTTACTTTTAGACCTCTACCATGACATACCTCATTAATTAGGAGAGATCTGAGTCCTAGGGTATGTCCTATGCCCATGAGAATCTAAATGGAAGAAGAATGAGTAGGCCATTCTCCAATAATCTTGACTATCTTTGTTATCGTTTCTAACAAACATAGGAGTAGTCTCAACAATTGACAGATTTTGTCCTTTATGACTAAGAAATTCCCTCACTCAAACCCCTAGTATTCTAGCTTCATTGTAGGAACCATATCTTTTCTTCTCGCTAAGCTTGTAGGTTTGTTTAAATTTAATTTTTAGGAAGATAAAACTCAGAGTGAACCTCTGGATGCTATCTTCTTTAAATTATCTAGATGTATGTTGAAGGGTTTTGGGTTACCCTATGCCATCTTAAGGACCTTCCCTAAATTTAGGAACCTAACTTCCTAAAATAAAGTGGAGGGAATCACCTTCATGCGATGAATCCCTTAAGGAAGATCAAGGATCATATTATATTTGGTTTCCTGATCTATAATATAAAACATCGGTTAGAACTCATCTTAGGTCTAAGGGTGATTGGAAACACTATAGTTCGCAATTGACATCACTTTGAGGTTGTCATAGCCTCTCAGAGGTGTTTCTCGTGTTGAAGAGTAATTTGTCTTTCTGTAACCTAAATTTTAAAGGAAAGAGAAGGGGACTATGTTGACTACTGGCCCCATCATCAATCATCACATGTTTTACATAGTTGTTGTAAATAAAGACTTGTAAAAACAAGGTTGGATCACCTCTACGTGAACTATTTTAGCATCTGTGGGCATCTTGCTAATGTCAAATATGAATCCAACATCTATTTCAGGCTATCCCTAGAGGATAAACATCAAATTCCACGTGGTTTATTTGTGCTTCTAGAGGAGGGGTGACATTAGCCAAATGACCAAGACCCAGTGCTTCTAATAGAGCGGAACTCTATGAGCAGGGGAATTCTTTAACAGATCTAAGAAGGAAATGTGTGAGAATTTTGGTTAAGGTCATTGATCAAATCATAAGCTCCTACTATCTTGCCTAGTGTATCAAGAATGTCATCTGATATAGTCTAGTAGATCAGAGATAGGCTGCAAAGAATAATCCCTAGTTCTAGTGGTAGCGTTAATTTGAGGTTCAGTGTCCAATTGTACCAATCCCACATTTTTTTTTGTTGGTAGTCATCCAAAGGAGGTACCACCTATGGGTTTGATGAAGTTGAGGCTTCATGATAATTGGTTCCTATTACAATACCTTTGTTTGAACCATTGGGATCTATTCTACATCTTTTGGGACACGTGGGGAGAGGATTGCTAAAGATTCCCAAGTGGTGTTTTTTGGAGATACCAGTCCCATGTAAGTGTTCTGAGTTGGTATTGTTGGGTTTTTGTAAAAACATGTCAACAAATAATTGTCTTTGATCCTCTAGTAAACATTGTAGAAAACTTGTTGCAATTGTGGCTATGTTCTTGCATCATGCCTATGAACCCTATGGAAACCAAAATATAAATCAAGGATCATAATCTCGAGGCCTTTGGTTTGCACCTTGTTGAGGTAGAAATTATGGTTACTGTTCAATTGTTGATTGTTATTGTTAAAATCTTGGGAACCCTTTCCCTTTGGTTTTGGAAATTGGTTCTGATACCCACCTAGGTATTGATTAGGGCCTTTGGGTTTGTGCTTTGTCTTGGTTGTTGAGGTTATTGTTGTTGTTTTTTGTTGAAGGATTAAAATCCACAGCATATTGATTGAGGGTGAGAAGTTGTTATTTCTTTAATTGATTCATTGTTATTGTTTGTTGTTTGAAGATGGAATATTGGGAGAATTAACAACATTTTAAGGCAATTCTTAGGTTGATCTGTCACTCACATCCATCATGTAACCCCACAATTCTTATTAAGGATTTTTGGTCCTGATTATTGTTCATTTGTTGTCTGGAGTAACTGGGGTTATTTTGATTAGGAGGTGAATAACCTTCCATTAGCTCCATAAGTCTTACAACCATTTTCAATGGTAACACTTGATCAATTCAGAGAGCACCCTCTAACACTTCTTTAGAAGTAGCTCCTTAGCAGGAAATTTTGAAATTATTCCTTTGTCTCCCTGTTGAGAGAGTGGAGGAACAAATCAAAAAGCTCCATTTGATCCATGTTTGGAGTGCTTGCAGAGGAATAGAGAACCTTCCACCACCTTTGAATGAAGTGGGCAATAGACTCGTTGTGCTCTTGTTTGATATGAAGGAATTCTATGATTCATGTTCTTAAAAGTTTGTTCATATCAAAAGCTTTAATAAAATCTGATATGAGTTTTTTGAAGGAGTGTATTGAAGCCTCTTGGTATCCTATATTACCAATCGAGAGAAATACCTTCTGTAGCATCTTATGGAAAATATTTGAACAACTGCATCCCACAAGAGCAGCTCTCAATTGGTCGTTACCTATGATTTGAAGTGAGCGTTAGGATCACCCTCCCCTTTCAACTTCATAAGATTGGGAAATGGTCTTGGGAGCATGACTAGTTGAGATGGAGAAGTCTTAAGGCTCCTTAAGATATTCAGAATAGGTCCCCATTTCGTATGTTTCAACTATTGATGATCCTTGTTGGGGGAGTGGAGGTTGCATCAGTTGCTGAAATGGTACATCGATAAAATTTATTGGGGCATATGGCATCCCATGTGGCTAACCATATGGACTTGTGTAAGTGTACATATCCCCTTATGGTGAATTAAACTACATGTGTATGTAGGGGGTTGATTGCTTTGATATGGATTTGAAGGCACAAAGCCAGGGAATGTTGCATTTCTAGTTGGTATGGCATTTGAGAATGCACTTTCCTGAGTGCCTATTTTAGATATCCATATGTGGCTTGAGGGGGCATACCCAAGGTGCCCGTCCCAGTTAGAAAATCTCCAGGGCTTGGAGTTCCTGTTTAAACTAGATGACTCTACATAGTGGGTACTTGTCCATAATTCTGCAGATAGTGAGAAACTCTTACTTTCCCTGTGTATGAATTTTGGGTATTTTGGGAAAGCTCTAGCTCTTTTAATTTTTCAACTAACACTGAGATGATGTCACCCATTGATGGGTGGTGTTTTGTTTTTGTGCTTTTTGTTGAAATTTTGGAGGTTGTTGAGGAGTATGATATCCTACTATGAATTGTTCATTATTTTGCCACCCCTTATTGGTAAATTTTTCCATTGTTGGAGGGGTAGTGTTACTGTTTTGGAGTAGGAAAACATATTTTCCTTGCAACCTATCAAAATCCTTGTTTATATTCTGGAAGCATTTGTTCACTTGTGGTGTGTCATGCTAAGTAATCCTCATCTAGAGGCAGAGTTGATCTGACTGCATGATGATGGGTTGTCGAAACAAAACCCGAGGAGATGAATTGGCCTCCCTAGTGAAAGTCATGTTGTTATAACTTGATTTCTCAAGAGGATGTGTCTATGTGATTTGGTCAACCTCCTCAATACATACAGAGGAACCAAAATTGGTTCCCTGGAGAAAATAATTTTGAGCATCCGCATTTGAATGGTTATCTACCCATGTAGAGAGCGAAGGTGATTGTTGTTGTCTACCTGTATGATAATTGTACATATCGAAACCTGAGAGGGGTTAACTGTACTCATCATATCCTAACATATTTGGGGGTATAAGAATACCCATAGAATAAAGCGAGAGTGGAAGATGGACGAAGAAAGTTGAAACATATAGAGACTAGCTCTTCATGTTGGGTTCACCAATTCATACGAAAGAAAATCAACATGTGACCTTCTTTGCACCTGAGTTCCTGAGGTCGTGCCAAGACAACCCCCCCCCCATGTAGAATAGAAATGATGTGAGTTTAGTAATGATGAACAAGATAATGAGGAAACCTTATATCTTCAACACACAATATCAGGATATGTGAGTCTAAGGAAAATAATTCCATCCTTAGTTGAAGTGGTGTGATGGATTAGTCTGATAGAATGGCTACTCGGAGGCTCCAGTCAATATCGAGCTCTATCACAATTATGTCTACTGGTTGTGGAACACGTGGAAAGTGACCTGCAAGCGCCTTGTATAGATTTCTAGACAAGGTCATGGAAGTGAGAACGAGAGGCATAATAAAACCACAGGGACTATGGGATATTTTCTGGTCTAGTTTAGAAAGTCCTAACCTGATTGGAAACTATGTTCAATAGTGTAAATTATGTAATGATGTCAGGTGGAAGTGGTGATGATCTGAATACCAATGCATGAAAACCAATTTTGATGTTTAATTGGTCAGCAGGCCTATTTGGTTATGGCACTGGGGGATCACAACCATAAAACTCGTAGAGGTTTTGGTCCTTGAATGGTCATGCACATAATCAAACCATGTTACCAGGAGAAGTCCAATAATCATAGGCTTGATTGGCTGAAATGTTTAATGTGTTTAATTGTTTTATCTTCTCACAATACCTATTAGGTGTGCTTAAAAGTAATAAGCATAAACTTGTATCATTATTAGTCAACAACTTTGGCCCATTGGGTTGTGGTACCAATGGATCACAACCACATGTCTTCTCCTATTGTGGACATTTGATGGTCATGTAGAATGAATTGAATTGATTTTGATAAAACAAACTAACTATCAAAGGAACTGTAATCTATGCTTTTAGTATTTTCACAATATATCTGAACAAAATAATGGAAGAAAATTAATCTAATAAAAGTAAATATTTTTTTATCTTTTCTTGTTTTTAAGTAGTGCTTCTAATCTAATAAAAAAAATTAAATAAAATCAATCATATATTTATAGGTAATTAATTATATGAGTATGTGAATATAGATATAAAACAACTAATATAATTTAATGAAAACCCTTCAAAACATACCTCAGAGGTGGAGAATAAATCATAACCCTAGAAAGGGGCTATTGTTCCCCACAACTTCCCCAGTAATGTTAAAGAGGAAATCTTACTAATGATTTGATCTACTTGTGATTGAATGATTCTCAATCAACTATTTTAAATGAATAATGTTTTCTACTCTATTTGATATGTGATTTGAAATGAATGATTTGAAATTATAATTTGACAAATGGAGCAAACAAACACACAATTCCAACCTGGATAAGCAAGAGCTTTGGAAAATTTAGTTGTATCTTTTCTATGTCCCCTCAGTATGTTCCCTTTCTTTCTCTATGTGTTCATGTGAGTCCAAGGGATTGGGAATGCAAGAAATTACTAAGGAGAATGGCGCTTGAGTAATGGCAACTTGAATGGCAGTCTGATTGCAATGCAAGTAGAAGAGAGATAACACAAGTGAACAGAGCTTGGCTATGCAATTTCCAATAGCAAGATTGTGGCAACAATATCAATGTAAGATAAAAAATATTCTTAGGCCATTTTCTTGAATCCAAGCATGGAATATATAGGAATTTGTTGAGATGTTCCTTCTTGCACACTTGGTAGCCTTGGAGTGTGAAATCATTGGGTGAAGAGGTTGTTCAAACTAATTAAATCTATTTAAAAATAGAAGGAAGGAATACCAAGTAATCAAGACTATTTTAGGTAATTTGGTTCATAAAAGTGCCCTAAAATTCAAGTTAAGTGAAACCACGTGTGTTAAAATTATGCATGAATTATTATGGAAAAAGTGTGCAGGACCACCGCCCTACTTGGGTGATGGTTTTAGAACCACCACCTTGTGCAGGGCAGTGGTCCTATGTGTTTTTTCTAGAATCCTTCATGTATAATTTTAACACGCATGGTTTCACTTAACTCAAGAATTTTAGGGCATGTTTATGAACCGAATTGCCTGAAATAATCTTTATTTCTTGGTATTCCTTCCTTCTTTTATTTTTAAATAGATTCAATTAGTTTGAACTACCTTTTCACCTTATTATTTGGCACTCCAAGGATACCTTGTGCAAGAAGGCACATCCCAACCAATTCCTATATATTTCATGTTTTTATTCAATAAAATGGCCTAAGATGTTTTTGTAGCTTAAATGATATTTCTACCACAATCCTATTGGAAATTGCATATCCAAGCTTTGTTCACTTGTGCTATCTCTCTTCCACCTGTATTGCAATCAGACTGCATTCAAGCTGCCATTGCTCAAGCACCTTCTCCTATTGTTGCCTTGCATTCCAAATTAATTGGAATCATATGGACACATAGAGAAATAAAGGGACATACTCAGGGGGAAAGAAAAGATATAACCAGATTTGTTAAATCTCTTTCTTATCCAGGTTGGAATTATTTGTTTGCTTGCTCCATTTGTCAAATTATCAATTCTGAGTTATTCATTTCAAATACATATCAAATAGAGTAACAACATTCTTCATTTCAGTTGATTAATAAATTACAAATAGATCAAATCATTAGAAAACTTGTTCTTTAACATTACTGAGGAAGTAGTGGGGAACAATAGCTCTTCTCGGGTTATGATTTGTTCTCCACCTCTGAGGTAGGGTTTGAAGGGTTTTGAATAAATTAGATTCATTTTTTTAGATCTAGATTCACATAGTCACACAATGAATTACCTATAACTAGATGATTGCTTTTATTTAATTTTGTTTATTAGATTAGAAGCTTTGCTTAAAAACAAGAAAAGATAAAAAAAATATTTACTTTTATTAGATTAATTTTCTTCCATTGTTTTGTTCAAATATACTGTGAAAATACCAAATACATAGATTATAGTTCCTTTGATAGTTAGTTTGTTTTATCAAAATCAATTTAATTCATTCTGCATGACCATCAAAGGTCCACAACAGGAGAAGACGTTTGGTTGTGATGCATTGGTCCCATAACCCAATGGGGTAGAGTTGTTGACTAACATTGATATGGGTTTACGCTTGCTACTTTTACGCACACCTGCTAGGTATTATGTGAAGATAAAACAATTAAACACATTAAAAATTGCAGCCAATCAAGCCTATGTTTATTGGACTTCTCCTGGAAACATTGTTTGATTACACATATGACCATCCAAGGACCACAACCTCCACGAGTTTATGGTTGTTATCCCCTGGTGCCATAACCAAATAGGCTTGCTGGCCAATTAAATATTGAAACTGGTTTGCATGCATCGGTATTTAGATCATCATCACTTCCACCTGACATCATTGCACAATTTGCAGTATTGAACATAGTAGCCAATTAGGCTATGAATTTCTAAATTAGACCAGAAAATATCCCATAGTCCATGTGGTTTCATTTTGCGGGTGGTCCTGGCACTAAAGGCCAAAAGATGCACAGAATGAGGTAGAATGTTGTAAGAAAGCAAAGAAAATCTAAGGATGTCTAGGCTACAAATATACACTACGAATGGGTCTACATACTTGAATACTTATGAAAGGACTGTTATCCAAAATGTGCCCCTGCTCATTTTTGTGGCTAACTCCTTGTGTTCTTACCTCTCTTGTGCCTCAGTCTCCATTTTTGATTTTTAGGCACTCAAATCTTTCTAAAAACGGCACCATTGGATAGAGCTCTCTCTCAGATTTCGAGAAAGGTAAAGTTTTCCTCCTAACTCCTCATATTTTTCAAGTTATGGCTCGGCGGAGTTTTTGTGGGAAATTTTCCCTAAGGAGGCCCACGAAAAATAGGAAGCTGCCATGTGGCACCTGGAGTGGATGAGTGCGGGGAAAATTTGAAAAATTTTCCAAAGACCAAACGGGTAAAAATTCAAACTTTTGCCCGCCGATCTGATTTTGGCCTGTTTTTGCCCTAAATTTTCAAATCGCCATATCTTTCGATCCAGAGCTCAGATTTTCACGTTCTTTATATCAATGGAAAGATGGTGAAATTTTCTACATGATTCTAGGGTCAATTTTGCATTTTGGTTGAGTTTGGAGAGAGAAAATCAAGAAATGCCTCTTGCACATGTGGTAATGGCCAGAAATGACGTTTCAACAACCAGTTTTAATGCAAAATGGGTCGCATTCTTCTTCAGCATGGCCAAAAATGTCAGGGTATGGGTTTGTAAGGATCCCCATGTTATTTTAATGCATACTTCATTCAATGGGGAATGGGCTCCCATGTTTTGTACATGTTTTCTCTCTCCTGGGCTCGACCCATGCATTGTAAAAGCTAGATTTGGCTCATTTTTTGAGGGTGGAACATTTTTTTGGCATAGCAAGACTTCTTCTTTCACCTTCAACAAGTGATTTTTGGCAAGTATCAGACCTTCTTCAAGGATTGTAACAGTTTTCTACCTCTCTGAGGTTGCAAATGCAAGGATTTTGACATTGAAAATGACAGTGCAAGACTCTGTGAATCAATTTTTCAATCCTTTGTTTGTATTATCTTGCTTCATTTCAGACCTCTAAATTATATCTTATCAGCCTGTGTATGATGTTTCATGTTGCAACCTTATGAAATTGTGTCTATTTGCATGATCAAGAAGTGTTCACCACTCCTTTTTGGTGCATCACCATCTTTAGTTTAGTTTCAATTTTTTACACTTTCTATCCCTGTCTCCTTGCAATTTAGAGTAGGATTAGGATTCAAACCTCTGTAGTTGTGCAAATATATAGATCTAAATCAGAGGAGTTTGAGGAACCAACCTCTAATCTGGAGATTCCTCTCTCAGTTTCACAAGTTCCCACACTTGGAGAGAGGTTTCCATGTTGTGCAATCACACTGGATGCCTGAAACATCAACCTAGAAACCTGATTTGCATCCAGGGGTGCTGCTGATTTGCAACAACAGTTTTGGCATGCCCGGTGGGACCTTAGAGGTCTCATTTTTATTGCAGCAAAGTTGATGTGCATCTGCTGCAATTTTCTTGCTTAAAAGAGCTATAAATTGCATATCTGGTGACTCCAAGGGGAAGAATCAGCTGGTTTCAGCAGTGCAGACCTGAAAACTCATGAGAAGAATCAACACAAGGTCAAGAGTTGGAGAAGAAGAAGTGCTGTTTGAATACCTATAATTATCTCCAAGAAGAAGGCAAAGAGGAAGATAGGATCCAAAGGTCTCCATCTCCACCAAATAGAACTCTCTCAACTCCTCCACCTGGTAGGCCTTTCATTCAGTCAACAAGGGTTTTAAGACCAATTAGAATGGCACAAAACAACCCCTATGTCAACTTCACATGGTAGCAGCCCACTTGCTCTCAATGCACAAAATCCAATCCTAGTTGTAGCATTGAAGAACATTCCATACTTCACTGGAGAAAATCAGACCTCACTCTGGTGATCATGTTAAGGATATTGCTAACATTTGTGCAATCCATGAGATCAATGAGATGCAAGTTGCTGTCAAACTACTGGCATCTTCATTCAAAGGGAAAAGCATTGCAATGGTTTAGGAGCCTTAGAAGCTCAGGTTCTATTCAAAATTGGAATCAGCTGTGTATAGCACTTCATGAGTAATTTGGAGAAAAGGGAGACAACTTGTCTCTTTTGGAGCAGCTGACAACCATCAAGAGAGCTCCCAATGAGCAGCTGACTGATTTCAACTTCAGATTTCAAAGGACTTGGGAGAGAATTCCAGTGGCAGTCAAGCCAACAGCAGAAGGTGCTTTTCTTTACTATCTCAAAGCTCTAAATTCTGATATTTCTATGTTGATTCAATCCATGGGAGGCATAACTATCCCTATGGCTTATAGCATTGCCATTAGGGCTGAAAATTGTTTGATCCAAGCTGGAAAACTAGCCCCTAGACCTCCCATGCCATTGTTTCCAAGTTTAGAGAGCCCAAACACTAATCAAGCACCTAATTTGGCTCCTTCTCCCACTCCTAGAAATCAGAGTTCAAATGAAGCTTCCACTTCATCTCCAAGTGCCCCAAATGAGCTTCAAGAAGTCATGAAGCAATTGCAAAATTTAGGTAATGAGCTGGTTACTCTCAAGAGGCATAGCAAGCCCAAAGTTTTAGACCTTCCTTCCAGCCTCAAGCTCAGCCTAACAAGCAGCCATATCAACCTCATAGACCACCCAATCCAGCTGCAAATATAAATCAAACAAGGCCTCCTGCCAATAGACCATTTCAGCCCTATAATCCAAATGCCATATCTGCCTCTAAGGCATTGGTGCCAACACAAAACAACATTGCCCAGGAGTATGATTGGTGTTTTCCATGCAATGAGCCTCATAACCAATCTATGTGCTTCAATGGTGCTTTGAATCAAGCATTAATGGTGACAACTACTGGTGTGGAGGGTGAGGGTAGTCAAGGAAACAGCCAACAACAAGAAACATTCCAACAGCAATCAGCCCCAAATGACACCACACTTGGTAAATTGGCAAGCAGAGGATTTTTGTGGCATGAATCAGGAATAGTCTCTCAAGGTGTTGCAGCCAACACAAGGTCAAAAAGAAGGAATTTGGGTGAAGAAACAACCATTAGCCCCAACCAATCCACAACCTTCCATGGCTCCACAAATGGTTGGCAAGCAAAATCCAGTTGTCAAATGCACAAGGGCAGCCAAGAACAGCCCCTAGACAACTCAAATACCAGTTGTTGCTGCCCACATACAAGGGATGAATATGTAAACCAAGGGACATCAAAGAGATCCTTCATCACCATTCAGTATCATTGATCAGATGAAGAAGACAAACGTAAATATATCAATGTGGGAATCCCTATCTATCCCAGGCCAAAGATATCTTCTGCAAGCTGCCATGAAGGACTGGCCAACTTCGAATCAGCAAGTCCAAATGCAAGAGAAGGTGCTCACAAATGCTACCCAGCCTAAGGGAAATCATGGAGGACAGCAAGGTAAAATGTTGAAGCCCCCTCCTTTCTATGTTTCATTAATCATTGGAAATCAATTAGTGCATAATTGCATGATTGATTCCGGGGCAAGTAGCTCAGTGATGCCTAAGACAGATAGCTGATCAGCTAGGGCTTCAAGTATGAAACCATATCCAAAGGGGTAGTGCAGCTGGATGGGACAAACAGTAACAACAGTTGGAGTGATTAGAAATTTGAGTCTTACCTTGCATGCATGTCCAAATGTTGTTGTTTTACAAGATGTATCAGTTATAGACCTTCCACCACTCTTTGCCCTATGTTTGTCAAGAGATTTCATAGCCAAGATTGGGGGATATTTGTCTGCTGATTGGTCACACATGCTATTTAGAACGAGGTATGGAACTAAGGCTACAATTAGGTCTAAACCTATTGCAAACTTCCACATTGAGCCCTACACTCCAAGTAAAGATTAATGCCAATTGCTCAGCATTTGATTAAGAAGATCACCCAAGCACTGATGAAGCTGACACCAAGGTTGGAAGCATCCCAGATCTAACTCTTGATGAATGGGCAAACAAGGTACATGCTTTTGATCCTTATCAAGAAGTAGAAGAATCTGAGCTAGGGGTCTATTGCATACATCGAAGAAGATCAACCCATTCCTAGCATCACCAAGCCAAACCACAAGGATGACAATGAGGTATGGCAGCTATTTTTTGATGGATCAAGGAGTAGACAAGGTGCAGGAGGTGGAGCTATGCTTGTTTCACCTCAAGGAGTAAAGTACTATTCAGCTTTTAGATTTCAATTTGCATGCTCCAATAACACTGCTGAATATGAAGCCTTGGTGCAAGGGATGCATTGGGCAATAAAGAGAGGAATAAAGAACTTGCAAGTCTTTGGGGACAGTGAATTGATTGTAAATCAGGTCAAAGGATAGTATGCTACCAAGAATGATCTACTCAAGTGCTACAAGAACAAGGTATGGGACCTCATTGAAGATTTTGAGGGTTTTGGCATCAAATCCATTCCTAGGGAAGAGAATCAAGCTGCTGACAGGCTTGCAGCAGTAGGGGCAGCCTTTGACATTGTGGAAAACATTCAACAAGACAAGGTACAACCAAACATCCACGTGATTGTGAGGCCTTCAGTGCCGGATAACAATGTCAGTTGGCAAGTGTTTGAGAATGACCAGCAAATCATCCATTTCTTGCAAGAAGAAGTTGAGTTCTCAGCTAAGAATCAAGAAAAATTGGAACAGCAGTATGGTGACCAAGTGGTACAGCTGAGAACTAACAAGCTGCCCAAGGGACTTATCACTTTGGAGTCCATTTTCAATCCCAATGATCAGTTTAGGAAAGGAGAAAGAAAACATTCAGGTCAAGAGAGAAGATTCAGTATCCATCTTGGTAGAAGAGAACAAACCATTGCAAATTGGAAAGATGACAACTGAACAAGAAAGGTATGAGTTCATACAGCTGTGTCAAGAGTTCCCTGATGTGTTTGCTTGGAGCTATGAAGATTTGAAAGGTTTCAATCCCAAGTTAGCTCAGCATACCATTGAATTGGATCCAAATACTAAGCCTATTAGGCAGAAACAAAGACCAGTCAATCCACACATGGAACCTCTCATGAGGAAAGAATTGGACAAGCTGATTGAGTCAAGAATCATATTCCCAATCAAGCATTCTAGTTGGGTTGCCAACTTAGTTCCAGTCAGAAAGAAGAGTGGAGAGATCAGATTGTGTGTTGACTTCAGAGATTTGAATAGAGCCTCTCTCAAGGACCATTACCCCACTCCCTTCCATGGAGCAAATTTTGCAAGTTGTATGCTGGCTCCGAAAGGTTTTCACTACTTGATGGCTACTCAGGGTACAATCAGATTATGGTGAAGGAAGAAGATCAGTTCAAGACAGCCTTCACAACCAAATGGGGAACTTATGCATACAAGAAAATGCCATTTGGGCTGTCCAACGCTGGAGCTACCTTCCAAAGAGCAATGGACATGGCATTCAAAGGTTTGATTAACAACATGGTGCTGATATATCTTGATGATATCACTGTTTTTTCAAAGAATGAAATAGACCACCTCTCTCATTTGAGGCAAGTCTTCCAAAGGTGCAGGAGATTTGGAGTGTCTTTGAATCCTAAGAAGTGCATCTTTCTTGCACATGAAGGAAAGCTCCTTGGCCATATTGTCTCCAAGGAAGGATTAGCAATTGATCCAGAGAGGGTTGAAGCCATAAGAGCACTACCATTGCCAAGCCACAAGAAGGCCCTTCAGAGTTTCTTGGGAAGGATAAACTTTGTTCGGAGGTTTGTCCCAGATTTTGCAGCCCTTGTCAAGCCCATCACCAAGATGTTAAAGAAAAGCATGGCTTTCAAATGGACAGCAGAAGGCAAGGAGAGTTTTGAAGCAATCAAAGAAGCCATCTCTCAAGCACCAACTCTCATCAACCCAGACTTCTCCGAGGATTTCATCCTCTATGCATTTGGAGGTAATGACACTATTTCTGCCATTTTGGTACAGCAGAACAAGGATAATGATGAGCAGCCAATTGCTTTCTTCATCCGGAGCCTAGATGACTATGAGGTGATGTACTCTTTTATTGAGAAGCATGTACTTGCAGTAATCAGAAGCTTGAAGAAATTCAAGCATCTAGTCTCAAACAACAAGGTTCAGTTGTTGGTCTCTCATGCGGGAGTTAAGGACTTCCTCCTCAACAAGGATTTGAATGAGAAAAGGGCAGGTTGGATCACCCGTGTCATGGAGTATGACATTGAGATCAAGATCACCAAGCTGGTAAGAGGAAAATGATTGTGTGAGCAGCTGATTCTGGGCAAGCAAAAAGACAGTATGCAATGAAGAAGAGGCTGTTTTGACAGTTCAAGACAGCCATGTAGCAAGGTAGCACTCAAGAAGAATGATAATGCTGTCCCCACTCCTTGCTAGACCCAAGGTATAATACACTTCCTAAGCACAGGCCTATGCCCTCCAAAGATGAACAAAACCCAAAGAAGACACTTTAGATTGCAGGCTATCCCATATGCCATAGTTGATGGAGTTTTGTTCAAGAAAGATGTGAATGGAGTGTTGCTGAGATGCATTAGCACAAATCAGATTCATAGGGTGTTGGAAGAGTTCCATGGTGGACCAGCTGGTGGCCATTTTGCACCAAGAGTGACAGCTCTTAAAATCATGAAGGATGGTTATTATTGGCCTAATATTTTCAGTGATTGCTACTGCATGGATCAAGAGGTGCAAGAATTGTGCATTCTTCACGAGGTAAAGAGAGGCTTGCAGCCCTTCCATTGCATCCAATTTCAGTTGATCAGCCATTCATGCAATGGGGTTTGGACTTCATTGGAGTCATTAATCCCAATTCAAGCCAAGGGCCACAAGTGGATTTTGACAGCCACAGACTACTTCACCAAGTGGACTGAAGCAGTAGCACTCAAAGAGGCAAATGAGTCTAGCATCTTAGACTTCTATGAGGGGATAGTAACTCAGATTTGGCATACCTGCTACAATAATCTCAGATAATGCATTGGCATTCATTGGATCCAAGGTGACTGAGTGGGCTGTCAAGAACGGTATCTACCTAAGTACTTCATCAAACTACTTACCCTCAAGGTAATGGCCAGGCCGAGTCTACAAACAAGAACTTGTTGAGGATCATTAGGAGGACTCTTGATGAGAATCAGAGGTCTTGGCATACCAAACTGAAATCAGCCTTATGGGCTGATAGGATAACTCCCAAGAGATCCACAGGTAACTCTCCATTCAGGCTTGTTTATGGAAGAGAGGCAATCTTGCCCATGTCACTTGAGTTGCCAACATTGGAACTCATGAAGTAGTTGGAGTTGCTAGATTTTGGGCCCATGGAGGTGAGGTATGCAGAGTTGATGGAGCTGCAAGAGATCAGAATATCAGGCATCCCAAGCAATGGAGAAGGATCAAGCTTTGATCAAGAAGACCTTTGATAGGAAGGAGCCAAGAGATAGATATTTTCAAGTTGGAGATCTAGTGTTGAAATGGGATGTAGATAGAGCAAAACCGGGAAGGCATTCAAAATTTGATGCCATTTGGAGTGGCCCATACATGGTCACAAAGTGTAAGGACAACAATGCCTTCCAATTAGTCTTCATTGGATGGCGAAGAATTGCAGATTCCAGTCAATGGAATCTATCTAAAGCATTGCTACTAAAGGGAAATTCTCCACCTTGTAAATATTAGCTTAGGTTTTCATTCCTCCAAGTGCTTGTGCACATTGTTTTGCTATAGGTTGTTTTACTTTCCCTAAGTGCTTTGGCACAGGCTTGCTGTCCCTGGAGATGTTTTGTAGTCCTTGCTTCCATTAGGTGATATTCCATCTTCCTCCTTACAACATTCTAAGTCAGTTGGGGTTCCGAACAGAAAATTTTATGACTCCATGCCCAATGGGCTGCTTCAGGCAACTGGTATCTTCATCTAGCAGGTAGATGACCCCTCTGAGTCACCAAAATTGTTATCCAAAATGTGACCCTGCTCATTTTTGTGGCTAACTCCTTGTGTTCTCTGCCTCTCTTGTGCCTCAGTCTCCATTTTTTATGTTTAGGCACTCAAATCTTTCTAAAAATGGCACCATTGGATAGAGCTCTCTCTCATCTTTCTAGAAAGGTAAAGTTTTCCTCCTAACTCATATTTTTCAAGTTATGGCTCGGCGGAGTTTTTGTGGGAAATTTTCCCTTAGGAGGCCCACAGCCAATAAGAAGCTGCCACGTGGCACCTGGAGTGGCGGAGCATGGGGAAAATTTGAAAAAATTTCTAAAGACCAAATGGGTAAGAATTCAAACTTTTGCCCGCTGATCCGAGTTTGGCCTATTTTTGTCCTAAATTTTCAAATCACCATATCTTTCGATCCAGAGCTCAGATTTTTGTGTTATTTATATCAATGAAAAGATGGTGAAATTCTCTACATGATTCTAGGGTCAGATTTTGAATTTTGGTTGAGTTTGGAGAGAGAACATTAAGAAACACCTCTGGCACATGGTAATGGCCAGAAATGACGTTTCAACAACCAATTTTAATGTAAAATGGGTCGCATTCTTCTTCAGCATGGCCAAAAATGTTAGGGCATGGGTCTGTAAGGATGCCCATGCTATTTTAATGCATATTCATTCAATGGGGAATGGCTTCCATGTTTTTTGCATGTTTTCTCTCTCCTGGGCTCGACCCATGCGTTGCAAAAGCTAGATTTGGCTCATTTTTTGAGGTTGAACATTTTTTTGGATAGCAAGCTTCTTCTTTCACCTTCAATAACTGATTTTTGCAAGTATCAGACCTTCTTCATGATTGTAACAGGTTTCTGCCTCTTTGATGTTACAAATTCAAGGATTTTGACAGTGAAAAATGACAGTACAGACTCTATGATCAATTTTTCAGTCCTTTGTTTGTATTTTCTTACTTCATTTCAGACCTCTAATTACATCTTATCATCCTATGTATGATGTTTCATGTTGCATTTTATGAAATTGTGTCAATTTTCATGAACAAGAAGTGTTCACCACTCCTTTGGTGTATCACCTATTAGTTTAGTTTCAATTTTTGCACTTTCTATCTCTGTCTCCTTGGAATTTAGAGTAGGATTAGGATTCAAACCTCTACAATTGTGTAAATAACAGATCTTATCAGAGGAGTTTGAGGAACCAACCTCTAATCTATATATTCCTCTCTCATTTTACAATTCCCGCACTTGGAGAGAGGTTTCAATGTTGTGCAATCACACTAGATGCCTGAAACATCAACTTAGAAACTTGATTTGCATCCAAGGGTGCTGCTGATTTGCAACAAGGACATGAATCATCATTGGGGACTTTAGTGAATATTTTCTAACAATGTAGCACATGCAAATTTGAGTGCATACAATAAAAATGGTGAACTTACAATTGTGTGTTGCACTACATCTCATACTCAATATAGTTGTTTATGTTTGTGTGTGCAATAATGCTCCTAGGTCGCCCTTGTGCTAATGATGCTAAGATAGCAAGTGGTAGCTAGATAAAATGCAAATGTGTGGAAGGAATAGAATGAACTCCCCTTCCTATGGAGTGTGTATACATAGTAATGTGCCTAACTGTAATCCCTTGCTCTATATATATATATAGTTATCCCTTGATAAGAATTCTACACCCATAAATGGTATGTATGTTGTGTTTATATGGGGATCTCTTGTTTGAATTTCAACACTAATGACCCAACATGTTAACTATCACCTCAGGAGATGAGAGGGAAAACCAAAAATACCGACCTCAAATGTAAAATATAAGATCCAAAGAAAAGAGGACATGGGCACCCAGTATGGACAGGAGATCCTAGCGTTAGTGTTCAATCATATGCACTAGTGTCTATAGATAAGTGATGAAAAATGAGTGAGGACTGATAGACAGGGATCCCTGTGATGTAACTAGAACTATGTGTATGAGTGAAAAATGTGATAGAAAAAATAAATAAAGACCAACAAGACAATCGAATGCAATATGGCATGGGTCATCAGTGAATATTCTTATTACATAAGATCCAAATATGAAACAACATACTTTACAGTATAATAAATAGTAGTATGTCTATGATTTTGTGTCTACAATTCACACCTTTAAATAACTGTTTAAATTTAAAATGTAGTTTTTTTACCTGAATTTTTTGCCCTATGGGTAGAAATGGAAGTTAGCTTCCACATACCTCTAGTATTTCTCTATGAAAATCAATACCAACCCTTATTTCGTAGAAAATCATCTCTCAAGCTAGTTTTCTAGATAGGTTTTGTAGGCCTATGGTCATTTGGAAATAAGGCCATTTGGGTGCATTTACGGTTGATATATATGGAAAGAAGGACACCAATTGAATACAGTTTGCTAGTTTTGGGTTCTTTTAGATCCAAGTTTTTCCCTATATATAGGGGAGTATGTATGTGTTTGAGTTTTGGATTTTGGTTTTGAACGCTGATTTTTGGGATACTTAGATAAATTTGACGTTTTTGGAATTTTGCAACTCAATAGAGAAAACTATCATATGACCTTATCAAAGTAAAATAACGATTGTTAAATCTTGTAAACAGAAAAACATGATTGTAGGAAACCATTTGATACTTGTTTGAAAATATAATGAACGTGAACACAAATGGTGTTTTCTCTCTCATCTCTCTAGCACTATATTTAGCTTTAAAAATGAAATGAAAAGGAATTTATATTTCTTACTCTCCCTAAAATCCTCTTAAGTATTATTTCATTTTTATTGGAAAAATATGAAATCGTAAGTTTTGATTTCTTATAGTTAGATTCCATGCTATTAGTTGTGTTGATAATGTGGTGGATGCATGTACACATGACATGAATAAAATTATAACATTCTATATGCTTTTGTAATAATGGGTTATCCTTGAAATACATGTAATATTTAAACAAATGTATATCATTGCTATGTTTATAAACATGAATGTTATGTTATATTGTTTTGCAAGGATCGATATGAAACACCATGCACATAAAAGAGGTTGTACTCCAATGGTGATGTGAATGGTTCAGGTAATAAGCAAGAAATCAGACAAAAAATAAAATCATGCATAGAATAAAAATGTCTACTCATTCTCATAGATCGACATAAGAGGGGACATATGGGAGTGTTGTGTAACTTTTATGCCTAGGAAAATCATTTTGTTCATAGGGAAAGATGATGTTATGATTCTAAAATAGTAATATAAATCCTGTAACGATTCAACTAACATATATAATAATGACAATATTCTATGATAGGATTTTTCTATGTGTCATATAAATCATAAGACCTATGATTTCACTTAATGCAGTATGACTTTCACTAGGTGATGATGGACAATAACCTTGAGTGATGACAAGGTAAGTCAAACACACAAATACCCCTCCTTCATTGAAGAATGAGTTAGAGGTCATCGAAAGTTAGATACAGAAGAGAGAACTCTACTCTACAACTAATAAATATTTGTAAATGGGGTATAACTAACTAAAGGCCTAATAAGGTACTCTATGAATAAAGAAACATCTTTTTAAGGAAAAAAAGTAGAGAAGAAGAGGAACTACAAATACTAGAAGAATATGGGAAGTGGCTAATAGAAAACCTCTCCCTCAAAAATAAACCACAAGTGAAGAAACTTCAGCCTCGGTGAAGGGATTAGTAGCAAATGAATGCAACCTAATCAGAATCATGAGAATACTGCAAGCTACTGATGTCTTCATGTATCAGACTCTCATATAAAGTGCATGTGGATCTCAATGGGTACTTCAGTCCAGCTGATGTTGAACCAAAAATTAGAAAATCAAAATGGTGCTCATGTTGTCATAGTAGATGATGGTAGGCCACCGAAAGTGAATACCAAACTCTATCAAGATATCTCTACAACCAAACATACTTTTGTGGAAATCGTTAACTTTCTCCTCTGTACTCTATGCCTTTGTAGATGATATGGAAATCACATTCTGCTTCTTTCTAGATCAACTGACAGGACCCAAACTAAGAGAGAAACTGTAGCTTGAGGTATATTTTTAATGATTTCTAGATCATCATGCCCAATCAGAGTCCATATATCCAACCAATTCAATTTTTGTCCCTCCTATATAATGAATTTTCAATAAGTGTGAGTTTCACGAACATAGTGAAGGATCCTCTTCACTCCTTTCTAATGCAACTAATGAGGATCCTACATAAATATGGACATGATCCCAATAAAATACAAAAGTATTCAGCTGAGTTGTGAGTCAGGTAAATCAAGATCCCCACCAACTATCAATAAAGGGTACCATCAACCATAAGTAGTAGAGAAATCAAAAACAAACTTAACTCCAGAAAGGAAAGGAGTAGGAGAAGGCTTACAATCAGGAACATGTGAAATGAAGATAGAAAATCAAGGGAGTACTTAGGCTGTGAAATTACAATTCTTGAGTCAAATTGTGAAATATTAATCCCAAGAAAGTAATGAATAAGCCAATAGCTCAGACATGGATAAATTGTTGGCCAAGGAAATATTCATAGAATTGATGATAGAGGAAGATACTCATCCCGTGATCAACAAGTCATCAACATATAGAACAATGGATGACCATGGAGTCATTCTGCTACAGAATGTAAACATTAGGGTCAAAGTGACACTGAGTGAACCCTGATGTAAGTAGAAAGGATTCCATATTGGTATACCAAACCTAAGGGTCTTGTTTAAGGCCATAGAAATACTTATTTAGCTTGTAAACAAGGGAGGGATCATGGACATAACCTAGAAGGTTGTTCCATGTAGATATCTTCTTCTAGGTCCCCATGAAGGAAGGCACTATTAACGTCCATATGGTGGACTTCCCATATATGTTTTCAAAGATGATGAAGTTGGTCAGTCTGAATGGAATTCATTCTTATGCAACTGAAGAAAATGTTTTGAAGTAATCAACCCCAATACCTAGGATAAACCCTTAGCTACAAGTCACACTTTATACTTCTCAACTTCTCCATCGGCATCCATACTTTTTTTGGTACACCCCACTTACATTGAAATTTTTATTCCTTTCGGAAGAGGGGTGAGATCCCAAGTATCATTCTTCATGAGTGAGGAATACTCCTCATCCATGGATAGAATCCCACTCAGGAATCCCCAGAAGCCTCCTAGAAATACTGAGGGTCAAAAGTGAAGGTGAAGAGGGAGTGGGGTCTAATAAACTCTGAATTATTCTATCTCTCATCTGAAGGATCCCCAATCCACTCTCTAACACTCTAAAAATTCTTCCTAGCCTATCGAAGGACCAAGAGGTGAGTCACGATAAGAATCTGTAGATTCTTCACTCGAGTGAGATAGGGAAAAGTTCCTCATCATCACTACTATCAAAATCCGAAGGACTCTGAAGCATGAGGGTCAAGAGGAGAAGGAAGGATCAAGGAAGATGAATAGTAAGGGATGAGGAGCACACTCAAACAACATGATCATCCAAAGAGTTAGAATTAGAATCAGAGAGAAGAAGGACTCTCAAAGGTTGGAGAAGTGGAAGTTGAAGATGAATCATCAAACTTCACACTTCTATCAATATAAATTTGATGAGTAGTATGGTTCAAAAATCTATAGACCTTCACGCCATCAGAATACCCAACAAAACTACAAGGTCTGGACTATGGTTCCAAGGCCTTGTGTTTATTTTTGGGAATCCAGGCCATAACATTGGATCTGAAGACATGAAAAGTGATCGACATCAAGTTTGTGTCCAAACCAGGATTCAAAGGGTGGCATACCTCTTACAACCTTGTGTGGAACACAATTTTGAATGTAGCAAGTAAAATTCACTACTTTGGCCAAATATTGTGGAGGAAGGGATTTCAAGTGAACCATATAAGTGGCCATCTCCTTAAGCATTTGGTTCTTTCTTTCCGTACAACTCCATTTTTTGAAGGTTCGTAAGCAATTGTATGTTGTAAATAAATCCCTTCAGAGGTACAAAATATTTGAACCTATTTCTCACATACTCACCTCCATTTTCGGTTTGAAGAACCTTGATAGACCTTTCATCTTGTTTCTCAACAAAGATCCTTAAAGTCTTGAAAGTTTATCAAAACTTCATACTTTTTCTTAAGAAAATATAACCAAGTGTAACATGAAAAATTCATTAATGAAGGTAAGTATATAAAGAGAGCTATAGTAAATGAAGGAGATGGGAAAGGGACATAAATGTCACTATGAACAAGATCCAAAATATGAGACAGATCTCCAGGATTTTCCTTTGCCAAAACTTTCTTTGGGGTGCTTCTCGAGGGCACAACCCTCACAAAATACCCTTAGAAAAATTGACAACGGGGTAACCCATTGAGACATTTCATTTTTGATCAAGATGCTCAAGGTAATGATAGTTAAGATAGCCAAAAATCATGCCATAACTTGTTAACCTCATCTGCATGAAATGAGAAAGGCAGTGATACATCTAATCAAAAGTAAAATAGGAGAAGGTATACAACTGTAAATAGTGATCCTCCTTTTGTTCAACCACAATGGAGTTAGAGTAAAGCTCACGTATAATCACTGAGTTAGGACTGAAATTCCACTTGCATTCCTTCACTAAGGTGAGTGATTTGGTAAATCGATAGGAGATTGGTAGAAAGATTAGAACACTCAACACTTGGTTAAATGATCCACCATCCATATCTACCAATCCACTACTGGAAAAACACTCGTAGTGTCATCACCAAACTTGATTTGGGACATGCCACATGGCTCAATGTTGGAAACTCAACATGTGAAGATTCCCATGTGGTGTGAGGTAACTGGAATCAATAATCCACATCAACAAAATGAGTTACTCTAGCTACAAGGGCCTTTCCTTTCTTCTTCTCTAGATTTAGAATCCTTTGCTTTAGAATACTCAGGCTTTGGTTAGCATTTTGTTTGATCAACTTAGGAACACCTATTTTATTCTTCTCAAGTAAATGCATTAAGGTGATCAATTTGTTTTCTCATACATTAGTGCTCTTCATGTCCAGTCTTCTTATAATAAGAACACTTACACTTTTCTTATTTTCTTTGGGCTCATAAAGTAGAAATCGTTTGTGTTAGGTTTGGTTTGGGCTTGGTTGGTTGTTGGTTTCCTTATTCTTCAGTTGGTCCTTTTTCTCTTTCTTATTTTAGGTTTTCTTTCCCTTACCATTACTTTCTACAAGGGCATGTGACTTGGATTTGATATTCCCCATTTGAATGAGTTTGTCTTCTCGAATGATTTGGGACGAAAACTTGTCAAATGAGGGCATTTTCCAAGTACTTCCAAAGCATATTTCATGGCATGGAAAGTCAAAATGAAGATGGAGTATTCAATACCTAACTTAGAAATAATTGACAAGATAAAATTTGGGATATTTTTTCTCCACTTTACATTCCTTTAAAATCAATCTAGTGTGGATGAAATTTGAGAATAATTCACTCTGTAGGTTTTTCAAAGTCGCTAGGATTTAATCATAGTAGTTTGTTTTCCAACTCATGTGCTCTCATGTCATCTTGTTTTCTGAACATACTGTTCTAATGTTTTCCATGCTTCATCAGGTGTTTTAGATGACTCAATGTGGAAGAGAAAGTTAAGAGAAACGAGTAACATATAGAGAATACCTAAGGCTTCGTCACATCGGTTCAACCACTTAGATTTTTTTGGGATCATCATCAGGTTTAATCTCAGCTCCCATGGTGATGCTAAATTAACCATTTACCCCTTAGTTTCATTACCATTTTCAATATCCATTTGAAAAAGTTGAACAATGTGAGAAAAGGAACTGAAAGAGCATCCATCGCAAATGAAGAGAGAGAAAACAATGAATGTAGAAGTAAAAATAAAACATACACCCACCTTAGAACAATATTATTACCCCCCTGATTTTTGTAACTTTATAGTTTAGTGCACTTGATTATAATCAAGATGTGAATGTGCATCGATGAAATAGTCAGGTCACTCACCTTATAATCAACATAATAACATGTAAGTTTGGATACCATAATCAAGTTCCAGGTGATCACAATATATTCGACACATCGTAAGCAAACACAAAATGAGCTAAAAATAAAAGAAGGGGAGAAAAAACAAGTCTAGTGTGAGAAATAGCATCTCATGTCACAACAAAAACCCCCTTGCCACAAGATTGTGGTGGATGTCAGTTCACTAGCCCACAAGAAATAAAAGGAGTGATAACAATGCAAAAAGGGACTCAAAATGAGATTATGAATGACCTCCAGGATGCAAGAAAATCTCTCGAAAGGCAAAAAGAGGCTTTGGAAGGAGTGTTACAGTTACTCCAACAAAAAATTAGCAACCAAAAAAAAGTCTAATAACGTTATATTTACAATTTTAATTTTCTCAATTAATTTAATTTAAAAAATTAAAAGGTATTTAAAAAATTTTTGAAAAAAGGCAATTAAATTACTTAAATCACTAATTAAAATTTAAACACTCTAAAATTAATTTAACCTCCTAATTAAGCCTAAGTGATCACCTTGTAAATTAATTAAATGAGCTCCTAAATTCAATTAATGCCCTTGCTACCCTTAAAACTAAATTACCGACCTTAGATTTTTTCAATCAACTGTAGACTTATTAAAATTAAAATATTAACTTTAAAAAATCAAGCTAGGGTTTTAAAAGGAATAAGGCATGAGATTTGTTCAAAAGAGGTGGGAAATCGTCAATAGAAAAATGGAAGGTTTGAAAGAGGTGGACATGCAGGTCAACATGTGGAGTCAAGCCCAAGTGGCAGGTGGATGATCTCGGAGACCTGGGTAACACATACGGAGGTAGCGAGTTGACGCAAAGCATTGCCTAGGTGGGGATATTTTCTAAGGGGAGAAGTTTGGTGATGTAGGGGTCCATGAACAGTGCAGTTGGGGATGAGCAAGGGTAGACTAGGGCTTAGAATGTGAAACCATGACAGGCAGAGTAGGGACAAGTAGAGAGACATGGAACGCAATGAAAATACAATCACAAGGGCCAACAAGTAAAGGGAGAATCAAATAGATTTGAAACATCTGAGAGCGCATAATGAAAAATGAGTTGAATGGGCAGGTCCAATGTAGAATCGAAGCTAGGTAGAAATAAGAGGACAGAGGTTCCGGGATAGGAACTCACACCAATTTAGGTTGACCCACACCAATCACACCAACTTGGGTTAAGGTGTTCCATATCTTGAGTCAGCAAAATTTAAGGGAGATATGGAACTCGTGGGAAAGCAGCTTGCGTTGAAAAAGCCAAGACTTGGGCTATGTCACTACATAAACTAATGCAACAAACCTACTCAAAAAACTCCACCAAAGAAATGCCCAACAACACGTTTTAAATGCAAAACTCGCTCATGAAAGAAACACTTGACTTGCTCCAAGGAAGCTTTAACATCTCGGATAGTCAAGGACAACAAGCTCACTTTCATCTGAGATCTGTAGGAGCTCAGTCCGAGCTAGGTGATGAGAAGAGCTAGAGAAGTAAGGAAAAAAGAGCAAGAAAACAATAGGAAGGAGGCAAGGGCAATGTTCAATGACAGAAAAAATTCAATAAAATTTGAAATCTTTTAATGAAAAAATAAATATGATAAAACCATAAATGAACCTACCTCCAAATTTTCTTTCCCTCTAAATTTAGTTACAACTAGCTAAATCTAGTAGAGAAAACCCTTAAAATGCGCTATTACACATATGCACAAACCTAGAAAACACAAACAACACAAACTCCAAAAAATACTTTTAAAACTAGTTAGCAAGATTCCAAAAATGATCAAAAAACTTACATGAGAAGCACGAATAACGAAACTCAGAAGTAATTAGTAACCAATATAAAATGAGTGCATGTTTACTGAACAACAACTCTAATACCATGTGACATTGTTCTGTAAGGATCAATACATAATCCCGTACACATCGAAGAGGTTAAATTCCAATGGTGACGTGAATGCTCCACAAGTAATCAACAAGAGTAATTGAACAAGCAAGGAAAATCATGCATAGAATAAACAAGTCTACTCATTCTCATATATCGAAATAAGAGGGTACATATGGGAGTGTTGTGTAACTCCCGTGCCTGGACAATCATTCCCTCCATGAGGGAAAGAGGAGTTACGATTCCAAAATGGAATATAACTCCTATGACACCACTGACACATATGAAAATGAAATATTCTATGATGGAATCTGTCATGTGTCATATAACTCCTAAGACCTATGATCTCACCTAAGTGAGATGACTCACCATGTGAGGTGGACAAGACTGTTGTGTGTTATTAATGAATGAAATCTTTTGATTTTTACTAATTACTTGAGAATTCATAGAAGAACCAAAGCAAAAAGGACAATGTTAGAGTAAGATTATTGTTTTACACACTCTTATGTGGGAACATATTAGCCTAGAAAACTTAAAATTAAAGGACGAGCCTAGTTTTATTATCATTCTTTAGTAACTTCTATCTTAGAGGTAATAAGATCATAAATTTAGGATTCTGTAGAATCTGAAATGTTTATTGACATTTTCATGAAACCACCCTATAAGAATGGTAATGGTTAATCACTATTTGGATTATAAGGGATTCCCACTAGGAATTATTTTCATGCATGTTGAAGTTGTGTGGGATGCTTTAGTTTAAGGCTAAGAATCACTTTTGTGACATGTGAGACATAAGGTTTAATAAATGTAATTGTATAGTTGTCTTGAGGTTAAGCATAGAGGACTAATCACTTGATTCATAGAGTAATTAGGGAATATAAGTTTGTAATAAGATAAAAAAAAAAATTTTAGATGGAACCAATACAAGTTACATGTTAAAAAAATTAAAAGAAATTCTTTGATGTTGAGTGCACTTCAAATCATAAAGGATAAATAATGAAATATGTATATAATAAATTTGTAAATATGAAATTTGTGTAATGTGTAAGGTTCATACTCATGATGTTCATGTTATTGTTAGGTAGTGGTTTTATACTTGTTTTTTTGTGATAGTGTGGCATCATTTTTCATCTAGTGTCTTTTGATATTTACATATTCTTCATTTTTGTTTAAGTTTCATTTCTGATGTTGACTTAATCTATGTGAGCCCAAGTGTTTTCATGTATCAAGAAATTAAAGATGAAAAAGTATTCCAATAATTTTCCTTTTTATTTTGGGTGTGGGAATTAGGGGCATGAAATATGGTATCAGAGTAGAGGATCATTCTCTCAAACCTCTCAGATAGTTGGTGTTGTCATGCTTATTCATGATGGTGGAGGAGGTTCAAGTGTAATTTTATATTATGTTGTGATGTGACCAATCTTGTACTTGTAATGATATGAATGTGGTTATCATGCTTACCACTTCTTGTGGACTATTTTTGACATTGATGTGTCTTGTGATGAGAGTACACTCTCATTCCCTTATGAATTCAATGTAAAGTACATGTGTGTTACCACATTGTTGTGTGAAAGAAATGTTATTGTGAATTGTAACTATGTGGTGGTGTTTCATCATGTTTCTCGGTGTTTTATATGCATATCAATGTTTTATATGCCGAAGGGTGGTTCCTAATAAATTATGTCATATTAGGTTGTTTGTCACCATGTTGTATTGTATTTGTGTATATATAGTGACGTTAATCACTATATTCAACAAACACACACACACACACACACACACACACACACACACACACACACACACACACACACACACACACACACACACACACACACACACACACATATTCACGTGTTATGTGATAAACTTTGTGTCATGAGTTCGGGGCATATGGTTATCCTATGGTCCTTATTGTATTGTACTTGTATTTTTGGTGTGTTGTGTGGAAATGTTACATGTTGTAAGCCATGGCAAAAAATTTATGTCATAACCAGTAATAATACCATGTGTATGATGCTATGGTTGTTATTGTGAGTAAGAAATGACTATGTTAATAATGTGGTTATGTATTATGTTGTGTAGCCTAAAGTACTGATACCTACGGGTAGCATCAAAGTGTATTTTTGGAGAGAGAAGAAATGAAGTAGTTTCCCATAACCTTGAGCTGAGTACGAGTTTATAACTAGATTCACATGTAGACTAAAAACCCAATTTTATCTATTTGTTATACTTTTATCTTGCTTAGTGTATTTTGGTTGCAAACCACCTTAGGCTCATCTTATGCAAACTAGATTCCCTTATCTCACATATTCGGGTTGTCCATCAAGAAATCCTATGTGGTACTAACTATGTGGATCCTCATATTTTTGATTTAGAGATATATGGTGATGTGATTATTCTAGTTATATGTATTGTTTGAGTTGAGGCTTGATATTTGATTACTAGTAACTCGATAAGCACACCTTTGGTGGAAGGGACGGGCCACATAGTGATTGTGATGTGATATTCCTATGTTGATATTTTATTTGTAAATTGATCATTTTATGTTTTCTTATAATAAACAACAATTTTATTCATTGATGAATTCTTAAACAATTTTATTTATTTTATGTTAACAAGAGGCCTTTGCATTACTGTTCCTATTTAGCCATTTATTTCTCTTAGTTTAAAATTTTCTATTTGGAGTTTAAAAGTTTTCTATCCTATCCCAAGGCCTAGGATTGATGTCACTTAGTGATTGAAACTGATTGTTATACTCTTCTAATGGTTTGATGTGATAGAATAGGGTCATGGGATTCACCATGTAGTGGTAGGACCTATGGACCTACTTCATTGTATGGGGGTACACACAAAGGAAGTGATGGGGATGTGTAACTTTAGAGATATATGTTACTGCATATGCCACTTTTGTGGAGGTGATGAGGATGTAATTTCCTAGGGCCACAATGTGACTTGGTCTGGTTATCGAAATATGATTCTTACATTTAGATGATGGGGATATTCGGTGAGTGACTTGTCTTGGTTTTTACACTATGATTCTTATATTCAAGTGATGAGGCTCTATGATGAGTGACCCAACCCGATTTTGTTATTATGATCCTTTTGCTCTATTGGGAGGCATATGGAGTCGTTTTGGGAGTCTTATGGAGATTTGAGAGGCATACGGAGTTAGTAAGAATGATTCATGAGTTATTTTTATTATTTAATTTATGTATTGTAATGTTTGAGGATTGGATCCCCTCTTTGTTGACATGTGTTATTGGATCTTATCTAGACATTGTGTGGGTACATTCATGGTTTTTATACACACAAAATCCTATAGTTGGGTACATTACTTGGTATTAATCACATAATATTATTCATATTCTTCTTACAAGAGAAAATTATTAATTGATCATCATACTTGGACTCTTAGGTTCCTTTCTAGTCTCCTTGTTGACCTTACAGACCTCACTTCCCAATATGACCCTTCACATTTCACCTTTACTAGATCTGAACACTAGCACCTAGCAAGGATGCTAGCTTCTAGGTGTCATCATCCCCTATAGTCACCCTATACCTCTTTATATTTATCTCACTCTTTTTTGGGTATTTCCTATCCATTGGGCATCCTTATCTCTTAGGGGTTGGCATTTTAGTGATAAATTATGAAATTTGAACAAGAGAAGCATATAAATATAAAGTTATGCTACCAAGTTAAATGACCAATCTCTAAGAATTTATAATATCATCTAAGATTGTTTATAAGAGTATCATTGTATCCATCTAGCACCATTACAATGGAAAATGGTTGGTTTTTTACATCACATGCATAGGATGAAAGTTAATTTTATTCCAAGCACACATATATTACATCTATCTAATTTTCTCTTTGTCAAGTGTGATACACACAAGATCCATCTTGGGAATGATTCCATACATACACACATATAACTGCATTGGTTTTGAGATGTAGTGTAGTGTTGAGTCGTAAGATCAATTATTTGATAGTTGAGGAGAGTCTAACCCCTCACTCTGCATCTTTCTTTTTTAGGATTTGATGATCTTTTGAGGGTTTTACAGGTGATCATTTTATTGTAGGTTATCAGTGAAATCAGAAATAATAGAATGAATATCTAGAGATAAATGGTGAGGGCTTTAGTTCCTCTAGTGACCCTATAAAATTCACTTCTAAACATCTTGCACAGACCCTAGTGCCCAGGAAGGGATTATAACACCCAGGCGGCCAAGTACAAGTTCAGGAGCCATGTTCCCTGCTCCTTATGCATTTTTACATTTTTATGGGCTTGGTCGTGACCTCTTGTGTTCAAGTTTGATAAGTCTTCTACCTTAACATACCTCCGATATATTTGCAAAATCATCTTAGTTATATTATTCTCTCTTGCACTAAGGGTTTTAATTTTACTACTTTTTCTTGAGTAATCTAGTGTACTTTATTGTCATATTTGTTTCTTGTTGCATATCTTAGTATTTAACATAAGTAAAACTATTCATTTAGTTTATGTTTATTAAATAATTTGGTGAACATGACCTCTTTGAAGACACTTAGGTTCTTAATTTTTTTGCTTCTTTCATCTTTCTAGTTCCTCTCATCATGGATATGTATATGCATGATTTCTATCTCCTTAATTATTAATTAAGGGATAATATCATCACTCTCTTGACTACTACTCTCGTTATTTCTAACATTCATCTAGACTTAGTCTATAACACATTTGTAGATGCATTTTCTCATCACATTTATTTTTGATCTAATCCTAATGTTGATCTTGCTACTTTTGACAATGATCCTCCTTTGTACATCATGATGTGCATTGATAATATTGGTGTCAAGTGAGTTATAGTCGATAATGGATCTGAACTTAACTTGTGTAATATAATATTAATTTAAGATTTAGGTAAGCACTTAATCTAAGCACTTACCCAAAGCATGCAAATCCACCAGGTCCTTCTTTAGATTTGCTTGAAGAAGATGTTAGTATGATGATGTGTTAAACATATTCAGATTCACAACTAGTAGTATACAACCCATAGTGCATAAACTAGATCTACATCATATATTATATGAAATACAAACTAAAAAATAACTATGATAAGATTAACCATAAAAGAGCTAGATTCAGTTATGTCTAATGCCATTATCCAACCAATCTATTCCATTGCATTAAATATTGTAAAACACATAAGCTTCTTACACTAGATTAGTATCTTCATGAGTCATGTGTGTGTCAAAACCAATAGCACAACTCTACAATAATTCACCACACTAAACTACACAAATCAATACATATTTATAGGGGTGGGTAATTTCCCTTCACCACCCATGCACTTCTTAAAATAGGCCACATTCTAATAATAGCCACGCGCCTTTACAATAGTATGCACAACATGCAAGTGCTCTAACAATATATTTCCTATAGTTAACTCCAATTAGAAATATTATTATTAGCTTAACCTATGCATGGCGCTTATCTGTCACTTGTTCCAAAAATATCATTGCGTGGATCACACGTCTTCATTTTTGTGTGTGCTCCGCATGTTATCTCCAAAAAATTCCTTATCCAAAAAAATGGCTAAGTCTTGATCCAAACTGTTCTAGTCCATGTTTCCTTTCCTATCTTCTTACGCATTCAAATGCACCTTGTTCCCACACGTACATCCTTCATGGGTCTTCTCCTTATAGAAACATTTTGTCTTCTCAACAGTACCCCACACTAAAGTACATTGTCATCCTGGCAATGGGAATTATTTCTAATGTCTCAAACAATAAAGAATAGGTAATGAAAGAATGAATGAAACACTATAAAAAAGAATTAATTTTACTCTCCAGCACCCTCTTCTTCGACTGGAATGATTAATTCTAGATATTCAATTTTGATTGGAGTCTCTAAGGTCTTCCAGTCACTTAGTGTATTCCTTGATTTCTCTTGATTATCAATGGCTATGGCATCCAATTCATCCTAAGTGATTTTCTCTTTCTCATTTTTTAGCACATGGAAAAATTGGCCATACTTGACATCATTCCCTCCATGAGATGCATCTTCTACCCTATGAGTTTCCCAATCTCATCAATTCTACCCTTTTACAGATCTTGGGCTGTTGTGAGGGCCTCATGCTTTTGTTTTACCAATTCTAACCTTTCTGCATGTCTAAGTGTTCATCTTTCATTGCGTTCATAACTTCATTATCCTCTACTATAGTTCTGATCCTTATTATGGCTTCTAGCACCACACATAAATTGAGAGCTTGGTCAACTTTATTCATCTCATATTTCAAGGTTTGGAGGAAAGCCTCCTAAGTTGAAACTTTTCTAACAATATTGGCCTTTTCTCTTAGTAGTTCTTGTTTAGAATATTTTACTATGGGTATTTTAATTGGCCCATCATCTAATACTAGATTGATTAAAGTGCGCAAATAATGCATAACAGAAAGAAATTTTTATGGAACATGAAATTCTAAATGAGGCTTTGCTTTAATAATGTGATCACCAAGCTCCTCAACCATGTTAAAGAAGGCCTCATTCTTTTCCTCTTCCCATTCCTTCTCTTATTTTAACTGCGCTATCTCTGTAGTCTTATCCTAGTTATCTTTAAGTAGTGCTCGAATGGTGATGGCCTTATCAATGTTCCTCCATGCAACCTTGGCAAATACCTTGACCAAGGCATTTTTGACCTTCTCATCTAACATTATTGTGGGTTTTTTTGTCATGTGCCTACTTTGTGATGCCTTCTTCACTCTGCGTGAGACACAAAACTCTTTGCACACATAAAAATCTAGTTCCTCCATATGAGTCTACATGGAGCATGATAATTACTTCCTTTTGCATGTGTTAGCCATATTTGGATCCATCATCTCTCACACATATAACTCTTTCAAGCCCATAGTACTTTGAAAATAGGTGCAAACAATTTTTCTCATGTCTTCAGCATAACCCATATTAGGGACAACATATTCTTCACTTGTCCTCTCTCTTTTTTTCCTCGGACCCTTATGAACCCGGGTGCCAGGGTCTGGATTTGGCCCTTCTCCTTCCTGAGTAGTAATGGGCATGATGGATGGCTCACCCAAAGCTTCCTTTTCTTATTTCACCCCTTCCTCATCATCTCTCATCTTCTCATCTTGGTGCTCTTCTGCATCTTCAATTTTAACCGGGGTTCCTGGCACACTCTCCCTTCACTCCTGCTCCTCGTTATCTTGAAGATTTAACTTTCTTCTCTTCTTTTTCTCAGGTATTTATTTTTGAGGGGACATTCAAGGTTACCTATGTAAAGGTTCTAACATCCCTACACCTTAGGTTATGGTTCTTATAAACACCCTCTTGAAATATTGTTCTTCATGGACTGTGTCTATGTCCAAGTCTTCCTCTTCTCCTGGCTGTTGTGTAGGAGTATCTATGTGCTTAATTTATGATTTATCAGTGGGATGCCTCTAGCCTTTGTGTTCTAATCCTCCACAATCCTCATTGAATTCTCCTTCCTCGTCTTCCTCTAAGGTTGAGGTAGGCTTTAGAGCTGCCACATTTTCAACTGTATGCTTGCCTTTAGGCGAGCTTGGGGGCATGAACTCATTCTCCATGTATTTTCCCTTTTCCATCCTAGGCTTAAGCTTGAGATAGATAAGCGTGGACCCACTGTCCCCAATGTCCAAACTTACTGTCTTCATACTTATAAAATCATAAATAAGCCTCTCAATGTAGGCATATCAACCTGGATAAACATATGTTTTTCTTAAGATATGGTAGTCACAGTCTACCTTGTCTACATTGTAGCTTAACCGGTACGTGTTGGTAAACCTATGTACTACTTCATAGAAGACTCACGATGTGAAGGCATATGGTAGTTTACACTAAGGACTCCATGTCCTATCCTTCATTATGAACTGTGTGATGCAAAAAATTTGATATACCGCGAATTGCATGATCATTCCCACCAATGAGGGTAGCTCCTTTGGAATACACCATTCCTCTTCAAAGGCCACGTGAAGTATGTCATACCATAACTCTATCGTTTACAAGAATGGATCACTCATTGATCCTTCACACAAATAATTTTCAAACCTCTCTGCGAGGGTCTTGTTTTCCACGGGGTACTCTTAGATTTTGTTGTTTGGCCCATCAGGCACCCCAATTTCTAAAAATACAAGTGATAACAGGATAAAGCCAAAAATTATATTCTCACCTATGTGCACTTCCTCAATGATTGTATCTGGTATATACCTTGCTAAGTTATAAACTTATCCTTGTGAAATCTTCATAGCAATGTGTACCCATATGATGTTCACTTGTGACCACCTTTCATGAAAATTGAACTTTTTGAGCAAGTGTATGACTACCTGTATCACAAGGTACTTCCTCAACATGTAAATATTCATCCTGCGTGAACCCTTCATTTATCCCAACACCTTGTTGGTGGCCACGACAGCTGCCTTATCAGTTAGATCACTACTAACCTTTCCCTGTGCACTTTAATCCTATCAACGTAGCAATTAAGAGAAATTTTATCCTCATCTGCTGCCCAACAAAGTAGAAGAAGTCCTCATGGAAACTTCTCATCACCCACCGCTATAAATTCTCTGGTTTTCCAAATTATGGTAATTTGTATAGCTAGTACACCCCTACCTTCTTCAACAAATTCTCTCCAACATCGTCATAAACTAACATGTCATCAACCATTCACTTGTTGTTCTTTCTATTTAGCAATGCATCTAATTCCTCCTTATTCTTAGTAGTGTGATGTTTGTAGTCACTTACCTTGTACCTACAGATATAGGAGTCCCAATCCCATACGATAATTACTTCTTCTAGATACTACATCTCTAAAAAATTACTTTTGGGAGCATCCTCAACTTCAATTTATTCCTTCCTCTTACCCTTTGTTCCTACTCTAGGTGCTTTCCTCGATGTCATGATAAGACAAAATTGCACCTTTTTACCTTTGTTAAGTAAGCTCTCATGCCCTAGCTTCAAATCATGTTCCCTAGATCGAAACCACATGCTCTAGCTCCTTCTCAACCCTAGCGCTTTATTTATTCTCTCTACATGCTTCTGCTTGGCTCAAACCTTTCTCAAATGGGAATGAAAGCCAATTATATGTACAAATCTACTCTCTTGGTTTCATAGCTCTCTCCACCTCAACGTGTTTTTCTCAGTTTGGTTGCAACTAGCTCACTTGAATACAAGTGATCAAAAAGTTAAAAATGAACTCACATCATGTCTTTATATAGAGTTGGTAAAATTTATCACATTTATTGCTCCTTTACCTACCACTGATCCTCTCATTAATTGTTAATTTTCCCAATTTCCACGCGATACACCTATGCACCACAACTATAACCATTAAGCATGCCTCCCGACCTTTTGGCTATAAACCTCTTTCTGCTTGCTTCCATGCAATGAACTACCTCACCATTGTGTTATCCTCTAGTATTTTTTATGGGTACAACTTACCTCGTGTTATACTATGCATTCATTCATTTTCAGCTATCATCTTCTTTAGGAACAATTTTCTTTCTAGCAACACCTTTCCATACTATCTAAACTTTTAAACAAGAGAAATCACTTGTAATAGTATGAAATTTTTTTATTATGTGTACCCATGTTTGATTTATAACCACCCCACACCAAGGGTATGTTCCATCCTCTGCGCATAAAAACAGTTCAGATTGTAATCAACTTTTGGTATACAAACGCGCTTATTACACAAAACACTAAACTAAATTGACAAAGCATAGTGATGAATAAGGAAACACATTAAATGAAATATAGTAAGGGAAATCTATACTAAATGGAAATACTACCTTATTACAAACACCAAGAAGGATTATTTATAGTAGGGCATCAACCTACTCCCGTTGAAGTAACCAGGTAATTGTGTTCCATCAAGCGCCTCTAACTAGCTACTGCCTGATTCAAGTATGTGGGTGATAAGGTATGGCTCTAACCAATTCACCTTAAGCTTTCTTGGGTGGTGTAGAAACTTTGAATCATAAATAATCACCATCTATCCAGCCTCAAGCTTCTTGTCCTTGATGTGTCTGTCATGCCATGCCTTATGTATAGCCTTTTCTTGCTTCTGACTCCAACATGTTATGGCGTGCCTCTCATCCAGATGTATTAATTTTTAAATTATTTCTTCCAATTATTTCTCATTAGTTAGACCTCCCGCACATGCAAGACACAAGTAAGGTAACATAAATTCTATTAGAAGAATTACTTCTACACCAAACACCAACTAAAAGGGTGTGGCATTATTCAACATTTTGTAGGTTGTTCTGTATGCCCAAAGTACAACATAAACTTTATCATCCCAATCTTTCCTTCCATCATCACAAATTTATGTCAAGGTCTGGCTCAATATCTTATTGAGGAGTGTATTTCCTCAATAGGGTGTGATTTTTTGGTGCACAACCATAAATTCATCCAATAATATCCTGATTGTCTCATTCAAGAAATGTGTGCCCCTGTCACTTGTCAAACTCAATGGAAATCCATACTAAGTAAGAATATTTTCCCACATTAACTTCACTATTGTAGCCACTATACAATCCTTTGTAGGTGCTTCTTCTACCCACCTTATAAGATAATCTGTACAAGTGATGATGTAGCCTGATCTGGCTCTATGAGTGGCTAGGAAAATAGGACCCAAAAAGTCTATTGTCCATTTTTCAAATGGCACTGCACTAGTAATAGGCCTTAAAAGCATTTCATCTCTTTGCCCAGGTTTTCCAAGGCACTGACAGTGATCACACGCCTTACAATACTCCTCGCAATCATGTACAATTTTACCCACTATAAACCAGAGAGTATAATCTTGCATGCGGTGGTGTCACCTACATAGTGTCCACCTATAATACTTCCATGAGCCTCTTCTATGATTTTTGTGCACTCATGCTCCAGTACACACCACCATAATACTCAATCTCATGTTAGTTTATATAGGTCACCACTAATCAACATGAAAGGTGTGGCGTGAATTACAAGTTGTTTCTTTTCCAAGGTTTTCATTTCTTCTTGTGCCATACATGTGCATAAAAAGATAGCAATATCCTCTAATTCTGATGGTGCACACTTTAACCTATATAATTGTGCATCTGACATTGTATCTTCAATTTTATGCATGTCCTATCCTCATTGAATTCTTAATAAATGTTCTGGATCTGAATTCCTTTTATTTGGCTTTATCATGACTGTAAAATAAAACTCTTGGAATAATATAACCCATCGGCATATGCACCCCTATAAAATGATATTATTTACCAAGTATTTCAATGTCATGTGATCTGTATAGAACACAAAAGGTGTTTCTAGATAGTATTGTCTAAACTTATGCAGTGCATAGATAATTGACGAGGACTTGCATTCTATAGTTGTATAATTTTGTTCTGAAGGAGTCAACTTTCTACTAGAAAAATAGATAGGATGATCTATAATAAATTCTCCAAGATGAGCTAATACTACTCTAATGGCCATGCCAGAGGCATCCACATGTACGTGAAAAGTTTGGTTCCACAAGGGAAAGCGCAAAATTGGTACCGTAGTAAGCCTCTCCTTCATTGCTTCAAATGCAAGCTACTATAGTTCTCCCCAATAGAATGTTCCTTTACCTTTTAATAACTCCTCTAAGGGCACATCAATCCTAGCATATCCTTTGATACATTTTTGTAATACCATGTGTGGCCCAAAAATCCGCGCACCTCACTCTAACTGGTAGTCTCCTCAAGGCCTAATATAACTACAACCTTGACTATATCTACTAACAAACCCTCCTTGTAGATGATATGCCCTAGCAGAGTTCCAAAGAGAATAGATACTATGCACTTCTTGATGTTTAAGGAGATGATTAAATGTCTTCACCTCTCAAACATTAATCGAAAGTTGTCCCAATGATACTTGTGGATTTCTTACCAATGCTCTAGGAATCTAAGTCCCTCTACTTAACCATGGTGCAGCTACCATATATGCATGCGCGAGAAAATGTGGATTTCTGTGGTGGCCTTTCAACTGGGGATCCAACAGGGGCACTCCACTAACCCTACAGAAAAGCTAGCAATCTCTTGCTAGGGAAGACTTTGTCTGAAGAGTGGGAAAGGGGAGTGAGAAAAGAGGTAGGAGAACTAATGTTGTGGGTAGGAAATCAGATTCCTGCACACACTAGTTAGAAGTATCATCACATGCATTTATGAGAAGAAACAACTTTGTAAGCATCATTAAGACCAAATGAAATTTGATGAACACAAAGTATCAAGAAATCTCTTAGTCAAAGAAAGCTAGAAACTCCTTCTTGTATTAATTTCTCAAACAAAAGTTGTACATAGTGGAGAAATGGAGGAAATTGAGAAGGGGGAAAGTAGAAGAAAATGGCTATCTCCTTTGCTTTCTCTAGGTACAATGCACTCTTGAGTTTACAAGATCAATCGCCAACCCTTTGAAATGGGAATGGCATTACAATTTATAGAGTAGAATATGACTCTTCATCTACCCCCCAATGCCTTTTCATATGTCCTCACACAACTTAAAACTTTTCAACTTCCTAGGAAAATTTTAAGTCCCTTTTTATAACATAAAGGTGACTTATTACATTAGGAACATTAGGACATATGAAAAAGTGCAATCCCAACGTGAAATTAGAATATTGGAAAGTGAGAGAAAGTTGGGGGAAGAGGAGAGAGAAAGAGAGAGAGAGAAGAAGAAGAGAAAATATGTCATTTCTAATGAAGTCAGTTGATCCTCATTGATGGAAAGCTCCAAATGTAGTGAAACTATGAATCTTTGAATCCCTTGCACACTATGAATCTCCTTCAAATCAGCTCGTGAATGCTTGCCAAGTTGAGTGAATTATTCCGCTGATGACCACAACTCCCAACCTACGTATGATATACTATTTTTAGTGAGAGGTGATTTTTTCCTCTTCTCGACCATCGTGATGTGATGAACTCCCTCATTCGATATTGCACACCCTACCCTTGCCTCAGCCACTTCTTTGGGGTGACTTACTATTTTTAGTAAGAACCCATATAAGGGACTTACTATTTTTAGTAAGTGGTCATTTTCACTATTTTCTCTGCTCTGAACACTCATTCTAGCTTCCTCATGATCTTCAATGCTCATTGCCTTTGTCTTAACTTCTTTTGATGATAAATTTCCAAACATAACAACTCTATATAGGAAAAACTTACTATTTTTAGAAAGTGTGTTTCCAATGCTTGATTTGTGATGGAATATACTTTTTTGGACTCTTTTCATTACAAACACACCCTCCGAATTTCACATAGTTTTTCCGACTAGAATGATTGGAAATGAATTTTGAAATTTTGACCTGGCAGTGGCTTCGGGCATGGAGCTACCATGGCAGCCATTAATGGAGCTTGAAATTTGTAGGTCTAGTTTTTGTCTCCATTTGAGATGAAAATAACTCCATTGTGATAGGTTTTTTATTTGGAGCCCATGTGTAAGTTTTTAGTTTGTTTCCATTGCCGAAGTGATGGGAAATCTGACGAATGTGAGCCGGTGCACGAAGTGAGGATTTTGTTGGAGAAAATGATTTTGGGAACCATTTGACCTCTTGTTTGTTGCATCTTGATTGTCTTGAAAAATTTGAAATTATGCAAAATATGGCATCTTGATCTGACTTGTACTTTGCAAGATATGATGAGTTTTTGATCGGGTGGCTTCGTAGTTATCTGGCAAAAAATCTCCATTTTCTCTTCGTTCTTCATCATTTCACTCCATTTTTCTTTGAAGCCAAAATATTATTGTACATTCATAGTGTGGAGATTTTATGTGACCATGGCATAGCTAGTTTGGAGCAACAATGGTGGACTGGGTGTCTGGAAAATCATTCATGAAGCCATGACAAGGTATGAAGCTGTGAAGGAGAAATGAGGGGGAAGAAACGACTAAGTGCCGGATTTAAATTTTCAAATAAATGCACATGGAGGGGCTGGGCAAATTTTTTTTTCCCTAATGTCCCTGACCTTAGGGATGTGAGGGACATCAATTTCCATGGTGGTCAAGGTGATGCCATGTGTCCTCAATCCGACGGTAGGGGATTTTCTTGAAAAATGCACCTAGGGCTGAAAGTCGGTCACGTGGGTGTCCAAAAGACTCCCCATAGGAAAAATGTCCCTCACCTTAGGGGGGACATCAGAACAGTGGTCAGGGGCTGACACGTGGCGCTTGATCTGGCAGGGAATGAATGCTCCAAAAATGCACCATAGGGGGCTGAAAGTCAACATTGTCCAAAAGGCTCCCCATAGGGGGATGGGAGTAATTTTTCCGTCATGTCCCTCAACTTAGGGACATAAGGGACATCAGTTTCCACAGTGGTCCTGGAGCTGACACGTGGTGCTTGATCCGACAGCAGGGAATGGATGCTCCAAAAATGCACCTGGGGGCTGAACTGTCAAGTCTGGAGGTCACATGAGGGTCCAAGAGGTCACATGGGGGATGGGAAAATTTTTCAAGGGTTGGTGTACCTAACCTCAAGGACTTTGGGGACATGAAATCCCGCCAGGCTCCTGGTGCTGACACGTGTCCTCCCAAAAAATGACTAAGTCCTGAACTGCCTTTGAGAGGGTAACTTGGAATGATGATAACTTGAGCTCCTGGTGGAATTTATTGGTGAAATTTTATATGATCCTAACTGGAAATGGAATTTTTGATCCAATGGTGGGGTATCATGTCTTGATTCATCCATTTGATCCCTAAAAAATTGGATTTTTATCTGAGACTCCACTTATGCCTGAGAAAAACTACCTACAAATCCTATGCACCAAGGTTTTGTGAAAAATATTATTTCACCATCATGTAGGTCTTGGAATTATATTTCCATATATGTTTTTTTTACTTCTAACTCCATCTAGGACCTCCCGAAATCTTCTTATGAAGCCTAGTAATTGTTTTAGGCATGTGAACTACCTAGGCTTGTGAACCCTGTTTTTACTTAAACTGCTCCAAGTCTTTCAAAACTTCCCCAAACCTTCCAAAATCATTTCCATGATGTTATAAGGTCTTAAATTCACCTCCATGTTTAATTTGGCCCTTCCTTTCTACTCCAGGGGGGTTGATCCAGTCCTAGGAAGGCCAGTGATAGCCCTTCCCACAACTGCTTGTAGATAACATCTTTTCAGAACTCCCTAAAATCACCTAGGGGGAATGAATAGAATTTCATAAATCACCTAGGGGAAATTTGACATCAAATAGGGGGTGACCAGACTAATAGATTTGACTTGGGGTGCCTAGGAATGATAAAACATGAAAATTTTTGCACAGGGGTATAGTTTTTGTGCTTGGAAATTGTCAATTTCCCTATTGCACATTTGCATGACAACAACTGGATCTAGCTTGGGGACATGACATGGAATGAGTGTAGTGAAGACATGACATGGGAATCTAGAATCTCAATTTTAGACCATACAACATATTGACCAGTGTCTTATCCATTGGACCCTACAGAGTCATGTACAACCTATAACAAGAGAGAAAGAGAGAGAAGAAGAATACACACACATAAAAAAAAGGACATGCAATAGAAAAACATGAAACACAACAAGAAGGGAAACACACCCAAAAGAAAGGGAAACACACCTAATAATCACCTATGGTACAAGGCAGGGGATAACCCACTTTCACTGAAGCACTTTTCATTTCTCAAAAGTTACCCTTGAAGAGGTAACACTTAATGATGATGTTCTGGGAAGCCATTGACGGGTTCCAAAAATTAGCCTCCCCTCTTCAGCTAGTTATGAAAGCAGGTGCTTTTGCAATTATCTATGTACTTGGTAGGAGTGAGTCCATGTGAGCTTCTTGATGCTCAAGTCCTTGCTTGGAAATTCCATTACCTTCATGTTCTTTGAAATCAGTTTCATAGTGCCAGTTGCCTTCCATGTTTATCGATATAGCTGATTCTCCATCGAGCATCTCATCATTGCCCCAAAGCTGATTTTCATTCCAATTCCTTGGATATTCTGAGTTACTTTATTTCTTGGGTCTATGCTCATTGACATCTTCTCCATGAGAAACATTTGATTCATCCTTTATCTCTACTCCACTATGAGGCATTTGAGTACTGACAAGAGGATTGGATGTGACCTCATACTTGTCTTATATGTCCATAGCATGAGTGAAGAGATCAAGAATAAGCTCAGGGTCTTCCACAACTTCTACTGCATCCAAGATTTCTTGCATAGAGTTATGCTTTGTTCATTCTTGCAGCTCATCTTTATACACCTTTGAAGAATTCAGCTCAAGGAAACTATATATAGGAATTACCTCATCATTTTGGGAATTGATGCACTCTACTGATCCCTCATCAAAAATATTCTTCATCTTCAAAGGCCTCGAAACTTCTTGCTTTAGTTTCTTCATCATGGAAAGATTCTTCCTCTTCAAATGGGAAAGAAAATATCTCCATTTCATCTTGTATCCATCAACCATTGGTTCGAGAGGGAATCATATTTCACATCTTGACATATCTTTCACATCTTGTTTGAGGGTTTAACATAACCCAACCTCACATTGGTTGAGGCTTCCAATTCAGCTTCATGTTTGTCTTGCATATTCATGGCTTGCATCAAGAGTTTGAGACTGAGCTCAGGGTCCTCTGTTTCTTCCATAGCTCTCAGTAGTTCTTGTACAGATGGTTCTTTCCCATTATTTGAGGGCTCATCACAAGATTTGCTTGGTATCTTCATAGATAACATGATCTGAGGATCATCTTCATCCCCAAATGGGAATTAGAATATATCTCATCATCAAAGATAAGCATATATATGCTGATTTTTCTACTTGAAAATCATCAAGAACCATTTCCTCTTCTTCATGGTTTGCATCATCTAGAAATTCAGAGGCTGTCCCTCTTGTAACTCAAATCTCCTCAATGCTTCTTCAAAGTCAAATCTCTCTCAGGAAGGCATGTTTGACCTATCAAGATATGGGGATATCCTCTTCCTCCTTAGTTGCCACAAAGTGATTCATCTGCCTACTACCTTGATACAAAATGTTAGCTTTTGGGATTCTATAATTTTGCACCATGTACCTCATCTTCTTCTCTGGAAGAAATTTCTCCATGTCTCCCTTCACTGGTATGGTTGCAGAAGACCAATTCATCTAAATTTTCCCTCCCAAGTCTTGGCAGAAATTTCTACTCAGCAACATTCCAAATGAGGCTGGGACATCTACTACCAAAATCATCACTGAAACTTTCTTGTCTAGAAATCTGGTGAGAGCCACCTATACATCTTTGACCTTCCCTACAAGTGGGACCTTTTTTGACTCCAAAGAGTAACAAGAGAACCACTAGGGTGGAGTCATGGTAAGTTTGAGAGCCTTGGTGACCTTCAAAGGCATCACATTGTCTGAGGCACCAGAATCTATTATGCAATTGTTTAGTACATATTCTCCAACAAGAAGGGAGACATAGAAAGGTTCAACTTTATCAGTCTTTGATGCACTCAGAGAAAGCATGTTCTATGAGGGAGGTGTAGGTGAGTTTGGTAGTATGCCTTTAAAAGTATATGTTACAGCATTGGGTGTTAGAATTCCACTCCTGATATATCAGACGAACCTCTCAAATTGTTTAGGATGAGTCCGCAAATATTTAGTTTCAGTAATCTGCACTTTGGCCTTGTTTGCATATTCTATGAAGTCAAAGGGAGTAGATGTGGACAAGGGGGTGAAGGGACTGATTTTGGAGTCTGGATAGGCTTAGGAGTAGGATTTGATGTTTGAGGAATGGAAGGTATTTTGAATGGCACACTAGGAGCTTTCAAGGTATTAGATTTTATAGGAGAAGATTTGGGTTTAGAATTGGAAGAGGTATTGTAAGACTTACTTGGAATAGCGGGAGCCTCCTTACTTGTTATAGGATCAAGCTCCAACAATGAAGACTTCATGGAAGGAGGAAGTGGTGATCCTTGACTAATTACATTTTTTTACGAAGTCACTATAGGAGGATCATCAACCTTCTTTTTCTTTACAGTAGTAGAGGGGAGTGATCCTTTCTTGGACTAAGAATGAGTGAATACTGCACATGAGAAAATGGGTACATCTTCTTCATCTTCTTCATAACCTCCAGACGAGTCACAAAATCTGATTTGTGTATCATTCTCAAACTCATAAATTTCTAGGAAACCACCACCTTCACTTTATTGTTCAAATTCCTCTTCATTTTCCTTACTCCTACAACTTGCATTGACATGTGGGGCCTCCAAGGTAAGCCTTCGGGGTGCTCCTGCAATATAATTTTCATTGCTTATTTGGTAAGAAACTCATTCAAATAATTCCCTTTTCAAATATGTTATCTCCTTCACACAAATTTTCAGGGATGGATTAGTTCTCTCATCTCCAGGATGTTAGGTCTTGCCTTTTAATGGATTCTTGATCTTTCCAGAGAGAATCATATCATCATCAATTTCAATGGAAAATATGTGTGCTTCTACAATATCCCTTGGTTGAACTCTTCATAGGAAAAATCCTACCTCCAGTGATTAAGCATTGATGAATAATCTCTTGACATTTTTTTGAGATGGTGAATCCTCTTCAGGTATCCTATGAAGCAACCATTTGAAACGAGCCACGAAGTCTCTCATGGTTTCATTTTCTCCTTTCTTTATTTGAGCCAATTGTATAAAAAGGTCCTGAGAGTGTTCAGTTGATTTAAACCTCTCTTCAAAGGAATCCTTGATGTCATTCCAACCCATGATGGATCGGGTAGGTAGGAGGTAAAACCATTCAACTATTTTTTTTTAGGGACTCCACGAACAGTCTCACCACAAAGTCTTCATGTTAGACACCAATAATTCCACATGATGTCGTGAAGGTAACGATGTGTTCTTCTAGATGTTGTGTTTTTTCACCTTTGAACTTTGGAAAGTTCTTGTGGGAACTTGTTGGTAGATCATGGAGAGGTGGTTCAAGAGAAAGTGGGCCCATATTCCTTCCCCATGGAACAATGGGTTGAGGTATTTCTTCTTCATCTTCCATTTTCATTTCTGCTTCTACTTCAGCCCTTGCTTCTACAAATTCTTCTTCTTCATTGAACTTGATGTTCAATGGTGGTTGAAAAATGGGAGGATTTGAAGGGGAAGTATCAACAGGAGTTTTGATAGTATTGCTCAGGTGAACTGATCGAAGCGCCAGATGGAGAGGAGGCTTGAGAGAAGAAGTGTGGATTATTTCTAATTCATTCTTGTTGATTTTTCTAAGCCTCAAAATTGGAATCAGGAATGCCTCTCAACCTGTTCAACCTGGTGTATCTTCCTTCAGCTAGCTTTTGGAAATTATTGAAGTGGGAATATGAAAAGACACTGTGGAATATGAAAGGTCATGTGCAGGAATTGACAGTGTATCTTTCAGCAATGGACTTTTCATTAACTCTTTTTTTTTCATATTTTCAATTTTTTTTTGTAATTTTAAGACCTTGCAGTCATATTTTGGGTGCAGATATTGCTAAATCTACCCCACGGTGGGTGCAAAAAATTGTTGGTGAGAAAAATTTTCAGGTGGAAAAACTTGTGGATTTCTTGCCAATGCTTTGGGAATCTAAGTCCCTCTACTTAACTGGTGCAATTCCTGTATATGCATGCGTGTGAAAAGGTGGATTTCTGTGGTGGCCTTTTGACTAGGGATCTAATAGGGGCGATCCACTGACCCTACAAAAAATATAGCAATATCTTGCTAGGGAAGAATTTGTCTGAAGAGTGGGAAAGGGGAGTGAGAAAAGAGGTAGGAGAACTAATGTTGTAGGTAGGAAATAAGATTCCTGCACACACTAGTCAGAAGTATCATCACATGCATTTATGAGAAGAAAAAACTTTGTAAGCATCATTAAGACCAAATAAAATTTGATGAACACAAAGTATCAAGAAATATCTTAGTCAAAGAAAGCTAGAAACTCCTTCTTGTATTAATTTCTCAAACAAAAGTTTTACATAGTGGAGAAATGGAGGAAATTGAGAAGGGGGGAAAGTAGAAGAAAAATGGCTATCTCCTTTGCTTTCTCTAGGTACAATGCACTCTTGAGTTTACAAGATCAATCACCAACCCTTTGAAATGGGAATGGTGTTACAATTTATAGAGTAGAATATGAATCTTCATCTACCCCCCAATGCCTTTTCATATGTCCTCGTACAACTTAAAACTTTTCAACTTCCTAGGAAACTTTTAAGTCCCTTTTTATAACATAAAGGTGACTTATTACATTAGGAACATTAGGACATATGAAAAAGTGCAATCCCAACGTGAAATTAGAATATTGGAAAGTGAGAGAAAGTTAGGGGGAAGAGGAGAGAGAAAGAGAGAGAAGAAGAAGAGAAGATGTTGTTTTCGATGAATTTCATTGATCCTCATTGATGCAAAGCTCCAAATGCAGTGAAACTATGAATCTTTGAATCCCTTACACACTGTGAATCTCCTTCAAATCAGCTCGTGAATGTTTGCCAAGTTAAGTGAATTGTTTTTCTGATGACCATAACTCCCATCCTGCGTATGATATACTATTTTTAGTGAGAGTTGGTTTTTTCCTCTTCTCGACCATTGTGATGTGATGAACTCCCTCATTTGATACTGCATACCCTACCCTTTCCTCCACTACTTCTTTGGGGTGACTTACTATTTTTAGTAAGCACCCATATAAGGGACTTCATATTTTTATTAAGTGGTCATTTTCACTATTTTCTGCTTTGAACACTCATTCTGGCTTCTTTGTGATCTTCAATTACCATTTCCTTTGTCTCAGCTTCTTTTGATGATGACTTTCCAAACATAGCAAGTCTATATAGGAAAACTTACTATTTTTAGAAAGTGTGTTTCCAGTGCTCGATTTGTGATAGAACATACTTTTTTGGACTCGTCTTGTCATTACAATCACACCCTCCGAATTTCACATAGTTTTTCCAACTAGAATGATTGGAAATAAATTTTGAAAATTTGACCTGGCAGTGGCTTCGGGCACGGAGCTACCATGTGGGCCATTAATGGAGATTGAAATTTATAGTTCTGGTTTTTGTTTCCATTTGAGATGAAAATAGCTCCATTATGATAGGTTTTTTATTTGGAGCACAGGTGTAAGTTTTTAGTTTGTTTCCATTGCCGGAGTGATGAGAAATCTGACAAATGTGAGCCAGTGCATGAAGTGAGGATTTTGTTAGAGAAAATGATTCTAGGAACCATTTGACCTTTTGTTTGTTGCATCTTGATTGCCTTGAAAAATCTGAAATTTTACAAAAGACATCATCTCGATCCAACTTGTACTTTGTAATATATGAAGATTTTATTATCAGGTGGCTTCGTAGTTATCTGGCAAAAAAACTCCATTTTCTCTTCATTCTTCGTCATTTCACTCCATTTTTCTCTAAGGGTTACATATTACTATGAATTCATGGTGTGGAGAGTTTATGTGGCCATGGAGGATCTGGTTTGGGCTAACAATGGTGGACCAGGTGTATGGTAAGGTATGATGTTGTGAAGGAGAAATGAGGGGGAAGAAACGACTAAGTGCTGGATTTAAAATTTCAAAGAAATACACATGGAGGGGTTGGGCACATTTTTTTCCCCTAATGTACTTGACCTCATGGATGTGAGGGAAATCAATTTCCATGGTGGTCAAGGTGATTTCATGCGTCCTCGATCTGACGATAGGGGATTTGCTTGAAAAATGCACATGGGGGTTGAAATTCATTCATGAGGGTGTCCAAAAAACTCCCCATAGGGGAATGGGGGAATTTTCCAGGTCTTATGTCCCTCGTGTTGGTGAAAATTTTAATTTTCCAGTTGTGCCCTGATTTTCCATATCTAGTTTTACTCTGAAACGTTTCATTTTCTCAATTTGGTGACCTGCAATTCATATTTTCCAATTGAATGCCTTTGAATTGCTCACATTGTCATGATTTTGCCCTAAATTGAAACAAATTTCAAAGTTCCCCTCTTTTGTGCCCTAATTTCTTTATTTTTTCAGGATGAGTCATTTTCCCTTTGTCAAATTCATGCAAAAAATTAAAGTTGATCGAATCCGAGTTGTTTGCTATTAAAATCTCATTCCCTAGGCCTAAATCAATGTAAAATCATGTTTCATTGGAGTTAAAACTAAGAAATCTTCCCTCCTTGTGATTTTTTTTTAATTTCTAGGGCATTCCCTAAATTTTTTACGTTTTGACGGGCATACGGGTGTCATTTTCCCATCAAATTCATCCTTGCATCCTTTTGGTGATGTTGCAAGTTTTTATTGGCCAGAGCGGTCGGGAAAATGTTATAAGTTGTTACTTTTTGAAAAATTGACAAAGGAAAATTTTGCTCCGTGGCCCCGCATTTGCTATAGTGATGTAGGCACATCACTATAGCAAGTCATCTTTTGGTCCAAAGGCCCACGTCCAATGGGAAGTGGACACGTGGGGGGGATATCAGGTGGATGGCAGGGGGAGTTGGAGAAAAATTTTGATTTAGGGATTCGAGGGAAAAATTTGACTTGAGGGCCTGTATCTAATGAAAAGAGGACACATGTATAGGAAAGTCAGCATGAAGGGGTGGAGTTTAAGAGAATTTTGAAGTTTTTAACTTCAAAATGTTAAAGTTAAAATTTGGCCCGAGAGCCCATGACTAATTGGAGGAAGACATGTGTCTAGGAGGTGAGATGGAAGAAGGGACCGAGGGAAAATTTTAGGAATTTTGGCCTTTATGTTTGCAGGGTAAAAAATGAAAAATAGGCCGGCGTCCAATGAAAACAGGACACATGTACAAAAGGAGGCAGAGGTTTGGAGCTAGGTGAAAATATTGAAAATATTACAAATTTTGGCAAAGATAAAAAGTTGTTTGCGGCCCCAACAGGGAAAAATTGGAGGTGTCCCCCAGCATCCAATTAGGGGGCGACACGTGGCCTATTCCAAAAGACAAAAATGGGTAGCGCAGGCCCGCAGGAGGATTTTGTGTTCGCGTAGGAATGAAGGAAAAATAGGAAGGTTGACTCCACAGCTAATGGGAGACCGCCACGTGGTAGAAGAAGCAGTGGGTGTTTGGGCCCACGGGGGTTTTTGAGGAATTTTTCCTTTTCTCAAAAAAGGAGAAAATTTCATTATTTTGGCCCGCAGCTTTCAGTGGGGTCCTACCTAAGGACACGTGGCGGGTCTAGGTTGCAAGCAGGGAAAATTTTCAAAATTTTCCCAAAGTTCAAAAAGGTTTAAAATGCATTTTAAGGATTGGGGGCCCACTCCAATCATATTTGGCCACGTGTCTGTCTTATCTAAAGGTAAAAATGGGGAGATCTTGGACATGTGGATGGCGTAAATATAAAGTTGAATTTGGATCGACGGTTGCTGAGTATTTTCGTTTCTTGCAGCCATGAGAGCTCCAAGATGCTTGGATTCATCATTTTTACACCAAATTGCTTGAAATTTTATATGAATTCGCATCCCCTCAGCCTTCTGAATGTAATGCAATCATTCATTTGAGTTAATTTGGTGCCATTTAGTGGGTTTCATGAAATATTTTTCTCAGCCCATGTAAAAACGAGAAAAGTAAAAATTAAAGTGATAGAGTTAAAATAATGAGGGAAAAAGGTGGAAAATGATTACAAATGCATGCTGGCATGTTGGAATGACAAATACGTGACCCTAGGATGGTTAAGGATCTGAGCCCATGTAATATTTTTTTTTTTGTGCATCCCTGACATTTTGCGAGCTATTTCACAGTTTAATATCATTTTTCATCAAATGAATAGGGTTTTGTAACAAATTTGATCCTTGGAGCATATTATTTGCTTGGAATGCAAGGATGCAAGTTGGCATAGGTTATAAGTTGTAATTTTGAAGCATTTTGTAAGGCCTGTTGAGATTTTTGGAGAGAGAAAGAAGAATTTTCAGGAGGAAAACTTGAAGTAATCCATTTCTTTTGGAGAA